>OX460364.1:0-674375 GCA_949786405.1 Onychomys arenicola | reverse complement strand
CTTGAGATGTAGGTTTTTGTACATGTCAAACATATGCTGTTTTACAGATTTTCAGCCATATCTTTTACTTTACAATTAGGCAGAGGGTCATTCTGTTTCTCAGGATGGCATGTACTCATGACACTCATACTGCCTGAGCCTTCTGAGTCATTGGATAGCAGGTGCATGACCTTTTTGTGTTGTGTTTTGTTTGAATTTTTAAGTGAATATGAATATTTTACCTGCATTCATGGATATACATCACATGGATACCTGGTCCTCACAGTGACCAAATGATGGTCTTAGAAACCCTGAGGTTGGAATAAGGAACAGCTGTGGTCCACCAATTAAGCAAGGGCAATTGAGCACTCCTCCATGCAAAACAATCAAGAGCACTTTGCTGCTATAACATCTCTCTTGCCCTGTGTTGATTATATTTGATCAACATTTATATTGCTAATGTTTACATCTATCCATTTATAATTGTTACAATGTGCAGTGCCTTTTATCAAAATCTTATTCATGTTACAGTTTGTATTGGGGCACTTCATGTTCTTAAAGAAGAAAACAGAACTGTAATGAATGCATAACTCTTTGTAGAAACCTCAGTAAAATCTTCTGAGTTTCTTCTATCTTTTTTTGTTAATTTTTGCATGGAAGACATGATTCTTAATGTATAGTTCTGGATGTTCAGGACCTGATTTCAAAGACTAGGTTTCTATTCAACTCAGTGGGCAGTATACCTTCCTCTCCCTTCTGCGTACTTGAGTTAAATGTATGAAAATTACACCCAGTCTACCCATCCTATCTTTTCTTTTCTGTAGTTAGTAATTGTTCATATAATTTCTCTCATGTGTACTCTGTACTCTTGATCTGTTTGTCTCTCTATGTTAACACACATTTCTCTTGCACACAAAGTCTGTAACAAAAGTTAAAAAAAAATCACTTTGTCCCATATCCCTCCTACCCAATCCCAAGTTGCCAATTCCTGGCTTGTGGTTTTTTCCTATAAAAACTATCTACACCTGGTTTTTTAGCTGCCACCACATTTCCTTTTGTCTGCCATGCAGTGTTCCAGGTTAAACCTTAGTAAAAGGATCCATATGTGCTTGCATAGGAAACTGGTGTTCTCTGGGGGTTTCACAAAATGGGTACAACAGAAATTCCTTCCTGTACGAGAATTAAAGCCTACTTCCATGGTATTTTGTTGTATACTGCACACAACTGAGATATCTAGCCTGCACAACTGCTAAACTCTTCAAAATTCCATTGATAGGCAGCCATTGTTGTGTTAGAGTCGGCGCTGAAACTAGAAGCTTCACTCCGATATCAGGTCACACAGAAACAGTTTATTTTACACGTGCTCATGGGTCAATCAGTCAAGCTTGGGACTGAAGACCCTGAAGCTCAAGCTCGCAGGCTTGTTATAGGGCAGTTTCACATGGGTTGGGGAGTGGGGTCGCTCAGAGTTCAGCCATCTGGCTGGACTACACATGGGTGGGAGAGTGGGGTCGCTTGGAGTTCAGCCATCCGGCTGGATCTTGTGGCTTTTAGGAGGTTTTACAAGGTGGTTCTGCCACAAGCAGCTTGTTTTTCTAAGAGCTGTGAACTAGCTTTACAACGTGGAAGCCTTCTGTACGAGCTAAGCAGAAATATTTTCCACTAAGCAGAAATACATTTCTCTACTGGGATAGAGCCTAAAATGGAGCCTTTACATTCCCTCCTCTCCTTGTACTGACCTTTAATCCTAAAGGTCGGTCTCTGGTATAGGCTGATATCTTTGTCTCAGGACCATCATTTTAACCCCGTCTACTTGGGACCGAACAAAGCCTGAAATCCGATTCAGGACACATGGTCCAATCATTAGTACTAGGAGCAGGACAATCAGGGGCCCCGTGAGGGCTGAGAGCAGGGCGGCCATCCAGGGTGATTTTTCATACCATTCCTCAAACCAGCTCCCCCAGTAGGGACCTTTCCCTTGCATCCAGTCTCTCTCTGAGTTTTGTCATGGATTCCCTTACCACCCCTGTATGGTCAGTATAGAAACAACAGTTTTCTTTTAGGGCGGCACAAAGTCCTCTTTCTTTTAAAAATAGTAAGTCTAGGCCGCATCTGTTCTGCAAGACTACCTCTGACAGGGAGGTTAAGGACCTTTCCAGAGCAGTTATGGATGTTTCTATTGCCCTTAGATCTTGCTGTATTGCGGCTTCTAAAATCCCTAGCTGTCTAGGGCCCTCAATCAAAGCTGTAGTTCCAGTCCCGACCCCAGCCAATATACCAGCTCCTAATAGAACAGCCAGGGTGACACTGACAGGTTCTCATGTGAACTGAGTTCTGCCCCGAAAATGTCCTTCAAATTCTTTTGTTGAATAATAAACTAACCTTGGGTAAATCCGGACTAACACACAAAAATCCTTAGATTGGCTAAAGCTAGCAATTGAGACACACGGTGTGATCCCAGTTTTGCATGCCCAGTATAAACCTGATGAGGGGACTATGTACTGAGATGTGTCAGAAGAGGACACACTCACTGTATGTGCACAGAGCTTGCTTCCCAGCACTTGGGAGTGTCCTAGGCATGTTCCTAAACCAGTCACCTCAGGTAAGGTTAGCATATGCTTTGTTCCCCAGTCGCAGCTGTTGGAGGTGTTATAGGTGAAACTCCCATTAACAGCTATCCCTTCATAGTATGGGGGACTTGCTTGGAGGCAGATCCAGCAGGATTCAGTAAGGTTGGGCTGAGTAGAGTTGAGGGCTTGGTATCCCCCTTCAATTAGGTCTATCAACTGTTTTCCTGGCCCTGGTAGAGTGGGATTCGTGACAGCCGGTGTGGTCAGCGGGGGGGTGGGGGAGTGGAGGGGTTCTGATGGGTTGAGTTAGATGGGGGTATTTGCCTCGGGGGTACCCGTTTATTATTTGTTTTAGGAGGAGGAGCTTTCTGGTCCTGTAATACTTTATTAGGGCCTATCGGCTGAGGGTCGGCATTTATTATTAACTTGATTTTGAATAGGACTCCTGGATCATAGGCCGTCTGGTGATATACCCTCAGGCCCCACAGTCTACCTTTTATCCAATCTCTTGATGCTTTTCCTGCCCGGGTGAAAGTGATGTTCAAGGGGTTGCAGGCAAACTCTATACAAGGTCCCAACCCGTACCATAGGGTTGTGACTGTCCTAGGTGTGCTCTGGCAGTAATCTTGAGAGAGTGGGGGTTCATTCCCACCTGTGTCCCTCTTTACCTGGATCAGATCCCAGGATGAGCTTGGCTTCCACCAAGCGTCCCCCATAGTTTCACATCCCCATGACTTACAATAGTAACTTTCATGCTGCCCGCAAGAGCGCGCTAGCGACCTGCTTCTCCCTTCCCTAGGACACACATAAAACGGTCTCTTTCTCAGGGCCGCCCGGGCCCTCGGGAACGCGAACAGGGGCAGCGTCCACTTTGGGTGCACACTTCTGGTTCACCTGGGTTTGCCGGGTCAGTGGTTGCATCTGTGCAGAGTATTGGGAGCAGGACTATATTTTGAAATGTCCTTGTTGACATCACTGTGAAATGCTGGCACCATGGACGTGGTGTTTCTACAGAACACAGATTTCCAAAGTCAAAGAGCCCTGGTTTCTGCCTTATCTTCCAGATGTTCTAGGATTTAGAATCTAGAGGTTGGGGATTTACCTCAATGGTAGAGGGTCCTAGGTTCAATCCTTAGCTCGAAAAGAAAAGAAAAATATTTAGAATCTAACTGAAATTAATTTTGGGAGCTTGTAAACTGTATTTCCCATGTAAAGTTGCACTCCAATGCTAAACTGTGATGTAGAGCAGTAGAACTGATGGTATGTGATCTTTACAGTTCTTAGGAGACATTAATTTAAAACATAGAATTTAGGTAAGATAGGACTGCATCACAAATACCTCAAAGATAAGTAATATGCTAACCATGCCTGTTAGAGATTAGTATGATAAGATGTAAGTGTTTGTTCCCTGAGATTAACCAGCTGCATTCCATAACATGGGAGACAACCTGGTTTAGAACCAGTAGAAAGGCCCTTCCTTCTATTAAAAAACTGGCCTCTAACATGCTGCTCAAGAGACCATTACAGGGTCACACCCAACATTAAGTCCTGGTATGCAATGGAGGTATATTAATTCTAGAACAGGGGCATTTCTGGTCTTTTGGAAAAGCAGTTTTAAGTCAAGTTCTCCTACATGCATTGAGGTGGACTTTAACTCTGTCTGTAGCCCCACAGAGTATTGTCTTTATTATCTCCTGACTCATCATGCTAAATTTTTGTTTAAAACTTCACACCTTAATAGAGTTCTTAAATTACCAGTTTGAACCACATAGTGAATTGTCCATTGCACAAGAGAAAAAGGAAATCTGTGTGGAGAATGCCTTCTTCCTTCAAACCAGAAGTAGAGAATGTCAGATGAATTTTAAACAGTTTGATTAATAAAATCAAACCTGAGGCCATTTATTTTGGTAAATGCTGAAAAGTGAGAGAAAGTGAAAAAGTCACAGCTACCTCACCTTGCCAGTTCCTCAGGTGATCCTGTTTCCTCAGAGGGATGTCTCTGCGTCCTCATCCCCATGAATCTCAGCTGCACTGTGCTGCTCCAAAGCCTAAAAGCTTAACCAGCCAAATGCTGCTAGTTTCTGGTCTTCACACCTTACATAATCCTTGTACTTTCTACCATCACTCCCTGGGTTTGAAGACTGAATTTCTGGGATGAATGGTGTGTGTCACCATGCCTGGCTGTTTCTAATGTACCCTTGAACTCAGAGATCCAGAGGTATTTCTATCTCTGAAATGCTGGGATTAAAGGCATGTGCTACCCCTGCCTATCTTCATGTTTAATATTGTAGCCATCCTGTTCTAATACCCCAGATAAGTTTATTTTGGGGAACACATAATATTTCAGGAAACACAATACCACCACAGGACAAAAAGTGGAATTGGCCTGCAGACAGGGGTGAGGCCTGCAGACAGGGAGATGGGCCACTGTGTACACTACAGGGGGCATTAGATTAGGCAATAGCTTGATCATAGACTGCAGTTGAGTGCAGTGAGCTGCAGGGTCTCCATTACAAAGAAGGACTGATGGGGCAGAGTGAGTGACTTTCCCTGTAATTTCCCTGCATGTATTAATTCCTTCCATGTGGATGAAGACAGACACTATTGGTTGATGTACAGTTTATGGAGGATAGCTTGAACTGCTAAGTATTCAGTTTCCAACTAGCAAACACTCCTTTGCAGATATGTTCAATCCTGGTTGATAATGTATAATCAGCTGAGAGGTGTGAGAAACAGGCCATTTTCTGTATATCCATGAGTTAGCTTATAGCACTCCATGGCTAACATTTTACATGGGATAAAATCATACAGTCTCTTCTTAATGGTATTCAATCTACCATGGAGGTAGCTACTCCATTTCAAAGTCCGTATATCTACATATGCTTTTAATTGTTTTTATCATTTAAAACATCAATTATTGATATCATTTTAATATTCATTTTCTTTTAATGTATTACTAATATATTTTTCTATGTTTCCCAGTTTAAGAATTTTATTTCTGGCTGGAGAGATTGCTCAGAGGTTAGGAGAACTAATAGTTCTTCCAGAGGTCCCAGGTTCAATGCCCAGCAGCCCCATTATGGCTCACAACCACCTAATGATATCTGGTGCCCTCTTCTTGTGTGCAGGCATACATGCAGATAGAATACTGTATATAAAATAAACAAATAAATCTTAAAACAAGAAAAAATTATTCCATTTTTCAACTGCTATTTTTTTATGTATTTATTTATATGATTTTATGGCAGTGCTTCTCAACCTTGAAGGTCATGTCTCCCTTTGGGGCACCAAATGACTCTATCACAGGATTGGCCAAAGACTGTCAGGAAGTGTATATATTTATATTATAATTCATAACAGGAACAAAAATAGAGTTATGAAGTAACAGTGAATATAATTTTATACTTTGGGTTCACCACATCATAAGAAACTGTATTAAAGTGTCTCAGCATTAGGAAGGTTGTGAACAACTGGTTCAGGTCAATATCTCCTGTAGCACAGGTTTGCCTCATATTATTCAACTGAGAATTGCATTGAACACCTAATTCTGTCTCTGTCTCCCAGTGCTAGAAAAACAGTCCTGCAACTCCTTCCAGGCTGGGCCTTGACTGGTCTGTGGGAAGGAAAAATAGAGCAGTGAATGAGTATCTTCAAACTTCTCTATATTCTATTGTGAATTTACAAATAAAATGGGACTTGTATAAGAATTGAGTTCACTGACCAGCTGTCAAGCAGGTATAGTCACATCAGAGAGAGGAATGAACAAGAAAGAGGTTGAAAACTTTCCTGCTGTGATAGTAGTTGATCTTTGCAGTGAGTAGTGAGGTAAGCAATGTTACTAGATCAATAAATGTTCTGACCGGCAATTTCTTGCATCCATGGACCAGATAATCAAGAACCTGGATAAAGAACTGAACGTTTGTGAAACCAAATTAGTCTGGTTACACCAGTTGAACCTAAGTAGTGGAACTGGATAAAAATGGTGTGCCACTGTCTGACATGCCTGTACTTCCCTTGTTTAAGTTGTATACCTCAAGATAAATGCTGTGAGTAGTACTTGGTGTGCTCTATTACAAATCCCTAGTCCCTGGAGCACATGGTCATAAAGCCTGTTTCAACTTTTTAACAGAATTGTATGGGATAATATTTATATTATTATCATTATGTCTTCTCTGCCTCCAACCCCTCCTGTAGACCCTCCATTGTGTTCAATTCCATTGCCTCCTTTTGCTTAACAAGTTATTGTTTGAATGTGACCTGTTTGGTGCAGGAAGTCCCACCTCCTATGAAGCAAAAGGTTCTCTGCACTGGACATTGACTGTGTAAAGGAATGTGCACTCATAGGACCCTTTTCCTTCAAAGAGTAACAGGAAATGCTCTGGGAGATTGGAGGGTATTACTAAATTACCAAATTCCCTGGTTAGTGTCCTGTCCAACCATAATGTGGAAGGGCCTACCTGGGAGGATTTTTTTTTCTCTCTGAGTTTTTTTTTTATCTCTTTTCACACAGTAGGGAAACTGTTAATGTCCTGTATGAAGCCCAGCTGAGTTGTCCAAGCGGATGAGGGACTCTGGGTTCGGTTAGCAATCAATTGCACCAGTAGGATGGAACTTCCAGCTTCTTTCATGGATTCTCCTCTGCTTTTGCTGTAGGGAGTTGTAAGACAGACTATAAGCCATGCCATGGTGAGTGTAGCATATTCAGAGCATGTCTGTTGAGCTGTCATTTCTGTGGCGACTTAGATGGACCGTGAGCCAGACTGTGTTCTGTTCATCCATGTGGTGACTTGGGTAGTACTCCTTGTTCTCCATGCCTCCCTGAGTATGGGAATACTCTGCAGGAGGATATGACACTTGAAATATCACTGTCAAGTTGCACACACAGGCATGCCTGTGGTGTGTAGTAGGATGGCAGTTTGGAAAACTTCTAGTTTCTAGAAGTTCTGAACATTGCACTCCACTTTCATGTTTGTCTTATAAATGTTACAAATAATTTAGAAACTGGTAGTAAAGATGGTGATGTGGATCATCTTTCAGCAATATGTGATTTGAATTCTACTAACTTTCTGCTACAACCAGCCACAATAGTGTGATATGGGTGACGTTTAGTTTTAGGGGACAAAAGAAATTTCTAATATGCAGAGATTTCTTATGTGTGCATAGTGTTGGGTGTGTAGAAAGGGCAGAATCCTCTTTTTGTTCCATAAACCATGTGAAAGGAAGCATTCATAACTATTAAGCAGTCACAGTATTGTGATTTGGGGAACTGGTTGGTTGCTCAAAAGAGAGCTTGCTGCATGCCTTCACTTACTCTGTCCTAAACTAGTTGTTTACCTTTTGCTATTATTCTTGCAGATATATATATGCACATGAATAAATATGAGCTTCTGAATCCATTTCGTAATTCTTCTCTTTATATGATTTCATTCATGGTAGACCACTTTTTCTTTGAAAAATCAACTAGGAGAATCATCCTTGGGAAAAATCAATTCTCACCCTCAACAGTCACTAGTTTTTTGTAGTATTTGGTCAAGGGAGAGGGTCTCATTAGATCCACCTAAACCTTCTAAGTTAGCATGTGTACTGGCCATGTTTTCTCATTCACCAGAGATTTTCTTTCAGTGCTCAGGGTCTGTCTACCTTGCCACATTTGGCTTTAGGTTCATAGTTCCTGTATTATTCCTGCTTGTTATATTCTGTCTGCAGTTTATGACCCTTGGAGATATCTAGATCATTTTGTTGAGCAGTCCAGATAATCCTGTTCATCAGATTGTGGTTTACAGTTGTTGTAAATCCATTGGTATTAAGGGATATAAATGACCAATGATTGGTACTTCCTGTTATTTTTTGGTGGTAGTGTGTATGTACTTCTCTTCTTGAGGATCTACTGCTGTGGTGTTTTCAATTGCCTGTGTTTTGGTGGGTGTATCTGACTTCCTTAGGTTGGAATTTTCCTTCTAGTACTTTCTGTAGGGCTGTGTTTGTGGATAAGTATTGTTTAAATATGGCTTTGTCTTGGAATGTCTTGTTCATTCCATCTATGGTGATTGAAAGTTTTGCTGGGTATATTAGTCTAGGCTGGAATCCATGTTATCTTAGTGTCTGCATTGTATCTGTCCAGGTCCTTCTGACTTTCAAAGTCTCCACTGAGAAATCAGTTATTCTAATGGGTTTGCCTTTATCAGTCACTTTGCCTTTTTCCTTTGCTACTCTTAATATTCTTTCTTTTTTCTGTACATTTAGTTGTTTAATTATTATGTGGAGAGATGGATTTTTTTTGGGGGTCTAGCCTATTTGGTGTTCTATAGGCTTTTCGTATCTACATAGGCATATCCTCCTTTAAGTTGGGAAAGTTTTCTTTTATGATCTTGTTGAATATATTTTCTGTGCCTTTGAGTTGGTATTGTTCTCCTTCCTCTATCCCTATTATTTGAAGGTTTGGTCTTTTCATGCTGTCCCATTTTTTTGGACATTTTTTGAATATTCTTTTGTCATTGTTATTTTCATTGACTGAAGAATCCATTTCCTCTATTGTATTCTCTATACCGGAGATCCTCTTTTCTATCTCTTGTATTCCTTTGTTTCATCTTTCATCTGTGTTTCCTGTTCATTTACTCAGATTTTCTATTTCCAGCATTCCCTCTGTTCATGTCTTCTTCATTTTTTCTAATTTCCTTTTCAGGCCTGGGAGTGTTTCCATCATTTGTTTCATTGCTTTTTCATGGTTTTCTTTCAGGAATTTACTGCTTTCTTCTGCTTTATTTGTATTTTCCTCTAGTTTTATTTTAAAATGTTCTTACCATTTTCTTGTTTGACAGTTTATGATCCTTATTGATTTCCTCCACTTTTTTGTTTGTCTTTTCCTCAATTTCAATTTTGATTTCTTCTTTAAAAGCCTCTAGCATATTCATGATGTTATTCTTAAGGTTGCTTTCTTCTGCTTCTTCCATTTTTTGATCAAGGCGTGCTGTTGGAGAAGGACAAGGTTCTGGTGATGCTGTATTGCTCTTTATTTTGTTGTATGTACTTCTACCTTGACGTCTGCCCATCTCCTTGTGGGTTCATTCTTGGTCTTATCAGCAATCTTGGTCCAGTCATAGCTGACAGATAGAGTGTTTCAGGTACCCTCACTTGGTCCAATGAGAGGTGGCAAATTCTGCTTCTCAGAAAGCCACTCTTGGTCTAATCATGGCTGGCAGATTCTCTGTCTTCTGAATTTACTCTTTGTCCAATAATGGCTCTTTGTACAACGAGAACTCTCTCTCTGGCCAGGGTGGGTGCTTTCTGGGCTAGATCAGAGCTTTCTGGGCCAGATGAGAGCTCTCTTGGCTAGGTGAGACCTCTCTGGGTCAGATAGGATGTCAGGGCTACATGGGAGCTGGAAGCTGGTCACAAAGTCTCAGGAAATGGCGGGGTCTCTATGGATGAGTGTGGGGGCAGGGCGTGTAAAATCAAGGGTCTACTGGAGGTCTTGGAGAAGGGAAAACTTCCCATGGGAGGCCCACCCAATGGCCAGCAACTGAGGCCAAGTAGGGTGGTCTTCCCCAGGAAGTACTGGTGACCAGGGATGAGACATAGGGGCATACCTCCCTGGGTATGACCGCAGACACTCTCCTCTGATGTGGCTAGGAGCTCTGGGCTGCATGGGGCCTCAGAGCTGGTCTCCAATTCTCAGGAATTCTAGGCATCTCGGCAAGTTGGGTGTGGAGGAAGGATCTGCTGGGGGGGTCTCTGGTCCAGATGGGATCTCCAGGCTGGATGGGAGCTGGGGGCTGGTCTCTAAGTCTCAAAAAGTGCCTGGGGTCTTGGTTGGATAGGTGTGGGGGCAGGGCATGTAGATTACAGGGTGTACTGGGGGTCATGATGAAGAAGAACTTTCTCGTGGGGGTCCTATCAAGCATAAAGTGCAATACAGCATAACAAGAACCTAGCCCTCTTCCAACAGTTATCTTTTTTTTGTTGTTTGCTTGTTTGTTTTTCTTTTACAGAGCTGAGTACTGAACCCAGGGCCTTGCACTTGCTAGGCAAGTGCTCTACCACTGAGCTAAATCCCTAGCCACCCATCAGTTATCAAATGGAAGTGGTATATAAGCACTTGAGCCCAAGCATGTTTTGGAGCCACAAGCAACAAACACCAAAAAGTTGACCATATGTGTTTGGTTTCTAGTCTAGTTACAATGCTTTCTGCTGCCAAGAATGCACCTAAAGTCTTATGCGGTGTGTTCTCTATGATTGGTTGACTGAAAAAGAGAAGACTAAGGCTTGGTTTACACATGGTTCTGTACATCATGAAGGCACCACCCAGAAGTAGACAGCATTTCAACTCCATTCTGGTACAAGCATGAAGGTTACGGGTGATGTGGACATCTTCACTGTGTGCAGTACACTGGGTCATACAGTTTGTTTGGTAGGAGACATGGTCTAATGTCCAAATAGTCACTGATTGTTGGTCCACAGTCAATGGAATGACTTATTGAAGACTTGGAAAGGACAAGGTTGAAAAGAGAAAGACATGTGAGGATAAAGTATGTGCATAGATCTCTATGCATGGCAAAGAATGTGAAGATACATGTGTCCCATGTAAAATGTTCACCAAAAGTTGACTTTAGCTGAGAAAGAGTTCCACAATCAAATAGATAGGATGTCTTTCTGTGGACGTTCAGCATCTCTCCTCAGCCATTCCTGTCAATGCCCAATGGGTCCATGAACAAAGAGGCCATGATGGCACAAATGGGATGTGTGCATGGGCTCAACAAAATGAACTTCCACTCACCAAGGGTATTCTTAGTACTGCTGTGGGTATCACTCTGTATAAATAAAATGCTCTTTGGCCAGTGGCCAGGCAGGAAGTATATGCGGGACAAGAGAGAAGCGAATTTGGGGAAGTGGAAGGCTGAAGGAGACATATGGCAAGCTGCTGTCATGACCAGATGTAAGGTACTGGTAAGTCATGAGCCATGTGGCAAAGTATAGATTTATAGAAATGGGTCAATTTAACATAAAAGAAGTAGATAGCAGGAAGCCTGCTACGGCCATACAGTTTTTAAACCATATAAGTCTCTGTATGCTTTTTTGGTTGGTTCTGAGCATCTATTAGCCTGGCGGGTAAGAGAGATTTGTCCTGACTGTGTGCCAGGCAGAAAAACTCTAACTCCATGGTAGCCCTGCTACTGAGTGCCAGATCACCCAATAGCCCATCAGAAATAATCACTGATACCTAGATATGACACTAGTTTCTTGGGTGACCAGCCAGGAATCTTTAGGCAGGTTGAGTACATTGGACCACTTCTTCTGTAGAAAGGACAATTATTGGTCCTTACTCTACTAGAAACTTATTCTGATTATGGATTTAACTATCCATATCCTACATGTAATGCTTGACAAAACCACCATCAATGGATTTACAGAATGTCTTACCCACTGAAATGTTATTCCAGAGTCCTGCTTCGACCAAGGAGCTCATTGAACTACCAGAGAAGCACTACAGTGGATCCATACTCATGGAATCCACTGTTTTTACCTTATTCTCCAGCATCCTAAAGAAGCTGGCCAGATAGAAAGATGCAGTAGACTTTGGTCTGTTGAAGACACTGTTAGGTGTCAGGAACTTGAGGGCTGGGGTAAGGTTCTCCAGGAGGTATTGTACACTCTGAACCAGTATCCAATATATGGTACATTTTCTCCTATAGCCAGGATCCATGTGTCCAGGAATCAAGGGTTGGTAAGGGAATATTTCCACTCACTAATGTCCCTAGTGACTGACTAGGACAGTTTTGCTACTTGTTTCTGCAATACTATATTTTGCTGGCCTAGATTTTTTGTTTGTTTGTTTATTTATTTGTTTGTTTTCTTTTGTTTTTTTTCAGAAGCCCTTGTGCTCCTGTCAGGAGACACAACAAACTTTCCATTGAGCTGGAAACTTAGACTTTGCCTTGGTCATTTTTGGTTTCCAATGCCCTGAAAATACCAGACTAAGAAAGGAATAACATCATCAGGATGGGTGATATTTACACATTACCATAAAGAAATTGGACTGTCTCTCCACAGTGAAGGAAAGAAGGATTATGTCTGGAGTGGAGGAGATCCTTTAGGCATGTCTTGGTGCTACTGTGCCCTGTGATTAAAGTCATTGGGAAACTATAACAATCTAATCCAGGGAGGAATACAAAGGGCATGGACCCGCCAGGAATGAAGATATAGGTCACTCCTCCAGGAAAAGAACCAGATGTGCTGTAGTGCTTGCAGAGGGTGGAAGAAATACAGAATGGGTGGTAGAGGAAGATAGTTTTAAATACCATCTAAGGCAATGTGCCGAGTTGCAGAAATAAGGATTATAACTGAAATGAGGGCTTGTGTTGTATTTTGATGCCTTTGTACAGATAATTATATATTCTTTTAGGATACCTTTAATATGTTATAACTTTAATTAAGAGAATATCATGGCCAGGTGGTGGTTGTGCATGCCTTTGATTCCAGCACTTGGGAGTAAGAGCCAGGTGAATCCCAGTGAGTTTGAGGCCAGCCTGTTCTACAGAGTGAGAACAAGGCCAAGCACCACAACTATACAGACAAACCCTGTCTCAAGAAAATGACAAAAGGAAAACCAAACCAACCAACCAACCAAACTAACAAACACACGCACACAAAAAACAAACAAACAAAAAAAACCAGAGACCACCAAGGAGCCAATTTCTGATGCAAGCACTTAAGGGTCTTTGTATTATCAGGCTTGAACCTGGGACACCACAGTTCTGATAAAGAGAAAGATGGCAGCAGAAGCAAGCCCAGGGGTAGAGAGGTTTTACTAGGGAAAAATCAAAATTTAGGAATTACATGTTTTGGCAACTTGGGATTGCGCAGAAGGGATATGGGGCAAGATGATTTTTTGAAACTATTGATCTAGATGTTGAGCTTGAAACCATTGGATAGGACTTTTTGGTGGGGAACCACAACTTATTGATCAGGATTATCTGGGCTACTCAGTATGGTTATCTTGGTATCTTCAGGGGCCATAAATCACAGACAGAATGTCTACAGAAACAAACTGCCCTGTATCTGTTCAAATTGTCATGGCACATTCCTGAGGTCCTTCCTGGAACTGAGTACAGCAGGTGGTCTTAGGTCGTGGCTGTTAGTATTTATTTATTTGCGCTCTTACCCACGAGGAACATGTCCGGAACACGACAAATCCACAGAAGAGCTGTTTATTAATAGAGGATAGAGGTGACAGGCCTGTGTGAAACACACATGGGGGGGAGAGAGAGAAATAAGGTGGGAAGACTGAGAGACTCATGCAAGATGGCACTGGACTTTTAAAGGTTGGGCCGCACATGCGTACAGGAACTCTTGTGGGTACTCCACGCATGCGAGTAGATTACATGGCTGTGCCCGCGCTTTATGCAACCACATAAAGCCACAGAGTCCCGGTCCTGTGAGATGTCTGACCTGGAGATGGCTATTCTGAACTGGAAATAGTTAGGCAGTCCACCAGGCAAGCCCAACCATGTGGACATGTAATTATCTATCAATGGCCCTTCCCTAAAATGGAGTCTGTATTGCTTTCACATTGATCAGAAGTAAGTTTGAGATACTAGAGGTGTCCAGAAGAGTCTTTGCTACTATTCTAAATATATAATGCATTTCCAATTTTATGTGGGATAGTTATGTTATGTTTAGGCATAATTATGACCTGGTTATTGTTTTTCATTTGGAAATTAATCATGACATGAGGAGATATGATTGTGTCAAGTTGACAAGCTGTGTAATAGGATAACTATTCTTGGTTGTCAACTCAATTGACTATATCTGCAATGAACTATAATCCAGAAATGCAGGGCACAATTGTGATCTGGACCTTGGGCCAAGAAGACAATAGTGCCTTTGATCCAGATCCTGAGGCTACATAACATACACATTTAGTTCAGAATTTGAGGCGGGAAGACACTCCTTTAATCTGGGTCACACCTTCTGCTGGAAGGACAAGATAAAAAGGAAAGATATGTATTAATTCTTTGTCTGTTTTACTTCACCTTGATAGCACATCCATTCTTAAACTGACATTGAAGCCTACTTCCTTAGGAGTCCAGCATATATAAAGAACTGAGACACTCAGTTTCATGTGATTGAGCATCTAGTAGAATTATTTACCTTCCATTTATACCTTTCAATTTTTGAGCTGCAGCTAGTAAGGCATTCCAATTAATTCATATATGAATATGTATGTGTGTGTTGGCATGTACATATATATGTACACATATATACGCACACAGAGTTATCGATAGAATGGCACATGGATAGATAGGCAGTAGGGAGAAAGATAGGAAGAGAGAGAGAGAGAGAGAGAGAGAGAGAGAGAGAGAGAGAGAGAGAGAGAGAGGGAGAGGGAGAGGGAGAGGGAGGGAGGGAGGGAGGGAGGGAGGGAGAGAGAGAGAGAGAGAGAGAGATTCATTCCATTATTTCTGTAACTCTGGAGAAGCCTGATTTATACACTGGGGTTCCCAGTCAATTAAATTTATATACTTTAAAATTCTAATTTTCAATTTATACTCTACACATCTGAAATACTCTTAGCAAATACTTCAGTACCAGGTCATCAATATTTGCAGAAAATGCCTTTATATTGTGTAAAGCTAAAGAACATGGGAACAATGAAACATAGGGTTGGCTGTTATTTCTGTTGAAAAATTTATGAAATAGTATGAGCTCTTAGATACATGGCAAGATTAGCTTTTTTTGTTTGGATCAAGTTGATAGGTTCCTGTAAGTTAGTGGAATGCTACTTATTTGTTCAATCTAGTAGGCATTCATTCTTTAATCTATTCAAATTCAAATATTAATTAAATTGATACTTAAAAGGGAAACACAAACTTCAATGCTCCAATGACCAAGGATGGAGAAAGTAAACTCTGTCTCCAGTTCTAAAGCCACCATTTAGAATTGTAGTTAACTGACTGAATGATGGTGCTGGGAAGATGGCTCAGTAGTTCAAGAATGCTGAATACTTTTCTAGGAGATCTGGATTTAATTCTTAGTCCCCCCATGTCAGTTCACAACTGTCAGTAGTTCCAGGTCTAGGAAGCCAGACAAACTCACCCAGACACCTGGCAATCTTGATTTATTCTTATGGAATGTTTGGAATGTATGGAATGTCAGGTACTTTCCCTCAGCTGCTGGCCCATCCATGGGTGGATCCCTGGGTGGTGTCAGTTTATGCATCCAATTGTTGTCTACCAGTAAGCCTGTCATGGCATCAGTACCTGGTTCCCTAAACCTTTCCTGGCAGCAGTGTACTCAAGCTCTTTTTGGTGCCCTACACCCTTCAACAATATCTTTCAGGCTTATCCAAAAATGGTGTTGAAATGCTGCTACTGTCCACTTCTGGGTGGTATCTGCATAAGGCATAGGACCATCAACTGACCCTAGTCTTCTCTTACTTATTCAACCGAATACAGGAAATAACCCATGATCTGATAGGTGCATGCTTGACAGCAGAAGGCCTTGTAACAGGAGTAGAAATCATAGGCATTTGGGCAACTTTTTCATACAGCTTTCTTGTTTCTTCCACACCTGATTGGGCCCAAGCCCTTGTATACTACTTCCCTTTGATAATGGAATGGAGTTGTACATTTCCTACTTTATGACTTGGTGGGTTTTATAACACCCCACTTATGATGGGCAGTTCAGGTTACATGGTATGGTGGAGACCCACCACCAAGTATTCAGTTTCCCTGAGTGGCTGGGATTGATGGCATGTGCTTGCATGCTTGGCCAAACATATTTTTGAAAATGGTTCTATGGGTACCAGTGGCAGACACTTGAAATGACTTTCATAGATATTGAATTGTTACAATTTTTGATGTTCCTATACTTCTATTTTATTAAGTTTTTTTCTTCTACTCTGTGTGTGTGTGTGTGTGTGTGTGTGTGTGTGTGTGTGTGTGCAGAATATGTAACACAGGCTGTGAATCTCACAGCAATCTTCCTTCTCTGTGTCCTCATTGCTATTACTAAAAGAGCACACTACCACACACAGCTTGAAAAATAGTTTTTATGGTCTAAGTCTTAAAATTATTGATAGTTATGAGCTTCTATATGTACTAGGAATGGAAAATGAAAGCTCTGAAAGAATCTTCTTCAGTGCTCTTAACTGCTGAGGTATTTTCTTCCCTTAGTTTTCTATTCTTGATTATGCTTCCTGTCCAAGGCAGCCGAGTCAGGGTCAGACACATGATACTGATTGTAAAGTAGAATTCTCCTTCTTTTGAGAGGATAAGGCAGGGATTAGATCTCTAATTATCTGTTCAATACAACAAAGTCAGTGAATTGTCCATATATGTATAACCAACAACAATGAATGCAGCAGATAGTTTTCATGTATTTAAACATACTTATTCACCCCCACTTAACAAGGAGAAATTTAGAAGGGATTTTTTAAGGGGAGAAATGAAGAAATTAAGGAGGAAGTGATATAGTATGTTTTAATTAACAATTGATGGAAATGAAGCTTAAGTAAAAAGGGGCTAGAGAGCTGGTTTAGTAATTAAGAACACTGTCTTCTGACAGAGAACTCAGGTTCTCTTTCTAGAACCCACATAATAGCTACCCATTTAGTATAACTACAGTTCCTGAAATCTCCTGCTGTCTTCTGGCCTCTGTAAGTACTGTGCACTGACACATGCATGGAAAATATCCATATAATTTAAGTTTTTTAAGTTAGAAAAAGAGAAGAATGGGATTTTCTACAGTGATGTCAGAGCCCTAAGATAGTCAGCAGCCAGGGCTAGTTAAAATGATACCCCTATGTTCTTCCATGGAAGGAGATGTGGTCTTCCACTGAGGCATACTTCTTAGAGGCAAAAGCTGCTTCATTCTGAGGTTAATATAGTTGATTGTAACCATTTATCTAAGAACTGAGCATACAGTGCTGCTCAGTGACTTTCCTTGAATTTTTCTGTATTTTTGTTCTCTATTTTTTTCCATTTGTAAGAATGGCATTGGTACAGTTATGTCTTAGAATGAACAGCAAGATTGACAGGATGCATATGCTTCTAATCAATATATTTTTCAGTGTGTCTTTTATTGGTTTTCAGCTAAGAACTTGAGGTACAAGAAGAACCAGCCAGAGGCATTTCTTTCCATCATTTTTATAAGTTATATATGATTCTGCCTGACATTGCAGTAAGAATACCACTAAATGTCTGTGCTTTTACATTGTGACCATGTTCAAAAGTGGATTTGGTTATTCATCTGCCTAGGAATAGAGAGAATTCTACATGAAGCTGTCCATACTTCTGTTAGGGTCGGCATACAAAACAGAGAGCTTCACTCCGATATTGGGTCACAAATGAAGCTTTATTTTTAGGCACGAGCTCATGGGACACCAGCGCGAGCAGTAGCTGGTGACCCTGAGTTTAAGGCTCACAGGCCTTTTATGAGGCAGTTCTACCAGGGCAGGGGAGTGGGGTCACCCAGAGTGTAGACACCTGGGCGCCAGATGTCTCCACGGTCTTTTCTCAGAGTCTGGGTAGGTAAACGAATTCCAAGCTTATCTAGCAAGGGGTTATTTGGCAAGCATTCTTCTTAAGCAATTTATCTTGCAAACACAACCCCAGGGGTTATTTGGCAAGCATTCTTCTCAAGCAATTTATCTTGCAAACACAACCCCAGGGGTTAATTGGCAAGCATCCTGTTAGCACAGCATGGTGGGCTAACTTTTCTGATATGGGGCATGGGGTCAGAGTGCAGTATTTCCCACTGAATCTGCAATTAGCAGAGCTAGTGGGGGGGTCTTGTTTCCCTTACAATGGCCTTTCACTTCCAAAATAAAATCCACATACTTCCTTTGTTTAGGAAAAGCATGCTTTCCCTGCCTCGGGCAGGTAAGAATTTTTTCTCATTTCTAGTTTCTTGGTCATTGTGCTGGCTGGCTATTCTTGATAGTCAAACTTACTACTTCTGGAATTATCTAAAACCCAGAGACTGGGATACTGGAGAGAAATTTTTTAATGTTTTAAAATTCAAGACCAATCTTCAATCTTGATAATTTGTGGTGAAATCCACTTTCAGCACCTTAATGGATGTGTACACTTTTATCCAAAGCACTCAGAAGGCAGGAAAAAGTTGGAATTTCCTGTGTTTGGAACTGGCCTGGGCCATAGTATGAGTTCCCTTGCTACATAAACAAACTCTATCTTGAAAACACCAAAAAAAAAAAAAAAAATGAAACAAAGTTTAAGTTTCCCCTGTAATTTGGATTGTACCTCAGAAGGCAGCCTACATATATTAAATATGTTTAAGGAGGAACCTCTCCCTTTGCCTGCTTCCCTTAGCACTGGCTACAAGTGGGAAGGCCTAGACTTGACTTTAAAGGGTCCATCTTAGGGAAAAGGCCACTATCTCATACCACCTGCAGTACTCAGTTCCAGGAAGGACCTCAGGAATGTGCCATGGCAACACAAGTGGATAAAGATCAGTCTCCTCTTGCAGACATCCTGTCTGTGGTTTATGGCCCTTGAAGATATCGAGATAATCCTGCTCAGCTGTCTAGATAAGCCTGATCAGTGGGTTGTGGATCCCTGCCAAAAGTCTAATCCCAATTGTTTCAAATGTGGTTTTGCACCCAAAGTCTATAACAACAGTTAAAAAAATCACTTTGCCCCATTTCCCTTCTACCCAATCCCAAGTTGCCAATTCCTGGCTTGTGGTTTTTTTCCTATAAAAACTCTTTACACCTGGGTTTTTACCTGCCACCACATTTCCCTTGGTCTGTCATGCAGTGTCCCAGGTTAAACCTTAGTAAAAGGATCCTTATGTGCTTGTATAGGAAACTGGTGGTCTCTGGGGGTTTCACAAAATGGGTACAACAGAATTTCCTTCCTGTACTAGAATTAAAGCCTACTTCCATGGTATATACTTTTCAAAATTTCATTGGTAGACAGCCATTGTTGGACTAGCTCTATCACAGTTTATGAGACATTCTAGTAAATCCACCTCCTATATACATGGAGAGATACATTCAATCAGTTCTGTTCAAATAGAGTACCTTTAATAATACAGTTGTGGGTTTTATTTCACCTGCCCACTGAGAAAGATGTGTTGGCTAACAATGGTGTTTATAAAGACATTCTCCATAGCTTTATTATTCTGTAAGTATTAAATTTTCCATGAAGACTATACTTTATTATTATTTCATTTGCCAACAATTTGCACTGACTTTCATTCCTGAAAATTCTTTAAGCAATGGAGCCACAATCCAGCTTTCTGATGGAAGAAAGGCCTGTTATCTTGTTTGGGATCTAGTTCCTGCTTTTCTTTCCTGGTTGTCTGAAGTCCCTGTGACAAGCAGGTCAAAAGTCCATTCAATTCACCTGACCTCAAATGAAGCCAAGTAAGGATCATCTCCTCTTGTTTTCTTAAATGTCTCTTTAGTTGTAAATATTCTGGATATCCTTCACCCTGCATGACAGGGATTTTCTCCACCCTAAACAGTATAGTGGGCTGTATAAACTAGCTAGCCACATTGTGTCCAGGAGAATGAAGAGGAAGTGCCTATGGAGAGCAGGAAGATCACATTGTCTGCTACTAGAGCCAGGGGCTAGTGCAATTGAAATGCAAATCTCTGCTTGTTCAGAAAAGGTCTGGGTCTATGGTGGAAGGATCAGGAGTATTTGTGCTGTACCTTTAATCATAGTGTAACCATATTGGGGGATGCTCTAGTCAGTCAGGCCTCACTAGCCAATCAGGCTCTCTAGGGAACCTGTCAATCAGAAGTTGTTCATGGTCCTTCCAGCTAGCAGCTTCAGGCTTGGCTTTGAAGAGAATCTGTCTCCACTAATTTTCTTTGCTGTGTAGTGCGAGTTTTGCTGCAGGGAGCTGAACAGAGAGCATGGCCAAGCTGGAAAACCACAGTATGGTGAGTGAGGGGCTACCATCCCCACACTGAAAGGAGTTTTCAATTGAGTCATGGGAGTCAGTGTGTTGAGTCCTTCCCTTGCTGGGTGGAAACAAGAGCGCAGCTTATTCTTGCTTTGTACTGCATAGTCTAGCAAGGTCCTGGTCATCCTGCAAGCTCCAATGTAGATACTTGTTGTCCTGCATGGTTCTCCATAGTCTTTGCAATTCTTGGGTTTGGTTGGCTCCCTCTGAATACATTCACTCTGCTGCCTGCATCTGTAAGAGTATTGGTAGCAGGACTATGCTTCTTAATATACTTGTTGACATCACTATGAAATGCTGGCACTATGCATGTGGTGTTTCTACAGAACACAGATTTCCAAAGACAAAGAGGCCTGGTTTCTCCCTTATATTCCAGAAGTTCTACACTTTGAACATTTAACATTAGGATGTAGAATCTAGAGGTTGGGGATTTGGCTCAGTGGTAGAGGGTCCTGGGTTCTATCCTCAGCTCCAAAAGAAGAAAAAAAAAAGAAAAGAAAAAGATTTAGAATCTAACTGGAATGAATTTTGGGAGTTTGTAAACAGTATTTGCTGTGTAACATTGCACTCCAATGCTAAACTGTGATGTAGAAGAGTAGAACTGATGGTAATAGAATTGATGGTATATGATCTTTACAGTTCTTAGGAGACATTAATTTACAATGCAGCCTTTAGGTAAGATAGGACTGTATCACAAATACCTCAAAGATAAGTAGTATGCTAACCATGCCTGTTAGAGATTAGTATGATAAGATGTAAGTGTTTGTTCCCTAAGATTAACCAGCTGCATTCCATAACATGGGAGACAACCCTGGTTTACAACCAGTAGAAAGACCCATCCTTCCATTAATAAACTGGCCTCTAACATGCTGCTCAACAGACCATTACAAAGTCACACCCAACATTGAGTCCTGGTATGCAATGGAGATATATTAATTCTAGAACAGGGGCATTTCTGGTCTTTTGGAAAAGCAGTTTTAAGTCAAGTTCTCCTACATGCATTGAGACATGCATTGAGGTGGACTTGAACTCTGTCTGTAGCCCCACAGAGTATTGTCTTTATTATCTCCCGACTCATCATGCTAAATTTTGGTTTACAAGTTCACACCACAACAGAGTTCTTAAATTACCAGTTTGAACCACATAGTGAATTGTCCATTGCACAATTGAGAAAGGAAATCTGTGTGGAGAATGCCTTCTTCCTTCAGACCAGAAGAGGAGAATGTAGCATGAATCTTAAAGAGTCTTATTAATAAAATCAAACCTGAAGCCAGTTATTTGGGTATATGCTGGAATGTCAGAGAAAGAGAAGTCACAGCTACCTCACCTTGCCAGTTCCTCCAGTGATCCTGTTTCCTCAGAGGGATGTCTCTGCGTCCTCATCCCCATGAATCTCAGCTGCACTGTGCTGCTCCAAAGCCTAAAAGCTTAACCAGCCAAATGCTGCTAGTTTCTGGTCTTCACACCTTACATAATCCTTGTACTTTCTACCATCACTCCCTGGGTTTGAAGACTGAATTTCTGGGATGAATGGTGTGTGTCACCATGCCTGGCTGTTTCTAATGTACCCTTGAACTCAGAGATCCAGAGGTATTTCTATCTCTGAAATGCTAGGATTAAGGGCGTGTGCTACCAAGGCCTATCTTCATGTTTAATATTGTGGCCATCCTGTTCTCTGTCCCCAGGTAAGTTTTTTTTTTTTCAGGGAACACACAATATTTCAGGAAACACAACACCACCATAGGAGAAAGAGTGGAATTGGCCTGCAGACAGGGGTGAGGCCTGCAGACAGGGAGATGGGCCAATGCAGGGGGCATTAGATTAGGCAATAGCTTGATCATAGACTGCAGTTGAGTGTAGTGAGCTGCAGGGTCTCCATTAAAGATGGACTGATGGGGCAGAGTGAGTAACTTTCTATGTAATTTCCCAGCATGTATTAATTCTTCCATGTTGATGAAGACAGACACTATTGGCTGATGTGCAGTTTATGGAGGATAGCTTGAACTACTAAGTATTTAGTTTCCACCTAGCAAACACTCATTTGCGGGTATGTTCAATCCTGGTTGATAATGTATAATCAGCTGAGAGGTGAGAAACAGGCCATTTTCTGTAAATCCATGTGTTAGCTTATAGCACTCCATGTCTAACATTTTCCATGGGACAAAATCATACAGTCACTTATTAATGGTATTCAATCTACCATGTAGGTATCTACTCCATTTCAAAGTCACTATATCTACACATGCTTTTAATTGTTTTTTTTATCATTTTAAGACATCAATTATTGATATCATTTTAATATTCATTTTCTTTTAATGCATTACTAATATATTTTTCTATGTTTCCTAGTATAAGAATTTTATTTCTGGCTGGAGAGTTTGCTCAGAGGTTAGGAGAACTAATAGTTCTTCCAGAGTTCCCACGTTCAATTCCCAGCAGCCCCATTGTGGCTCACAACCACCTAATAAGATCTGCTGCCCTCTTCCGGTGTACAGACATGCATGCACATAGAATACTGTATATAAAATAAATAAATAAATCTTAAAAAAGGAGAAAATTATTCCATTTTTCAACTGCTGTTTGTTTATGTATTTATCTATATCATTTTATAGCTGTGCTTCTCAACATTGAAGGTCATGTCTCCCTTTGGGGCATCAAATGACCCTATCACAGAATTGGCCAAAGACTGTCAGGAAGTGCAGATAGTTATATTATAATTCATAACAGGAACAAAAATAGAGTTATGAAGCAACAGTGAATGTAATTTTATACTTGGGGTTCACCACATCATAAGAAACTGTATTAAAGTGTCTCAGCATTAGGAAGGTTGTGAATCATTGGTTCAGGACAGTATCTCCTGTAGGTCAGGTTTGCCTCACATTATATAATAGAGAATTTTGTTGATCACCTTATTCTGTCTGTCTCTCAGTGCTGGAAAAATAGTCCTGCAACTCCTTCCAAGCTGGGCCTTGACAGGTCTGTAGGAAAGAAAAATAGAGGAGTGAATGAGTTTCTTCCCACTTCTCTAGATTTTATTATGAATTTACAAATGAAGTGGGACTTGTATAAGAATTGAGTTCACTGACCAGCTGTCAAGCAGGTATAGTCACAGCAGAAAGAGGGATGAGCAAGAAAGAGGTTGAAATCTTTTGTGCTGTGATAGTAGTTGACCTTAGCAGTTAGTAGTGAGGTAAGCAATGTTACTATGTCAATAAATGTTCTGACATGCCATTTCTTGCATCCATGGACCAGATAATCAAGAATCTGAATAAAGTACTGAATGTTTGTGAAACCAAATTAGAGTAGTTACACCAGTTGAACCTAAGTAGTAGAACTGGATAAAAATGGTGTGCCCCTGCCTAACATGCCTGTACTTCCCATGTTTAAGATAAGATAAATGCTGTGAATAGTACTTGGTATGCTCTATTACAAATCCCTAGTCCCTGGAGCACATGGTCATAGAGTCTGTTTCGACTTTTTAAGAGAATTATATGGGATAATATTTACATTATTATCTCTATATCTTCCTTGCCTCCAACCCCTCCTGTAGACCCTTCATTGTGTACTACTCTATTGTCTCTTTTTTTTAAGCATGTTACTGTTTCAATGTGTCCTGTGTTTAGTTGAAGGTTATCCCACCTATGATGCAAAACATTTTCTGCACTGGACATTGACTGTGTAATGGAATGTGCACACATAAGACCCTGTGCCTTGGAAGAGGCACAGGAAATGCTCTGGGAGATTAGAGGATATTATTAAACTACCAAATTCCCTGGTTAGTGTCCTGTCCAACCATAGTGTGGAAGGACCTACCTGGGAGGTTTTTTTGCCTAAGTTTTTTTTTTTTTTATCTCTTCTCACACAGTAGGGAAACTCTTAATGTCCTGAATGAAACCCAGCTGAGTTGTCCTAGTTGATGAGGGGCTCTGGGTTGGGTTAGCAATCAAGAGCACCAGCAGGAGGGAGCTTCCAGGTTCTTTCATGGATTCTCCTCTGATTTTGCTGTAGGGAGTTGTAAGACAGACCATAAGCCATGCCATGGTGAGTTTAGCATGTTTAGAGCAGGTCTGCTGAGCTGTCATTTCTGCAAGGACTTGGATTGACCATGAGCCAGATTGTGTTCTGTTCATCCATGTGGTGACTTGGGCAGTAGTCTTTGTCCTCTGAGCCTCCCTGAGTATGGGAATACTCTATAGCAGGATATGATGCTTGAAATATCACTGTCAAGTTGCATGCTCAGGTATGCCAGTGGTGTGTAGTAGGAAGGCAGTTTGGAAAACTTCTAGTTTCTAGAAGTTCTGAACATTGCACTCCACTTTCATGTTTGTCTTATAAATGTTACAAATAATTTAGAAACTGGTAGTAAAGATGGTGATGTGGATCATCTTTCAGCAATATGTGATTTGAATTCTACTAACTTTCTGCTGCCAACGGCCACAATGGTGTGATATGGGTGACGTTTAGTTTTAGGGGACAAAAGAAATTTCTAATATGCAGAGATTTCTTATGTGTGCATAGTGTTGGGTGTGTAGAAAGGGCAGAATCCATATTTTGTTCCATAAACCATGTGAAAGGAAGCATTCATAACTATTAAGCAGCAGTCACTGTATCATGATTTGAGGAGCTGGTTGGTTGCTCAAAAGAAAGTGTGCTGCATGCCCTCACTTACTCTGTCTTAATCTAGTTGTTTACCTTTTGCTATTACTATTGCATATATATTTATATGTCTGTGCACATGAATAAATGAGCTACTGAGTCCATTTGGTAATTCTCTTTATATGATTTCATGGTAGACCACTTTTTCTTTGAAAAATCAACTAGGAGAATCATCCTTGGGAAAAATCAAATCTCACCCTCAACCGTCACTAGTTTCCTGTAGTATTTGGTCTTGGGAGAGGGTCTCATTAGATCCACCTAAACCTTCTAAGTTATTATGTGTACTGGCCAAGTTTTCTCCTTCACCTTAGATCTTCTTGCATGGCTCAGTGTCTGTCTACCTTGTCCGATTTAGCTTTGGTTTCATAGTTCCTGTATTATTCCTGCCTGTTATATTCTATCTGCAGTTTATGACCCTTGGAGATATCTAGATCATTTTGTTAAGCAGTCCAGATAATCCTATTCAGCAGATTGTGGTTTATAGTTGAATTAAATCCATTGGTGTTAAAGGATATTAATGACCAATGATTGTTAGTTCCTGTTATTTTTTGGTGGTAGTGTGTGTGTACTTCTCTTCTCTGGGGGTTTACTGCTGTGGTGTGACCTTTTGCTTTTGTTTTGGAGGGTGTATCTGACTTCCTTAGTTTGGACTTTTCCTTCTAGTACTTTCTGTAGGGCTGTGTTTGTGGATAGGTATTGTTTAAATCTGGGTTTGTCTTGGAATGTCTTGTGTCTTCCATCTATGATGATTGAAAGTTTTGCTGGCATATTAGTCTAGGCTGGAATCCATTGTATCTTAGTGTCTGCATTATATTTGTCCAGGTCCTTCTGGCTTTCAAAGTCTCCATTGAGAAATCAGGTGTTATTCTGATGGGTTTGCCTTTATGGGTCACTTGGCCTTTTGCTTTTACTGCTCTCATTATTCTTTTTTTTCTGTACAATTAGTTGTTTAATTATTATGTTCCAAGTGTGATTTTTTGGGGGTCTAGTCTGTTTGGTGTTCTATAGGCTTTTTGTATCTACATAGACATATCCTTTTTTTGGTTGGGAAAGTTTTCTTCTATGATCTTGTATAATGTATTTTCTGTGCCTTTGAATTAACATTCTTCTCCTTCCTTTATCCCTGTCATTTGTAGTTTTGGTTTTTTTCATGGTGTCACAAATTTTTTGATATAATTTTTTTGGCATCAGTATTTTCCTTGACTGAAGAATCCATTTCCTCTATTGTATCCTCTATACCAGAGATCCTCTTTTCTATCTCTTGTATTCCTGTGTTTAATTTTCATGTGTGTTTCCTGTTCATTTACTCAGATTTTCTTTTTCCAGCATTCCCTCTGTTTGTGTCTTCATTTTTTCTAGTTGTCTTTTCAGGCCTTGGACTGTTTCCCTCATCTGTTTCATTGCTTCTTCATAGTTTTCTTCCAGGAATTTACTGCTTTCTTCTGCTTTATTTGTCTTTTCCTCTAGTTTTATTTTTAAGTGTTCTTCCCTTGTTTGACATTTTATGTTCTTTATTTATTTCCTTCACTTTTTGTTTTTCTTTTCCTTAATTTCATTTTTGATTTCTTATTTAAAAGCCTCTAGCATCTTCACAACATCATTCTTAAGGTTGCACTCTTCTGCTTCTTCCATTTTGTGATGTTCAGGGCTTGCTGTTGGAGGAGGGTTAGGTTTTGGTGATGCTCTATTGCTCATTATTATGTTGTATGTACTTCTGCCTTGACGTCTGCCAATCAACTCATGGATTCATTCTTTGTCTTATCAGCAATCTTGTTCCAGTCATAGCTGACAGATTCAGTGTTTCAGGAAGCCTCACTTGGTCCAATGAGAGGTGGCAGATTCTGCTTCTCAGAAAGCCACTCTTGGTCTACTCAGGGCTGGCAGATTCCCTGTCTCCTGAATTTACTCTTTGTCCAATAATGGCCCTTTGTACAATAAGAGCTCTCTGTTTTTCTGGACAGGGTTGGTGCTTTCTGGGCTACTTTGGAGCTCTCTGTGCCTGATGTGAGATCTCTTGGATAGGTGGGAGCTCTCTGGGTCAGATAGGATCTCTGGGCTAGATGGGAGCTGGGAGCTGGTCACTAAGTCTCAGGAAATGGCGGAGGGCTGAGCAGATGGGTGTGGGGGCAGGGTGTGTAAAATCCAGGGTCTACTGGGAGTCTTGGAAAAGGGAAAACTTCCCATGGGAGGCCCACCCAATGGCTGGCAACTGAGCCAAGTAGGGTGGTCTTCCCCAGGAACTACTGGTGACCAGTGATGAGACTTAGGTGCATGCCTCCCTGGATATGACCCAAGACACTCTGCTCTGGTCTGGCTGGGAGCTCTGGGCTGCATGGTGGCTCAGGGCTGGTCTCCAATTCTGAGGAAGTGTGGGCATCTTGGCAAGATGGGTGTGGGGACAGGGCATATAGAGTTTAGGATTTGCTGGGGGGTCTCTGGTCCAGATGGGAGCTCTGGGCTGGATGGGAGCTGGGAACTGGACTCTGAGTCTCAGAAAGTGGCTGGGGTCTTGGGCAGATAGGTTTGGGGGCAGGGCACATAGATTACAGGGTGTGCTGAGGGTCATGATGAAGAAGAACCTTCCCGTGAGGGCCCCACCAAGCATAAAGAGCAATACAGCATAACACAAACCTAGCTGTCCTCCAACAGTTATCCTTTTCCGTTGTTTGCTTATTTGTTTTTCTTTTTCAGAGCTGAGGACTGTACCCAGGCCCTTGCACTTGCTAGGCAAGTGCTCTACCACTGAGCTAAATCCCTAACCACCCATCAATTATCAAATGGAAGTAGTATATAAGCACTTGAGCCCAAGCAGGATTTGGAGGCACAAGCAACAAACATCAATAAGTTGACCAAATGTGTTTGGTTTCTAGTCTAGTTACAATGCTTTCTGCTGCCAAGAATGCACCTAAAGGCTCTTGGGGTGTGTTCCCTATGATTGGTTGACTGAGGAAGAGAAGACTAAGACTTGGTTTACTGATGGTTCTGTACATCATGCAGGCACCACCCAGAAGTGGACAGCATTTCAACTCCATTCTGGGACAAGCCTGAAAGATATGGGTGATGTGGACATCTTCACTGAGGGCAGAACACAGGGTCATACAGTTTGTTTGGGAGGAGATATGGTCTAATGTGCAAATAGTCATTGATTGTTGGTCCATAATCAATTGACTGCCTCGGTGAAGACTTGGAAAGGACAAGGTTGAAAAGAGAAAGACATGTGAGGAAGAAGTATGTGCATAGATCTCTATGCATGGCAAAGAATGTGAAGATACATGTGTCCTATGTAAAATGTTCACCAAAAGGTGACTTCAGCTGAGAAAGATTTCAATAATCAAGTAGGTAGGATGAATTTCTGTGGATGATCAGCATCTCTCCTCAGCCATTCCTGTCAATGCCCAATGGGCCCATGAACAAAGAGGCCATGATGGCACAAATGGGATGTGTGCATGGGCTCAAAAAATGAACTTCCACTCACCAAGGGTATTTTTGGTACTGCTGTGGATATCACTCTGTATAAATAAAATGCTCTTTGGCCAGTGACCAGGCAGGAAGTAAGGTGGGACAAGAGAGAAGAGAATTCAGGGAAGTGGAGGGCTGGAGGGAGAGATATGGCAAGCCGCTGCCATGACAAGATGTAAGGTACTGGTAAGCCATAAGCCATGTGGCAAAGTATAAATTTATAGAAATGGGTCAATTTAAGATAAAAGAAGTAGATACCAAGAATCCTGCCACAGCCATACACTTTGTGAACAATATAAGTCTCTGTATGATTTCTTGGTTGGTTCTGAGCATCTATTGGCCTGACAGGGAGAGAGATTTGTACTGACTGTGGGCCAGGCAGAAAAACTCTAACTCCATGGTACCGCTGCTACTGAGTGCCAGATCACCCAATAGCCCATCAGAGATCATCACTGAAACCTAGATATGACACCATTTTCTGGGGTGACCAGCCAGGAATCTTTAGGCAGGTTGAGTACATTGGACTTCTTCTGTAGAAAGGACAATTCTTGGTCTTTACTTTAGTAGAAAGTTATTCTGATTTTGGATTGAACTATCCTACATGTAATGCTTGACAAAACCACCATCAATGGATTTACAGAATGTCTTACCCACTGAAATGTTATTCCAGAGTCCTGCTTCAGACCAAGGAACTCACTGAACTACCAGAGAAGCACTACAGTGGGACCATACTCATGGAATCCACTGTTTTTACCTTATTCTCCAGCATCCTAAAGAAGCTGGCCAGATAGAAAGATGGAGTGGAATTTGATTTGTTGAAGACACTGTTAGGTGTCAGCAACTGGAGGGCTGTTACCAAGGTTCTCCAGGAGGTAGTGTATGCTCTGAATCAGTATCCAATATATAGTACAATCTCTCCTATAGCCAGGATCCATGTGTCCAGGCATCAAGGGATGGTAAAGGGAATAGTTCCATTCACTAATGTCCCTAGTGACTGACTGACTAGGACATTTTTTGCTGCTTGTTTCTGGAACACTAAATTTTGCTGGCCTAGGAGATTTTTGTTTGTTTGTTTGCTTATTTGTTTATTTTCTTTTGTTCTTTCAGAAGCCTTCGTGCTCCTGCCAGGAGACACAACAAACTTTCATTGAGCTGGAAACTCACACTTTCCTTGTCATTTTTGGATTCCAATGCCCTAAAAATACCAGACTAAGAAAGGAATAACATCATCAGGATGGGTGATATTTACAGATTACCATAGCGAAATTTGACTGTGTCTCCACAATGAAGGAAAGAATGATTATGTCTTGAGTGGAGGAGATCCTTTAGGCATGTCTTGGTGCTACTGTGCCCTGTGCTTAAAGTCATTTGGAAACTACAACAATCTAATCCAGGGAGGATGACAAAGGGCATGGACCCATTAAGAATGAAGATATAAGTCACTCCTCCAGGAAAAGAACCAGATGTGCTGTAGTGCTTGCAGAGGGTGGAAGAAATACAGAATGGGTGGTAGAGGAAGATAGTTCTAAATACCATCTAAGGCAATGTGCCGAGTTGCAGAAATAAGGATTATATCTGAAATGAGGGCTTGTGTTGTATTTTGATAATAATGCCTTTGTACAGATAAGTATATGATCTTTTAGGATACCTATAATACGTTACAACTTCAATTAAGAGAGTATCATGGCCAGGTAGTGGTGGTGCATGCCTTTGATTCCAGCACTTGGGAGTAAGAGCCAGGTGAATCCCAGTGAGTTTGAGGCCAGCCTGTTCTACAGAGTGAGAACCAGGCCAAGCACCACTACTATACAGAGAAAACCTGTCTCAAGAAAACCAGAAATGGAAAACCAAACCAACAAAACAAACAAAAACAAACAAACAAACCAAAACCAACCAAGAGACCTCTAAGGAACCAGTTTCTGATGCAAGCACATTAGGGTCCTTGAATTATCAGGCTTGAACCTGGCCCACCACACTTCTGAAAAGGGAAATTTGGCAGCAACAGTGAGCCCAGGGGTAGAGAGATTTTTCTAGGGAAAAATCAAAATTTGGGAATTACATGCTTTGGCAACTTGAGATTGGGTAGAAAGGATATGGGGCAATGTAATTTTTTGAAACTATTGTTCTAGACTTTGAGCATGAAACCACATTTGAAACCATTGGGTTGGACTGATTGGTCGGGAACCACAACTTGCTGATCAGGATTATCTGGGTTACTCAGAAGATTATCTTGATATCTTCAAGGTCAATAAATCACAGACAGAATGTCTACAGAAACAAATTGCTCTGTATCTGTTCAAATTGTCATTGTGTATTCCTGAGGTTCTTTCTGGAACTGATTGCAGCAGGTGGACTAAGGTGGTTGCCCTTCCCTAAGATGGAGTCTGTACTGCTTTCACAGTTATCAGATGTAAGTTTGAGATACTAGAATTGTCCACAAGAGTCATTGCTACTATTCTAAATATGCATTTCCAATTTTATGTGGGATAGTTATGTTATGTTTAGCCATAATTATGACCTGGTTATTGTTTTTCATTTGGAAATTAATCATGAATTGAGGAGTTATGATTGTGTCAAGGTGACACACTGTTTAATATGATAACTAGTCTTGGTTGTCAACTCAATTGACTATCTGAAATGAACTATAATTCAGAAATGCAGGGTACAAATATGATTTGGACCTTGAGGCAAGAAGACAACAATGCCTTTGATCCAGATCCAGAGGCTAGATAACATACAACTTTAGTCCAGAATTGGAGGCGGGAAGACACACCTTTAATGTGGGTCACAACTTCTGCTGGAAGGACATGAACAAAAGGAAAGATATGTATTAATTCTTTGTCTGTTTTACTTCACCTTGACAGCAAATCCATTCTTTAACTGGCATTGAAGCCTACTTCCTTAGGAGTCCAGCATATATTAAAAAAAAAAAAAAAACAAAAAAAAAACTGAGACACTCAGCTTCATGTGACTGAGCAGCTACTAGATTTATGAACTTTCCATTTATACCTTGCGATTTTTGAGCTGAAGCTAGTATGGCATTCCAATTAATTCATACATGAATATGTATGTGTGTGTTTGTATGTTCTTATATGTGTGTACATATATATGCACAGATATCGATAGAATGACACATGGATAGATAGGCAGTAGGGAAAGAGAGAGAGAGAGAGAGAGAGAGAGAGAGAGAGAGAGAGAGAGAGAGAGAGAGAGAGAGAGAGAGGAGGGAGGGAGAGGGAGAGAGAGAGAGAGAGAAAGAGAGAGAGAGAAAGAGAGAGAGATATTCATTCCATTAGTTCTGTGTCTCTGGAGAACACTGACTAATACATTGGGGTCCCCAGTCAATTAAATTTATAACCTTTTCAATTCTAATTTTTCAATTTATACTCTACAAATCTGAAATATTCTTAGCAAATACTTCATGCCAGCTCATAAACATTTGCAGAAAATTCCTTTAATATTGTGTAAAGCTAAATAACATGGAAACATGAAACATAGTTTTGGGTGTTATTGATGATGAAAAATTTATGAAATAGTATGAGCTCTTAGATACATGACAATATTAGGCTGTTTGTTTAGATCAAGTTGATAGTTTCCTGTTAGTCAGTGGAATGCTACTTAGTTGTTCAATGTACTAAGCATTCTTTTTTTTTTTTTTTTGGTTTTTTGAGACAGGGTTTCTCTGTGTAGCTTTGCCCCTTTCCTGGAACTTGCTTTGGAGACCAGGCTGGCATGGACTCATGGAGATCCACCTGTCTCTGCCTCCCGAGTGCTGGGATTAAAGGAATGTGCCAGGCTCATTGTTAAGTCTATTCAAATTCAAATATTAATGAAATTGATACTTTAAAGGGAAATACAAACTTCAATGCTCCAATCACCAAGGAAGGAGAAAGTAAACTCTGTCTCCAGTTCTAAAGCCACCATTTAGCATTGTAGTTAATGGACTGAATGATGGTGCTGGGAAGATGGCTCAGTAGTTAAAGAACACTGACCACTCTTCTAGAAGATCTGGATTTAATTATTAGCACCCCCATTGTAGTTAGAATTTCTGCCTGTCCCACAGTCAGGACAAATCTCTCTAATGCACCAGGTCCATAGACGCTCAGACACAACCAAGTAAACATATGGAAAGTTACATTGTTTACAAACTGTATGGCCATGGCAGGCTTTTTGTTATCTATTTCTTTAATCTTAAATTAACCCATTTTTATTAATCTATACATTGCCACGTGGCTCGTGGCTTACCATTACCTTACATATTCCTTGTCATGGTGGTGGCTGGCCGTGTCTCTCTGCCCCAGCCTTCCACCTCCCAGAATTTTCTTCTCTGTTGTCCTGCCTATACTTCCTTCCTGACCACTGGCCAAACAGCATTTTATTTATAGAGAGCAATATCCACAGCACTTCTCCCTTTCTTTTTTTTTTTAAAAAGAAGGTTTTAACTTTTACATAGTAAAATTACATATTAAAAAATAATCCAAGCAAGAATTACAGTTATATTAAAGAAGATATCTTATCTATCTTATATTTGTGATTCTAAGGTTTTATATCTAAGTTATCTTTTATCATAATTGAGGAAATTATATCTATCTTGTCTACAACCTTATCAAAGACATCAGAAGGATATAATATTACCTGAGAACCAGGAGAAGGATGCAAGCAAATTTCCGAAGTCTTGTAGGGTAGACAGAGAAAGCTGGCAGCCCGGACAGTCACCCAATGTTTCATTGTAAAGTTGTGGCATTTGTCTTTAGCCCATAGTTCTAGAGTCTCTTCGTCATTTTTTTTTTAGTGTCCTGTAGAATGTGACAGTTTCCTCTGTGAAGCAGGAACCTGAAGGACTATCTTGTCAAGCAAAGTTTAGTGGTCACCTTTCTATGGGTCCTGCATGTCCAGTTGATCAAGCAGTCCAGGCAAGAAGAGGTTTTTTTTGCCCAAATGGGTATTTTTGTCAAAGTGAAGATAAAGTCCTTATGAAGTGGCTTCAGTGCCCATCCTCCTCTCTGCAGTAAATTGGTGCTGCCAGGAGCAGATATGTCTCATTGTCCAGAAAGTCTAAATTTTAAAAATATTTTAAATGCCATATTTTATAGACCTTTGAAGTGTTTGAAGATTACTTGTCTATCTGAAATATATCTATATATACCTAGAAAACTTCACATGACTATAAGTTTAACTATCATAGAAGACTAATTGATCAGTATTGCTTAATTATCCATTACAATCTAAAACAGTTGTATAAACATAATACCTCAAATGAAAGTGGAAATATATTTTATACAGAATAACAAAATTAACTTTAAGTTTGTATCAATAGACTAAAATCTATACCAATATAAGATATTTTAAACATATTGTTGCTTTTTAAAAGTTCATTAATCTACACTTTTATCTTATTATATCTATTTCATATGTTCTTTTTTTTAGAAAGAGGTCACATTCATAATCAACCTGATTTAAATAAAAATATTGTTTTTTTTCTGTCCCACTTCACAGGGCTCTTTTGATTTGGGACTCAAGAATCTCTTAACTTTTTTTTTTTTAGCAATATGTCTGTGTGGGTTTAGAGAAGGAGTGGGCCAATTCCATCTCCAAACACAGCTTGATAATTTTGGGAAATTCGCATAGTTTCTCTTACTATTTACTGCTGGAGGGGGGTGCTGTATCTTATGGGGACACAAAGAAAATTTTAGGATTATGGAATAGTCTGTCAGGGTAAACCTCTGAGCCAGTAGCCTTGAAACCATTCTGGATGTTGGATCATCTGTGCCATTGTGTTATCGGAGACCTTTTAGGTGGTCTCGGCTGATCAAACCTGATGTATCTTAATCTGGAACAAATCCTTAGCCTGTGGCTTTCTGTGAAAACAAAAGCAGAGCCTCTTCTTCAAAGAAACATATCCTTATATCCAAATTTTGAAGTCAGGACATCTTTAAAATTTACATATTTGTTTAAATCAACAGCTTTTACAATCAAATCTTTTCTGTAGTTAAAAATCCCAAAGATAACATAAACCAGATTCTCTGTGTAATATATATCTTTGTAAGACTGAAACACTGCTCTGGCTGCTGGCACTGCCTATCTCCACTTCCCAAAGAGGTGGTGGTACAGTTTACCTCCAGCTCTTGGTCTGGAGCCATGTGTATCATCAACTATCAGAAGATAATCTGTCACCAGTAGTTTTGTTTGCTGTGTAGCTAGAGTGTTGCTGCAGGGAGCTGAACAGAGAGCATGGCCAAGCTGGAAAACCACAATATAGTGAGTGAGGTGCTGCCATCCCCAGACTCAAAGGGGTTCTCAATTGAGTCATGGGAATCAGTGTGCTGAGTCTTCCCCTTGCTGAGTGGCAGCAAGTAGTCAGATGCAGAATTCAGCTTATTCTTGTCTTGTCCCGCATCGTCCAGCATGGTCCTGCTCATCCTACATGCTCTAATGTAGATATATGTTGTCCTGCATGGTTATGCAGTCTTTGTAATTCTTGGGGCTGGTTGGCTACCTCTGAATACATTCACTCTGCTGGCTGCATCTGTGCAGAGTATTGGGAGCAGAACTATGCTTTCAAATGTCCTTGTTCACATCACTGTTAAATGTTGGCGCCATGCATGTGGTGTTTCTACAGAACACAGATTTCCAAGGTCAAAGAGGCCTGGTTTCTCCCTTATATTCAGGAAGATTTACTCTTTGAACATTTAACATTAAGATTTAGAATCTTACTGGAATTAAGTTTGGGAGCTTGTAAACAGTATTTCCTGTGTAAAGTTGCACTCCAATGCTAAATTGTGATATAGAAGAGTAGAATTGATGGTAATAGAATTGATGGTATGCAGTCTTTACATTTCTTAGGAGACATGAATTCACAATGTAGAATTTAGTTAAGATAGGACTGCATCACAAGTACCTCAAAAATAAATAGTATGCTAACCATGCCGGGTAGAGATTAGTATGATAAGATGTAAGTGTTTCTTTGTAGCAGGAATCTTAAAATTTTTATTTAATAAAATCAAACCTGAGGCCAGTTATTGGGGTGAATCTTCTAAGATCAGAGACACAGAACAAGCCACGTCCTCCTCACCTCACCAGTTCCTCAGGTGGACTTGTTTCCTCAGCCTGCAAGCTCCTGAGTCCTCATCCAAATGGGTCTCAGCTGAACTGCTGCTAGAAGCCGAAAAGCTTAACCAGCCAAATGGTTAACCAGCCAAATGCTTCTAGTTTCTGGTCCTAAGGCCTTATACATCTTTCTCTTTCTGTTGTCACTTCATGGGATTAAAGGCTCACTTTCTTGGATTAAAGGCATGATTCACCATGCCTGGCTGTTTCTAATGTGGCCTTGAACTCAGATCTGTCTGGTTCCACCTGCCATGTGCTGGGATTAAAGGTGTGTACCACCACTGTCTAACCTCAATGTTTAATTAGTGGGCACAATATTTCAGGAAATACAATACCACTACATTTGTTCCCTAAGATTAACCAGCTACATTCCATAACATGGGAGCCATCCCTGGTTTACAACCAGTAGAAAGGTCCACCCTTCTATTAAAGAACTGGCCTCTAACATGCTGCTCAAGAGATCATTACAGGGTTGCAATTAATATTAAGTCCTGGTGTGCAATGGACGTATATTAATTCTTTCACAGGGGTATTTCTGGTCCTTTTGAAAAGCAGTTGTATGTCAAGGTGTTCTACATTTATTGAGGTGGACATGAACCCTGTCTGTAGGTGGGCTTGAACCCTGTCTTTATTATCTCCTGACTCATCATGCCAAATTTTGGTTTACAAGTTCATGCCATTACAGAGTTCTTAAAATACAAGTTTGAACCACATAGTGAATTGTCTATTGCACAACAGAGAAAGGAAATCTGTGTGAAAAATGGCATCTTCCTTCAGACCAGAAGAGGAGGAACAGTGGAATTGGCCTGCAGACAGAGGTGGGGCCTGCAACAGGGGGATGGGCCACTGTGTACACTACAGTGGGCATTAGACTAGGCAATAGCTTGATCATAGACTGCAGTTGAGTGCAGTGAGCCACAGGGTCTCCATTAAAAAGGACTGATGGGGCATGGTGAGTAACTTTCTCCTTAATTTCCCTGAATGCATTAATTCCTTCCATGACAGAAACTACTGGCTGGTATTAAGTTTATGGAGGATAGCTTGAACTACTAAGTATTCGGTTTCCAATTAGAAAACTCTTCTATGAAGATGTGTTCACTCCTGGCTGATTCAGTGAAATCAGTTGAGAGGTTTGAGTAAGATACAGGCCTTTTTCTGTAAATCCGTGCATTAGCTTACAGCATTCAGTGGCTATCCTTTTACATGGGACAAAGTCATACATTCTTTCATTAATGGTATTCACACTACCATGGAGGTGCCTACTCCATTTCAAAGTCAGTATATCTACATATGCTTTTAATTTTTTGATCATTTTAAAACATTATTAGTATTATTTTTTAATATCCATTTTCTTTTAATGCATTACTAAGAGTTTTTTTTCTCTTTTTCTATGTTTCCCAATTTAAAAATTTTATTTCTGGCTGGAGAGATTGCTCAGAGGTTAAGAGCACTGACAGCTTTTCCAGAGATCCTGAGTTCAATTCCCAGCAGCCACATTGTGGCTCACAACCACCTAATGAGATCTAGTGCCCTCTTCTGGTATGCAGACATATGTGCAGATAGAATACTGTATATAAAATGAATAAATAAATCTTAAAATAAAAGAATTTTATTCCATTTTTAACTACAGTTTGTTTATGTATTTATTTATATCATTTTATAGCAGTGCTTCTCAACCTTGGAGGTCATGGCTCCCTTGCGGGAATCAAATGACCCAACCATAGGACTGGCCAAAGTCTGTCAGGAACTGCAGATATTTATATTATAATTCATAAAAGGAACAAAAATAGAGTTATGAAGTAACAGTGAATATAATTTTATACTTGGGGTTCACCACATCATAAGAAACTGTATTAAAGAGTCTCAGCATTAGAAAGGTTTTGAACCCTTGGTTCAGGTCAATATCTCCTGTAGCTCAGGTTTGCCTCACATTATATAATTGAGAATTGTGTTGAACACCTAATTCTGTCTCTATCTCCCAGTGCTGGAGAGGTAGTTCTGTAACACCTTCCAGATTGGGCCTTGACTGGTCAGTGGGAAGAAAAAATAGAGCAGTGAATGAGTATGCACAAACTTCCCTAAATTTTATTGTGAATTTACAAATGAAGTGGGACTTATATAAGAACTGAGTTCACTAACCAGCTGTCAAGCAGGTGTAGTCACAGCAGAGAGTGGGATGAGCAAGAAAGAGGTTGAAAACTTTCCTGCTGTGATAGTAGTTGACCTTAGCAGTGAGTAGTGAGGTAAGCAATGTTACTGATTAATAAATGTTCATCTGACAGGCCATTTCTTGGGTCCACAGACCAAGCAACTAAGAATCTGGATAAAGACCTGAATTTTTTTAAACCAAATTAGAGTAGTTACACCAGTTGAACCTAAGTAGTAGAAGTGCATATAAATGGTGTTTCCCTGCCTAATATGACTGTGTTTTCCATGTTTACAATGTATACCTCAAGAGAAATGGTGTGAGTAGTATTTGGTGTGCTTTAATACAAATACCTTTCCTTGATCTCACTCTGTAGATGAGGCTGGCCTACACTCATAGAGATCCACCTGCTTCTGACTTTGTGCTAGAATTAAAGGCAAGCACCACCACCACCCAGCCCAGCTTCTGCCTCTTTTATTAAAACTGAAGTCATCATAGGAGTCCCAGGTCCTCTGCATCAGGCTAAAAATAATATCTGGCATGGCATTTCCAGAGAGGGGGTATGTCTTTGAAGATGTTCTCTGAGTGTGTCTAAAATGGTCTTGCCTGGTGGTACATCTGGAGATTGCTGTGCTTGTGAGGAGAGGTCTGGAGGAATTTCCATCCTCAGGGAGAGGATGTGTTTAGTAGGTGATCGGCAGGCTTGGCCCAGAGAGGCAAAAATGTGAGGCTGCATAAGCTAAGAGGTCCTGTGCATCAACCCAGCTCTTGTCTTGCCTCTCTCAAATATCTGTGGAGCTGAAGAAGGTGTTCAAGGAGTGTCACCTTTCCTGATCAATTGCAGCCCTCAAACTAGTCCCTGGCTTTCCCCATTGTGTGTTGTTATGGGCCCTCTTTTTTTTTGATTTTATTAATTAGGATTAATTTTCTCTTAGGTAGTTTGGATAAGTATTTGTCTGTCTTATGGATTTCCTCAAAGAACCACCTCTGTATTTAGTTGATTTCTTGAATTTTTCTTTCTTTCTCTTTGGTTAATTTAACCCTTATTTCATACTTTCTTCATGTCTACAGCTCTTGGCTATGCTTATTATTTTTATTCTACTACTTTCATGTGTGCTGTTAAGTTGAAAGTATGAAATCTTTTTTAATTTTAATTGGGAAACTTAGTTCTATACAGTTTCCTCATATTATCACAAGGTAATATCTGAAGAATCCAAAGCCCTTCCAGAGATCAAGCTGAGGCTCAAGAGTCTTGGTGATCTTGTCTTTTGATAATTAGCTGTTTCCTGCTATGAATTTCTCATTTGCTCTGTAATAGCTTCAGTTTCTGTTTTCTTTAATATTTCTGTTTTCATTTGAGGTCTTTAACAGTTTTATTTGTTTCCTTCAACTATTTGTTTGTTTTTTCTTGGCTTTATTTGATTTCTTTACTCCAATTGTTTGTGATTTCATAAATTTACTTAAGAGATTTATTCATTTCTTTTTAAGGACCTCTATCATTTGGGTTGTATTTTGAGACTATAAGATGTTGAGATACTTAGGCTATGAGTCATCTTTCATGGAGAACTAGCTGCATAAATGGAGTAGAAGTAACCAAAGAGAGAGATGAATGGGAAGTTGTGGGGAGATAGAAATCTAAACCCTTTGAAAATTAATCCCCATGTGTCTGACACAGAACTACTAGATTTGATTGTTGTCCTGCTGGGTTTTAATCTTCCCGTTATCTTTCCTCACTGTGTCTCAGTTCCTCTGTGGAATGAAAATGGTTTTTCTGTGTCATTTGTATGTTGGGAAGATTTAACATGTTCTTTGATCTTATAAGATGACACAGTCAAGAACTGGTCTTGAGTGTCAAAAGAGATTTTGTGTATTTGAACAGTGTAGGGGCTGTTGCAGACTATGAGCATCATTGAAATGACTAAATGCATTTTTTCATGGATGATCCTGAACTTAAAATGACCTGGGTCAGAATCTATTCAACTGAATGTAAAGCTTCCAGATAGCATGAGGTATTTGAACATGTTTCTCTCCTTGGTGACTTTCTTTGGGTTGCTAGTGGATCCTTCAGGGGGAGGAAACCCTCTGGATGAAATATCACATAGGTGGTTGTGATGGCCTCAACCAATTTCCTTTTAATATTTCTACTAAATAGTGGTTGAAATGAATCATTCAGCTTCCTTCGTGTGCTGTCATGACTTCACCATGAATGGGTATGCATAGTGTCACTAAATCAGATAAGATATAATTGAAGAAATTGATAGTCAATGCTAAGCCATTTTGCTACCCTGATTTTTTAAAATGTTGTAGTTCTTATTTTTGTTCCTGAAGACAAACTTTGTCTGAGTAGCCCTGACTATACTAAATGTAGCTCTGTAAACCAGGTTGACCTCCAACTCAGAGATTCACCTGACATTTGCTCCCACATGTTGAGATTAAACGTTGGCCTACATTCCAGGTTTTTTATATATATTTTGTTTGGTGGGCCTAGAGTATATGTTTTTGTACATGTCTAGCATATGTTGTTTTGCTGAGCTTTACCCACCCTCTTGAAATTTGAAATTCAGCAGAGGATATCATTCTCTTCTAGGATGCAGTATTCATGATGGTAATAGTGCCTGAGCCTTCTGAGGCATTAGATCACAAGAGTGTTGCATTCTTCTTGCTTGTTGTATTTCTTTTGATGTTTATTAATGAATATGATTCTTTTTTCTGTATAAACAGATATGCACCACACATAAGCCTCATCCTCACTGTAGTCCAAAGACAGTCTTAGAACCCACAAGCTTGGAATAATGAACAGTTTTGTGATTCCCCAATATAAGTACTGGCAAATGATTCCCCCTATATACAAGACCAGTAACAGCTCTTAACTTCTCAACCATCTCTTCTTCCCTGTGTTGATTATTTATTACTAACAATGATATTTCAATTGTTACCATCTTTCTATTTGTAACTGTTTAAATGCACAGCCATTTTAGTAAGATTTGTGAAAGTACAACTTAAACTGGAGCAATTCAGAGTTTTAGAAGATGAAAACAGACCTAGAGAGAATGCCTAACTCTTTTTAGGAACTTCAGTAAAATAATCTCTGAGTTCATCTTATCTTTTTGTTTGTTTGATGGAAGTTTAAAGTGCAGATGGGTTCTTAATATTTACTTTTTGCTATCCTATAACTGATTACACAGACTAGGCTAACTTTCAAATCAGAAGCACAAATATCTGCTTGTACCTTCTAAGTTCTGATATTAAATGTGTGAGCCATTACACTCAGCTTACAAATTTTTGTTGTAGTTAGTAATGGTTCATGCAATTTCTCTGATGTGTGCTCAGTACTGTTGAAGTGTTTTCTTGACCCTCTAACTCTGTTAATAGACATTTCTCTTGCCAAGGTTATATCCAATTCCAAGCATTCATAGATAATTGTTGTAAACCTCCTATTGAGTTTGTTTGTGAAGTAACTTGATGATTTCGTTGTAATGTCTGAGTCATAAAATATGTGTAGCAGTCATCAGAATTATGTGGCTATATTGTAAAAGAAGCACACATTTACAATGTTGTATCATGCTTTTTGTTTTATACATATAGATGGCACATTTACATATGGCATATTTTAGAATGCAGTGACCTATAATGATGTGCATGTCGACATCACTCAGGAAGAGTGGGCATTAATGGATCCTTCACAGAAGAATCTCTACAAAGATGTGATGCTGGAGACCTATATGAACCTCATTGCTATAGGTAATACTGTAAATTTTCCTCCATAATTTAAATAATGTGATGCCTGTTGATTGATTATTGGTGTTCTTCTGAAATTCTGATTGAAAATGAGAAAGAATGATCTGAATAAATCAGATTTCATTCTGAGGATCACAGAAGATATTAATATAAAATTTTCAGTTTCTTGTTATAATTCATATATCATTCTTGTCCTATATTTTAGGCTACAATTGGGAGGATCTTAAAGTTGAAGAGCATTGTCAAAGTTTTCAAAAACATGGAAGGTAATTTTCTTGTAAAAGCTGATAGAAATGGGCTTCTGGATATATACATATCATTCATCTGGACTTTTAATATGGTGAAGCAGTGTAAACAATCACAGCTTAAAATGCATCGATGATCCATAAATGCTCATAAACACATGTACCTCAATGGCAGGAAAGTGAATTGTGTTTGCAAGTGATTCTTTTAAGAAGAAAGACAAAAAATCAATGGCTTAACAGAAATCAAATTTGAATAATAGCTTCATCAAAGCTATGCTGTACAACTGACAATCCATTTAGATTCTTAGTATTCATATTATAAAAGATACACTCATTGAATACGTGATAAGAATACATGCACAACCTTGTAATAAGCAAATAGTGTATAATATAGTTACTCATATAGTTGTTCTGTCTTTGCTAATTTTACTTAGATGAGTAGTTAGAGTCAAGAGTTAAGGGGTGGGATGTAGAGAAACATTTTTCCCTATACCACATGTTGATGAGGAACAGAAAGTCCAACTGTAAATGACATGTGTAAATATTATTGTTTTTATTGTTTCTTTAATAGTTATATCATATGTCACTTTGGATACCAGCTCTATGAACATAAGAATATGTAAAGAAGCAATAAACATCTCTCCATATCAGAACAATTAGATGATACATATTACTTCCATGTTGAGAAAACTTGTTGATTGTAATTCAAGTTTACAAACAGCAGGGTTTCCAGCTTCATTCAGAATAGATCAACAAGGACACCACAGAAACGCCCTATGAGTACAAAGACTGTATAAATGCTTCTGTTTGTCCTAGTTAACGTTGAACATGTAGCATGACTCACAGTATAGGAAACTTTTTCAATGGAATAACTGAAGTAAATGTCCAAATTCTCTTTAAATATGTGAAAAACCTCAAAGAAAAATGATGGCATAAATATGAGCCAGGTAATAAAGGCTCTTATCATCACAGGCATGTTCAAATATGCAAAGCCATCCTTAATGCAGGGAAACAACATGAATGTAAACAGCATGTTAAAACCTTAAGATCTCAGTTCTCTTTATATTTAGACCAAATTGCAAAATTAGTTGATGAGGATATAAAGACTCAGCAATGTAGTGAATGTGATAAAACATTTAAGTGTTTCAATTGTTATTGCAGGCATAAAAGAAATCATACTACAGAAAAATCACATGAATATATTGAGTGTGGTAAAGCCTTTGAATGTCATAGTCATCCTCAAAGGCATGTACAAACACATACTGGAGAGAATTCCAATGAATATAATCAATGTGGTAAAACCTTTGCACAACACAGTCACCTTCACAGTCATGAAACTACACATACATTTAAAAAACTGATGGATGTAATTAATGTGGCAAATCCTTTACTCATTGGAAATTTCTATAATTAGATAGAAGAAAACATTATGGAGAGAAACCCTGTGAATGTAACCAATGTGGTAAAGCCTTTGCTTGAAACAGTACTCTTCAAATGCATGAAAGGACAACATAGTGAGAGAAACCCTATGAATGTCATCAGTGTGCTAAAGTCTTTGCTCAAAACAGTACTCTTCAAATGCATGAAAGGACACATAGTGGAGAGAAACCCTATGAATGTAATCAGTGTGGTAAAGCCTTTGCTCAACACAGTGTTCTTCAATTACATAAAAGAACACATACTGGAGAGAAACCCTATGAATGTAAACAATGTGGTAAAACCTTTGCACAGCCTAATCGCCTTCAAGAACATAAAAGAACACATACTGGAGAGAAACCCAATTAATGTAATCAGTGTGATAAAGTCTTTGCTCAAAACAGTACTCTTCAAATGCATGAAAGGACACACAGTGGAGAGAAACCCTATGAATGTAATCAGTGTGGTAAAGCCTTTGCTCAAAACAGTGCTCTTCAAGTACATAAAAGAACACATACTGGAGAGAAACCCTATGAATGTAATCATTGTGGTAAAGCCGATGCTCAAAACAGTGCTCATCCATTACATGAAAAAGCACATGCTGGAGAGAAACCCTAGAATGTAAACAATGTGGTAAAGCCTTTGCTCTTCACAATTCTCTTCAGTTGCATGAAAGAACACATATGAGAGAGCAACCCTATGAATGTAAACAACGTGGGCAAGCATTTGCACAGCCCAGTCATCTTCAAGTACATAAGAGAACACATACTAGAGAGAAACCCTATGTGCCCTGGCCAGCGGGGATTCCATGGGGGCGACCCACCTGTCGGAGCAAATGAAAGGAACAGGGTATGCAAGAGATGACAACAAGACAGGATTCTGATCAAGCTAAAAATTTTATTTTCCTCCAAAAGGCTTATATAGCAAAGGAGGGGAGGTGGCAGGAAGGAGGAAAGGGGAAGGTACGTGGAAGGGGTGCAGATCGTGCAACTGCAAGATGTCGGCTAAGGTCACTGGTCAGGGGCCATTTGTTCTGTTGCTAGACTACCTGTCCATGGAATGCTCTTTATGTTTGTTTGTCATGGCACCTGACTGTGGAATGTCTTCTTATCTTTGGTATCCTTTGGTTTGTCAACAGATGTTACTGCTCAGGGGAAGGGCAGTGGTCTTATAACTTGTTCTCTGGCCTAGCTAGTACTATTCTACAGTTCATATTTTGTTCCTGACATCTTGCTCTTTGACACCTATGAAGGTAAACAATGTGGTAAAGCCTTTGCTCATCACAGTTCTCTTCAGTTGCATGAAAGATCACATAGGGGAGAGACACCCTATGAATATATACAATGTGGGAAAGCATTTGCACAGCCCAGTCATCTTCAAGTACTTAAGGGAACACATACTGGAGAGAAACCCTATGAATGTAATCAGTGTTTTACAGGCCTTTGTTCCTCTCATCTTCAAAGGCATAAAAGAACACATACAGGATTGAAACCGTCCAATTCTAATCAGTGTGGTAAAGCCTTTGCACAGTCCTATATAAAAACACATACTGGAGAGAAACCCTATGAATATAATCAATGTGGTATTGCCTAGTCAAAACACAAAGTAACCCTGTAAATGTGAAACTTTTAGTGTGTAATTGGTCTCTTAAAGCCTTTCAATATAACATTATACTTTGAATATCTGAAAGAAACTCATACCAAAGGAAATCTGAATATATATAAATTGTTATGATCTTGAGCCCAGCCACATTCAATTGCAAAAAATTAATTATTTTGGAAAAAATCTATAATGTGTCAATAATCTGTTCAATCATTATAATATCTCTTTATTTTGTTTACATATTTCAACAAATATGGACAAAATGCCTATACATTTAAATGACATGTAGCACTTTTAAATTTCATGCTTCTGTTCAAATACATGAGATAATGAATTATGATCTAAAATTTCACAGATATGCCTTTTCTGTTGCTTTGATAATAGATTATATCTATGTGAAATTAGAAAAAGGTTTAATTTGGCCCTGGGTTCCACAGCCATACATGAACCTCTTAAAAGTGGAATGGAAAAAAGTGTCAGGTATGGCAGCTAAAATAGGCAGCTAAGAATTCACCTTCTTGTCCTTCAACATAAAGCAAAAAGTGTAAATTGCAAATGGTGTGCAGTTGTAAATGCTCAGGCCAACCCACATGACTGATTTCTTCCTGCAGGGTACCATTTGCTAAATTTTCTCAAATGATATCACAGACTGAAAATGATAGATTACTCATACTTCAAGACTTCATGCTTGCTTTCTGTTACATGGACCAATTCGTGATGGAGAAAAACTCTGTAATCATTTAGATGCCTCAAAACCCATGTTGCCAGAATGATAACAGAAAAACATTCACGATTGAATATTAGTTTAAAAATTTGTTTTTATTTTAATTATGCTGTGTGTGTGTGTGTGTGTGTGTGTGTGTGTGTGTGTGTCTGTGTGTCTCTCTGTGTGTGGTGTATGTGTCTGTGTGTTTGTGTGTGTGTTCCTCTGGGTATATGTATGTGCATTCTGGTTCCCAATGTTAGACCCTTGGAGCTTCTTGTTGCAAGAATTACTAGAAGTCATCCAAAACCTGATCTTGTTCCAGGGAATAAACTTTGGATAAAACTTCACACATCACAATTGTTTTAGGTTTCAAAGAAAAAAATACCTTTGTTTTAAGTCTTTTCATTGTACATTTGAAGTAAATAAATTATTAACGGGGTTCACTAAAGACTGATGTGAAGATCCCATTGTGACTTCTATTTGGCAACATATGAGAAAGATATTGAAGTGTGGGATATATGTAGCAAATTCAATTGGTAAAGTTTATTTTGTGGTCCTTACATTCCTTCTGTGGCTTTTGTTCATCTTCTTTTACACTTTCCCTTATTCAGAGGTATTTATCTGCTGCCTTGTATAGAATGGGATGGCTCTCATGGAAGTAGTTCATTTTAATTTCACTCTCAGGCAGTATGTGATCACACTTTCCAAGTAAGGGTGTTTGTAAAAGGGTGATGGATTTTTGTTCATGGTTGTATTTTTAATATTTAATATTCACAAATGCACTTGAAATGTTTGTTATCCAGCCTGGCTTGAATGTCAGTAATTAGTCATGGATACATTAGAATATATGATACTTGTGTGTCAGTCTCTTGAGTACAATTCTAAGGGTAGATGATGTACTGCCATTGATTGTTGTTTTGTCAAAACTGTAGGGGTAAGGAGTTGGCAAGAGAAACCCACCATGACCCTGGAAGCCAGAACTAGAAAAAGAATGCTCAAATATGCCCAGTGAAAGAAACACACTTTGGCTCAAATCAGAGCCATCTCTGTCCCTGGTCAACTGACTTGTGAAACCAACCAATCACAGAAGAGGACAGTAGAATCCTTTCCCTAGGGCCCAGGACCAGGGAAAGAAACACAACTTGTGTTTTGGACCTGAGCCAGGGAAATTAAACAAGAAAACATGCCCTGACTCTGAAACTAGTGCCAAAACAACACTCTTGGTCCCTAGCATCAGAGTCAGTGAAAGAGTTGAGCCCTGGCCTTGAAGGGAGTGTCAAAAAGCCAAGAAAGACCAGTGGGGGAAAAAAAAACAATTTGTCTCTGTAATCAGGACCATCTCTGTCCCTAGCTCACAAAACTGGCCAACGCCTGGGCAGAAAAAAATACTGATTGGTTGACTCCATCCCCAAAACATCCTATATAAACTGTTGTGCCTGGTCAACTGAGAGTTGTTCGTTCCACTCTGGTAGAAGCAGCTACTCTCCTGGACTCCTCATTTCCAAATAAATCTTTTTCAAAAGTGTTTTGGGTGTGAAGACCTTCACTCCCTGGTGCACAAAAGAAGCTTGTTGGGATGTCCCAAGTTGAACTGAGTAAGGGGGTGCTGAATAGAAGAACCTTGCTGCGAAACCCCATAGTGGATTGAGCATGGGAGACCTGAACAGAAAATCTTTGCTGAGATATTCTATCATGGATGGAGCAAGGGGGAGCTGAACAGAGGATCCTTACTGAGTAGACAGAGCAAAAGAGCTGAAAAGTAAGACTTTTCTCCTGAGCCAGAGTAGATTGCTTCATTTTTGTAATTTCTTTGGCCAGAGACATAGGACTTTACTAGGAAGCCCCCTTAATTGGGAGCTGAGCAAAGCTCAACTGCAGCATCTCTCCAGGAGAAAAGCAGGATTGCTATATCCTGCAGGTAGACCATCATCCATCACACCAGATGTAGCCTGACTTTTCCAAACAGTCAGGATGCCCTGACTTTCCTGAACAGTCAGGATACCCTTCCCTGCTGAAGCAGTCCCAGGCCTGCCACTCCTGAGAAGTCAGAAAATCTTGCTCCATGGTTTGGCTAAACAGCTCCAGGCGTCCAGTACACCTTCAGGGAAGAATTGTTGTTTTGAGCAGCTTGAGGTATCTGGATTAACTTGCCCTCCAGTACTGAACTTTCTCCTTGCAGTTACAGCCATCAGAGGTGGGCTAAATATCTCCAGGTGTCCAGGACACCTTCAGGGCAGAGCAGCTTGAGGTCTCCAGGATAACTCTCCCTCAAGTGCTGAACTGTATTATTGTAGTTCCAGCTGTCAGAGATGTCCTAAGCTGCTCAAGGTGTTGCCTGACTCCCCAGGTAGTCAAAACAACTTTCCCTGGAGTTTTAAAAATCATGATTTTGTTCCAAAGTCTTGGACCAATCCCAGAGCTGTTGCAGCCAATTTACTTACAAAATACATTTTAATGATGTTAATATTAAAATCCTTAATAGAGAATATAAAAATCATTAAATACTTCATATATGTATCCAAAGAAACATTTTCATCCATCTGAAAGAGATGTAGAGATTTAAGTTAGTAAACATGTATATTTCACTATAAAATTTGATGTGCTTGGAATATGTATACCTTACTTAAAGTTACATACATCTTAATGTGATCATCTGTTATGCATTTGGCACTTCATCCTGAAGTATTGTCTTCTAAGGCAATTATCCAGAGATACCAGATAAAGTAATAGCAAAGAGATTTACTTAGTGAGGTCTACTTTTGTGCAACTTGATATGGTGATCAAAATAACATTACAGCCTTGCTCAAGAAAGGCCTTTCCAGGTTGGGGATTTAGCTCAGTGGTAGAGCTCTTGCCTAGCAAGCGCAAGGCTCTGGTTTCGATCCACACCTCCACATAAAAAAAAGAAAGTTTATTTTCAACACTGCTGTCTCATTGATGCTCAAGTAAGATTAGTTGTAATATTAAATCAATACAATGCTGTCTTTTCAGATTGTAAACATAATTTCATTGAAAGGTAAAGTATGAGAATTTGAATGATAAATCCTATTTGCAAGTTTAAATGATACATTGATATCTCTTTTGTTTTTCCTTTTAGTGTATGTGAAATTATTTAGTTTATTCTGAGGACCAAACTTTTGTTCAGAGCAGTTTCTCAGATCAACAAATGAATATTTGAGAATATCTTGAATGTTAGTTATTAGTCATGTATATATATACATATATATAAATATAAATATATGAATTCATGATCTTCATGTGTCAGTCTCCTGAGTATAAGTCATAGGGTAGAATATTTACTTCCAGGAATAATTATTTTATCAAAATATTTTCACAATGTCAATGTTAAAATACTTAGTAGAGAATATAAAAATATTAAATACTTATGTGTGTATCCAAAGAAATATTTTCATCTATTTGGAAGAGAGTTAATAATTTAAGTTAATCAATAATCAACTGAATATTTCACAATAGAATTTGATGTACTTTGTGTATGTATATATTATTTGATGTTCCATACATCTTTAGGTCCTCAACAGTTATCCATTTGGCATAATGTCTTCAAGTATTGTCTTCTAAGGGAATTATAGAGGTAACAGATTATGTAATAGCAGTGACATTTACTTTTAAAAAATTCTTGTGTGTGTGTGTGTGTGTGTGTGTGTGTGTGTGTGTGTGTGTGTGTGTACACGTGCACACGCCCACTCTGTGTATGTGTGTAATGTAACTATGGGTTTTTAGGCAGTTACAGAAATGTGAAGAATAGAAGACAACTTTGTGGGGTCTACTTGTGTCCATCTTCATATGGTGATCAAGATGAGGTCACAGCCTTGTGTAACATAGACATTTCTAACAGAGCTGCCTCATTGATGCTGAAATAAGATTAGCTGAAATATTAAAACAGTAAAATATTATTTTATTCTGATTGAAAACATATTTTCTTTTAAAGATAATGGAAAATAGACACTGACTAATAAATACTATTTGGGGATAAAATGATATGTTGATATCTCTTTTTGTCTTTTTCTTGCATGTTGAATTAGTTTGTTTCATAACACGTTCTACAAACAACAAATGAATGTCAGAGAGTAGATTCTGTCAGTAAAAGTGGTTGCTGCTAATCCTAGTGTCCCGAGTTCATACTCTAGAAACCCATATCACTCATACTAATTTTTCTCTTATTTCTACACTTCTGGTGTGGGATATGGACACTCACATCCCAGCACATACATAAATAATTTCAAACACAAAAGAGTGCCATTGAGGTAACTGGCAACCAAGTGGTTCCCTGGCTTTCATCTCTGGAACTCACATAGGATGAATAGATAGCAGACACATAAGTTGTCCTCTCACTGCTAAATACACATCATGGCAATAGAATAGGATCAGTACATTCTGGACTTCATTTTTCAGGATGCCTTTCTCTGAGCATCAGTACATTCTGGACTCCATTTCTTAGGATGCCTTTTTCTTACAGCATCACTACATGTGGGACTTCATTTCCAGGATGCCTTTCTCTAGATCATCATTACATTCTGGATTTCAATTCCCAGGAAGCCTTTCTCTACAGCACCCAGAAATCCTGGACTTTTTTCTGATGATGCCTTCCTCTAAAGCATGAGTACATTCTGTCTTCATTTCTCAGGTTGCCTTTGTTTATAGCATCATTACATATGGACCTCATTACCCAGGATGTCTTTCTTCATAGCACCACGACATTATGGACTTCATTTTCCAAGATACCTTTTTCTATAGCATCACTACCTTAAGGACTTCAATTTCCCAAGATGACTTTTTCTTGAGCATCAGTACATATGGACTTCATTTCCCAAGATGCTTTTCTCTACAGCATCACTACATAAGCACTTCATTTCCCAGGATGCCTTTGTCTACATCATCATTACATTTCAATGTTATTTCCTAGGATGCCTTTTTTGACAGCATCACTACATATGGGACTTCATTTTCTAAGATTCGTTTCACTACACTGTCACTACATGTGGGACTTAATTTTTCAGGATGCCTTTCTCTATAGCATCAGCAATTTCTGGACTTCATTTCCCTGGATGCCCCTTTAATTTTAATTTTTATTGTTTTAGCTTCAGTACATTTGGACTTTATTTCCCAGGATGTCTTTCTCTACTGCACCAGTACATTCTGGATTTCATTTCCCAGGATGACTTTCTCTACAGCATCAGTACTTTCTGGAATTCATTTCCCAGCATGCCTTTCTTTATAGCATGTGTCCATTCTAGACTTCATTTTCAAGGACACCTTTCTATATAGCATCAGTACATTTGGACTTCATTTCCCCTTATGTGTTTCTCTACAGCATCACTTAATGTGGAACTTATTTCCCAAAATGATTTTCTTTAGAGCATCATTATATCCTGGACTTCATTTCCCAGGATTCTTTTTTCTACATCATCACTTTATTTCAGACATTTACCAGCATACCTTTCTCTTTACCATCACTACATTTAGATGCTATTTTCTAAGATGCATTTCTCTAGAGCATCATTATGTATGGACTTCATTTCCCAGAATGCCTTTCTCTATAGCATCTGTACATTATTTAACTTCATTTCTCAGGATGCCATTCTCTAGAGCATTCCAAACTTCTGGACTTCAATTCTCAGAATGCCTTTTCCTACAACCTCACATTTGAACTTCATTTTTCAAGAAGACTATCTCTAGAGTACAAGTAGATTTAGTCTTTTTTTCCCCCAAGATGCCTTTTTCTGTCACACCATGATATTTAGAACTTCATTTCCCAGGATGCCTTTCTCCACAGCACCATGACATTTTGGACTCCATTTCCCAGGTGTCCTGTGTCCTCAGGTGTTTCCCTTTTTCTTCAGTAGATATCTAGTGCCCTCACCAGGTAGCCCTGACCTTCTTCAGTTTTCATGTGCTTTCAGCAGTGTTATGGTGGGGATCCGGGTCTGGGTGTCAGCCTCACAGGGCTAGGGTTAGAGTTACTGTGGGCTTAGAAGTCTCTATATTTTGGACTTCATTTCCCAGGTTTTCTAAATGTGTATTGGTCATCTACTAGAAAATACATTTTCCATCATGCTCCTTGGATCATTTTCTAGGTTGCTCTTCCTTATAGCATCACTATGTGTTGGACTCCATTTTCCAGGATGCTTTTCTGTGTATTGTCTGTATATCAAAATTAATTTCCCATTATGACTTTTGAATCAGAAGGAAAGTTACTGTTTCTTCTTTATGCCATCAGAATGCTTTAAACTCCATTTCCCAGGATGCCTTTCTCCATAGCACCATGATATTTTGGAATTTACATTGCAAGATATTTTTTTCTCTACAGCATCACCATATTATGGACTTCATTTCCCGGGATGTCTTTTTCTGCAGCATTGCTACATTCTGGACTTCATTTCCAAGGACGGTTTTCTCTAGGCAACACTATATGTTGAACTTCATTTTCCAGGATGCCTTTCTCTATAGGGTCATTACATATGGACTTCATTTCTCAGGATGCCTTTCTCTATAGCATCACACATGAGGGACTTCATTCCCAGGATACCGTTTTCTACTGCATGAGTACATTCTGAACTAAATTTCCCAGAATGAATATTTCTAGACCAGTTTTACATTCTGGCCTTCATTTTCCAGGATGCCTTTCTCTATAGCATCAGTATATTCTGGACTTCATTTTTCAAGATGCCTTTCTCTACTGCATCAGTACATTCACGACTCCATTTCCCAGAATTATTTTCTCTACTGCATCAGTACATTCCAGACTTCATTTCCCAGGATGAATTTTTCTAAACCAGTGTTACATTCTGGACTCCATTTTCCAGGATGCCTTTCTTTATAGCATCAGTACATTCTGGACTTCATTTCCCAGGATGCCTTCCTCTATACCACCATGACATTTAGGGCTTCATTTCCTAGGATGCTTTTCTATATAGCATCACTAGGATGGACTTCATTTCCCAGGTTTCCTTTGTCCATAGTTTCTTGACTTTTTCGACTCCATTTCCCAGGTGTCCTGCATCCCCAATAGTTTCCCCTTTACTTGAGCAGGTGTCCTATGACCCCACCATGTGTAGGGCCTCAGCAGGTGGCCCTGACCTTCTGGAGGTTTCTTGTGCTTTCAACAGTGTAATGATGGGGATCAGGGTCAGGGTGTCAGGGTCTGGGGGTCAAGGTTAGGGTTATTTTAGGGTTAGGGTTACTTTAGGGTTAGGTGTCTACATTTTGGACTTCATTTCCCAGGTTTCCTAACTGTGTATTGGTTGTGTATTAGAAACTACATTTCCCATCCATGCCACTTGGATAATTTACTAGTTTGCTTTTCCTTATAGCATCACTATGTGTTGTACTCTATTTCCCAGAATGCTATTCTCTTACTTGTCTGGCCATCCAAACTAAATTTTCCATCATGTCTTTTGTGTCTGAAGGAAACTTACTGTTTCTTCTTTATGCCATGGTTTAAACTCCATTTCTGAGGATGCCTTTCTCCATAGCACCATGGCATTTTGGATTTCATTTCCCAACATATTTTTCTCTACAGTATCACTATATTGTCCACTTCATTTCCCAGGGTGCCTTTCTCTACAACATCAGTACTTTTTGAACTACATTTCCCAAGATGCCTTTCTCTATATCATCAGTACATTTTGACATTATTTCCCAGGATGCCTTTCTCTAGAGCATCACTGCATCCTGGACTTCATTTCCCAGGATGTCTTTCTCCACAGCATCACTACATTCTGCATTCCATTTCCCAGGATGCCTTTCTGTATAGCATGTGTACATTCTGGACTTCATTTCCCAGGATGCCTTTCTCTACAGCATCTGTACATTCTAGACTTCATTTTCTAGAATTCCTTTTTTCAGCATCAGTGCATTTGCCCTTTAATTCACAGAATGTCTTACTCTACTGCATCATTATATTCTAGACCTCATTTCCCAGGATGCCTTTCTCTACAGCATCAGTACATGCTGAACTTCATTTCTCAGAATGCCTTTCTCTCCAACATCACTATATAAGAACTTCATTTCCCAAAATGGATTTATCTACAGCATCAGAACATTCTGAACTTGCTTTCCCAGGACGACTTTTTCAAGACCAGAATTTCATTCTAGTCTTCATTTCCCAGCATGGCTTTCTTTAGAACAATACAATATTCTGGACTTTGTTTCCCAGAATGCCTTTCTCTGCAGCATCTGTACATCCCGGACTTCATTTCCCAGGATGCCTTTCTCTAGAGCACCACTACATATAGACTTCAACTCACCAGATGCCTTTCTGTATAGCATCACTATATTCTTGACTTCATTTCCCAGGATATCATTCTCTACAGCACAGCTGCATGATGGACTTCATTTCCCAGGATGCCTTTCATAATAGGCATCTGTGCATATGAATTTCATTCTGTACACCATCATTACATATCGACTTCATTTCCCATGATGCCTTTCTCTATAGCACGATGATATTTTGGACATCATTTTCCAGGATGTCTTTCTCTACAGCTTCACAAAGATGGATTTCATTTCTGTGGATGCCTCTCTCTATAGCATGAGTACATTCTGGACTTCATTTTCTGAATGTTTTTCTCCACTACATCACTATATTATGGACTTCATTTTCCATGATGCCTTTCTGTATAGCATCATTACATATGGACTTCATTTCCGAGGATGCCATTATTTACTGCATCAGTAAATATGGACTTCCTTTCCCAGTATGTTTTTCCTATAGCACCATGAAATTTAACATCTCATTTCCCAGGATGTCTTGCTCCATAGGACCATGACATTTTGGACGTCATTTCCTAGGATGTCTTTCTCTACAATATCACTATGATGGACTTGGTTCCTCAGGATTCCTCTCTCTATAGTATGAATATATTCTGGACTTCATTTCCCAGGATGCCTTTCTTTACCGTATTACTACATTCTGGACATCAATTCCTAGGATGCCTTTCTCTATAGGCATCAGTACATATGGACCTCATTTTCTATAATGCCTTTCTCTACAGAATCATTACATGTGTGATTTCATTTCCTAGGATGCCTTTCTCTACAGCATCAGTATAATCTGCACTTCATTTCCCAGGATGCCTTTCTCTACAACATAACTACATTGTGGACTTCACTTCCCATGATGCCTTTCTCTACAGTATCACATGTGTGATTTCATTTCCCAGGATGCCTTTCTCTATACTATTACTACATTATAACTTTATTTCCCTGGATTCCTTTCTCAACAGCATCACTACAAGTGTGAAATCATTTTCCAGCATGTCTTCCTCTATACCCTCAGTACATTTGGACTTCCTTTCCCAGGATGCCTTCTCTAGGGCATCAGTACATTATTTACTTGGCTTCCTATGATGCATTTCTGTAAAGCATCACTGTATTGTGGACTTCACTTCCCAGGATATCTTTCTATGGAACATTACTACATATCAAACTTCATTTCCCAGCATGACTTCTCTAGTGCTTCATTACATTTTGGACTTCATTTCCCAGCATGCCTTTCTCTAGAGCATCACTATGTTGGACTTCATTTCCCAGGACGCCTTTCTCTAGAACATCAGTACATTTGGACTCCATTTCCCAGGATACCTTTCTCCATAGCATCATGATATTTTGGATTCCATTTCCCAGGTGTCCTGTGTTTGCAGGAGTTTCCCCTTTTCATCATCAGGTATCCAGTGCCCTCAGCAGGTGTTGTGCCTCAGCAGTCTGAGGGTGGGAGACAGGGTCAATGTTAGGGTCAGGTTGTTATGGTTAGGATTAATGTTAGTGTTAGGTAGTTAGGTTTAGGTCTATTGTTAAGGGATAGGGTTAGTTTTACGGTCAGGGGTTAGAGTCGGGGGTTAGGGTTAAGGAGTTAGGTTAGGATTGCATGTTAGGGTTAGTGTTAGCATCAGTGGTTAAGGTCAGTGGGTTCTGGTTATGGTTAAGGGTTACAGGTTTTTAAGGTTAGGGTATGGGGAGTTTGCATTTAGTTTTAGGGTCAGATTTAGGTTTAGTGGTTAGATTTAGGGATAGTCGTTACATTACAGTTAGTGGTTAGTTTAGGGTTAGGGTTAATGTTTGTTTAGGGTTAGAGTTATGGTTAGTGGTTAGGGTTATTGTTTATGGTTAGGTGCATCCTTTGCTCTCAGCAGGTGTTTCTGACCCTCTACATGTGTCCTGTGCTCTCAACAATTCCATTGTCCCTCTGCAGATTCCCGTCCATCAGCAGTGTATTTCAAACTACATTTCCCATCATGCCTCTCAGATCAATTTAAGATGCCTTTGATGACATCATCAGCATGGATTGGTCTCCACTTTCATGGTCTCCTTTCCAGTACATTAGAATGATTCTAGAAACAATATTTCTCATCATACCTCTTTAGTCAGACAGAAAGTTCCTGTTCAGTCTTTCTTCCATCATATGCTTTGACCTTCATTTCTCCAGATGCTTTTCCTAGTATTTGTAGTGTATTCCAAACTACATTTCCCATCAAGCCACTCAACTCATTCTCTAGGATACCTTTCCTTACACCATCACTACATATGGACTTCATTTCCCAGGATGCCTTTCTCTACAGCATCATTAAATGTGGAGTATGTTTCCCAGGATGCCTTCCTCTACAAAATCAGTATATTTGGACTTCGTTTCCCAGGATGCCCTTCTCTACAAAATCATTATAGATGGATTTCATTTTTCATGATTCCTTTCTCTACAGCATCACTACATAAAAACTTAATTTCCCAGGTTGCCTTTCTCTAGAGCATCAGTACATTCTGGACTTCATTTCCCAGGTTGCCTTTCTCCAGCGTGTAAGTACATTCTGGACTTCATTTCCCAGGATGCTGTTTTCTACAGTATCCCTGCATTTGGGACTCTACATCCAAGTATGCCTTTGTCTATACCACCCCTACATTTGGACTCTATTTTCCAGGTGTTCTGTGTCCTCAGTAGGTTCCCCTTTTCTTTAGCAGGTGTCCAGTGCCCTCACCAGGTGGCCCTGACATTCTACAGGTTTGTTTTGCTCTCAGAAGTGGGAGGGTGGGTTTTAGGGTCAGAGGGCATGGTAAGGGGTCATGGCCAGATGGTCAGAGTCAGGGTGTTAGGGTTAGGATTAGATTAGGGTTAGGTGTCTCTACATTTTGGACTTCATTTCGCTGGTTGCCTTCCTGTGTATTGGTCATGTGTTAGAATATACATTTCCCATCATGGCTCTTGGATGATTTCCTACTTTGCTTTTCTTCTTAGCATCACTATGTGTTGGACTCCATTTCCCAGGATGCTTTTCTCTGTGTTGCCCCTCTATTCCAAACTACACTTCCCATCATGCCTTTTGGGTCAGAAGGAAACTTAGTGTTTTCTTTTTATATCATCAGTATCCTTTAAACTCCATTTCTCAGGATGCCTTTTTTTACTAAACCAGTATGTTGGGACTTCATTTCCCAGGATGCCTTTCTCCATAGCACCATGATACTTTGGGTTTCATTTCCCAAGATGTCTTTCTCTATAGCACCAGGACATTTTGGGTTTCATTTCCCAGGATGCATTTCTCTATGGCACCACTACATGTGTGATTTCATTTCCCTGGATACCTTACTCTAAAGCATCAGTACATTTTGACATCATTTCCCAGGGTGCCTTTTGTTAGAGCATCACTACATGAGGGACTTCATTTCCCAAGGCGCCTTTCTTTAGAGGCCCTTTACATTCTGGACTTCCATTCTAATGGGAGTGTTGTGGATATGGCTCTGTCTAAATAAAATGCCGATTGGACAGTAGCCAGGCAGGAAGTGAAGGTCAAACAAACAAAAAAGGGAATTGTGGGAACAGGAAGGCTGGATCAGGAGACAGGTACCATCTGCCACCCTGAGTACCAGCATATAAGATACTGGTTAAGCCACGAGCCATGTTTCAAGGTTTAGATTAATAGAAATGGGTTAATTTAAGGTGTAAGAAGTAGATAACAAGAAACCTGCCCAGGCCACACAGTTTGTAAGCAATATAAGTCTCTGTGTGTTTACTTGCTTTGGTCCGAGCTGCTGCAGGACTGGCAGGTAAGAGAGATTTGTCCTGACCATGGGCCAGGTAGGACTGGAGAAAACTTCAGCTACACAGGATGGCTTTCTCTACAACATATGGACTTTATTTCCCAGGATGCCTTTCTCTAAAACGTCACTATATGGACTCCATTTTCCCAGATGCCTTTCTCTATAGCATCACTGGGATGTGCTTCACATTTCGGGATGCCATTCACCATAGCACCATGACATTGTGGACTCCATTTCCCAGGATGCCTTTGTCCATAGCACCATGACATTGTGGACTCCATTTCCCAGGATGCCTTTCTCCAGAGCACCATAACATTGTGGATTGCATTACCCAGGATGCCTTTCTCCATAGCATCATGACATTGTGGACTCCATTTCCCAAGTGTCCTGTGTCTTCAGGAGTTTCCCTTTGGTTTAGCAGGTATCCAGTGCCTTCACCAAGTGTCCTTGACCTTTGCCAAGGTATTTGTGCTCTGGACAGTTTGACGCTGGAGATCAGGGTCAGGGGGTCAGGGTCAGGCAGTCAGAGTTAAGTTAGCCTTAGGTATCTCTACATTTTGGACTTCATTTCCCATGTTGCCTTGCTGTGGATTCATCACCTGTTAGAAATTACATTTCCCATCATTCCTCTTGGATGATTTCCTAGGTTACTTTTTCCTATAGCATCACTCTGTGTTGAACTCCATTTCATTATAACATCACTATGATGGACTCAGTGGGTGGGGGTTAGTGTCAGGGGTCAGGGTCAGAGTAGGGGTCAGTGTCATGGTCAGGGTGTCAGGGTCATGTTGTTACATATACTGTTAGTATTAGGGGGTTATTGTTAGAGTTAAGGGTTACTGTTTTTATGGTTAGGGTCAAAGGGTTTGGGTCAGCAGGTTAAGTTATGGTGATGGGTTAGGGTTAATGTTATGGTTAATGGTTAGTGTTTAGGGTTAGAGTTATGTTGAGTGGTTAGGGTTAGTGGTTAGGATTAGGGGAATCCCTTGTTCTCAGCAGGTGTCTCTGACCCTCTGCACTTGTCCTGTGTCCTCCACAATCCCACTGTTCCTCTGCAGGTTCCTGTTCATCAGCAGTGTGTTTCCCAGCATGCCTCTTGGGTCATTCCCCAGGATGCCTTTAATGACACCATCACTGTGGATTGGACTCCATTTCCCAGGATTACATTTCAGTATATTAGAATGGTTCTAGAACCTGCATTTCCCATCATGCCTTTTGGAAGGTTTCCTAGGATCACTTCCCTTAGAGCATTGCTTCATCTTGGACTCCATTTCCCAGAATGCCTTTCTCAGAATTGGTCGTGTATTCCAAACTACATTTCCCATCAGGACACTCGGGCCATTTCCCAGGACACCTTTCCTTATAGCATCAGTGTTTTAGACTCCATTTCCCAGGATGCCTTTCACTACACCTTCATTTGGACTCCATTTTCCAGGATGCCTTTCTTAACAGCTTCACTACATTTCATACTCCATTTCCCAGGATGCCTTTCTCCACAGCACCATGCCATGTTGGACTCCATATCCCAGGTGTCCTCTGTCCTCAGGATGTTTCCCGTTTTCTTCAGCAGGTGTCCAGGGCCCTCAGCAGGTATCCAGGACCTCAGCAGGTGACCTGACTTTTGGCAGGGTTGTGCTGCCTCAGCAGCGTGGTGTTGGGGATCAGGGTCAATAGGTCAGGATCAGGGGTTAGAGTTAATAGTTAGGGTTTGGGTTAGGGTCAGGGTCAGTGGGTCAGAGTCATGGATTAGGGTTAGTGTTAGGGTTAAGTTTTATGGGTTTTTCGGTTCAGGGTCAGGGATTAGTGTCACAGGGTCAGGTTCAGGATCAGGGGGTTAATCTTAGGGTTAGGCTAGGTTAAGGCTAGGGTTAAGTTAGGGGTATTAGTTAGGGTCATGTTAGGGTTTTTTTAGGGTTAGGTTAGGGTTATGTTAGTTTAGGGTTAGGTTAGGTTAGCCTTGAGTTATGGGTTAGTGTAGGGTTAGTTTTGTGGGTTAGGGTTTGGGTCAGGTTAGAGTTATGTGTTAGGTTTAGGTTAGGTTAGAGTTTTGGGTTGGGTTAGATTAGGTTGGGGTAGAGTTTAAGTGTTATAGATTTTTAGGTTGAGCGTTAAGGCTTAGGGTTAGGGTCAGAGTTTCATTTCAGGGGGTTATGGTTAGGGTTATGGGTTACAAGTTTTCAGAATCACGGTTTGAGGAGTTTGTTCGTAGAGTCAGTGTTAGGATTGTTTTAGGGTTACAGGTTAGGGGTCTTTTTGTTATTGCTGGGGGAGTTTGTGGTTAGGGTTAGATTTAGGCTTTGGGTCAGGTTTGTGTAGGGGAGTATGTGGTTAGGGTTAGGGTTAGATATAGGCTTGGGGTCATGGTATAGTTTGGGTAGGCGCGTTTGTGTTTGGGTTTTTGTTAGGGTTAGGTTTAGGGTCATCTTATTGTTAGTTTTACGGTTAGGGTTAGGGTCAGTTTAGGGTTAGGTTGAGGTTATGGTTAATGGTTTGGCCTTCTGTGATGATACCGTTAGGGTAAGGCTGTTTGTGGTTAGGGTTTTGTGTTTGGGTTTGGTTTATAGTCAGGTTAGTGTTAGGGTTAGTCTTAGGGTTCTGGTCAGGTTAAGGTTAGGGTCATGTTAGAGTTAGGGTTAAATTTAGGCTTAGGGTCAGGTTTGGGATTCTGTAGGGTTGTTTGTGGTTATGGTTATGGTTTGATTTAGGTTTTGGGTCAGGATAGTGTTAGGGTAGGGGATGTTTTGATGAGGATTAGGGTTTACTGTTGGTTAAATCTAGGGCTCTCCTTTGCCCTCATCTGTTTTCCTGTTTCCTCTTCTGTAAAGATAGAAGAAATCTTCCTGTTTCTTCTTTATACCATCAGTAGTCTTCCCATGATGCATTTCTCTTTGGTATCACTACATATGGACTACATTTCCCGTGATTCCTTTCTCTTTGATATCATTTCATAGCGACTACATTTCACACTACGTTTCCCAGGATGCCTTGCACATAAAGCCCTCCTGTCTGCAGTGTGTCCTCCTGTCCACAGTGTGTCTTCCTTATGGACTACATTTCCCATAATGCCTTTCTCTATGACATAATTTCATGTGGACTACTTTTCCCAGGTTTCCTTGCTCTATATTGCCTCCACCTGTTTTACTTCATCTCCCAGGTTGCCTTTTTCTAAACCCTCACTCCATTCTGGACTTCATTTCCCAGGATGCCTTGTTCCAAGCACCATGACACTGTGGACACCATTTACCAGATGTCCTGTGTCCCCAGCTTTTTCCCCATTTCTTCACCAGGTGTCCAGGGCCCTCAGCAGGTGACCCTGACCTTCTGCAGGGTTGTGGTGCCTCAGTGGGTGGGATCATGGTCATGGGGTCAGGGTTACGGGTGGAGTCAGGGGATCAAGGTCTGGGGGTCACGGTCATAGGGTCAGGGTCAGGGGGTTCGATTAAGAGTTCACATTTAGGGTTTGTGTCATGGGCTTGGGTAAGGCTTAGGTTAAGCTTATCTTAGGGTTTATGGTTAGGGTTAGGGTCAGGGGGTCATGGTTAGGGTTAGGGCTAGTGTCAGAGTGTTAGGTTTAGGGTTAAGTGTAGCTAGAGTTTTCCTGCCTGAGCCAATCAGGACAAATCTCTCTTACCCGCCAGTCCCACAGTCACTCAGACCCAACCAAGAAAGCACACAGAAACTGACATTGTTTAGAAACTGTATGGCCATGGCAGGCTTCTTGTTATCTGCTTCTTCTATCTTAAATTAACACATTTCTGTTAGTCTATACTTTGCCACATGGCTTGTGGCTTACCAGTGTCTTTACACGTTGCTTTTCATGGTGGCGGCTGGCGGTGTCTCTCCCCAGCCTTCTACTTCCCAGAATTCTCTTCTCTCTTGTCCTACCTATACTTCCTGCCTGGCCACTGGCCAATCAGAACTTTTTTTACACAGAGCGATAACCACAGCACTTCCCCTTTTCTTTTTTTTTTAAAGGAAGGTTTTAACTTTTACATAGTAAAATTACAAATAACAAAACAATTATCAAGCAAGAATTACAGTTACAATATTAAAGAAGATATCCTATCTATCTTATATTTGTGAGTCTAAGGTTTTATATCTAACTTATCTTTTATCATAACTGAGGAAATTATAACTATCTAGTCTTCAACCACATCAAAGACCTCAGAAGGATATATTACCTGAGAACTGGGAGAAGGATGCAAGCAACTTTCAGGAGTCTTGCAGGGTAGACAGAGACAGCTGGCAGCCTGAACAGTCACCTAATGTTCCTTTGTAATGTTGGGGCATTTGTCTTCAGCCCACAGGGCTAGAATCTCTCAGTCACTTCTCTCAGTGTCCTGTAGAATGTCTGGCAGTTTCCTCTGCAAAGCAGGAACCTGAAGGACCATTTTCTCAAGCAAAGTTCAGTGTTCACCTTTCTATGGGTCCTGCATGTCCAGTTGATCGAGCAGTCCAGGCAAGAACAGTTTCTTGCCCAAATGGCTATTTTTGCCAAGGTGAAGATAAACTCCATATGAAGTGTCTTTGATGCCCATCCTTCTCTCTGAAGTAAATCGGTGCTGCCAGGAACAGACATGTCTCACTGTCCAGAAAGTCTAAATTTTAAAAATATTTTAAATGCCATATTCTGTAGACCTTTGAAGTGTTTGAGGATTACCTGTCTATCTGAAATATCTCTCTGTATATCTAGAAGACTTAACTAACATGGCTATGAGTATGATTATCATAGATGACTAATTATTAATCTATTTTTAATTATCCATTTCAATTTAAAATGAGCTGTACAAACATAATACCTTAAACAAGAGTAGAAATATACACACAGTATAACAAAATTAACTTTAAGTTTGTATCAATAGACTAAAATCTGTACCAATGTAAAACATTTTAAATGAGTTGTTGCTCTTTAGAAGTAAGTTCATTAATCTACCCTTTCATCCTATCATATCTATATCATATCCCCTTTTTATCTTTAGAAAGAGATTGCATTTATAATCAACCTGTTTTAAATAAAATAGTGGTTTTTCTCTGTCCCACACCAGAGGGCTCTTCTGATTTGGAACACAAGAATCTCTTAACCTTTTCTTTTAGCAATATGTCTGGGTTTAGAGAAGGAGTGAGCCAATTCCATCTCCAAAGCCAGCTTGATAATTTTAGTAAATTGGGCATAGTTTCTCTTACTACTTCCTGCTGGAGGGGGGCGCTGTATCTTATGGGGACACAAAGAAAATTTTAGGATTATGGAGTAGTCCGTGAGGGTAAACCTCTGAGCCAGTTCCCTTGAAACCATTTTGGATGTTGGATCATCTGGGCCATGGTGTCATCGGAGACCTTTCAGGTGGTCTTGGCCGATCAAACCTGATGTATCTTAATCTGGAACAAATCCACAGCCTCTGGCTTTTTGTAGAAACAAAAGCAGAGACTCCTTCCCAAATCAACATATCCTTATATCCAAATTTTGAAGTCAAGGCACCTTTAAAATTTACATATTTATTTAACTCAACACCTTTTACGATCAAATCTTTTTCTGCAGTTAAAAGTCCCAAAGACAAGACAAACCAGATTCTCTGTGTAATATCCATCTTTGTAAGATTGAAACACCTCTGTGGCTGCTGGCTCTGCCCATCTCAGCTTCCCAACATGGCGTTGGTACAGTTTTCCACCAGCTCTGGGTCTGGAGCCATGTGTACCATCAACTATCAGAAGCAGTTCTATTAAAGCAGCGCATAGCCCAGAAATCTTTTTTTTTTTTTTAACTAGCAAAGGCTAAATTTACCATGCAGCAGAGTAAAGTGTCACTTATAGATTCCTCATTCTTGCCACACTGCAGGTCAGACGCACACACCAGGAACCCGCCATAGTAGCTCAAACCAGCAGGCTGTCGCTAACTTGAGAGAGACAACTAGGAAGCTGTTTTTAGCTCCGTTTTAGAATCTTTTTTCTCAGGTTTTAGGTGGAAATTCTTGCCAACATGAAGGCTGGGGAGAGACACCACCAGCCGCTGCCATGAGAAGCAACATGTAAAGACAATGGTAAGCCACAAGCCATGTGGCAAAGTATAGACTAACAGAAATGGGTTAATTTAAGATAGAAGAAGTAGATAACAAGAAGCCTGCCATGGCCATACAGTTTCTAAACAATGTAAGTTTCTTTGTGCTTACTTGGTTGGGTCTGAGCGACTGTGGGACTGGTGGGTAAGAGAGATTTGTCCTGACTGTGGGCCAAGCAGGACAACTCTATCTACAGTTAAGGGTTATAGTTAGGTTAGGGTCATGGTGTCACTGTTATGGTTATGGTTATGGTTTGTGGTTATGGTTAGTGGGTATTGTTAGTGGTTAGGTTTATGGTTAGTGGTTATATATAGGGTTATGGTTATGTTTAGTGGATAGGTTTAGGGTTAGTGGTTAGGTTTAGGGTTAGAGTTTGGGGTTTGTGGTTATGGTTAGTCATTAGTGTTAGTGATTAGGGCTAATGTTAGTATTTGGTTTATGGTTACGGTTATTGGTTAGGTTTATGGTTAGTTTTAATTGTTAGATTTAGGGGTGTTCTTTGCCCTCAGCAGGTGCCTCTCACTGTCCTCAGCTGTCCTGTGTCTCTGCTCTGGAGTCAGAAGGAAACTTCTTGTTCCCTCTTTATAGCATCGGTTTGTGTTGGACTCCATTTCCCATGGTGCCTTTCTCTGTAGTGGTCCATTTTCCATCATGCCTCTCAGGTAACTTTCCAGGATGTCTTTGATGACACCATCAGTATTGTTTAGACTCTGTTCCCCAGGATTCCATTTCAGGACATTAGAATGTTTCTAGAAACTGCATTTCCCTGCTGGGTGTTGGTGGAACACACCTTTAATACCTGCTCTTGGGAGGCAGAGCCAGGCAGATCTCTGTGAGTTTGAGGCCAGCCTAGGCTACCAAGTGAGTTCCAGGAAAGGCATAAAGCTACACAGAGAAACCCTGTCTTGAAAAAAAAAAAGACAAAAGAAATGAAACTGCATTTCCCATCATGCCCTTTGGATGGTTTTCTAGGATCCCTTTCCTTAGAGCATTGCTTCATCTTGGACTCCATTTCCCAGGATGCCTTTCTCAGTATTGGTCTTGTATTCCAAACTACATTTCCCATCAGGACACTCAGGTCATTTCCCTTGTTGCCTTTCCTTATAGCATCAGTGTTTTAGACTCCATTTCCCAGGATGCCTTTCACTACACCTTCATTTGTACTTCATTTCCCAGGATGCCTTTCTCCACAGCACCATGACATGTTGGACTCCATTTCCCAGGTGTCCTGTGTCCTCAGGAGTTTCCCCTTTTCTTCAGCAGGTGTCCAGGGCCTCAACAGGTGTCCAGGGCCTCAGCAGGTGACCTGACTTTTGGCAAGGTTGTGCTGCCTCAGCAGTGTGGGGTTGGGGGTCAGGGTCAATAGGTCAGGATCAGGGGTTAGAGTTAATATTTAGGGCTTGGGTTAGGGTCAGGTTCAGTGGGTCAGAGTCATGGGTTAGGGTTAGTGTTAGTGTTAAATTTTATGGGTTTTTCAGTTCAGGGTCAGGGATTAGTGTCAGACGGTAGGTTCAGGATCAGGGGGTTAATGTTAGGGTTAAGGTTAGGGTTAAGTTAGGGTTATTGGTTAGGGTTATGTTAGCTTATGGTTAGGGTTAGGTTAGGTTAGTGTTTTGGTTTAGGTTAGGTTAGGTTAGGTTTAAGTGTTATAGATTTTCAGGTTGTGAATTAGGGGTTAGTGTTAGGGTTATGGTTAGATCTAGGCTTGGGGTCAGTTTTAGGTTACTGTAGGCAAGTTTGTGGTTAGGGTTAGGGTTAGATTTAGGCTTGGAGTCAGGTTAGAGTTAGGGTAGGTGAGTTTGTGGTTATGGTTATGGTTAGATTTAGGCTTGGGGTCAGGTTAGGGTAGGTGAGTTTGTGGTTATGGTTAGGGTTAGGGCTAGGCTTGGGGTCAGGTTAGGGTAGATGAGTTTGTGGTTATGGTTATGGTTAGATTTAGGTTTGGGGTCAGGTTAGGGTAGGCGAGTTTGTGGTTATTCTAAGTGTTAGATTTAGGCTTGGGGTCAGGTTAGGGTAGGTGAGTTTGTGGTTATGGTTAGGGTTAGATTTAGGCTTGGGGTCTGGTTAGAGTTTGGGTAGGCGAGTTTGTGGTTTGGGTTTGTAAGGGTTAGGTTTAGGATCATGTTAGTGTTAGTATTATGGGTAGGGTTAGGGTCATATTGGGCTTAGTGTGAGGTTATGGCTAGGGTTAGGCCTTCTGTCATGATACCATTAGGGTAAGGCAGTTTGTGGTTAGGGTTTTGTGTTAGGGTTTGGTTTATGGTCAGGTTATTGTTAGGGTTAGTCTTAGGGTTCTGGTCAGCTTAAGGTTAGGGTCATGTTAGGGTTAGGGTTAGGCTTGTGTCAGGTTAGGGTTAGGGTTAGGCTTTTGTCAGGTTAGGGTTATGGTTAGTGTTAATGTTGTGTGTTTAGTTAGTCATTGGGGTTATTTGTTAGTTCTAGCTGTGACCTTTGCCCTCCTCAGGTGTCCTGTTTCCTCCACTCTCCCATCAGAAGATAACTTCCTGTTTCCTCTTTATACCATCAGTAGGCTTCCCATGATGCATTTCTCTATGACATCACCACATATGGACTGCATGTCTCAATATCCCTTTCTCTATGACATCACCATATATGGACTACATTTCCTGTAATATTTTCTCTATGATGTCATTATATGTGGACTACATCTCCCATAATGCCTTTCTGTATGACATCATCACATATGACTACATTTGCCATGGTGCATTTCCCCTTGTCATCATTACATTTGGACTTCATTTCCCAGGATGCCTTACTCTATATTTTCTCTATGTGTTTGACTTTGTCATCCAGGATGCCTCCCCAGGATTACGGCTAGGGTTAGGGTAGGGGAGTTTGTGGTTAGGTTTAGGGTTAGATTTAGGGTTAAGGTCAGGTTTGGGATTCTGTAGGGTTGTTTGTGGTTATGGTTATGGTTATGGTTATGGTTATGGTTATGGTTAGGGTAGGGGAGTTTGTGGTTAGGTTTAGGGTTAAATTTAGGATCTGGGTCAGGTTAGGTTTAAGGTAGGGGAGTTTGTGGTTAGGGTTAGGGTTAGATTTAGGCTTAGGGACATGATATGGTTAGGGTATGGTGTTTGTGGTTAGGGTTATGGTTAGATTTAGGTTTTGGGTCAGGTTAGTGTTGGGGTAGGGGATGTTTTGGTGAAGGTTATGGTTTAGTGTTGATTAAATCCAGTGTTGACCTTTGCCCTCACCAGTTCTCCTGCTTCGTCTTCTTGAAAGTTAGAAGAAATCTTCCTGTTTCTTCTTTTTCCCATCAGTAGTATTCCCATGATGCATTTCTCTATCATATCACTACATATGGACTACATTTCCCATGATTCCTTCCTCTTTGACATCATTTCAGATCGACTTTGGGATTTTGTTTAACTTTAGGGCGTGACAGTTAGGGTTCAGGTTTAGTTGTGTGGTTATATTTAGGGGGTCAGGGTCAGGGTCAGGGTTGGGGTTAGGGTTAGGGTCAGGGTCAGGGTCAGGTTCACGGTTGGGGCTAGGGTTAGGGTCAGGGTCAGTGTTAGGGTCAATGTCAGGGTCAGGGTTGGGTTTGGGGTTAGGATTATGGTCTGGGTTAGGGGCAGGGTTAAGGTTAGTGGTTAGTTAGGGGCATTCTTTGCCCTCAGCAGGCGTCTCTGACCCTCATCACATGTCCTGTGGCCTCCATTCTTGGGTCAGTAGGAAACTTCGTGTTCCCTCTTTATAACATCAGCATGTTTGGACTCCATCAGTACGTGTTGAACTACATTCCCCATCATGCCTCTCGGGTCTTCTCCTAGGATGTCTTTCTTTACAGCATCAGTATGTGTTGAACTACATTTCCCATGATGCCTTTCTGTGTATTGGAAAGTGTGTTCCAATCTACATTTCCCATGATACCTCTTGGGTCGGAAAGAAACTTCCAGTTCCCTCTTTATAGCATGAGCATGCTCTGGACTCCATTTCCCAGCATGCCTTTCTCTGAAGTGGTCATCTGTTAAAAACTACATTTCCTATCATGTCTCTCTGGTCTTCTCCCAGGATATCTTCCCTTTCAATATCAATATGTGTTGAACTACATTTCCCATCATGCCTCTTGAATCTTCTCCCAGGTTGTCTTCCCTTACAGCATCAGTATGTGTTGAACTACATTTCCCAGCATGCCTTTCTCTGAAGTGGTCATCTGTTAAAATCTACATTTCCCATCATGCCTCTTGCATCTTCTCCCAGGATGTCTTCCCTTACAGCATCAGTATGTGCTGAACTACATTTCCCAGGATGCCTTTCTCTGTATTGGCAAGTGTATTTCCAATCTACATTTCCCATGATACCTCTTGGGTCAGAAAGAAGCTTCTTGTTCCCTCTAATACCATCATCATGTTTGAACAAAATTATCTAGGATGTCTTTCTCTGCCTTGTCTGTCTAACATAAACTACATTTCCCATCATGCCTCTCGGGTCTCCTCCCAGGATGTCTTCCCTTACAGCATCAGTACCTGTTGAACTACATTTCCCATCAGGCTTCTCAGGTCTCCTCGAAGGATGTCTTCCCTTACAGCATCAGTACATGTTGAACTACATTTCCCAGGATGCCTTTCTCTGTAGTGTCCCATTTATTCCAAACTACATTTTTCATCATACCTATTGGGTTCAGAAAGTAACTTCTTGTTTTCTCTATATACCATGAGTGTCCTTTGGACTCCATTTCCCAGGATGCCTCTGTGTGTAGTGTCTATTAAAAACTACATTTCCCATCATGTTCTCAAATCATTTCCCAGGATGCCTGTCATTATAGATCACTATCTGTTGGAGTCCATTGCCCAGGATGCCGTTCTCTACTGTGTCAATTCATTTGGACTCCATTTCCCAGGATGCCTTTTTGTGTAGTGTCTGTCTATTTCCCATCAAGTCTATGAGGTCATTTCCCAGGATGCCTGTCATTATAGGTCGCATTCTGTTGGACTCCATTTCCCAGGATGCCTCTCTGTGTAGTGACACTCTATTGAAATTTACTTCCTAGAGCAGGAGAAATGCAGAGAGAGGCCTCCTGGGAAATGACCGAGGTACGTGATGGGAAATGTTGTTCCTGTAGCAGAAGAAAGCAGAGAGGCCTCTTAGGATATGTCCCAAGGTGCATGAAGGGTAATTTAGTTCATAGATCTGTGATGCAGACAAGTCTCCTGGGAAATGACCCGAGGGGCATGATCAGAAATGTAGTTGCTAGAGCAGAGAAATGCAGAGAGGCCTCCTGGGATATGAACCATGGTGCTTGATTGGAAATGCAGTTCCTAGAGCATGTGAAATGCAGAAAGGCCTCCTGAGAAATGACCAGAGGGGCATGATGGGAAATGTAGTTCCTAGAGCACAAGAATGCAGAGTCCTCCTGCAAAATGACCTGAAGTGCAATATGGGAAATGTTCTTCCTAGAGCAGGAGCAATGCAGAGAGAGGCCTCCTGGAAAATGACCTAGGGGCATGATGGGAAATGTACTTCCTAGAGCTTGAGTAATGCAGGGAGAGTCCTCCGGGCAAATGACCTGAGGAGAATGATGGGAAATGTAGTTCCTAGAGCAAGAGAAATGCACAGAGAAGACTCCTGGGAAATGACCCGAGTGGAATGATGGTAAATGTACAAGGGACAGCATGAAAAATGCAGACAGGCCTCCTGGGAAATGACACAAGGGGCATGATGGGAAATGTACGTACTTGAGCATAAGAAATGCAGAGTCCTGCTGGGAAATGACCTGAGGGACATGATGGGAAATAGAGTTTCCAGAGCAGAGAAATGCAGAGAGAGGCCTGCTGGGAAATGACACAAGGGCATGAAGGGAAATGTACTAACTATAGTGTGAGAAATGCAGAGAGGCCTCCTGGGAAATTACTCGAGGGGCCTGATGGGAAATGACCTGAGGGGCATGATGGGAATTGAAGTTCTTAGAGCATGAGATATGCAGAGACAAGCCTTCTGGGAATGAGGAGCATGAAGTATAAATTACCTACAAGAAGAAATACAGAGAGGCCTTCTGGGAAATGTCCTGAGGGGAATGATGTATAATTTACATACTAGAACAATAAATACAGAGAGACCTCCTGGGAAACGACCAGAGGGACATGATGGGAAATGTAGTTCCTAGAGCAAGAGCAATGCAGAAAGTGGCCTCCTGGAAATTGACCCGAGGGGCATGATGGGAAATGTAGTTCCTAGAGCATGAGAAATGCAGAGAGAGGCCTCCTGGGAAATAACCCATGGAGCATGATGGGAAATGTAGTTCTTAGAGAAGAGATGTGTAGAGAGAGGCCTCCTGAGATAGTACCTAAAGTGCATGATGGGAAATATACTTCATACAGCATGGGAAAGGTACTTCCTGGGACACAAGTAATGCAGAGAGGCCTCCTGGGAAATGACCAGAGGGGAATGATGGGAAATGTAGTTCCTAGAGTAAGATAAATGCGGAGAGATGCCTCCTGGGGATAGACCGAGGTACATGATGGGAAATGTTCTTCCTAGAGCATGAGAAATGCAGTGAGGGGCCTCCTGGGTAATGTCCTGAGGTGCATGAAGGGTAATGTAGTTCATAGATCAGTGATGTAGAAAGGCCTCCTGGGAAATGACCCGAGGGGCATGATGGGAAATGTAGTTCCTAGAGCAGAGATAAGCTGAGAGAGGCCTCCTGTGAAATGACTTGAGAGGCATGATGGAAAAAGTAGTTCCTAAAGCAGAGAAATGCAGAGAGGCCGCCTGGAAATGACCAAAGGGGCATGATGGGAAATGTAGTTCTGAGAGCAGAGACATGCAGAGAGCCCTCCTGGGATATGAACCATGGTGCTTGATTGGAAATGTACTTCCTAGAGCATGTGAAATGCAGAGAGGCCTCCTGGGAAATGACTCAAGGGACATGATGGGGTATGTACTTACAAGAGCAACAGATATGCAGAGACGCCTTCTGGGAAAATACCTGAGGTGCATGATGAGAAATGTACATCCAAGTGCAGAGAAATGCAGAGAGAGGCCACCTGGGTAATAACTCGAGGAGCATGATGAGAAATGTAGTTCCTAGAGCACGACACATGCAGAGAGAGGCCTCCTGAGAAATAGCCGATGGTCATGATGGAAAATGTAGTTCCTAGAGCCCCGAAAAATACAGAGAGATAACTCCAGGGAAAGGACCCGAGGGTCATGATGGGAAATGAATTTCCTAGAGCATGTGAAATGCAGAGAGAGGCCACCTGGGAAATGACCCGAGGGGCATGATGGGGAATGTAGTTCCTAGAGCATGAGAAATGCAGAGAGAGGCCTGCTGGGACAAGACCCAAAAGGCATGATGGGTAATGTAGTTTGTAGAGAGAGGCTTCCTGGGAAATGACACAAGGGGGCATGATGGGTAATGTAGGTTCTAGAGCATGTGAAATGCAGAGAGAGGCTGACCTGGAAATGACCTGAGGGGCTTGATAGGAAATGCAGTTCCACGGACACAAAAAAAGCAGAGAGAGGCCTTCTGTGAATTGACTCGAGGGGCATGATGGGAAATGTAGAACCTGGAGTACAAGAAATGAAGAGAGAGGCCTCCTAGGAAATGACCCGTGGTGTGTGATGGGAATTGTAGTTTCTAGAGCAGAGAAATGCAGAGAGAAGGCTCCTGGTTAAAGACCTGAAGGGCTTGATGGGAAATTTAGTTCGTTGAACAGGGAAATGCAGAGAGAGGCCTCCTTGGAATTGAACCCATAGGCATGATGGGACATGTAGTTTGTTGAGGTGAGATTTGCAGAGTAAGGCCTCAATGGAAATGACCCGATGGGCATGATGGGAAATGCACTTCCTAGAGTCTGAGTAATGCACAGAGAGGCCTTCTGGGAAATGACCCGAGTGACATAATTGGAAATGTACATCATAGATCACAATAAATGCAGAGAAATGCCTCCTGGCAAATGACACAAAGGGAAAGATGGGAATTGTACTTCCTAGAGCATGAGAAATGCAGATTGGCCTCCATAGAAACGACACGAGTGGCATGATGGGAAATGAAGATTCTGGACGAGATAAAGGCAGAGAGGCCTTATGGGAAATGATCCAAGGTACATGATGGGAAATGTATTACCTAGAGCATGGGAAATGCAGAGAGAGGTCACCTGGGAAATGACCCGAGGGGCATGATGGGTATTGTACTTCAGGAAGCAGCAGAAGTGAAGAGAAGACTCCTGGGAAACAACGTTTGCAACATGATTGGAAATGTCCATCATAGAGGAAGACAAATGCATAGAGAGCCCTCTGGCAAATGTACCAAGAGGCATGATGGGAAATGGATTTCTTGGAGCTCAAGAAATGCAGAGAGAGGCCTCCTGGGATATACCTGAGGGGAATCATGGGAAATGTACTTCCTAGAGCACGAGTAATTCAGACAGGCCTCCTAGGAAATGATGTGAGGGGCATGATGGGAAATGTACTTCCTAGAGCAGAGAAAGGCACAGAGGCCTCCTGGGAGATAACCCAAGGGGCATCATGGGAATAGTACTTTGTAGAGTGGGAGAAATGCAGAGAGGTCTCCTGGGAAATGACCCAATGGGTATGATGGGAAATGTACTTCCAAGAGCATGAGAAATGCAGAGAGAGGCCTCTTGGGAATTTACCTGTGGGTCTGATGGGAAATGTGGTTCCTAGAGCAAAGAAATGCACAGAGGTGTCCGGGGAAATGACCGGAGGGGCATGATGGGAAAGTACTTCATAGAGCATGAGAAAGGCCTCCTGGGAAATGACCCTAGGGACATGACTGGAAATTTACATCCTATAGCACGCTAAATGCATAGAAATTCCTCCTGAGAAATGGCCCAAGGAGCAAGACAGGAAATGTATTTCCTTGAGCACGAGAAATGTTGAGTGGCCACCTGTGACTTGATCCTAGGGGCAATGTGGAAATGTACTTCCCAGAGCAAGAGAAATGCACAGATAGGCCTCCTGGGAAATGACCCGAGGGGTATGATGGGAAATGTAGTTCCTAGAGCACAAGAAATGCAGAGAAAGGCCTCCTGGGAAATGAAGCAAAGGGAAAGATGGGAATTGTACTTCCTAGAGCAAGAGAAATGCAGATTGGCCTCCATAGAAATGACACGAGTGGCATGATGGGAAATGTAGTTTCTGGACGAGCAAAAGGCATAATGTGAAATGTACTTCCGAGATCACAAGAAATGCAGAGAGGCCTCATGGGAAATGAGCCAAGGGCCATGATCAGAAATGTACTTCCTAGAGCAGAGAAATGCAAAGAGAGGCCTCCAGGGAAAGGTCCTGAGGGGCATGATGGGAAATGAACTCCCTAGAGCATGAGAAATTCAGAGAGAGCAGTCCTAAGGAATGACCAGAGGATCATGATGGGAAATGACCATCGTGAAGCACCAGAAATGCAGACTTCCTAGAGCCCAAGAACTACAGAAAGAGACCTTCTGGAAATGATCCGACCTTTAGAGCACAAGAAATGACGAGAGAGGCCTCCAGAGAAATGACCCGATGTGCATGATGGGAAATGTATTTCCTAGAGCATGAGAAATGCAGAGAGAGGCCTCTCTATGACATCATTACATTTCAGACTCCATTTCCCAGGATGCCTTTCTCTATACCATTGCTACATTCTGGACTTCATTTCCCAGGATGCCTTTCTCTAAACCATCACTCCATTCTGGACTCCATTTCCTAGGATGCCTTTCTCTAAACCATCACTACATTTTGGACTTCACTTCCCAGGATGCCTTGGTCCACAGCACCATGAAACTGTGGACTCCATTTCCCAGGTGTCCTGTGCCCCCAGGTTTTTCCTCTTTTCTTCAGCAGGTGTCCAGGGCCCTCAGCAGGTTACCTGACCATCTGCAGGTTTGTGGTGCCTCAGTGGGTGGTTTCAGGATCATGGTGTCAGGGTTAGTGATAGAGTCAGGGGTCATGGTCTGGGGGTCAGGATCATGGGGTCAGGGTCAGTGGATTAGGTTAAGGGTTCACATTTAGGGTTTGTGTCATGGGGTTGGGTAAGTCTTAGGTTAAGATTATCTTAGGGTTAATGGTTACAGTTAGGATCAGGGGTTCAATGGTTAGGGTTAGGGTTAGGGTTAGTGGTTATGTTTATGGTTAGGGTTAGTGTTAGTGTTAGTGTTAGGGTTAGGGTTAGGGTCAGGGTGTCACTATTAGGGTTAGGGTTTTTGGTTATGGTTATTGTTAGGGTTAGGGTTAGGATTAGGGTTATGGTTATGGTTAGGTTTAGTAGTTAGGTTTACGGTTAGTGGTTAGGTTTAGGGTTAAGGGTTAGGGATTGTGGTTATGGTTAGTGGTTACTGTTAGTGATTAGAATAAGTATAAGTGTTAGGGTTAGATTTGGGTTGTTATTATGGTTATGGTTAGTGGTTAGGTTTATGGTTGGGCTTAGTGTTAGGGTTAGGGTCAGGGTGTCACTATTAGGGTTAGAGTTATTACTTATGGTTATGGTTAGTGGTTAGGTTTTTGGTTTGGGTTGGGGTTCGTGGTCATGCTTAGTGGTTACTGTTAGTGATTAGATTTAGTATAAGTGTTCTGGTTAGGTTTGGCTTGTTATTATGGTTATGTTTAGTGGTTAGCTTTATGGTTAAGGGTTAGGGTTTGTGGTTATGGTTAGTGGTTACTGTTAGTGATTAGATTTATTATAAGTGTTAGGGTTAGCTTTGGGTTTGGGTTATGGCTACGGTTAGTGGTTAGGTTTATGGTTAGTGGTTAGTGGTTAGATTTAGGGTGTGCTTTGCCCTCAGCAGGTGTCTCTGACTCTCCTGAGATGTCCTGTGTCTCTGCTCTGGGGTCAGAATGAAACTTCCTGTACCCTCTTTATAGCATCAAATCCTTTGGATCCATTTCCCAGGATTCCTTTCTCTGTAGTGGTCATCCATTCCAAACTACATTTCCCAGCATGCCTCTCGGGTCATTCCCCAGGATGCCTTTGATGACACCATCACTGTGGATTGGACTCCATTTCCCAGGATTCCCTTTCAGTACATTAGAATGGTTCTAGAACCTGCATTTCCCATCATGCTCCTTAGATGATTTCCTAGGATCCCTTTTCTTAGATTATTGCTTCATGTTGGACTCCATTTCCCTGGATGCCTTTCTTGGTATTGGTTGTATATTTCAAACTGCATTTCCCACCAGGACACTCGGGGCATTTCCCAGGATACCTTTCCTTATAGCAACAGTCATTTTGACTCCATTTCCCAGGATACCTTTCTTAACGGCTTCACTACATTTCAGACTCCATTTCCCAGGATGCCTTTCTCCACAGCACCATGACATGTTGGATTCCATTTCCTAGGTGTCCTGTGTCCTCAGGACTTTCCTCTTTTCTTCAGCAGGTGTCCAGGTCCCTCAGCAGGTGACCTGACTTTTGGCAGGGTTGTGCTGCCTCAGCAGTGTGGTGTTGGGGGTCAGGGTCAAGAGATCAGGATCAGGGGTTACAGTTAATAGTTAGGTCTTGGGTTAGGGTCAGGGTCAGTGGGTCAGAGTCATGGGTTAGGGTTAGCGTTAGGGTTAAGTTTTAAGGGTTTTTCAGTTCAGGTTCAGGGATTAGTGTCAGGGGGTCATGGTCATGATCATGGGGTTAATCTTAGGGTTAGGCTAGGTTAGGGTTAGGGTTAAATTAGGCTTATTGGTTAATGTTAGGTTATGGTTATGGTTATGGTTAGGGTTAGAGTTATTGTTAGGGTTAGGGTTAGGTTAGGCTTGGAGTTAATTTAGAGTTAGGGTAGGCGATAGGCGAGTTTGTGGTTAGGGTTTTTGTTAGGGTTAGGTTTAGGCTCATGTTACTGTTAGTTTTATGGTTATGATTAGGGTCAGGTTAGCGTTAGGTTGAGGTTAGTTTTAGGCTTAGGCTTTGTGCTAGGTTAGGGTTAGGGTATGCATGTTTGTGGTTAGGGTTATGTGTTAGGGTTAGTTTATGGTTATTGCTAGGGTTAGGGTTAGTGTTAGTGTTAAGGATAAAGTTACAGTTAGGTTAGGCTTAGGGTTAGGGTTAATTTAGGGTTACTGTTTAGGGTTATTTTAGGGTTATATTAGGCTAGGGTTATGTTATGTTATGTTATGTTATGTTATTTAGAGTTATGGGTTAGGGCAGGGTTAGATTTATTGGTTAGGGTTAGGATCAGGTTAGAGTTATGTGTTAAGTTTAGGTTAGATTAGAGTTTCTGGTTAGGTTAGGTTAGGTTTAAGTTTAAATGTTATGTATTTTTAGGTTGAGAGTTAGGGGTTAGGTTTAGGGTCACACTTTCGTTTCAGTGGGTTATGGTTAGGGTTATGGATTACATGTTTTTTGAATCAGGGTTGAGGAATTTGTGAGTAGGGTCAGTGTTAGTGTTGTGTTAGGATTAAGGTTTAAGGGTTTTTCGGGTTATTGCTGGGGGAGTTTGTGGTTAAGGTTAGATTTAGATTTAGTCTTTGGGTCATGTTTGGGTTATTTTAGGGGTGTTTTTGGTTAGGGTTAGGGTTAGATATAGGCTTGGAGTTAGAGTTAAGGTAGGTGAGTTTGTGGTTAGGGTTTTTGTTAGTTTTAGGGTTATGGTTAGGGTCAGGTTAGGTTTAGGGTGAGGTTAGTGTTAGGGTTAGGCTTTGTGTTAGGTTAGGGTAAAGGAGTTTGTGGTTAGGGTTATGTGTTAGAGTTAGGTTTAGAGTCAGGTTACTGTTAGTGTTAGGGTTTGGATCAGGTTAGGTTTAGTGTTAGGGTTAGGTTTAGGTTTTAGGTTTAGGGTTAAGGTTAGGGTTCTGGTTAGGGTCTGGTTAGGGTTAGTTTTAAGGTTTGTGTCTGGTTAGGGTTAGGGTTATTTGTTTAATTTTTCATTGTGGTTAATGTTTATTTCCAGCCATGACCTTTGCCCTCCTCAGTTGTCCTGTTTACTACACTCTCTGTTCAGAAGGTAACTTCCCGTTCCCTCTTTATACCATCAGTAGGCTTACCAGAACCTTACATCTTCTCATGCCAGTGGCTGGCTGTATCTCTCTCCTTCACCTTCCCCTTCCCACAATTCTCTTCTCTCTTGTCCTGCCTATGCTTCCTGCCTGTCCACTGGCCATACAGCATTTTATTTATACAGAGCAATATTCATAGCACTTCCCCTTTTCTTCTTCTTTTTTTTTTAAGGAAGCTTTTAACTTTTACATAGTAAATTTACATGTAACAAAACAATTATCAAACAAGAATTATAGTTACAATATCTAGTCTATTTGTTTTGGCAAAATTAACCAAAATATTCCATCTATCCTATATTTGTGAGTCTAAGAATTTTATATCTAACTTGTCTTTTATCATAACTGAGGAAATTATAACTATCTAGTCTTCAACCACATCAAAGACCCCAGAAGGATATAATGTTACCTGAGACCTTGGAGAAAGATGCAAGTAACTTTCGGGAGTTTTGCAGGGTAGACAGAGACATCTGGAAGGCTGGACAGTCACCTAATGTTCCTTTGTAAAGTTGGGGCATTTGTCTTCAGCCCACAGGGCTAGAGTCTCTTGGGCACTTCTCTCAGTATCCTATAGAATGTCTGGCGGTTTCCTCTGGGAAGCAGGAACCTGAAGGACCATTTTGTCAAGCAAAGTTTAGTTGTCACCTTCTTATGGGTCCTGCACGTCCACTTGATACATTTTTTCAAGCAGTCCAGGCAAGAACAGTTTCGTTCCCAAATGCCTATTTTTGTCAAGGTGAAGATAAATTCAATAATGGAGGGTCTTCGATGCCCATACTTCTCTTTGAAACAAGTCAGTGGTGCCAGGAACAGACATGGCTCTCTGTCCAGAAAGTCTAAACTTTTAAAAATATGTTAATGCCATATTCTGTAGATCTTTGAAGTATTTGAAGATTACCTATCTATCTGAAATATATCTATGTATACCTAGAAGACTTAACTAACATGGCTATGAGTATGATTATCATAGATGACTAAATTATTAATCTATTTTTTATTTATCCATTACAATTTTAAATAAGCTGTACAAACATTATACCTTAAACAAGAGTAGAACTAAACACACATTTTAACAAAATTAACTTTAAGGTTGTATCAATAGACCAAAATCTGTACCAATGCAAAACATTTTAAACAAGTTGTTGCTCTTTAGAAGTACATTCCTTAATCTACCCTTTTATCCTGTTATATCTATATCATATCCCCTTTTCTTCTTTAGAAAGAGATCACATTGATAATCAACCTGCTTTAAAGAAAAATACTGTTTTTCTCTGTCCCACACCAGAGGGCTCTTCTGATTTGGGACACAAAAATCTCTTAACCTTTACTTTTAACAATATGTCTGGGTTCAGAGAAGCAGTTAGCCAATTCCATCTCCAAAGCCAGCTGGGAAGTTGGCTATAGTTTTGCTTATTAATTCCTGCTGGAGGGGGGATGCTGTATCTTATGGGGACACAAAGAAAATTTTAGGATTATGGAGTAGTCTGAGCCAGTTGCCTTGAAACCATTCTGGATGTTGGATCATCTGGGCCATGGGTCTTCGGAGACCTTTCAGGTGGTCTTGGCTGATCAAACCTGATGTATCTTAATCTGGAACAAGTCCATAGCCTCTGGCTTTCTGTGCAAACAAAAGCAGAGATTCTTTTCCAAAGCAACATATCCTTACATCCAAATTTTGAAGTCAAGGTACCTTTAAAATTTACATATTTGTTTAACTCAACAGCTTTTACGATCATATCTTTTTCTGCAGTTAAAAATCCCAAAGACAACACAAACCAGATTCTCTGTGTAATATATGCCTTTGTAAGACTGAAATGTCACTATTGCTGCTGGCTCTGCCCACCTCAGCTTCCCAACATGGCGTTGGTACAGTTTTCCACCAGCTCTGTGTCTGGAGCCATGTGTACCATCAACTATCAGAAGCAGTTCTATCAAAGCAGCGCATATCCCAGATACCTTTTTTTTTTTTTTTAACTAACAAAGGCTAAATCTACCATGCAGCAGAGTAAAGTGTTGCTTGTAGACCCCTCTATGCTGCCATACTGCAGGTCAGATGCACATGCCAGGAACCTGCCATAGTAGCTCAAACCTGCAGGCTGCTGCTAACTTGAGAGAGACAACTAGGAAGCTGTTTTAGCTCTGTTTTAGAATCTTTTTTTCTCAGGTTTTAGGTGGAAACTCTTGCCAACATGTTGGGCGCCACTTGTAGTTAGTGTTTTCCTACCTGGCCCACAGTCAGGACAAATCTCTTTCACCAGCCAGGCCCACAGTCGCTCAGACCCAACTAAGTAAACACACAGAAACTTACATTGTTTAGAAACTGTATGGTCATGGCAGGCTTTTTGTTATCTACTTCTTCTATCTTAAATTAACCCATTTCTATTAATCTATACTTTGCCACGTGGCTTGTGGTTTACCATTACCTTACATCCTCCTTGTCATGGCAGTGGCTGGCAGTCTCACCCTGACCCAGCCTTCCACCACCCAGAATTCTCTTCTCTCTTGTCCTGCCTGTACTTCCTGCTTGGCCACTGGCCAAACAGCATTTTATTTATACAGTGCAATATCTGCAGCAACCCTCTGATGTGCTTTTAGTGGGTAAAAGAAATACAGCATAGTACAGGAAAGTAATTCTAAATACTATCTAAAGCCATGTGACCAATTGCAGAAATGAGGATTATAACTAACACGAGTGCTTCTGTTGTATTTTTTAATGCATTTGTACAGATTTTTTTTTTTAGTTTCCTTATAATATGTTGCAACACCAATTAAGAGAAGATCCTTTGTTATCAGAGGTAAGTTTGAGTTACTAGAAAGATGTTCCTTAAGGGACATTACCACTAATCTACATATAAAATGGGTTTGTGGTTTCATGTGAGATAGTTATGTTATCATTAGGCATAACTATGACCTGGTTATTGCATTTCATTTGGAAATGAATCATGCCATATGAGGATAGGATTGTGTGTCTAGTTGACAAGATGTGGATTGTGATAAGTAATCTTGGCTATAAAGTTTACTATATCTGGAATGAAGTATAATCCAGAAATGGAGGGCACAGTTGTGATCTGTACCTTGAGGCAAGAAAACAACATGCCTTTGATCTAGATCTTGAGGTTGGATGACATACACCTTTAATGCAGATGTTAAGGCTGAAAGAAACACCTTTAATCTGGATCACAGCTTCTGCTGGAAGGACAATGGAAGGAAGAAGGTGGTGTGTACATGCAATGTACTCACATGTGGATACTAGATAGAAAGCAAAGTATAATCAGACTGCAAGCCATAGATACAGGGATGCTAACTAGCAGGGGGGATCCTAGGATGACTGTTGTTTATAATAAATCTTGGTTTACCCAATCACTGGGCAAGCTATAGTGAAGCATTTCACTATTAGGATAAGAATTTGTACTGTACCAAGCTGAAAAATAAGAAAAAAAAACATTTAAAAGTTAAATAAACTAAAATAAACAAACACAAAACAAGCCAGAGATTAGAAGTTATTTGAAAAACAGGCTAAGACTTTGTGTGTGATACAAGATTAATTTCCCAGAAGTATTTTTTTCCATCATTTTTATAATTTATATATAACTTCACACATTTTTATATATAAATTCCTCTGACTGTCTCCACAGTTACATTGTGATCATGTTCAGAAATGGATTGGTTAACATAGTCTGTTAAGGAATATGGAGAACTCTATATGACCATGTCCAGATTCCCTATGTAAAATCTACATGCTTCCTTTGCTTAGGAAAAGCATTGTAAAAGTATTTCATACTTGCCAGGCAGGGATGGTGCACGCCTTTATTCCCAGCACTCGAGAGGCAGAGCTAGGAGGATCTCTGTGAGTTTGAGGCCAGCCTGGGATACCAAGTGAGTTCCAGGAAAAGGCACAAAGCTACACAGAGAAACTCTGTCTTGAAAAACCAAAAAAAAAAAAAAAAAAAAAAAAAAAAAAAAGTATTTCATACTCTACTATCCTCCTGCAGGTTAGAAATTTTTCTCCTTACTTCCATCTTGGATATAGTGATGGCTATTCTTGGAAGTCAAACAGGCTATCTGTGCAATTAACTAAATGCAAAAAAGTGTGTACACCTGTGAAGGATTTTTGAAATGTTTTGAAATTAAAGACCCATCTTTAATCTAGATCATTTGAAGTGATATCCACCTTTAGCTCCTTGGTGTCTGTGCACACGGTTAAGCCCAGCACTGTGGAGGCAGAATCACGTGGGGTTTCTGACTTTCAGGCCAGCCGGATCTGCAAAATGTCTTCCAGGGCTATGCAGATAAATCAAGTTTCAAAAACAACAACGACAAAAAAATCAAACGAAGTATAAGATCCACCTTTAATCTTGATCACTTCTGGTGGTAGCCTGCATATATAAAGGACACTGAAGGAGAAAGCTTTCCCTTTGCCTGGTTGCCCTAGCTCTGGCTACCAAGTTCATTCCTTTACCAGCATTAGATCCCACTTCCTTAGACTTGTGGTGTATACTTAAGACCATCTGAGATATACAGCCTCATTAACTAAACAGCTACTGAATCCTCAAATTTCCATTGGTAGCCGCAGTTGTTGAACTACCTAAACCACAGTTTATGAGACATTCTAATAATCCACTTCTTTATGCATAGATTTGTTCTATCATGTTCAGGTAGAGAACGTTGAATCATGCAGTTGTTTTTTTCTTCACCTTCCCACTGAGAAAGATGTGCTGGCTCATGAATGCTTAAGGGAAGTTCCTTGTCTGTGTATCCAGCATATTGCGAGTTAACAGCTTAGATGCAAGATTGTAAAACATCAGTAGTAAATTTCTACCCTCTAGGGATCTCCCATTGTGCTGTAAACCTATATTTAAGGCCTCCTCCCTCCTTTCATAAATGGCATTTGGCACTCTGCTGAGGCAAATGCCAAAATAATAAAATAAAATAAAATAAAGGTAAATAAATTAATTAAAAAATGTTTTGGCCAACAACAGTATTCATAAACATATTCTTCCTAGCTTAATTATTCTCTAAGTATTAAATTATCTATGAAGACTACTCTGTATTATTATTAATTTGCCAACAGTTTGCTCGGTGTTTCTGGAATAAAATTCCTAAAGCAATGGCCCTATTTTCTTGGTTGGGATCAAGATCCTGCTTGTCTTTGCCTGTTGTCTGAAGTCCCTATGACAACTGGGTACAAAGTACCTTCAGTTCACCTGATGTCAGCAGTAAGTCACATAATAAACATTCTCCTTGTGTGTCTTTAAATCTCTCTTTAGTTGTTAATATTCCAGGATCCCTTTTACCTGTGTGACAAGGAATCACTCCACCCCATATACTTTAGTGGTTTGTACAAGCTAGCTAGCCACATTGTGTCCTGGGGGAAGATGGGAAGTTCCCATGGAGAGCAGGAAGAAAGCAGGGTCAGCTATTGGAGCCAGGGGCAAGTGCTGTTAATATTGAAATCTCTGCTCATTTAGAAAAAGTCTTTGTCTGATGTGGTAGGGAGGGTCAGGAACAATTGTGCTGTGTCTTTAAGCACACTGTAACCCTGTGGGAGGTGCTCTTGTCACTCAGGTCTCACTATCCAATCAGGCACTCCAGGTGACCTGCCAGTCAGAAGTTGGGCAGGGTCCTTCCATCCACTGGCTTCTGATTTGGCTTTGAAGAAGAGCTGGTTCCAGCAGTTTTGTGTGGTGTGCTGCCAGTCCTTCTGCAGGGAGCTGAGTTGAGAGCATAGCTTGAAAGATCCCTTACAATAGCTTTAGCTTGACTGCTGTAATGCCATTTTGCAAGGCTTAAACATAAAGAACAGGATATCTGCAGTTCAGGGGAAGAAGGCCAAACAGGAGTTCATAACTATAGTTGGCCACCCGGCCTTGGGAGAGAAACTGTTGAGTCAAAGCAGGATATCTATGATGGGCCACTTGGCCTTGGGGAATAGACAGTTGGGCTAGGAAAACACTCACTATGCCCTAGACAAGGCCAGGTCAGCCACACACACCAAATTTCCGAGAATTAAGCATATGTCCCCAAGTTCACCTTGGCCTTATTTGAATCAACCAATGGGAACCCTGTAACTATGCTTCTTGCTTCTGTAACGTGCTTCTGCTCCTGGGATCCTATAAAAAAGTCCCCCTTTCCCTAGGAAGGCGCGCAAGTCCTCCGAGAGACTTGTCGCCCCAGGTACCTGTGTATTCAAATAAACCCTCTTGCTGTTTGCATCTGATGGATGGGTTCGGGGTCTCTCCTGAAGGAAGATCCCCCCCGGGAATCTTTCAATCTGAGCTGGGAACCCATGATTTGGTGAGTGAGGGGCTGCTGTCCCCAGATGGGTTGGAGTAGATGGTGAGGTGTGGGATCCAGTGTGGTGAGTCTTCCTTTGATCTAGGTGGGAACCTGGCTGCAGAATCCCTGTCCTGTGAAGACCCATGTGGTACTTGAATCTCCCTGGACCCAGGGGAAGGCCTCTGAATAACTTTGCTCTGTGGGCTGAACCTGCTCACAGAACTGGGTGCAGGGAGCTGTGTTTCCAAACATCTTTGTGCTGAGTGAGGGTGGCACATGCCTTTAATCCCAGCACTGGGGAGGGAGAGTCAGACAGTTCTCTGTGAGTTCAAGGCCAGCCTGGTCTACAGATCCAGGATAGGCATTTTATATCTTTTTTTCTTTTCAGAGCTGAGGACAGAACCCATGGCCTTGTGCTTTCTAGGCAAGCGCTCTACCACTGAGCCAAATCCCCAACCCTTAGGACACACATTTAAATGACACAGAGACGCCCTGTCTCAAAAAAAAAAAAAAGAAAAAAAAAAGCCTCAAAAGTAAGTGTATTGAGTCAGGGCTGTTAGAGATTAGGACAGTAGGATACACATTTCTTTGGCTCCAAAGCATCACAAAGGAGCCACTACTTATTTAAAATAAGCCACTGATTCAAATAATCGGACTCTAACAAGCTGTTCATTGAGGCATTACAGGTTAACAACCAACTTTATATCCTGGTATGCCATAAAGTTCAATAAAGTTTTCTTCTTTCAAAAAGCATAGTTCTGCCAGATGGACAATATGACAAATATGTCCACTTATTTGAAAAGTAAAACACTAGCCTGGTGGTGGTGGTGGTGATGATGATGATGATGGTGCACACCTTTAATCCCTACACTCACTCAGGAGGCAGAGGCAGATTGATCTCTGTGAGTTTGAGGCCAGCCTGATCTACAGAGCAGGTTTCAGGACAGGTTCCAAAGTTCCACAGTAAAAATTTGTCTTGAAAATACAAAAAAAAAAAGGAAATAAGAATAAAAGAAAAATAAAACACTAATGTGTTAAGGAATTACCTGATCAAGCATGGCTTTCATTTATGCCCTCAGACATAGATTAGGAATATTCTTATGCCTTGGACCTTGGACTAAGAAGCTTTCCCTCAGGGCCTGGTGTACTAATAATAAAACATAGCTCCTTCCTGAAAACCATGAATATGCTTTGGAGAGCTAGCAATGGACTGGAACCAGGACATTTGTGATGGGGTTACTTCAGATTCTGAGAAACCAACTCATTCCGGAACATGGGGCTATAGTTATCAGTCCACACAGTTCATTGTGGGCTTAGTCAGTAATGTTCTTCTTCTTCTTTTTTTAATTGCCAGGCAGTGGTGGTACACACCTTTAATCCCAGCATTCAGGAGGCAGAGCCAAGTGGATCTCTGTGAGTCTGAGGCCAGCCTGGCCTACCAAGTGAGTTCCAGGAAAGGTGTAAAGCTACACAGAGAAACCCTGTCTCGAAAAAACAAAACAAAACAAAACAACAACAAAAAGGAATTATTTATTTATTATGTATACAGAAGAGGGTGGTGGATCTCATTACAGATGTTTGTGAGCCACATTGTGGGTTCAGGGAATTGAACTCAGGATCTCTGCACCATCTTGTCAACCCAGTAATGTTTTAGATACCCTGTTTTTCCTTGTGCAGCATTGTTTGATTAGCCTCCTCTTTGAGTCTGCCCCATTGTAATATACTTTCTAGAACTTCACCAGTTCCTTTCATTTCACCTCTGGAAGTAGTATCGAAGGTGCTATTCTTCCTAAGAAGTTTAGGTGACATGAGACATATTTTGTGTAAGACCTCCACACCACAGCTTTTATCTTTTCTACCTTATACTTTTCCTTCCTTTCTCATCTTTTGTGACCTTCACCTCAGAACCATCACTGAAAAAGATCCTGCTGTTTCACATTACTGGGGTACTTAACAAATAATTTTGGAGCTGGGTAGTGGAGATGCAAGCCTTTAATCCCAGCACTTGGGAGGCAGAGAGAGATGGATCTCTGTGAGTTTGAGGCCAGTCTGGTCTACAGAGTGAGTTTTAGGACAGGCTTCAAAGCTACACAGAGGAACCACGTCTGAAAAAAAACAACAACAACAAAAGAAATAATTTTGGAAATGTAATTGTTGTGTAAGTCCCCTCTGTCTTTACTTGCATTCTTCTGTCCCTATTTAAATTGATGAAAGTGTAACCTGAAGACTGAACCTAACTGTCACAAGCATGATTAGCATATGTGGAATGCAATGTCTCTTTTAGGCTGCCTCCCTTTTTAGCATTAGCTGGAGATGGATATATGCTATCATTAAATAGATTTTTCTTCATGAATCTCTGAAGTGTTTGGAGTGATTTCTCCTTTGGAAGGTATTTTAATTCTAGAACAGCTGCATTTCAATCATGTTAGAAAAATGTATATGACACAAGCTCACTTGTGTTGACACCAGTGACCTTGGTCCCAGTCTATAGCTCTCTATGGCAATGACTTTGCTGTCCTCTATATTACACATTAAAAATCTCACATTAAATGGTTTCATCACCTCAAATACCTCAGTGTTTCAAAATTACCCATTTGAGACATGCAGTTGCATATCCATTGCTTAAAAGGAAAAGTATTTGTATGTGGAACATGGTTTCTACCTTCACACCAGAATAGAAGGGATAGTTCATTGTTTACACTGCTGGGGGAACCAGGGTAGGCAATCAGCTACTGGAGTCACCATTATGAAAACAAACCTGATTGTAGCAGGGGGAGTGGTTTTGTAATTTCCCAGCATGTACTGATTGATGACTTGTGAATGAAGGCAGACCAGATTGGTTTGTGTTCAATTTGGGAAGGTCAACTTGCACCAAATGATAATGAATTTTCAATTAGGTAACTCTCCTATGCAGCTATGTTCAGTCCTGCTTGACAGAGTTATGTCAGCTCAGAGGCTTAAGAAAAAGCCCACTGACTGTAACTGTGTGTCAGAGTACAGATCTCAGCAGCCAACAAGTGCATATGGGAAGATCAGCCTATCTCTTATTAATGATATTCCCTCCACTAAAGAAAGGTCCACTCTTTTTTAAAGTCAATATTGCTAAGGTTTATTTGTTATTGTTTTCTGTTTTTTTTGAGACATGGTTTCTCTGTGTAGCTTTAGAGAAACTCAATCTGTAGCCGAGGCTGGCCTCAAAATTACAGAGATCTGCCTGCCTCTACCTCTGCAGTGCTGGGATTACAGGTATGTGCCACCACCCTCTGGCATAGCTAAGCTTTTTTCTTGAAAAATACATTATTTTTATCACTTGAAAATATCACTTATTGGTATTTTTAACATTTTAAGAGCATTACTGCTCTTATCTTTTTGTTCCTATTATCTGATGTGTCTAGGTCATTAATTCTTTCATTCCTTCTCTCTCTAGAGCTGTTGATCTTTCTGAGTAGATCAGTGTCTCCTGAAGTCCAGGCTTACCTCATGCTATGTAATGGAGAATCTCATTGAACACCTAAACCTGCCTCTGCTGCCCAGTGTTGGAAAGAGTGTCCTGTATCTTCTTCTAGGCTGGACCCAGTGAGAAGGAAAGAATAGAGCAGTTAATGAGTGTCCCCCCATCTCTTTGACATTTTTGAGGGACATAAACATGAAGAGGGACCGGTGCAAGAATGGAGTTCACTTTGCATCTTGGAAGCTGATGAACTGAAAGGCCAGAAAGGGAGGAACTGGACAGAGGGTGAGAGCTTTCCTGTTTCAACAGGATTTGAGATGAGCAATGTGTAGTGGTATAATCAACTTTAGGTGATCCACAAATGTCCTGAATGGCTATTTCTTGGAGTCCTCAGACCAGCACATTCAGTAATTTGGATAAAGGACTGACTCTATATTGAAACAGAATTAATGAATTTACACTGGTTCAACCAGTATAGATAATATTGGTAAAATGTTGTGTTTATTTAATTTCTGTACACATAGAATTATAAATACTGGGATAATACTTGTAATGATTCCACATTGTTTCTTTGGTCTCTTGATTAAAAGCTGACTATATTTTTCTATTTTTGTTCTTGGCTTTTTCTCTCCATCTTCTTTATTCATTCACAAATATTGCATATATTCTTGATGGTTGTATCTTTGTGGTAAATATAGAAGTCACATTGTGTCAATATGTGTACTAATTTTTCACAATCCTCTGAGCCTTCTGAGAGTTACCACTTTGGATTTAGCTTTGGAATCAGTATCCTGTTAATAAATTGTGAATTTTTAATGGATTTTATTCAACTCATGCTACATATTTCTCATACTCAGTTTCTTAATATTGATTAATCATGTTCCTGATAAATCATTTATTAACCTCTGTATTTATTTACACTTTGTTCTTGTTGTTAATCTGTGATAGACTTTTAGTTTATTGGATAAAAAGTACTATGGGGCTTGGTCAGTGTCTCAGCACATATCTTTGGAGACAACCTGTTGGGAGGTTCATAAGCAGAGGGTCTGACATGCTCTTCTCTTTTGTGTCACCTGTACATACTTGGAAGACATTCTTTCTTTCACATATTAATATACATATAAAATGAGGATAAACTTGTTTTCAAAAGTTCTTATGACATAAAGCAGTTAGAGCAAAATTAGTTGTTTTAGGTGAGTAATGTAAATCATTTACTTTTGATTTCTTGTATTTGGTTTGGAAACGTTTTCAGTTCCTCACTGATTCAGACTCACACAAAATAATCAAGCATAGGAAACAAATTGATGTCTCCTAGCAAATATCATTGTCTCCATCATAAGATAATGAGATCTTTTAGTAGTCAAAATTATTTTCTATAAAGTTAAAATACCAGAAGACTTCAAGTGAATCTCTCTAATTTTGGTGGAACAGCCCTCTTCACCCAACTCATTTTTTATTATTAACAATGAGGGAATTGGCATGCACAGGAAAAGTGATGACCAAGGATTTATTTTAGTCTGATTTAGATTTAGATTATAATCTTGTAGTTTTTGTTAAAGGACCATGATATATATTTGTAGGTGTGTCTTTGTGTTTTGATTTTTTTAGTGGTTTTATCATGTTTTTAGTTTTATTACCATCTAATTATATTTTTTCTTTAGAAAATTATGAGCCTGCACCAATTTTTGTATCCATGAAATTTTTCTATGTTATTACCATGAGGCTTTTTGTTTGTTTGTGAACTTTGTGTACAGAGACACTTAGTTTTCTTGATCTTAGAGCCTTGTCTATCCTCATTCCTAGGCATGTCTGTGTTTCCCATTGTTCCTATCTTCATAGTTATTTATTTTTCTCCTTAAATGATTGATATTGATTAATTAATACATTGGTATTGAGTTTCTAAAACCTTCTGAGGTATCTTTGTCTCTTTGTTTTAATTAGCTTTTGCTGTCAACATGATGTGGCCTAGAGTCATGTGGAGGAACATCAACTGAGAGTGTTCCCAGATAAGAATTGGTGGTTACTATGTGCTTGAGAGATTGTGTTTATTGATGATTAATGGGGGAAGGATCTTCCACTGAGTATGGCATTATCCACACACAAGTGTACCTGAGCTGGATATGACAGTAGCTGAACCAAGACAGTGGCCAGACAAGAGGGAAACAAGTAAAATGTTTCCCTATGAATTTTTACCTTCAGGTGCTAGCTTGAGTTTATATCCTAAGCTCCGACAATGATGGCTTATGATATGGTAATATCATCCAAATAAACCGATTCATTACTTTCAGATGCTTTTGGTTGGAAAATTTAATTACAGCAAGAAACAAGCAAGTTAGGACAAAACATGGGACATCAAAAGTGATTGATTTTTATTGCAGTACGGGACCTAGGATTGATGACTTTTGGAAGAATGTTGAAGATATTAGGAGTTTAGATGGCAAAAGCCATAAATAGCTTTACACAGAACTATAGTGGCTAATCTTGTAGGACTACTAAAATGGGAGAATTGAGAGTAATGCAGTGGAGGTCAAGGTCATAGCATTTCAGTGAGAAATATACTCCATGAAAAATATAGAAATGGGTCATTTCTATATTTTGGCTCCAAATCTTTCTTACTTTCTCTATTCCCTGAGAAACTGAGTAAGCCAGGATTAAAAATGTTGATTTTTGTTTCATGTTTACTACTGATGACTCATGAGGGTCTCCAGTGAAAAAGAAACAAAAGTGAAAAATCTGTGTTTTGTAGAAAAGATCCCTAGGTAGTTTCAGATGGCAGTCCAGTGGTGCAACAGGCACCATTCTCTGATTACAGTAGAATAGAATTAGAAATCATTCCATTGACTTTTTCTTCTCAGTCGACAGTATTTGGTCCTCCCTTAATTCTCTGAGCCAGTCGACTTCAAGTTGTCCTACATCCAGGCAGTGTTGGGCATGGGCTCCCTCTTGTGGCCAGTGCCTCAAGTTACACCAGTCATTGGTTGGACATTATACAAGCTCTGAGCTGCTGTTGCCCCAGTGTATCATGCAGGCAGGACAAGTGTGGTTCAAACAATTTTTTGGCTCTATTGTTATTAGTCCTACCACTGGGAGCCTTGTGTGGCTACAGAATCTGGCCAGTTCAGGTTCTCTATTCTCAATTACTTGGCGTCCTCACTTCAGTCACACTCATAGCTTCCTGGAAATTTCCAGTGCACTAGGTTTTCACATTGCCCCCTAAAACCTCCCCTATTCCAATCACCTTTCCATGTATTCTCTCCTTCTGTCCTTTCCTTCCTCTTCCGATCATTCCTATACCTGCTGCCCATCCACCCACAAAATCTGTTTTATTTCCTCTTTCTAGGGAGATCTATGCATCCCTCACTACAGCTGTCTTGTTACTTGTCTTCTCTGGCTTTCTGGGATGCACTGTGATTATTCTTTACTTAACAGCTAATACCCACTTATAAATGAGTACATATCATGTTGTCATTCTCAGTTGCCTCACCTAGTATAATAAAGAACTCAGGAAACTAGACATGAACACACCAAATAATCCAATAAAAATGAAGTACAGATCTAATCACAGAATTCTCAACAGAGGAATCTAAAATGGCTAAGAAACACTTTTAAAAATATTCCACACTTAACCATCAAGGATGTGCTAAAATTGTACTTTGAGATTTATTTTTAAACCTGTCATAATGACTAAGATTAATACCACAGGAAACATCACGTGCTGGTGTAGAAGTGGAGGAAAGGGAACATTCCTCTATTGCTGGGGGGAGTGGGAACTTGTACAGCTTTAATATTAATATGGTGGTTCCTTCAAACATTAGCAATTGATCTATCTACAGGCCCAGTTATAACTCTTTTGGAGATATACCCAAAAGATGCTTCTCCTTCCTTCCACAAGAACACTTGCTCAACTTTGTTCATAGCAGCTTTATTCATAATATCCCCAAACTGCTGTCTTTGAGAGTTTGTCCCTGCTTTTGGTTTTATGTCTTCACAGATTCTCTTGAGTTGTTTGTTATGCAGCCTGTCTGTGATATCCATAATTAATCAGAAATACATTTGAACTCATGACCCTTATGTGTCAGTCTCCTGAGTACAAGCACAAGGTCAGATGATGTACCCCAATGAGTGCTGTTTTGTCAACATATTTCACCCATGTTAGTGTTAAAATGCTTAATCAATAAACCTTAAGACACACTGAATACCCTGAGTATTTTAAATCATTTTCATCTGTCTTCAAGAGATGTAACAATGTAGGATAACAAGCAATCCATTGTATATTTTCCTGGAGACCTGATTGGGCAGGGGGTTCAGGTTCCTAAGTTGTGTGGAATTTGCAGTGGTTAGAAAGAAGGAGGAGATGGACATGATCTGAAGGTGAATCGAGATGGCTGCCAACAACATTTTATTGAAAAAGATACCATTTATACTCTATAATTGCATGTAGGATTAAGTAGGAGAAAAGAAGGCTTAGGAGGTGGCATGTGGCTTGAAATCATGGGTTGAGGGAGCTAGCCTTGACCTTGATAATAGAAATCAGTCATATGTTAATGAAAGGACCACAAGTTCCTCCTGTCACAGATAAGGAGAATGAATGCTTAAGCAACTAGTCACTCTCTTTTCTGAAGCTTCTGAAGGAATAGAGACCCTTATCCAAATACCCGAAATTGGGATAAATACTTCTTCTGGAGAACAGACACTATACTACAATTTCTTAATCTTACTATATAGGCCTTTTCCCCCTCAGAACTCTCCTAAAACTGAAGATCCTGAGGTCTTACTTTTTTCCATTATATAATACCATTCTAACTGAACTCCATTTATTAACTGAACTCTTGCCTTTAATTACCTTAGACTCTGGATGAAAAGTATACATCTCGTCCTTGCAATCAGGTTTGTCTAGTAAATCTCTAACTTTCCTCTTCTTGGTGCATTTAAGAGTACACAATGGAATTCTGGGTTCAGCAGTGGCAGAGACTTTTTTCCAAATAATTATTTTCTTTAGACAATCTACCATTGTTCATATTTTATCATTTACCAAAGTCTGCACAAATTTCCCCAAAGGGAAATCATTATTAGTAAGAGTCACTAACAATAAAAGGAAAAAGGTACTGGAGAAATGTGGCCTGACTGGAATGTCAAAATGCTGGAACTTTGTCAAGCAGCAATGGTCCATACCAGTATTCACGACATAGCATGACTTGCACTGGACATGTATACAATATTTGAAGTTTCATGCTTCTTCATCCCCATTAATTTTATATTTGCCACTTCATCTTTAAGTACTGCCTCCCAGGGGATTGTCCAGAGATGCCAGATAATGTACCAGCAATGAAATTTATTAAAAACAAAACAAAACAAAAAATGTTTTTTTCCTCTGTGTGTATTAGTGTAATAATGGGGTTTTTATCATGTCAGATATGTAGGAACAGAAAGAAAACTTTGTGGGGTCTATTTTTCACCCTTTTAATATGGTAATCAAGGTCAAGACTCAGCCCTTCACAAATATTTCTTACTTAGCTGTCTCACTGCTCCTCCAGTAAATTTAGTTGAGATAATTTATGAATTAAATATTGCCTTCATTTTAGATTGTATACATATTGTCATCTATTAATAGAGGAAAATAGGACAATTTGAATATTAGATCCTATTTGCAAATGGAAGTGATGTAGTATCTTTTTTTTTCCTTTTCTTTGGAATGCATTAGTTTTTTCTGATGATTAAACTCTTGTTCATAACACTTTCTGAGAACCACAAATGAATGCCATAGAATTGTCTCAGTGGTAATGTTGTTTGCTGCTAAGTGTAATGACTTGAGTTCAATCTCTGGAAGACTCAAATAAATCTACAAATTTTCCCTTATTTCCTTATTAGGGCTTTTGCATATGCACACTCCTACAATGGCTCATACCTAAATTAATTTTAAACCAAATAAGTATCATTGAGGTCACTTGCCACCAGAAGACTCCTGGGTTTCATCCCTAAAACTTGCATAGGAGAAGTAGATAATAGGCACTTTGAAGTTGTCCTCTCACTGCCACATACACGTGATGGCACAGGTATTCACACACAGGCAGAGTTTAGACATTTTTAAATGGGTGAAGTTAACAAAGCAAGTAACGCAGTTATTGGGAATGTATGAAATGATTTGCCAGTTTATATTATTATTACAGAAATTCAAGAGGTATTACTGTTCAATGCAACATTGATGATTTCTTTTAAAATCTTATTTTATTCTTTAATTCTCTGATTTAAAGTTAGAACATTTAAAAACATATTCCAGCTGTGCTTAGAGGTACATGCCTGTTATCCCAGCATTTGGGAGACAGTGACACACCAGTATCTCTGAGTCTGAGGTTTTAGGTGAGGTTGGTTCAAATAGTGAGTTCCACAACAGCCATGGCTTTGTAGAAGTAGCCTGTCTCAAAAAATTCTTAAAATAGCCAGGTGGTGGTTGAACACACCTTTAATCCCAACATTCAGTGGAACTCTGTGAGTTCGAGACCAGCTTGGACTTCAGAGGGAGTTCCAGGAAAGGTGCAAAGCTATACAGAGAAACCCTGTCTCAAAAATCCAAAAAAAATTAAATAAATAAAATAAAATTCTTAAAATGTATGGCATATCTCAAATTATAGAACTCTTTCTATATAATCTGACTGGACACTGACTGGTTTCAACAAATTGGGTTTGTTATCTTTGCTCACATCAAGGGGATTGTGTTAATAATAAAAATTTAAAGAAACAAAGCAGAGAGTCCATTCAAAGAGGGATAAAAAGCCATTTAACTCGTTGATAGCCATCTAGAGGGAAATTTCATCACCATTAAAGATGACAGAACAAGTAATCTGGCATCTTCATCTACATTTCAATGTCAGATTTGGGAGCTGGAAAGTTTACTCAATACTCGTGCTCCTCTTGGGTACTCAAGTTTGGTTCCTAGCACCCAGATGACCCAGAACTACCTGTATTTCTAGGTCCAGGAGATGTGGTGCATTCTTTAGTTCTGCTAGGGTACCAGATATACAAATGACAAAAAGACAGATATATGTGTGATTTGATACTTTGAAAAAGTTTTTCTTTACTATGTTATGTTCAAAAGGAATGAAGTTTAATTTATATGAATAAGTTTTGCCAGTGTGTATATCAAGAATATGCCAAGTACCAGAGTATGTCACAAGAGAGTGTCTGATCCCAGGTCCCTGTAGTTACAGACAGTAGTGAGCTGTCTCCTGGGTGCTGGGAATCAAAGTCAGGCCCTGTCAATGAGCAACCAGTGCTCTCAGGTGTTGAACCATCTATTCAGCCCCAGGAAAATGTCATGATAGCAGTGAGGTTTGATGGGTGATCCTGATTTCATCTTCAACTGAGCCCTAATTATCCAAAAGAAATACAAGATTAAAAGGAACCAAAATTAACTTAGACATGTTTCTTCAAGAAGTTTCCAAGCCCAAATCTCTACAAAATGAGGGAAGAGTGCAAAAAATTATCAGAAGTGTAATTGGCTATACAAGTCTTTTTTTTTTTTTTAAGATTTATTTATTTTTATTATGTATGCATTGTTCTGCCTGCATGCCAGAAAAGGTCACCAAATTTCATTTCAGATAGTATCCAGTCCCCAACAATACATCTTAAAAATGAAATTCTCTGCAATGATGTCACAGCTGTGAGACAGATTGTTGAGCCCAGATCTTGACCCCCAGAGAGACCACCGAAGACGAGCATGCTGGAATGCAAAAGCAAGGTTTAATAATGGATATCCAAAAGGAATAAAAGCCTAGGCAGGGACTTTGTCCAGCAGATCCAATGCAGTGGAGGTTGGAGGAAGTGCCTGCCTTTGTGCAAGCTCAGTTTTAAAGGAAAAAAAATCACAAGGTTACATCATTTAGGGGTGCTAGTATGGGTACAATTCTGATTGGCTTGCTTCTAGGGACTGTCTAGAAATCATGGCTTAATCTTTACTTCTAAGGGAGTAGTTGACTGCCACCATCTCTCATTGGCTGCCCTCAGGTGGGGGCGTTTTTATGGTCAGTTACCCTGGAAACCAGGGTTGGAACATTCTTCGGTTGAACAGTTACCTAGGGAACCAGGGAGCAGACACTCCATAGTCTGGCTGTCATTACCTCATGAATACCTTGTGACTCTGTACTTTTACACTTCCTGGATTCTGGAATCTGGACTGACTGGTTTTAGTAACTCTTGGCCTGTACCTAAAAGGAGAAATCTTAGGCCTTAGGTTTAGTGTGAAAGCATTTTGGTCTTATTCCTAAGATGGCTCATTTTGGTCTCACAAGACAGCAGGCAGGGCTAGTTAAAATGATCTTCTTCCCATCCTGCATTCTTGTAAGATATTCTATAAATAAACTTCTTACATATAAGCAGAGATTTATTCTACCAGTCCTGGTCATGCAGAGAAGCTTGAATAATACACTTGTGGTTTTTGTTTTTTTTTCACCTGTCTATGAAGGAAGATATGCTGGCTAAAAATGTTATTCATAAATGCATTCTTCCTAGCTCCATTATTCTCTCAGTATTCATTTTCCATGAGGACTACATTTTTTTTTCAAGACAGGGTTTCTCTGTGTAGCTTTGCACCTTTCCTGGAACTCACTTTGGAGACCAGGCTGGCCTCAAACTCACAGAGATCCTTTTGCCTCTTCCCCCAAATTCTGGGATTAAAGGCATGTGCTACCACCACCGGGTGAGGAGTACATTTTATAATTAATTTGACCACAGTTTGTTCTGAATTTCAGGAATAAAACTACTAAAGCAATGGAGACATCATCCAGCTTTCTGATGGGGGAAAGACCTATTAACCTGTTTGTGATCTAGTTCCTGTTTTTTTTTGCTGGTTTTCTGAGGTCCCTGTGACAACTAGCTAAAAAAATACCTTCAGTTCACTTGATGTCAGTGTTAAGTCACACAACAAACACTCTCCTTGTGTGTCTTTATATCTCTTTGTATTTGTTAATATTCTGGCCACCTTCCTATCAGTGTGACAGTGAATCACTCCACCCCACAAAGTATAGTGGAGTGTACAAGCTAGCTAGCCACATTGTGTCTAGGAGGAAGAAGGGGAAGTGCCCACCCAGAGCAGGAAGAGAGCAAGGTCTGCTTTGCAGCCTGGGGCAAGTGCTATTGAAATGCATATTTCTTCTGATCTAGAAAAAGTCTGCCTGGGGTGGAAGGGACGAACAGGAACCATTGTGCTGTGTATTTAAGCACATTGTAATGCTGGGATGTGATCCTGTCACTCAGGTGTCACTTGTCTATCAGGTCCTCCATGACCTGCCAGTCAGAAGTGGTGCTGGGTCCTTCCTGCTGCCACTGGCTTTAGACATGGCTTTCAACAAGTGCTGGTACTATTGGTTTTGCGTGGTGTGTTGTGAGTGCTACTGCAGGGAGCAGAGCAGAGAACATGGCTAAGCTGGGAAACAATGACATGGTGAATGAGGGTTACTGTTTCCAGATGAGGTGGAGAAGATGGTGAGGTGTAGGATCCAGTGTGGTAGGTCCTCCCCAGATCTGGTGGGGGGGGACCTGCCTGCAGAATCTTTGTCCTATGAGGTCCTATGTGGTATTTGAAATTCCCCAAGGGCTGGCCTCTGAATAACTGCTGAGGGAGATGATCTGCTCACAGTATTGGAAGTAGGGAGCTGTGCTTAAAAACATCTTTGAAGCTAGGCAGAGGTGATGCATGAGCTGGGTGGTGGTGACACAATCTTTAATCCCAGCACTTGGGAGGCAGAACCATGTGGAACTCTGTGAGTTAAAGGCCAGGGTGTTCTAAAGAGCAAGATCCAGGACAGCCACCAAAACTGTACAGAGAACCCTATCTCAAAATAAATAAATAAATAAATAAATAAAAAAGTATCTTTGAACTTCAACAATCTTTTGGTGCACACTAGGAAAACAGGTTGCCAATTTTGGAGAATACCTTCTAGTACTGTGTAGTGGATCAGTATTTTGCATTTAATATTTCATGTAAGGTCCATTTATAGGTAATTTCATGAGCGGTTGTAAAAGGCATTTCATGCATTGGGTAGCACTCCACTACTAAGGTGTGATGCAAATGAGTAGAATTGGTGATTTAAAGAATTTACTAATGCTCAGGAGATAGTAAATCTCACAAAATAAAATTTAGCAGAGGGAGGGCTGCCTCTAAAATACCCCAAAGATAAATATATTCTAGCCAGGCCTGTTTGAGAGTAGGACAGTAGGATACATATTTGTCTTCAGGATTGTCCAGACATTTGGTTTCAAAATATCATAAAGAAGCCAGTGCTGATATACAACCAGCCACTATGCCCAACCCTATATAAAAGAATGAGATTCTAACAAGCCGCTCATTGAGGTATTACAGGGTCACAACCAACTTTATGGCCTGGTGTGCTATAAAGTTCCAGGTTTCTTCTTGAGAAAAGCCTAGTGTTGCCAGATGGGCAATACGACACCAGGTGACAATTATTTGAAAAGTGAAGCACGTTTGTGTTTATGACTTGTCTGATCAATCAAGGCTTTCATATAGGCCCCCAGGCAAGGAGGATGAACTTTCTTGGGACAACTAGTAACCACCTGGGGGCTAGGCTTTGGCAGATTTCACTAAGGACCTGATGGATTGACAATGAAACAGAACTCCTTCCCTAAAATCCGGAAACTGTTTTGGAGAGCTGGTAACGGTCTTGGACCAGGGCCTTTGAGGTGGCCTGCTTCAGATCTGACATGGAGCTATGGTTATCTGTCAGGCCCAAGACCACTGGAGGGCTCACTCAGTAATGTTCTTTGGATGCCCTGTGTTCTCTTTTGCAGTGTTGTTTGATTAGCCTCCTCCTGAGATTGTGACATTGTATGATAGTTTCTGCTGAGCTTATAGATGTTTCCATTTCATTCCATTTCTTCCTTAGAAGTAGTACACAAGATGCTATTCCTCTTAAGAAGCTCCATGGCATGAAATATAGCTTGGGCAAAACCTCCCTAACCCTGTTTTGATCTACTTTTCCTATCATTGTCATCCTCTGCCAGCTTAATCTCAGGACCCTGTCACCAAAGAATGACATGCTGTTTCAAGTCACTGGTATATTTAAAAAACAATTCTGGGAATATTTTTGCTATGTAACTAACCCATCAGCCTAAATATCTAGACCTACATGTTGTCTGTCTCTATTTAAAATGTTCAAAGTGCAACCTGGAGCATGAAGCTAAAAGACACAAGGATGACAGCACATGTTGAATGTAAAATGTGCCTAGGCTGTATTCTCTTTGAGCATTTGCTGGAGATGGATGCATACCATTATTAAAAGTATTTTTCCTTATTAATATCCTAAGTGTGTGAAGTGACTTCTCCATGGGAGAAAATATTGATTCTAGGGCAGCTATATTTCCATCCTGTTAGAAAACTGTTTCTGAGACAAGCTCTCTTATGCTGACTCTGGTGGCCTTGCTTCTGTTCAGTTGCTCTCTTGGCTAATGATCTCACTGTACTCTCTACTACACTTTCAAATTCTTAAATTACATGACTGTACCACCTCAGAGTTACAAAAGTTCCCATTTGAGTCATGTAGTTGACTATCCTATGCAGTCCCAGGAAGGTTTCGTGAATGGAGCATTGCATTTGACTTCAGACCAAATAGAAGGAATTGTGTACTCTGCAGGGGGAACAGGGTAGGAAATCAGCTACTGGGGCCACTATTATGATAAAAGACCTGACTGTGATAGCAGGAGTTATTTTGTAATTTCCCAGCATGTTTTAATTCATGTCACATTAATGGTCACAGACAACATTGTGTGTGTGTGTGTGTAAAGTTGGGAAGATTATCTTGAGCCAATGAATATTGAATTTGCAGTTAGGCAACTGTCCTATGCATATATGTTAATTCCTGCTTGACATAATGATGTCAGTTCAGACCTTGGAGAAACAAGCTATTGACTGTAACTGTATGTGTCAAGATATAGATCACAGCAGCCAACATATGCATAGGGACAAAATCCATCTATCGTATATTAATGACATTCCCTCTACTAGGTAAGGGCCTTTTTCAAAATCAATATAGCTAAGCTTTTTTATCTTAAAAATATGTAGATGTAACCATCTTGTTAATTAAGAAACACAGAACCAATTGCAGAGTTAAAAACCACGAGGTCAGAGCAAGAGTGGAAAACCTTATCCTTCACTGGTTTTGCTGTCCTTCCTCTCTGCAAGAGACCTACTTCTGTGTGTCCTGTCTATTTATAGACTTTCTGTTCTGTTTTCTCATTGGTTGTAAACCCAGCCACATGACCTCCTCGTCACTGCCTGTTTGTACAGACCTCCAGGTCTTCTATGGTTGGTATTGAGATTAAAGGCGTGTGTCTGCCATGCTGGCTGTGTCCTTGAACACACAGAGATCTACCTAGCTCTGCAACCCAAGTGCTGGGATTAAAGGCGTGCACCACTACCACCCAGCTTCTGCTCTGGCTTGCACTGACCTCAAGGCAACTTTATTAACATACAAATAAAAATCACATTTCAATACAAATAAAATATCACTATATTTCCTCTTTTCTATTTTAATAAATAGAAAAAAAGGAAAAAGTTATAACTAATATAAGAAAAACTATATACAAAAGTACAATAACTATACCATATATACAAACAATAAATACCTAAACAATTTCTAGTCCATTTGCATTTGACAAATTCATAGAAAATAATTCCATTAGCTATCCTATTTTGGTAAGTCCAAAATGTACCTGACTCACTTTCTATCCTAACTTATATTGCTAATGGAACTGTCTTATAACGTCTTTCAAATTTATACACTTACAGCTCTTAGTGAGTTTTTCTGAAATCCTTAACAAAGATAATTATAGCTGCAACTAACTGATCTTCAACTCCCTCAGAGATCCAAGAAGGAAATAATACTACCTAATAAAAAATAAAAACAGGAAGTGCATGCAAGCAGCTTCCAAAAAATGTGAGTTGACAGAAATAGCCAGTGGCCTGGACAGTCACCTGAGGTTTCTCCACAGTGTTGGGGCATCATCTTCAGCCTATAGGTTTAGCATAACTGACAGACTCATTTGTGAACTAGGATGTATACAAGGTCAACAGTTTGACCTCACATTTGGTAAGAGCAATCCATGTACCAGAAACACCTGAATTCCATTAATGTCATGTCATGATTCAGGATTTTAAATTCTGGAAATTATTGATATTTTCTCAATTCAGCTGTCCATTTTTCTTGGCTGTGTATATGTGGCTTCATCTCAGCATCCTGTTCTTCTCCACATCCCTCTATTAAATGCCAGTCTACTATTGAGAGGGGTGAGCTTAGTTATTCTTCAAGAATAACTGTTTCATCTGCTGTTCCATTGCACATCAGAAGCCATTGGCCCACTCCCTGTTCAGCTGCCTTTGAAGAAAAGGGCATGGTACCTTTTACAGATTGCAAAGGCTACTCACTTCAGGGATGGTGCCATATTGTCCTGGCTTCAGAAGATGCATTTTGTTAAAGCCAAAACCACACTTGTTTTGGCAAGAATCGGTAGTCGTTTGTTTCATGTCCTGTCTGTCCTGTTTGTAAGGAGTTGATTTGAGGATACTTTGTTGTCCAGTGGCTAACTTTTGCCACAATGAAAGTTAACTCCATATGCAGTTTCTTCAATGCCCATATTTTCTCTGAAGTAGATTGGTACTACCAGGAGCCGACATGTATCATAGTCATAGCAAAAGAGAAAAATTCCTAAGTTATTAAAACATTTTAAATGCCATATTCTGTAGATCTCTGAAGGGTTTGAAGATGACCTGTCTATGTAAAATATGTATGTCTGATCTTGAAAACACACCTAATATGACTACAAGTTCAATTGTAATGTCTAACTACTAACTTTCATTTCTATATATCCTAATAGTTGTTAGTACTAACATTCAAGGATTAGTAAATTGCATTACACTGTTAAATGAATGGTACAAATACAATATCTCAAGCAAGATTAGAAATATGTGTATGGCATATTCTAACAATGTCAATCTCAATAATAATAATAATTTGTATACAATATAAAACAGTCCAATCCAATGTAAAGTATTTAAAACTAGTAATTGTCTTTTTCTTTTTTCTCCTTTTTTTAAAACAAGCACCTTAAATCTAATCTCCTTTGCCCAGCCCTTTTCCTAACCCTAAACAACTTGTAACCAACCCACCCAGACCCAAAACCCATAAAAAGACAAAAAAACCACCCACCCCACACCACCCCTTTGGGAATGTGGGCGTAGTATTCTTAAAATTGCTTCCTGCTGGGTATGGGTGAAGTTATCTTTATTCTGAAAAGAAAAATTTTGGGTTAATTGTCAAATTCTAGGAAAAGTAACTATATTCTTTGTTATCCATAATGCCAAAGTTCAAGGTTTATCTCAAGTTCTTATTCACATAGTCTTTGAAAGTGGATCATCTCAGCTAGCCATCTCAGAATTGCTCTAAGCACTTTGTAGTCCAAAGCTGATCTGTAGATGATGTTTGTCAGCTTAGTGATATTATTTTCCACGTGGAATTGTCATTGTGGGACCACATCTTCTTCCTGGATATTTCAGTTGATGTTAGGCCTGGCCGTGATTTCCTGCAGAAAACTGAAAAGAGACTCGAACACAAAGACATGTATAGGCAGCTAATCGAAGCCTTTTCTCTAGAATTAATTTGTAGTCTATATGACCATTATTATCTTAACAAAGTTTAATATATATATATATATATCTTGTAAATTTTGATATAAAATTCATACTTTAAGAAAAGTCTAAAGAATCAGAATAGAATCAAAGAATTGAGATTAGTAATAGAATAGTCCCTTAATTAATTAGGTTTTTCTCCTGTCCAATGTCAGAAGATGGCTCTTTCTTCTGGTATAATACAGGGAGTTTTCATTTTCCTTTTAACAACATGCTTGAGTTTAAAGGAGGAGAGAGCCATTCTCCAATTCCAATGTCAGCTTTAAACTTTAATTGAACTGGGACTACAAGAAGACCAATAGTATTAATTTTTTAGAGAAGAGCAGAAACAAACATTTAGGAAGATTTGTGAAATTTTGTAGATGATATACCAATAGCCATTTTACTCTTTTTCCTGGGATAGATGATTTGTCCTTTTTCTCCAGTTGTCTCATTTGTCCAGTGTTCTTCAGATTCCTTAGCCTTCATTCTCCTAAAAGACAAAAACAAAAACCCTTCCCCAAGACTAATTTTGGGGAGGTTCCTTTTTGGCAAGTTACAACTGATTAAATGAAAAGGCATGTATTAATGGTATAAGTGAGATTAAACTGGATGGTCATGTTGTTTGATGAACTATCACCTCCTCTAATTAAGAGGTCTCTCTTGTTCAAACCAAACCTTTATCAATTTTGATGGTACCCACAGCTTATCTTCTCCTGCAGAAACAAAAGCAAAATCTCCTCCCCAATGTAACACATACCCTGGTTTCCATTCTGAGGTCAGCACATCCTTGAAGTATATAGGCTGATTTAATTCTATAGTTTTTTCTATTAACCAATGTCTCTCTGCAGCTGTTGTTCCTTTCTCATTAGCATTGAGAAAATTCACAGTTAATAGAGCATTGTGCAGTCTATTTCTGGGGGTTTTTATTACCCCTTTCTGTTTATTTATCATGTCCTTTAGAGTTCTGTTGGGTATTTCTATAACTGCTTGGCCTGTAGGATTATGTGGTATACCTGTAACATGCTTTATATTATAATAAGCAAAAAACTGTTTCATTTTAATAGAGACATATGCTGGAGCATTGCCAGTTTTAATTTGTGCAGGTATACCCATGATGACCATAACTTCTAGCAAATGAGTGATTACAGAATCAGCTTTTTCAGAACTCCAAGCAGTCGCCCATTGAAATGCTGAATAAGTATCAATGGTATGGTGTACATATTTCAGTTTTCCAAATTTTGCAAATTGAAACACATCCATCTGTCAGATTTCATTTCTCTGAGTACCCTTTGGGTTACATCCTGCTGGTAATGGCGTCTGATTGTAGAAGGAACAAGTAGGACATTTCTTTCCAATTTTGTTGTCTTGTTATGATAAAATCCTTTTTTAATCCTGTACTATTGACGTGATGTTTTTTTAAATGAAATTCTGAGGCCTCCAGCACATTTCCTATCAATAATTTATCAATCTCATCATTACCTTGTGCTAGAGGGCCTGGCAGACCAGTATGGGATAGGATGTGAGTTATATATAAAGGATGACTCCTTTCCCTGATTGTATCTTGTAATTGAATAAATAGTGAAGTTAATTCTGAAGCATCAGGGATAAATTCTGCAGTCTCAATATGTAATACCAATCTTTCAGCATACTGAGAGTCAGTAACTATGTTGAGAGGTTCCAAAAAATCCATTAATACCAACAGAATAGCATACAATTCCGATTTTTGAACTGAATTATAAGGACTTTGAACCACTTTACTTAAATTTTCTGATTTGTAACCTGCCTTGCCTTGTTTGTTGGCATCTGTACAAAATGTCCAAACTCCAGATATGGGTTTTTCATGTACAATTCAATGCAAGATCCAATCAGTTCTCTTTATAAGATCAATTCTATTGCTTTTAGGATATTTGCTGTTAATTTCTCCCAAAAAATTACTGCAAGCTCTTTGCCAAGGTTCACTTTCTGTCCATAATTTTTCAATGTCCTCCTTAGTTAAAGGTACAACAATTTCAGCTGGGTCTATTCCTTCTATTTGATGAAGTCTCAATTTTCCTTTCAAAATTAAGTCAGAGATTTTTTCCACATAAATTTTAAATTTTTTATTTGGTTTCTTTGGTAAAAATATCCATTCCAATATAATATCTTCTCTCTGCATTAATATTTCTGTAGGAAAATGCCTAGAAGGTAAAATAAGCAAAATGCAATCCAGCTTTGGATCAATACCATCCACAAGTCCTTTATGTACTTTTCTTTCTACCAAGGCCAATTCTTTCTCATTTTCAGGTGATAATTCTCTTGGACTATTTAAGTTCTTGTAACCTTCTAAGGTTTTGAACAAATTATTCAGTTCATCATTTTTTACCCCAACAATAGTTCATAGATGAGAAATGTCCCCAAGTAATATTTGAAAGTTATTAGGAGTCTGTGGGCGATCTCTCCTAATTTGCACCTTTTGAGGTCTAATTTTTTGTAGCTCTATTTTATAACCTAAATAATTAATAGAATTTCCTCTTTGTATCTTTTCAGGAGCAATTTATAATCCCCAGAAAGGCAATATTTTCTTTACTTCTTCAAACATTCTTTCTAATGTATCTGCATTTGAGTCAGCTATTAAACTATCATCCATATAATGATAAATTATAGATTTAGGAATTTTTTTTTATGTATCACTTCCAAGGGCTGTTGTACAAAATATTGGCACAGGGTTGGACTATTCAATATTCCCTGTGGGAGGACTCTCCATTGAAATCTTCTAACCAGTTGAGAATTATTGTAAGTAGGCACCATGAAAGCAAATCTTTCTCTGTCTTTTTCTTGTAAGGGTATTGAAAAGAAACAGTCTTTTAAATCAATAACTATGAGAGGCCATCCTTTAGGTAACAGAGTAGGCAGAGGAATTCCAGATTGTAGAGAGCCCATTGGCTGAATTACTTTGTTAATTGCTCTAAGGTCTGTTACCATTCTCCATTTAGCAGATTTCTTTTTAATAACAAATACAGGAGAATTCAATGGGCTAGTAGATTCTTCAATATGCTGAGCATTTAACTGTTCTTCTTCCAGCTCTTCTAAAGCCTGGAGTTTCTCCATTGTTAAAGGCTATTGATGAACCCATACAGGCTTGTCTGTTAACCATTTTAAAAGTAGAGCTGTTGGTGTCTTTGGAAGATCATCAGTTTTTGTGCCCTGTTCTTGTATAATATGGATGGTTGGTGACCACTCATTAGAATCATACCTTCTGATATTTCTCTCAGAAACATGTGCTAGTTTATGATTTATTTCTGAGGTTGGGGAGATGTTAATCTGAGTATTCCATTGTTGTAACAGGTCTCGACGCCACAGGTTCATAGCTATGTTTGCCACATATGGTTTTAATGTGCCTCTCTGTCCTTCTGGGCCTATACATTCGAGCCATCTTGCACTCTGTTTCACTTGAGATAATGTTCCAATTCCTAACAGCTGAACATTTACCTCCTGAAGAGGCCAAGATGGATGCCAAAATTCTGGTGCAATTATGGTCACATCAGCACCTGTGTCTACCAGACCAGACAACAAAACACCATTTATTTTTATTGTTAATTTTGGTCTTTGTTCATTCATAGAAGTTTGCCAAAAAAATTTTCTGTATGGTTTCTCCTGAATTTTCTGTTCTCTCTGTCTCAGTTGTTCCATTACTCTGAGTAGCCTGGTTTATTCCAATAGGCATTTGGTTATTTAACTGCTCTGAGTAGTGGTCTCCTCTATGACTGCAGGAAAGGTCTGAACTGGATTCACTAGTGGTCTCCTCTATGACTGCAGGAAAGGTCTGAACTGGATTCACTGTAGGGGCCTTCCTGAGGCCCCTCTGGGAGTTTCCCAAAGACTGAGGCAAAGTATTACCTTGTCTGTCCCTTTTTGATCTACATTCATTGGTCCAGTGTCTTCCCTTACCACACCTCTACATACGCCGGAAGGAAGGGGCATTCTGTTGTCATTGTTCCTTAAAGAAACATTGTTTCTAGAAGTGCTCTGTTTACAGTCTCTTTTCAAATGTCCTTGTTTTCCACATCCAAAACATCTGACATTCCTCAAACCTCTTGAAATTGCTTCTCCTACCCACATATTATCATGGTCATGAGCCTCAACATTTACTGTGTCTCTAATCCAATCTTCCAAGGGTACAGATCTTGCCTTTAACAGCCTGATTATTCTCTTGCATGCTGCATTTGCATTCTCAGAAGCCGAAGATTCAATTATTATCTGGCTAGCTTCTGAATTTGGGACCATTCTCTTTACTGCTGAAATAAGTCTTTGTAAGAAATCTGTGAAAGATTCTTTTGGGCCCTGTATAACCTTTGTAAATGACTCAGTTTTATTTCCTGGTTCCTCAACTCTGTCCCATGCATTCAAGGCTGCAATTCGACATAGAATTATAGTTTGAATATCATATAAACATCGTGTTTCTACTGCAGCATATTGGCCTTCTCCAACAAGCTGATCCTGGAAGATTTGTATACCTCTATCCCTACATTGTTTTGCTATGTTTTTAGCTTCCTCTTTGAACCACATTTGCCACTGGAGCTGCTGTCTGGGTTCCAGAACCGCCTGTGCCAGCTCCCGCCAGTCCTATGGTATAATCCTATTATAAGTTGACCAGGAGTTTAACATTTGCTTTACATATGGAGAATGCATGCCATAAGATACTATTGTTTCCATAAACCTTCGTAAGTCTAACATTTCAACTGGATTCCAAATATTTTGTGTATTCACTTGACCAGGTTGCTGTTGTATAATTACCAGATAAATTAAGGGTGATTGTGTGAAAACAGGCTTTCTTTCTGTAACCTTATAATCCAATCCCAAAACAACTTCACTATTAATTTCTTCTGTCTGAATCTGAATTTCTCTATAATTCATTTTAACAGGTTTTCCGAAATTTTTATCCTGGCACTTAAATTGACTATCTTTTTAAATAGTAAAATAAGGATAAGAAGATTAATAATGTACATAATTTGATCAACATTAATCTTCTCATATAGTTGTTCCATTATCAGACTGCCTAAAATTTCAAACAAAGTCCATTTTCTTCCAATGTACACATAAAACCCATTTTTTTTAAATGTGGAAAAAAACTCTTTTAAATAGATTCCTTTAAAATATCTGATATAAATGACTTACCATTCTGCATAGAACAGTAGAAATCCAAGGGAATTTCAAAACAGCTACCTAGCATGTGAGGTGGGAATCCAGACAGAGAGAGAGAGAGAGAGGAAGAGAGAGCAAGAAAGCAAGAAAGCGTAGCCACGTTCTGGCTAAAAGCTTGAATCCAACCGCTTCAATGTTCCTGTTTGAGCCAAGTAGAGGAGTAGAGCCTGGGCTCTGGCTTCCTTAAGCTCCGACTGACCACATGCACTGGTGTTTCAACCAAAAGTAGCCTATCTGCAGTTGCGTGCAGGTACTGCAATTCGCAGTAGCTTCTGCAGGCCTCAGTCGTTTGTAGCACGGCTTTTTAAGCAAGTAACTCTAGCTGCTGTGGTAACTGCTTGTAGCTAAGGGAGGTTGGGCCTGAGTCCTAAGCTGAGCTAGGCCCGGGTTAGGCCCGAGCTATGGAGCTGGGCCGCCCAGGCAGGAAGCTGGACCCACTGCCAAGGCAAGCAGTTTTTTAGTGAATACTTGCCACATTGGGTGCCAAATGTAGATGTAACCGTCTTGTTAAATAAGAAACACAGAACCAATTGCAGAGTTAAAAACCACAAGGTCAGAGCAAGAGCGGAAAACTTTACCCTTCAGTGCTTCTGCTGTTGTTCCTCTCCGCAAGAGAGCTACCTCTCTGTGTCCTACCTTTTTTATAGATTTTCTGTTCTGTTTTCTCATTGGTTGTAAACCCAGCCACATGACCTCCTCATCACTGCCTGTTTGTACAGACCTCCAGGTCTTCTATGGTTGGTATTGAGATTAAAAGTGTGTGTCTGCCATGCTGGCTGTGTCCTTGAACACACAGAGATCTACCTAGCACTGCCTCCCAAGTGCTGGGATTAAAGGCCTTTACCACTACCACCCAGTTTCTGGTCTGGCTTGCTCTGACCTAAAGGCAACTTTATTAACATATAAATAAAATCACATTTCAATACAAATAAAATATCACTATATTCCTCCTTCAACATATTTTATATATGTAGGCTGTCTTCTGAGGTACAATCCAAATTACAGGGGAATCTTAAAGTTTGTTTCATTTTTTTTTTTTTTTGGGTGTTATCAAGAAAGAGTATGTTCATGTAGTAAGGGAATTCATATTATGGCCCAGGCTATTTCCAAACACAGGAAATTCCAACTTTTCTGCCTTCTGAGTGCTTTGGTTAAAAGTCTACAAATCCATCAAGTTGCTGAAGGTGTATTTCACCTGCAATGATCAAGATTGAAGACTGGTCTTGAATTTTAAAACATTAAAAAAATTTTCACCAGAATCCCCATCTCTGGGTTTTAGATAATTCCAGAAGTAGTCAGTTTGACTATGAAGAATAGCCAGCACAATGACAAAGAAACTAGAAATGAGAAAAAATTCTTACCTGCAGGAGGTAGGGAAAACATGCTTTTCCTAAACACAGGGTATATGTGGATTTTACTTTGGAAGTATGGACAGCTTCATGTAGAATCCTCTCTATTCCTAGGCAGATGAATAACCAAATCCACTTTTGAACATGGTCACAATGTAAAAGCAGAGACATTTAGTGGTATTCTTAGAGCAATGTCAGGCAGAATCATATATAACTTATAAAAATGATGGAAAGAAATGCCTCTGGCTGGTTCATCTTGTACCTCAAGTTCTTAATTGAAAACTAATAAATGACACACTGAAATATATATTGATTAGAAGTGTATGCATCCTGTAATCTTGATGTTCATTCTAAGAGATAACTGTACCAATGCCATTCTCACAAATGGAAAAAAATAGAGAACAAAAATACAGAAAAAATAAAAAAAGTCAATGAACAACACTGTGTGCTCAGTTCTTAGATGAATGGTTACAATCAACTATATTAACCTCAGAATGAAGTAGCTTTTGCCTCTAAGTAGTCTGCCTTGGTGGAAGGCCACAACTCCTTCCATGGAAGACCATAGGGGCATCATTTTAACTAGCCCTGAATGCTGAATATCTTAGGGCTCTGACATCACTGTAGAAAATCCCATTCTTCTCTTTTTCTAGCTTAAAAAACTTAAATTATATGGATGTTTTCCATGCATGTGTCAGTGCACAGTACTTACAGAGGCCAGAAGACAGCAGGAGATTTCAGGAACTGTAGTTATAGTAAATGGGTAGCTATCATGTGGGTTCTAGAAAGAGAACCTGAGTTCACTGTCACAAGACAGTGTTCTTAATTGCTAAACCAGCTCTCTAGCCCCTTTTTACTTAAGCTTTATTTCCATCAATTATTAACTAAAGCATACTATATTGCTTCCTCCTTTATTTCTTCATTTATTCCCTTAACAATTCCCTTCTAAATTTTTCCTTGTTTAGTGGGGGTGAATAAATATGTTTAAATACATGAAAAAAACCTACTGCATTCATTGTTGTTGGTTATACATATATGGATAATTGGCTGACCTTGTTGTATTGAAGAGATAATTAGAGAACTCATCCCTGCCTTATCCTCTCAAATGAAGGAGAATTCTACTTTACAATCAGTATCATCTGTCTGACCTTGACTAGGCTGCCTTGGACAGGAAACATAATCAAGAATAGAAAACTAAGGGAAGAAAATACCTCAACAATAAGAGCACTACAGAAGATTCTTTCAGAGCTTTCATTTTCCATTCCTAGTACATATAGAAGCTCACAACTATCAATAACTTTAAGACTTAGACCATAAAAACTATTTTCCAAGCTGTGTGTGGTAGTGTACTCTTTTAGTAATACCAATCAGAGAAGGAAGATTGCTGTGAGATTCACAGCCTGTGATACATATTCTACACACACACACACATACACACACACACACTAACACACACACACACACAGTAAAAGAACAAAACTTAATAAAATAGAAGTATAGGAGCATCAAAAATTGTAACAATTCAATATCTATGAAAGTCATTTCAAGTGTCTGCCACTGGTACCCATAGAACCATTTTCAAAAATATGTGTGGCCAAGCATGCAAGCATATGCCATCAATCCCAGCCACTAAGGGAAACTGACTACTTATTGGTGGGCCTCCACCACACCATGTGACCTGAACTGCCCATCATGAGTGGCGTGTTATAAAATCCACCAAGTCATAAAGTACAAAGTGTACAACTCCATTTCGTTATCAAATGGAAGTACTATACAAGTGCTTGGGCCCAATCAGGTCAGGAAGAAACAAGAAAGCTATATGAAAAAGTTTCCCAAATGCCTATGATTTCTATTCCTGTTACAAGGCCTTCTGCTGTCAAGCATGCACCTATAGGCTCATGGGTTATTTCCTGTGTTTGGTTGAATAAGTTAGAGAATACTAGAGTCAGTTGATGGTCCTGTACCTTATGCAGGTACCACCCAGAAGTAGACAGTAGCAGCATTTCAACACCATTTTTGGATAAGCCTGAAAGATATTGATGAATGTTGTAGGGGGCCCAAAAGAGCTTGAGTGCACAGCTGCCATGAAATGTTTAGAGAACCAGGTACTGTTGCCATGACAGGCATACTGGTAGACAACAATTGGATCCATAAAATGATACCACCCAGGGATCCACGCAAGGATGGGCCAGCAGGTGAGGGAAAGTAACTGACATTCCATACATTCCAAACATTCCACAAGAATAGATCAAGATTGCCAGATGTTTGTGTGAGGGTGTCTGGCCCCCTAGACCTGGAGCAACTGACAGTTGTGATCTGCCATGGTAGCGCTAAGAATTAAATCCAGATCTTCTAGAGAGCAGTCAGTGTTCTTTAACTACTGAGCCATCTTCCCAGCACCATCACTCAGTCAGTTAACTACAGTTCTAAATGGTGGCTTTAGAACTGGAGACAGAGTTTACTTTCTCCTTCCTTGGTGATTGGAGCATTGAAGTTTGTGTTTCCCTTTTAAGTATCAATTTATTTAATATTTGAATTTGAATAGATTAAAGAATGAATGTCTACTAGATTGAACAAATAAGTAGCATTCCACTAACTTATGGGAATCTATCAACTTGATCCAAACAAATAACCTAGTCTTGCCATGTATCTAAGAGGTCATACTATTTCATAAATTTTTAAACTAAAATAACAGCCAACTCTATGTTTCACTGTTCCCATGTTCTTTAGCTTTACTCAATATAAAGGTATTTTCTGCAAATGTTTTATGACCTGGTACTGAAGTATTTGCTAAGAGTATTTCAGATGTGTAGAGTATAAATTGAAAATTAGAATTTAAAAGTATATAAATTTAATTGACTTGGAACTCCAGAGTATAAGTCAGGGTTCTCCAGAGTCACAGAACTTATGGAATGAATCTCTCTCTCTCTCTCTCTCTCTCTCTCTCTCTCTCTCTCTCTCCCCCCACTGCTTATCTATCCATGTATGTGTCATTCTATTGATATATCAGTGTGCTTATATATGTATACATATATATGTACATGCCAACACACACATACATATTCATATATGAATTAATTGGAATGTCTTACTAGCTGCAGCTCAAAAATTAGAAGGTATAAATTGGAGGTTCATAAATGTAGTAGCTGCTCATATCGACAAGACTAGGTGACTTAGTTTTTTTATTATTATTATAATTTTTTATATGTGTTGTATTCCTAAGGAAGTAGGCTTCAATGCCCGTTTAAGAATGGATGTGCTCTCAAGGTGAAGTAAAACAGACAAAGAATTAATACATATCTATCCTTTTTTTCTTCTCATTCCAGCAGATGGTGTGACCCAGATTAAAGGTGTGTCTTCCAGCCTCAAATTATGGACTAAAGGTGTATGTTTTCTAGCCTCTAGATCTGGATCATAGGCACTGTTGTCTTCTTGCCTCAAGGTCCAGATCAGAATTGTGCCCCGCATTTCTGGATTATAGTTCATTACAGATATAGTCAATTGAGTTGACAACCAAGAATATTTATCATATTCCACAGCTTGTCAACTTGACACAATCATATCTCATGTCATGATTAATTTCCAAATGAAAAACAATAACCATGTCATAATTATGCCTAAACATAACATAATTATCCCATATAAAATTGGAAATGCATTATATATTTTGAACACAGCAATGACTCTTGTGGATAACTCTAGTATCTCAAACTTACATCTGATAACTGTGAAGGCAATACATACTCCATCGTAGGGAAGGGCCACCACCTTAGACCACCTGCTATACTCAGTTCCAGGAAGAACCTCAGGAATGTGCCATGACAATTTGAACAGATACAGGGTAGTTTGCTTCTGTAGATATTCTGTCTGTGATTTATGGCCCTTGAAGGTATCTAGATAATCTTACTGAGTAGCCCTGATAATCCTGATCAGCAAGTAGTGGTTCCCCACCAAAAAGTCCAACCCAATAGTTTCAAATGTGGTTTCATGCTCAAAGTCTAGATCAATAGTTTCAAAAACTTACCTTACCCCATATCCCTTCTAGCCAATCCCAAGTTGCCAAAGCATGTAATTCTGTAATTTTGTTTTTTTTTCCCTAGAAAAATCTCTCTAGTCTGGGGCTCACTGCTGCTGCCACATTTCCCTTTATCAGAAGTGTGGTGGGCCAGGTGCAAGCCTGATAATTCAAGGACACTTATGTGCTTGCATTAGAAACTGGCTCCTTGGTGGTGTCTTGGTTGGTTTTTGTTTGTTTGTTTGTTTTTATTTTTGTTTGTTTGTTTGTTTTGGTTTTCCTTTTGTGGTTTTGTTGAGACATGGTTTCTCTATATAGTTGTGGTGCCTGGCCTGGTTCTCACTCTGTAGAACAGGCTGGCCTCAAACTCACTGGGATTCACCTGGCTCTGCCTCCCTAGTGCTGGAATCAAAGGAATACACCACCACCACCTGGCCATGATATTCTCTTAATTGAAGTTTTAATGTATTATAGGTATCCTAAAAGCACATATAATTATCTGTACAAAGCCATTATTATCAAAATACAATACAAGCCTTCATTTCAGTTATAATCCTTTTTTCTACAACAAGGCAAATTGCCTTAGATGGTATTTAGAACTATCTTCCTCTACCACCCATTCTGTATTTCTTCCACCCTCTGCAATCACTACAGCACATCTGGTTCTTTTCCTGGAGGAGTGACCTATATTTTCATTACTGATGTGTCCATGCCCTTTGTCATCCTCCCTGGATTAGATTGTTGTAGTTTCCCAATGGCTTTAATCACAGGGCACAATAGCACCAAGAGATGCCACAAAGGATCTCCTGCACTCCAGACATAATCCTTCTTTCCTTCATTGTGGAGAGACAGTCCAATTTCTCTATGGTAATCTGTAAATATCACCCATCTTGATGATGTTATTCCTTTCTTAGTCTGGTGTTTTCGGGGCATTTGAAGCCAAAAATGGCCAAGGCCAAGTTTGAGTTTCCAGCTCAATGGAAAGCTTTTTGTGCCTCCTGGTAGGTGCACAATGGCTTCTGAAAAACAAACAAACAAAAACCAAAAAACTTCTAGGCCAGCAAAATTTAGTGTTGCAGAAACAAGCAGCAAACCTGTCCTAATCAGTCACTTGGGACAATCGTGAGTGGAACTATTGCATTTACCACCCCTTGATTCCTAGACACATGGATCCTGGCTAAAGGTGAAAATGTACCATATATAGGATACTGATTAAGAGCCTACATTATGTCCTGAAGAATCTTTGCCCTGCCCTCAAGATGCTGCCACCTAATTAATGCTGTAACAGTGTCTTCAACAGAACAAAGTCCGCTCCATCTTTCTTTCTGGCCAGCTTCTTCAGGAGGTTGGGGAATAAGGAAAAAATAGTGGATTCTATGAGTATGGGTCTACTCTAGTGCTTCCCTGGTAGTTCAGTTAATTCTGTGGTCTGAAGCAGGATTCTGGACTAACGTATTTGTGAGTAAGACATTCTGTAAATCCATTGATGGTGGTTATGTGAAGCATTACATGTATGAAAGGAAAATCCATAATCAGAATAAATTTCTACTCCAGTAAGGACCAAGAATTGTCCTTTCTACAGAGGAAGTGGTCCAATGTACTCAACCTGCCACAAGGTTGCTGGCTGTTCATGCCAGAAAATGGTGTCATATCTAGATATCAGTGTTGATCTCTGATGGGCTGTTGGGTGATCTGGCTCTCAGTAGCAGAGCTATCAAGACTACTCTTGGTGAGTGGAAGTTCATTTTGTTGAGCCCATGCACACATCCCATTTGTGCCATCATGGCTTCTTTGTTCATGGGCCCATTGGGCACTAACAGGAATGGCTGAGGAGAGATGCTGACTGTCCACAGACAGTCAACCTACCTGCTTGATTATTAAACTCCTTCTCAGCTGAAGTTACCTTTTGGTGAACATTTTACATGGGACACATGTATCTTCACATTCTTTGCCATGTATAGAGATCTATGCACATACTTCTTCCTCACATGTCTTTCTCTTTTCAACCTTGTCCTTTCCAAGTCTTCACCGAGGCAGTCAATTGATTATGGACCAACAATCAATGACTATTTGCACATTAGACCATATCTCCTCCCAAACAAACTGTATGACCCTGTGTTCTGCCCTCAGTGAAGCTGTCCACATCACCCATATCTTTCAGGCTTGTCCCAGAATGGAGTTGAAATGCTGTCCACTTCTGGGTGGTGCCTGCATGATGTACAGAACCATCAGTAAACCAAGTCTTAGTCTTCTCTTCCTCAGTCAACCAATCATAGGAAACACACCCCAAGAGCCTTTAGGTGCATTCTTGGCAGCAGAAAGCATTGTAACTAGACTAGAAACCAAACACATTTGGTCAACTTATTGATGTTTGTTGCTTGTGCCTCCAAATCCTGCTTGGGCTCAAGTGCTTATATACCACTTCCATTTGATAATTGATGGGTGGTTAGGGATTTAGTTCAGTGATAGAGCACTTGCCTAGCAAGTGCAAAGCCCTGGGTTCAGTCCTCAGCTCTGAAAAAGAAAAAAAAATCTAGGAAACAGCAAAAAAAAAAAAAAAAAAAAAGAGATAACTGATGGAGGAGGGCTATGTTCTGGTGATGCTGTATTGCCCTTTATGCTTGGTGGGGCCCCCACAGGAAGGTTCTTCTCCATTGTGATCCCCCTGCAGAGCCTGCAATCTACATGCCCTGCACCCACACCTATCTGCCCAAGACCCCAGCCACTTTTTGAGACTTAGAGACCAGCCCCCAGCTCCCATCCAGCCTGGAGCTCCCAACTATACAAGAGACCCCCCAGCTGATCCTAAACTCTACTCGCCCTGCCCCCACAGCCATCTTCCTGAGACCCCCACACTTCCTGAGAATTGGAGACAAGCCCCTAGACCCCATGTAGCCCAGAGCTCCCAGCCAGACCAGAGGAGAGTGTCTGGGGTCATACCTAGGTAGGCATGCCCCTAGTTTTCATCCCTGGTCACCAGCAGTTCCCAGGTAAGACCACCCTACTTGGCCCCAGTTGCCGGCCATTGGGTGGGCCTCCCATGGGAAAGTTTCCCTTCTCCAAGACTCCCTGTAGACCCTGGATTTTACATGCCCTGCCCCCACATCCATCCAATGAGAGCCTCCCACTTCCTGAGACTTAGTGACCAGCTCCCAGCTCCCAGCTCTCATCTAGCCCTGAGATCCCATCTGACCCAGAGAACTCCCACCTAGCCAAGAGAGCTCTCATCAGACCCAGAGAGCCCCCTCCCTGCCCAGAGAAAGAGAGAGCTCTCATTGTATAAAGAGCCATTATTGAACAAAGAGTAAATTCAGGAGACAGGGAATCTGCCAGCCCTGACTAGACCAAGAATGGCTTTCTGAGAAGCAGAATCTGCCACCTCTCATTGGACCAACTGAGGCTTCCTGAAACACTGAATCTGTCAGCTATGACTGGAACAAGATTTCTGATAAGACAAAGAATGAATCCATGAGCTGATGGGCAGACGTCAAGGCAGAAATACATACAACAAAATAAAGAGCAATACAGCATCACCAGAACCTAGCCCTCCTCCAACAGCAAGCCCTGAACATCACAAAATGGAAGAAGCAGAAGAAAGCAACCTTAAGAATAACATCATGAAGATGCTAGAGGCTTTTAAATAAGAAATCAAAAATGAAATTGGGGAGAAGAGAAACAAAAAAAGTGGAGGAAATCAATAAGGAACATAAAATGTCAAACAAAAAATGGGAAAAACACTTTAAAATAAAACTAGAGAAAAAATAAGATATACAAGCTGAGTGTATTGGCTGAAACTTTTAACCTCATCACTCAGAATAGAAAGGTAGGTGACTCTTAGTTGAATGCCAGCCTAGCCTATGCAATCAGGTCCAGGAGAACATTTTAAGATACTCTCTTCCATGCTAAAATCTAACAAACAAAAAAGATAGAAGAACTCAGAGGTTTTTAACAAAAAAAGTTATGCATTCACTCCCATTCTATATTCATCTTTCAGTAACCTGAAGTGCCACAATTTAAACTGTAACATTAATATGAGTTTACTAAAAGGCATATCATGTTGTAACAGTATAAAATGGATGGATGAAAACATTAGCAATGTGAAACTTGATCATAAATAATCAACACAGGGCAGAAGAAATGACACAGTAGTAAAAAGCTTTTGCTTGTCTTGCACATAGGTGGGCTCAATTGCCATCACTTACATGAGGGATCACATCTATCCATTATTTCAAGTTCAGGATTTCTGAGACCATCTTTTAATCACTGAGAAGACTAGGTACCCATATGGTGCATATTCATGCATACAGGAAATTACTCATATTCTTTTAAAAAAATTTTTAAAAGCAAAAAACAAAATAGGCAGGTATCAGGTCATTTACCTGCAATACAATGACTCAGATAGCTCAGACAGTATTAATGTCATCAATACATGCCATCTGGAGAGAGTGATACCCTCTGCCAAATTTAAAAATTGAAAATATGTTTGAAGCTCAGTACAACAGCCTATGCTTGACATGTACAAAAATGTACACCCTGGGCTCATCATCCAATAATATAAAAATAAAAATGCCAGAAATGTTTCCCACCTTTAATCCCAGGATTTGGAAACCAAAGTTAGGGGGATCTCTGAGATAGTGTTCAGCTTGATGTACAAACCTTGTCTTTAAAAACAAACAAAAAAATCAAAAGAGCATGCTACCGAGGTGCATTAGCACTGAATAGCAATTACTTCTAAATTATCTTATGTGATTTAGAGATAGATTCTACAACGGTAGTGAAAGCATGACAATACAAGCAAGCTGGCTGATTTGTTTCAATCACAACACAGTAGATGCAAACAATAGGAAATTTATTGAGAATATAGAGACAAATATCACACCCCCAGTGAGGAATTTCACCCAGAAAACCTCCCCATAATAAAGGATTCACAAGTAATAGAAAGAAAGAAACCAAGGAGAAACACACATTCAAATACATAATAGTATCTGGGAGATTTTTTTCATTCAATTAACTATATTCTGACCCAAGTCATTATAGGTTCATGGCCATGCATTTAGAAAATGCGTTTAGTCACTTCAATAATCCTCATAGTCTCCAATAGCACCTACACTGTTTAAATGTCCAAAGTCTCTTCTGACCCTTAATACACCCTCTTAACAGTCTCGTCTTATAAAACCAAACAACAATTTCCATCTTCCCAGCATACAATGGCACAGAATATCATTCACATTCCAAAACATAGAAATGGAGACACAGTTAAGGAAGATTGGAGCAAGCAAGAGTGAAGCACAGTAGGATAAATATCAAATCATGTAGCTCTGTCTCAGGTATATGGCGCTTCACTTTCAAAGGACTTATATGGAACTGTCCCTGAAACTTTTCATACATCTCTGTATTTACTTCAACTCCCTATATGCAGTGAGGTCTCCATGGAAGATGTCTCATAGCTTAGGTATCTCAACATCTTGTGGCCACAAAACGGAACTCAGTCTGTTGTGGAATTTTATTTTAAGGTGTGTGGAACATTTGTTTTAATGAGGCAAAGATTTGTTGTGTTCTTTTATATTGCATTTATTTAAATCTGTGAAGCTGTGATACTTCTATAGCCTGTCTAAAATACTTCATTACTCTAATAAAGTGATTAATGACCAATAGCATTCCAGGAAAGCATAGGCAGGGCCAGCAGGCTGAAAGAATAAATAAGAGAAGAAAACTGTGAGGAAAAAAAGTAGAAGAAGGAAAGGTAGGACACCAGGGGGAAGCCACCTAGGTACACAGCATGCCACAAAATAAGAAATAAACAAAGGTATACAAAATGGAGAAATACAGAACCCCAAAGGCAAAAGGTAGATGGGATAATTTAACTTAAAAAAAACTGTCTAGAAACAAGTCAAGCTAAGGTTGATCATTTATAAGAAAGAATAATCTTTCATGTGTGTGATTTTTGAGAAGTCAGTGTCAGGCTCCCTAAAGAGTAAAGAATTAAAAAAAGAAAGAAAGAAAGAAACAAACAAACAAACAAATAAACAACAACATCAGGTTTCAATCCTCACAGCTTTATGTAATGAACTCTCACAGTCTCATTACTGGATTTCTGCCTCTGCCAAACATAGATGCTTGCAACAATGCTGAACTATATAACCACAGACTAAGAATTCCTTATCTTAAATTTTGATTCTTTCTTATTTCCAGTATCAGCACACTATGGGTTATCCTGCAAAGTATGATTTCTTCATTGGTATAAACACATGTTTGGACCACAGGTGCATTGGTTTTGTATGGGGATGCTTCCTGGGACTAGGAATCTCTTTGCTTACTACTTCCACAAATTGAAGGTTTAACACGATGGAGTCTTAACCTTAGGGCACTTTGCTAGGCTTCCATTCTATAGCAAAAAATCTTCTCTATAATGGTGATAAACTTTTTGAAATTTTGTGCTGGTTTCAGCACTTGACTGCCATCTGAAACTACCTTTTTTATCTACATTTATTTCTGATCTACTTGTTCTCTTTTTATTCTGGACCTGAATGGGTCATCGGTAAGAACCATCCAGCAGATTCAGTATTCCGTGTAAGGAATTAGCCCATTATTCTTTAATTCTTCTTTGCTAAATACACAGGGCATAGGTAGAATAAGAAAAATTTGGGAGCCAAAATATCATATAAAAACCCTTATCTTAATTTTTTATGCCACCAATCACATTACATCATTTTTATTTAAAATTCCATTTTCTAGGATTCATCTCCTAACTGCTATGATTCAGAGTAACTCAGATGGTGTTGAGAAAGCTGAAGTAAGTTCTTCTTGCAATCCTGACAAGCAGCCAAACACGATTACCAGGATTCCACATTTGCTGAGTATTTAAATCCCACATATCATCTACCCTCAATTCTGTGAATGCCACAATGGGTGTGAATAAATGCCCACAATCTCTGCAGATTCTGGTATATAGCTCACATTGGCTGAATCACTTTCTTTATTTTTTCTTTCATTTTTTTTTTATGTTTTTTGAGACAGGGTTTCTTTGTGTAGCTTTGTGCCTTTCCTGGAACTCACTTTGTAGCCCAGGTTAACCTTGAACTCACAGATATCCTCTTGCTTCTGCTTCCCAATTGGTGGGATTAAAGGCATGCACCACTACAATCCATCTCACTTCCATTTATAACTCCACAAGAGGCAGTAAACATAGCTCTTCTGATCTAACACTAACTTTATATGATATGTAGAAGTAAATGGCATATAACCACAGCACTTGGAAATGGGGTAAAGCTGCCATGAATCGGTGGCCTCCCTGAACTACATAAAAATAATGAGAAAAAAATTCCATTTAGGATACTGAGGGTAGGCCTAATAATTTCACGTCGTTTGAAGTGAGAAAATCATATTTGAGGTACCATTTTAAGGCCATGTTTCTTCTCTGCTATGGTGATTACATTCTCTAAACAAAACCAACTCAGGTAATAAACAGGAGTATCTAGTTGATACGCATAGGTCATATTCACTCCTTGTGAGAGCTAAGAATAGAAACTCAAGCTAATACCTAAAGGCAAAACACAGAGAATCATTGTTTTCTGGCTTTTTCTGTTGCGTTGTTACTGTCTCTTGCTGATCTCACATTTTTATCCAGCCCAGGCCCACATGCTTACTTACATATGTTGACAATTCTGTTGAAGAGACTTCAAACATCATTCATAAATACCTCAGTCTATCTCAGAAACAACAATTAGATAGTCTGATCTAGGCACAACCCTCTATGTTCCTTCAGGTAGCTCTATGCTATGTCATGCTGACAGCTGAAGATAATTAGGAAAAAGAGACAAAAATATACAAGAAGGTTTTGAAGATCCAAAGCCAATGTATTAATCATACCAATCACTTAAGCAGCAAAAACATAAACATGAAGATAGCAACAACTGGAAAACACAGATATGCCTGAAAATAGGAAGACACAAGCATCTCAGATCAAGAAGAAAAAAACAAGAACAAAAAACTAGAACTGTTTCCACAGAAACCTCTCAAAGCAACAAAACTCAGGAACTTATAATATATGAAATGTTCTAAATATAAAATAGGTGAAGCTCCATCATTTTTCAGAAAATGAATAATATAATTATAATTAATAAAATCATCAACGTAGATGGCCCATTGACGAAATCGGACATAAAGGCAGACCTACACACATACATTATGGTTCCTTAAACAAGAACGGCAAGATTCTAATCAAAATTAACCCACAAAGTCTCTGGCCAGCACTAATCCTCTGTACTTCAATTCTGTCCTTTGCCAATAATAGAAAATGGATAGGGCTATAAAATCTGTTCCATTGAAAGTTGGATAGATTTGCTTGAAGTTTTCTGATGTTTTAACTTTGTAGAAAATAGTTCTGATTATTAAGAGGCTATCACTCTCTTATACTAAAGAAAAGTATAAGTGTTAGGATTACTTGGAAAACATTTTGTTTCCTATGACTGATGGTTGATGGTAAGCCTGCATAAGAGTGAGAAAATGAAATCTTTTCCAAACCAAAATGCAAGATAACAAATTTCTACAGATTCAGTGCATACCAACAGCAACTTGTTTTACATTACTTGCTTTATAAGTCACAAGCAATTTTGAAAACAAGTTTTTTGTCACTGTTTTATGTATACATTTGTTCATGAGAGAGAAAAGGTTTTCCATAGGCATACTGGAAATATACAAAATAAGGAGACATCAGATCCCTTGGATCTGGAATAGGAGAGTTATGAGCCTCCCAACTTGAATGTAGGTATCTGAACTCAGGTGATTACAAGAATATGTGCTGAGCTACCTGCTAAGACACATAAGAATTTTTATACACTTGCCTAACAACATGCAAATATGTTACAAGCATCACAGCCTCCCATAGCCAGTGCATCAGAGCCTCCCCCTCCTCACTGAATCCACACTCAGGGATTCTCAGAGAAGGGCCATTTCCCAGATAGCCACAGGGACCAACAGAACCACAGTCTGGCTCATGGTCCATCACAGTCACAGAAGCTCTGACAGCTCAGCAGAACTGCTCCTCCTGGTCTGGGGTCAGTGGTCCCCACACTCACAATGGCATGGATTGTGGTCTCCCTCACAGTTCCTTGCAGAAGAGCAAGATGAGAATCCTGGAAAGAATCTCCAAGCTCCTTCCCACTGGTGCTCCTAACTGCTAAACCTTCCTGAGGTCCCACATTAACAAAGGCCACCCGGCTCAACTGAGAACACAGGAAGCTCCTCTCCTTGGTGATCAGAATTCAAGTGACACAGACAGCACAGGCCTTCTCAGCTCTGCCCTTCCAACTTAGGGTCAGACAAAATGTTAATGGGGAAATCTGTGTTTTGAAAATCTTCTAGACTCCAAGAGTACTTCCTGTTTCCCTTCTCAAACACACACTCCTTTGTGTACAAACACACACTGATTGTCCAGTGCAGTCAAAACTTCATATCTGCAGCCTAACACAGGTCACCTTCAAACAGTAACTGTTGTTACTATGTAACTGTTGAAGAAAACCAGGGCATGAATTAGAAAACAATTAATGGTCAATGGTAGGGCTTGTAAGAAGAAAAGAGACCATATATATGATATAGTCAAAATCTCAAAGAATTATTAGAAAAGCTGGAATAGAATTTATGGCCATGTGTTCCAGATACCAGGGATTTGTTTGAGAGCAAACCAAGGATTACTTACATGCATTTTTTTTCCTGAGGCTACACATCTTAAACAAGTAAAACAGCAGTCCTGTTAGGCAGGGCCACAACATTTTACCAATATTATCTATACTGGTTGAACCAGTGTAAATTCATTAATTCTGTTTCAATATAGAGTCAGTCCTTTATCCAAATTACTAAATGTGCTGGTCTGAGGACACCAAGAAATAGCCAGTCAGGACATTTGTGGATCATCTAAAATTGATTATACCACTCCACATCGCTCATCTCAAGTCCTGTTGAAACAGGAAAGCTCTCACCCTCTGTCCTGTCCCTCCCTATCTGGCCTTTCAGTTAATCAGCTTCTAAGATGCAAAGTGAACTCCATTCTTGCACCGGTCCCTCTTCATGTTTATGTCCCTCAAAAATGTCAAAGAGGTGGAGGGACACTCATTAACTGCTCTATTCTTTCCTTTTCACTGGGTCCAGCCTAGAAGAAGATACAGGACACTCTTCCCAACACTGGGCAGCAGAGGCAGGTTTAGGTGTTCAATGAGATTCTCCATTACAAAGCATGAGGCCAGCATGGATTTCAGGAGACACTGATCTACTCAGAAAGATCAACAGCTCTAGAGAGAGAAGGAATGAAAGAATTAATGACCTAGACACATCAGATAATAGGAACAAAAAGATAAGAGCAGTAATGCTCTTAAAATGTTAAAAATACCAATAAGTGATATTTTCAAGTGATAAAAATAATGTATTTTTCAAGAAAAAAGCTTAGCTATGCCAGAGGGTGGTGGCACATACCTGTAATCCCAGCACTGCAGAGGTAGAGGCAGGCAGATCTCTGTAAGTTTGAGGACAGCCTGGGCTACAGATTGAGTTCCAGAAAAGGTTCTAAAGCTACACAGAGGAAACATGTCTCAAAAAAACCAGAAAACAATAACAAAAAACCTTAACTATATTGACTTTAAAAAAGAGTGGACCTTTCTTTAGTGGAGGCAATATCATTAATAAGACTAGGTTGATCTTCCCATATGTACTTGTTGGCTGCTGAGATCTGTACTCTGACACACAGTCACAGTCAGTGGCCTTTTTCTTAATCCTCTGAGCTGACTTAACTGTGTCAAGCAGGACTGAACATAGATGCATAGGAGAGTTACCTAATTGAAAATTCAATATCATTTGGTGCAAGTTTCCCTTCTCAAATTGAACGCATACCAATCTGGTCTGTCTTCATTCACAAGGCATCAATCAGTACTTGCTGGGAAATTTTAAAAAAATCATCACTCCCCCTGCTACAATCAGGTTTGTTTTCATAATGGTGACTCCAGTACCCTGGTTCCCCCAGCAGTGTAAACAATGTACTATCCTTTCTATTCTGGTCTGAAGGTAGAAACCATGTTCCACATGCAAATACTTTTCCTTTTTCAGCCATGAATATGCAACTGCATGACTCAAATGTGTAATTTTGAAACACTAAGGTGTTTGAGGTGATGAAACCATTTAATGTGAGATTTTTAATGTGTAATATAGAGGACAGCAAAGTCATTGCCATAGAGAGAAATAGACTGGGACCAAGGTCACTGGTGTCAACACAAGTGAGCTTCTGTCATATACATTTTTATAACAGGATTGAAATGAAGCTGTTCTAGAATTAAAACACCTTCCAAGGGAGAAATCACCCCACACATATCAGAGATTAATGAAGAAAAATCTCTTTAATGATAGCATACATCCATCTCCAGCTAATGCTAAACGAGGAGCCAGTCTAAAAGAGACATTGCATTCCACATATGCTAATTATCCTTGTGACAGTTAGGTTCAGTCTTCAGGTTACAATTCCAGCAATTTAAATAGGTACAGAAGACTGCAAGTCTACTCACTTAGACAGAGGGGACTTACACAGGAAATACATTACCAAAATTATTTCTGTTGTTGTTGGTGTTGCTTTGAGACTGTGTTTCTCTGTGTAGCTTTGGAGACTGTCCTGGAACTTGCTCTGCAGACAGGCTGACCTCAAACTCACAGAGATCCATCTGCCTCTAACTCCTGAGTGAGAGCAGGGATTAAAGGTGTGCACCATCATCCTCATCCTCCTCCTCATCATCATTATCATCACCATCATCACTGCCACCAGGCTAGTGTTTTACTTTTCAAATAAGTGGACATATTTGTCATATTGTCCATCTGGCAGAACTATGCTTTTTGCAAGAAGAAAACTGGAACTTTATGGAATACCAGGATATAAAGTTGGTTGTTATCCTGTAATGCCTCAATGTGCAGCTTGTTAGAGTCAGATTATTTGATTCAGTGGCTTATTTTAAATAAGCAGTGTCTCCTTTGTAATGGTTTGGAGCCAAGCAAATGTGTATCCTACTGTCCTAATCTCTAACAGCCCTGACTCAATACACTTACCTTTGAGGCTTTTTTTAAAATTTTATTTTATTTTGTTTTTATTCTTTTTTATTCAGACAGGGCTTCTCTGTGTCATTTAAATGTGTGACCTAAGGGTTGGGAATTTAGCTCAGTGGTAGAGCGCTTGCCTAGCAAGCACAAGGCCATAGATTCTGTCCTCAGCTCTGAAAAGAAAAAAAAAAGAAAGAAAATACCTATCCTAGATCTGTAGACCAGGCTGGCCTTGAACTCACAGAGAACTGCCTGACTCTGCCTCCCCAGTGCTGGGATTAAAGGCAAGTGCCACCCTCACTCAGCACAAAGATGTTTTGAAACACATCTCCCTACACACAATTCTATGAGCAGATTCAGCCCACAGAGCAGTTATCCAGAGGTCTGCCCCTGAGTCCAGAGAGATTCAAGTACCACATGGGTCTTCACAGCAAAGGGATTTTGCAGCCGGGTTCCTACCTAGATCAAATGAAGACTCACCATACTCAATCCCACACCTCATCTACTCCACCCCATCTGGGGACAGCAGCCCCTCACTCACCAAATCATGGGTTCCCAACTCAGCCATGCTCTCAACTCAGCTCCCTGCAGAAGGACTCACAGAACACCACACAAAACTGCTGGAACCAGCTCTTGTTCAAAGCCAAATCTTAAGCCACTGTTTGGAAGGACCCTGCCCAACTTCTGACTTGCAGGTCAACCTGATCAGCTAGTGAGAACTGAGTGACAAGAGCACCTCCCACAGGGTTACAGTGTGCTTAAAGACACAGCATAATGGTTCCTGACACTCCCTTCCACCCCAGACAAAGACTTTTTCTAAATGAGCAGAGATTTCAATATTAATAGCACTTGCCCCTGGCTCCAATAGCGGATCCTGCTTTCTTCCTGCTCTCCATGGTAACTTCCCCCTTCTTCCCTCAGGACACAATGTGGCTAGCTAGCTTGTACAAACCACTAAACTATATGGGGCAGAGTGATTCCTTGTCACACAAGTAAAAGGGATCCTGGAATATTAACAATTAAAGAGAGATTTAAAGACACACAATTAGAATGTTTATTATGTAACTTACTGCTGACATCAGGTGAACTGAAGGTACTTTTTACCGGGTTGTCACAGGGACTTCAGACAACAGGCAAAGAAATGCAGGAACTGGATTACAACCAAGAAAATAGGGCCATTGCTTTAGGAATTTTATTCCAGAAATGCAGAGCAAACTGTTGGCAAATTAATAATAATAAAGAGTAGTCTTCATGGATAATTTAACACTTAGAGAATAATTAAGCTAGGAAGAATGTGTTTATGAAACTATTGTTGGCCAGAACATTTTTTTTATTAATCTATTAACCTTTTTATTTTATTATTTTATTTTATTTTATTTTATTTTATTTTACTTTTATTTTGTCATTTGCCTCAGCAGAGTGCCAAATGCCATTTATTAAAGGAGGGAGGAGGCCTTAAATACAGGTTTACAGCACAATGGGAGATCCCCGGAGGGCAGAAATTTACTACTGATGTTTTACAATCTTGCATCTAAGCTGTTAACTCGCAATATGCAGTATACACAGACAAGGAACTTCCCTTAAGCATTCAGGAACCAGCACAAAAATTGGTTACATGGCCTTAGAAGTTATTTAGAACTCCTTTCCTGTGCTATGCATTCTGTATTTCTTTTACCCTCTAAAAGCACATCAGAGGGTTGCTGTGGATATCACACTGTATAAATAAAATGCTGTTTGGCCAATGGCAAGGCAGGAAGTATAGGCGAGACAAGAGAGAAGAGAATTCTGAGAGGTGGAAGGCTGGGTCAGGGAGAGACTGCCAGCCACTGCCATGACAAGGAGGATGTAAGGTAATGGTAAACCATGAGCCTCGTGGCAAAGTATAGATTAATAGAAATGGGTTAATTTAAGATAGAAGAAGTAGATAACAAGAAGCCTGCCATGGCCATACAGTATAATGATATTTTATTTGTATTGAAATGTGATTTTATTTGTATGTTAATCAAGTTGCTTGAGGTCAGAGCAATTCAGAATAGAAGCTGAGCAGTAGTGGTGCGTACCTTTAATCCCAGCACTTGGGAAGCAGAGCTATGTAGATCTCTGTGTGTTCAAGGACACACCTAGCATGGCAGACACACGCCTTTAATCTCAATACCAACCATAGAAAACCTGGAGGTCTGTACAAACAGGCAGTGATGAGAAGGTCATGTGGCTGGGTTTACAACCAATGAGAAAACAGAACAGAAAATCTTTATAAAACATAGGACACACAGAGGAAGCTCTCTTGTGGAGAGGAAGAACAGGAGAAGCAGTGAAGGGTAAGGTTTTCCGCTCTTGCTCTGACCTCATGGTTTTTAACTCTGCAATTGTTTCTGTGTTTCTTATTTAACAAGCCGGTTACATCTAGATTTGGCACCCAATGTGGGGCAAGAATTCACTAAAAAACCGCTTGCCTTGGCAGTGTATCTGGCTTCCCGCCAGGGCGGGCCCGGCTCACTAGCTCTGGAGCTCTGGCCTAACCCTGGCGTAGCTCCGGCCTAACCCTGGCCTAGCTCCGGCCTAGCTCAGCTTAGGACTCAGGCCCAACCTACCTTAGCTACAAGTGGTTACCATTGCAGCTAGAGTTACTTGCCTAAAAAGCCAGTGCTACGAACAACTCAGGCCTGCAGGAGCTACCACTAATTGCAGGAGCTACCTGCAACTGCAGATAGGCTGCTTTTGGCCTTCTCCAACAAGCTGATCCTGGAAGATTTGTATACCTCAGCGCATGTGGTCGGATGGAGCCTAAGGAAGCCAGAGCCCAGGCTCATCTTGGCTCAAATGGGAACATTGAAGCAGTTGGATTCAAGCTTTTAGCCAGAATGTGGCTACGCTTTCTTGCTTTCTTGCTCTCTCTCCCTCTCTCTGGATTCCCACCTTGGACGCTAGGTAGCTGTTTTGAAATTCCCTCAGATTTCTACTCTTCTACATAGAATTGGTAAGTCATTTATATCAGATATTTTAAAGGAAACTATTTAAAAGATATTTTTTCCACATTAAAAAAAAATGGGTTTTATGTGTACATTGGAAGAAAATTGGACTTTGTTTGAAATTTTAGGCAGTCTGATAATGGAACAACTATATGAGATTAATGTTGATCGAATTATATACATTATTAATCTTCTTATCCTTATTTTACTATTTAAAAAGATGGTCAATCTAAGTGCCAGGATAAAAAATTCAGAAAAACCTGTTAAACCTGTTAAAATGAATTATAGAGAAATTCAGATTCAGACAGAAGAAATTAACAGTGAAGTTGTTTCAGGATTGGATTATAAGGTTACAGAAAGCAAGCCTGTTTTCACACAATCACCCTTAATTTATCTGGTAACCATACAATAGCAACCTGGTCAAGTGAATACACAAAATATTTGGACTCCAGTTTAAATGTTAGACTTACAAATGTTTAAGGAAGCAATAGAATATTATGGCATGCATTCTCCATATGTAAAGCAAATGTTAAACTCCTGGTCACCTTATAATAGGATTATACCACAGGACTGGTGGTAGCTGGCACAGGCGGTTCTGGAACCCCGACAGCAGCTCCAGTGGCAAATGTGGTTCAAAGAGGAAGCTAAAAACATAGCAAAACAATGTAGGGATAGAGGTATACAAATCTTCCAGGATCAGCTTGTTGGAGAAGGCCAATATGCTGCAATACAAACACAATGTTTATATGATATCCAAATTCGAATTCTATGTCAAATGGCAGCCTTGAATGCATGGGGCAGAGTTGGGGAACCAGGAAATAAAACTGAGTCATTTACAAAGGTTATACAGGGCCCAAAAGAATGTTTCACAGATTTCTTACAAAGGCTGACTTCAGCAGTAAAGTGAATGGTCCCAAATTCAGAAGCTAACCAGATAATAGTTGAATCTTTGGCTTTTGAGAATGCAAATACAGCATGCAAGAGAATAATAAGGCCATTAAAGGCAAGATCTGTACCCTTGGAAGATTGGATTAGAAACACGGTTAATGTTGAGGCTCATGATCATGATAATATGTGGGTAGGAGAAGCAATTTCAAGAGATTTGAGGAATGTCAGATGTTTTGGATGTGGAAAACAAGGACATTTGAAAAGGGACTATAACAGGGCACTTCTAGAAACAATGTTTCTTCAAGGAACAATGGCAACAGAATGCCCCTTCCTTCTGGAGTATGTAGAAGGTGTGGTAAGGGAAGACATTGTACCAATGAATATAGATCAACAAGGGACAGACAAGGTAATACTTTGCCTCAGTCTTTGGGAAACTCCCAGAGGGGCCTCAGGCAGGCCCCTTCAGAGAATCCAGTTCTGATCTTTCCTGCAATCGTAGAGGAGACCCCTACACAGAGCAGTTAAATAACCAAATGCCAATTGGAATAAACCAGGCTACTCAGAGTAATGGAACAACTGAGACACAGAGAACAGAAAATTCAGGAGAAACCATAAAGAAAAATTTTTGGCAAACTTCTATAAATGAACAAATACCAAAATTAACAATAAAAATAAATGGTATGTTGTTGTCTGGTCTAGTAGCCACAAGTGCTGATGTGATCTTAATTGCACCAGAATTTTGGCATCCATCTTGGCCTCTTCAGGAGGTAAATGTTCAACTGTTAGGAATTGGAACATTATCTCAAGTGAAACAGAGTGCAAGATGGCTCAAATGTGTAGGCACAGAAGGACAGAGAGGCAGATTAAAACCATATGTGGCTAACATAGCTATGAGCCTGTGGGGTCGAGACCTGTTACAACAATGGAATACTCAGATTAACATCCCCCCAACCTCAGAAATAAATCATAAACTAGCACATGTTTATGAGAAAAATATTAGAAGGTATCATTCTAATGAGTGGTCACCAGCCATCCATATTATACAAGAACAGGGCACAAAAACTGATCATCTTCCAAAGACACCAACAGCTCTACCTTTAAAATGGTTAACAGACAAGCCTGTATGGGTTCATCAATAGCCTTTAACAACAGAGAAACTCCAGGCTCTAGAAGAGCTGGTAGAAGAACAGTTAAATGCTCAGCAAATTGAAGAATCTGCTAGCCCATGGAATTCTCCTGTATTTGTTATTAAAAAGAAATCTGCTAAATGGAGAATGGTAACAGACCTTAGAGTAATTCAGCCAATGGGCTCTCTACAATCTGGAATTCTTTTGCCTACTCCGTTAACTACAGGATGGCCTCTCATAGTTATAAATTTAAAAGACTGTTTCTTTTCACTACCCCTACAAGAAAAAGACAGAGAAAGATTTGCTTTCATGGTGCCTACTTACAATAATTATCAACTGGTTAGACGATTTCAATGGAGAGTCCTCCCACAGGGAATGTTGAATAGTCCAACCCTGTGCCAATATTTTGTACAACAGCCCTGGGAAGTGATACATAAAAAATTTCCTAAATCTATAATTTATCATTATATGGATGATATTTTGCTAGCTGACTCAAATGCAGATACTTTAGAAAAAATGTTTGAAGAAGTAAAGAAAATATTGTCTTGCTGGGAATTACAAATTGCTCCTGAAAAGATACAAAGAGGAGACTCTTAATGACTTTCAAAGATTATTTGGGGACATTTCTCATCTATGAACTATTGTTGGGGTAAAAAATGATGAACTGAATAATTTGTTCAAAACCTTAGAAGATGACAAGGACTTAATTAGATAGTCCAAGAGAATTTTCTCCTGAAGCTGAGAAAGAATTGGCCTTGGTAGAAAACAAAAAGTACATGTAGTACATGTGGATTGTATTGATCCAAAGCTGGATTGCATTTTGATTATTTTACCTTCTAGGCATTCTCCTACAGGAATATAAATGCAGAGAGACGATATTATATTGGAATGGATATTTTTTACCAAATAAACCAAATAAAAAATTAAAAACTTATGTGGAAAAAATCTCTGACTTAATTTTGAAAGGAAAATTGAGACTTTGTCAATTAGCAGGAATAGACCCAGCAGAAATTGTTGTACCTTTAACTAAAGAGGACATTGAAATATTATGGACAGAAAGTGAACCTTGGCAAAGAGCTTGCAGTAATTTTTTGGGAGAAATGTACAGCAAATATCCTAAAAGCAATAGAATTGATCTTATAAAGAGAGCTAATTGGATCTTGCCTTGAATTGTACGTGAAAAACCCATAGCCAGAGTTTGGACATTTTATACAGATGCCAAGAAACATGGAAAGGCAGGTTACAAATCAGAAAATTTAAGTAAAGTGGTTCAAAATCCTTATAATTCAGCTCAAAAATCGGAATTATATGCTATTCTGTTGGTATTAGTGTTTTTTTCAGAATCTGTCAACATAGTTACTGACTCTCAATATACAGAAAGAGTGGTATTACATATTGAGACTGCAGAATTTATCCCTGATGCTTCAGAATTAACTTCACTATTTATTCAATTACAAGATACAATCAGGGAAAGGAGTCATCCTTTATATATAACTCACATCCTATCCCATACTGGTCTGCCAGACCCTCTAGCACAATGTAATGATGAGATTGATAAATTATTGATAGGAAATGTGCTGGAGGCCTCAGAATTTCATAAGAAACATCATGTCAATAGTAAAGGTTTAAAAAAGGATTTTTCCATAACCTGGCAACAAGCCAAGGAAAATGTAAAGAAATGTCCTACTTGTTCCTCCTACAATCAGACACCATTACCAGCAGGATGTAACACAAAGGGTACTCAGAGGAATGAAATTTGGCAGATGGATGTGTTTCCCTTTGCAGAATTTGGAAAACTGAAATATGTGCACCATCATATCGATACTTATTCAGGATTTCAATGGGCAACTGCTTTGAGTTCTGAAAAAGCTGATTCTGTAATTACTCATTTGCTAGAAGTTATGGCCATCATGGGTATAACTGCACAAATTAAAACTGACAATGCTCCAGTATATGTCTCTATTAAAATGAAATAGTTTTTTGCTTATTATGATATAAAGCACATTACAGGTATACCACATAATCCTACAGGCCAAGCAGTTATAGAAAGATCCAACAGAACTCTAAAGGACATGATAAATAAACAGAAAGGGGTAACAAATACCCCCAGAAATAGACTGCACAATGCTCTATTAACTTTGAATTTTCTCAATGCTAATGAGAAAGGAACAACAGCTGCAGAGAGACATTGGTTAATAGAAAAAACTACAGAATTAAATCAGCCTATATACTTCAAGGATGTGCTGACCTCAGAATGGAAACCAGGGTATGTGTTACATTGGGGACAAGGTTTCGCTTTTGTTTCTGCAGGAGATGATAAGCTGTGGGTACCATCAAAATTGATAAAGGTTTGATTTGAAGAAGAGAGACCTCTTAATTAGAGGAGGTGATAGTTCATCAACCAACATGACCATCCAGTTTAAACTCACTTATACCATTAATACATGCCTTTTCATTTAATCAGATGTAACTTGCCAAAAGGGAACCTCCCCAAAATTAGTCTTGGGGAAGGTTTTTTGTTTTTGTCTTTTAGGAGAATGAAGGCTAAGGAATCTGAAGAACACTGGACAAATGAGACAACTGAAGAAAAAGGACAAATCATCTATCCCAGGAAAAAGAGTAAAATGGCCTATTGGTATATCATCTACAAAATTTCATAAATCTTTCTAATTGTTTGTTTCTGCTCTTCTCTAAAAATTTAATACTCTTAGTCTTCTTGTAGTCCCAGTTCAATTAAAGCTTCAAGCTGATTTTGGAGTTGGAGAATGGCTCTCTCCTCCTTTAAACTCAAGCATGTTTTTAAAAGGAAAATGAAAACTCCCTGTATCATACCAGAAGAAAGAGCCATCTTCTCACATGGGACAGGAGAAAAACCAAATTAATTAAGGGACTATTCTATTACTAATCTCAATTCTTTGATTCTATTCTGATTCTTTAAACTTTTCTTAAAGCATGAATTTTATATCAAAATTTACAATATATATTAAACTTTGTTAAGATAATAATGGTCATATAGAGTACTAATTAATTCTAGAGAAAAGGCTTCGATTAGCTGCCTATAAATGTCTTTGTGTCTGAATCTCTTTTCAGTTTTCTGCAGGAAATCACGACCAGGACTAACTTCAACTGAAATCTCCAGGAAGAAGATGGGGCCCCACAACGACAATTCCACATGGATAATAATATCACTAAGCTGACAAACATCATCTACAGATCAGCTTTGGACTACAAAGTACTTAGAGCAATTCTGAGATGGCTAGCTGAGATCATCCAGTTTCAAAGACTACTTGAATAAGGACTTGAGATAAACCCTGAAATTTGGCATTATGGATAACAAAGAATATAGTTACCTTTCCTAGAATTTGTCAATTAACCCAAAATTTTTCTTTTCAGAATAAAGATAATTTCGCCCATACCCAGCAGGAAGCAATTTTAAGAATACGATGCCCACATTTCCAAAGGGGTGGTGTGGGGTGGGTGGTTTTTTGTCTTTTATGGGTATTGGGTCTGGGATAGCTTTCATTGTTTAGGAGGGTTGGTTACAAATTGTTGTTAAGGGTTAGAAAAAGGGCTAGGCAAAAGGTGCTTGTTAAAAAAAAAGAAAGAAAAAGAAAAATGAAAAAGATAATTACTAGTTTTAAATACTTTACATTCGATTGGATTGTTTTATATTGTATACAAATTATTATTATTGAGATTGAGATTGTTAGAATATACCATGCACGTATTTCTAATCTTGCTCGAGATATTGTATTTATATCATTCATTTAACAATGTGATGCAATTTGCTAATCCTTGAATGTTAGCATTACCAACTATTAGGATATATAGAAATGAAAATCAGTGGTTAGACATTTCAATTGAACTTGTTGTCATATTAGGTGTGTTTTCGAGATCTAACAGATATATTTTATATAGACAGGTCATCTTCAAACCCTTCAGAGATCTACAGAATATGGCATTTAAAATGTTTTAATAACTTAGGAATTTTTCTCTTTTGCTATGACTATGATACATGTCGGCTCCTGGTAGTACCAATCTACTTCAGAGAAAATATGGGCATTGAAGAAACTGCATGTGGAGTTAACTTTCATTGTGGCAAAAGTTAGCCACTGGACAACAAAGTATCCTCAAATCAACTGCTGACAAACAGGACAGACAGGACATGAAACCAAGGACTACCAATTCTTGCCAAAACAAGTGTGGTTGTGGCTTTAACAAAAGGCATCTTTGAAGCCAGGGCAATATGGCACCACCCCTGAAGTGAGTGGCTTTTGCAATCTGTAAAAGGTACCATGCCCTTTTCTTCAAAGGCAGCTGAACAGGGAGTGGGCCGATGGCTTTTGATGTGCAATGGAACAGCAGATGAAACAGTTATTCTTGAAGAATAACTAAGCTCACCTCTCTCAATAGTAGACTGGCGTTTAATAGAGGGATGTGGAGAATAACAGGATGCTGAGATGAAGCCACATATACACAGCCAAAAAAAATGGACAGCTTAATTGGAAAAAAAAAAAACATCAATAATTTCCAGAATTTAAAATCCTGAATCATGACATGACACTAATGGAATTCAGGTGTTTCTGGTACATGGACTGCTCTCACCAAATGTGAGGTCACACTGTTGACCTTATATACATCCTAGTTTACAAAAGAGTACACTAAGCCTATAGGCTGAAGATGATGCCCCAACACTGTGGAGAAACCTCAGGTGACTTTCCACGCAGCTGCCTATTTCTGTCAACTCACATTTTTTTTTTGGGGGGGGCTGCTTGCATGCATTTCCTCTTTTTATTTTTTTTATTAGGTAGTATTATTTCTTTCTTGGGTCTCTGAGGGAGTTGAAGATCATTTAGTTATAGTTATAATTATCATTGTTAAGGATTTCAGAAAAACTCACTAAGAGCTGTAAGTGTATAAATTTTGAAAGATGTTATAAGACAGTTCTGTTAGCAATATAAGTTAGGAAAGAAAGTGAATCAGGTACATTTTGGACTTACCAAAATAGGATAGATAATGGAATTATTTTCTCTGAATTTGTCAAATGCAAATGGACTAGACATTGTATAGGTATTTATTGTTTGTATATATGGTATATATAGTTATTGTACTTTTGTATATAGTTTTTCTTATATTAGTTACAACTTTCTCCTTTTTTTTCTTTTTATTAAAATAGAAAAGGGCAAATATAGTGATATTTTATTTGTATTGAAATGTGATTTTATTTGTATGTTAATAAAGTTGCCTTGAGGTCAGAGTGAGCCAGAGCAGAAGCTGAGCGGTAGTGGTGCACGCCTTTAATCCTAGCACTTGGGAGGCAGAGCTAGGTAGATCTCTGTGTGTTCAAGGACACAGCCAGCATTACAGTCACATGCCTTTAATCTCAATACTAACCATAGAAGACCTGGAGGTCTGTAAAACAGGCAGTGATGAGGAGGTCATGTGGCAGGGTTTGCAACGAATGAGAAAACAGAATAGAAAGTCTATAAATAGACAGGACCCACAGAAGTAGGCTCTGGCAGAGAGGAAGAACAGCAGAAGCAGTGAAGGGTAAGGTTTAATACTCTTGCTCTGACCTCATGGTTTTTAACTCTGCAATTGGTTCTGTGTTTCTTATTTAACAAGCTAGTTACACCTACATTGGTCCTTTCCTTGGTCCCAGCCACAGAGGAACAGTGAGGAAACAGAGATTCCTTTCCAGGAGGTCACACTTGACTGTGACCCTTGTTTCTCTTTACCCAGGACCCTTGGGTCTTTGCAGTTGCCATAAGGACCTCTGACATGGTCCTCACCTGTAGATTGGACTCTCACATAATGCCTTGCAAGGCATGTGAGTTTGACTCATCTCCCTCTTGCATAGTGGTCCCCATACGTCTCTCCTCTATGAAACGCTGATGGTTACAGGTTCCCATAGCACATGGAGGCTTCAGTACTACACAATCAGACCACCATGGCATAGGCAAGGAAACCTCTGACTCAGAGGCCCCCACATGTCATTACCAGCCATTGGTTTCACTCTGGTGCTCTAGACCATGAAGGAAGAAATTCTTTGCCCTTTTTCTGATCTACTTTGTGCAAGAAGGCCTCACATAATCTATTTAAATCAAACCATCTTCATTCTGCAATGTCTTGTGTCCCAAACCCTCTACCTTCCTTTATCTGTACAAGAAGTCCTCACACCAATAACTATGGGGACTTGGACCTTCACCTTATTTTTCCATTCTTTGGATCCATTGCAATTTCTTCCCTGAAAAAAAGGTACCTGAATTCAAAACAAATTAAACTATTCATGTATGTGACCTGGTTGCATGGATGATTTATCAGGAGATAGTCCTCATAGGTTCCAAGGGCTAAGAATTTCAAACACCATCAGTACCAAGGTAATGCAATTTTAATAGTACACTGTCTTGTGCACTGTGACTCACAAATTCTCAATACTTTATAATGTCATGAGTGTTTATCCTCTCCTGAAAAGCAGTTGGTCACGTTAATAATAATTAATAAAAATAATAATAACAATAACAATAACAATAATAATGTCATTGAGCACATCACCAGCTGACCAAAATATCTTAGACCAACACTGAACATAGGAGTATTGAGTACTGTGCTGTATTCCCGAGGCCTTCTCTAAATTTTCCAATCTTCCTCTTTTCTAGAATTTTTGATTTTTCACTAGTATGCATCATTTTACATCTGGTCCAGTGTTTTTGACCCCTAGCATTTCTTCTCAGTCACTATTGGGACTATCCATATCTTCATCTTCCACTCTAAGGACATTTACATTTGTTGCAATATGTTCTTGTTTTCCATACTGGATCTTTAAGATCTTCATTACAGCGCCTATGGTTCCTGGGAAAATTTACATCTGCAGATACATTTTATTTAAATTTTCCACTTTCCAAAGATTATCTAGGACATTTTCCATCTAACCAATTGTCTGTGGGGCACTCTCTTCTTTCTAATCAGTTTATTGGACTGTCTACCTCAGCACTAAAACCTATGAAATGTTTTTCACCTGTTTACTGGGCTATAATAACTCACAACACCTTCTTAATGATTCTAGAATTCTTTACTAGAATTCTAACTTCAAGCAATCAAGAAAATTGAATGAATCCACCATTCATGCCCATATCTGAGATCAAAACACAGTACAGATGAGGCAAACTTTCCAGTAATAGTCATTCATGCTGTTACAAACAGCTTTTGAATGCTAGTTAGTCTCCCACAGATTCAAGACAACTTATAGAACTACTAACATCTGCATTAATATTTCAAGCTAATGAGCCATGATGGGATATCCCTTTACTGATGATCTCTTTTGAAACAGGGAAGTGTGGCTCTTCCTACCATTGACCAAGAAGATTCTGATATTCACTTTTTTTCAAGAGTTCCTCATAGATTTTCTTTCATAGGAGGTGTCAAGTACTCCATACTTTTATTACTAGCCCACTCCTCCTTTTTAGATAAGATGTCAGACCCATCACTTAGAACAAAGGCTGTCTCTGACTTTTGTCTTTTGTTCCAAGGATTTTGATATTTTTATTTTTGTCTTACCTGACACTCCCAATTGTCCACTCTTACAATTGGGTCTAAATCATTTTCCTACTTAGCAACAGGGACTGAGATGAAGTGAGCCTTATACTTCCTTTCTCTGTAGAAAAATAAAAAATATTGGATGCTTCCAGACTGCATAATGGGTTAGAGAACCTATGATGTCTTTTGTATATAAGAGGGCTTTAGATATTCTATATTTCCTTTGGTAGATTTGGGCATAATTCTCTGATAAATGTAAACTCCAAAGTGTTCCTTATCGTCAAGGAGGTGGCTCAGATATACATCTCTTCAAAAACACTTCAGTTCTACCCATCTGATCTCTTTAGCTGATCTTGCTTTGTATGGTGACTTACCATTGGACATGAGAGCCTCCCTAGCAGACTGATTCAGTCACTTCAACTTCTGCTCCAGATGGGACCACAAAACATCCTGGTATATATAACAGGGAAATGATATAGACTTTAAAAAATAATTGTATTGATCAGACTAGGAGGTACTAAATGTACATGAAAATTTCCTGTTTTGTCCACAGAGCTAGACAAAGTCTTGTGGATACATTATTGCTCAGAAGAGCAACATCCTTCTATTGGTGAAATTATTAAGGTCACTCCACGTAGCTAAAAGGGAGGTTTATTTTGTGGGGTAGCTTACAAATGAAGCGATAGGTTGCAGGGTCTGGGAAAGGTATGGCGCAGTCTGCCAGTGTTCTCTGGAGAACTCTGCTTGGTTTACCTCCAGCGTCCAGTGTCCTGGAACCAAGAGAAGCCTCTCCTCTCAATACTGGGTCTTCAGTGTCCTCCCTTGGCCCCACCTTGTAGGTGTGACCATTACTGAAGCGTCAATGAGTGTTGGAATTTCCAGGCCAAAGCTGGAATGGCTACCCACTACATCCTTCTAGAAGAAAATTATGATTTCTTTCTGGACTCCCAAAGATTTGATTCATGGTATGCATATCTGTTACTGGAAGGCCCATTGAGAATTTAATGAAGCAAAACCTAATTCTTCTCCAAATAAGGTCACCTAGTGCTTTCACCTGATGCCAAAGATAAACTTCATCTCCACATCTGTAAAATGTGGCTAGACTCTTTTCTTCTCTGAATGAAGACATTCATAAATATTCTCTTGTCCAAGCTAGTCTCGTAACTTTCCACCCTCACAAAGGAGTTGCAGAAATCCCTCTACAAAATAGCCGTCATACACTTAAAAAAAAAAAAAGCAATCTTCGATCTATACATGGGTCAGAGGGATCCTCAGGCCTTTCCTTCCTTTACAATGTGATATCACACATGACCTATCTCTACAAGAGAAAATTAAGTTATCTTTGTCCAAGTGTAACTCACACATTTACTTTATGCACAAGGTGATGTTAGATGTGCTTCTCTGACTAATATGATGTTTTCTTATTTTTCACATTGGACCTTGTAATCCATGGAGAATCTCCATGTGTATGACTATAACTAAAAAGGCTTAAACCTTCATTCTCTGTGCTGTGGTAGATGTTGGGAAAACCCATTTATTAGTAACTGAACTCATGACTAGGCTGGTGTGATATCTAAGAGCCTAGTACTCATAAAAAATTCCTTAATTTTAAAAATTATTTATGTATTATTTAATATATTTATAAAATATATATTATTTATATATAATTATAATATAATTTATAAACTGTGACTAGCAGTTTATAACAAAATATAGTGAGAATCCACACTTCATTCTACTAAATGTAGCTGAACTTAAGTTTAAAAAGTCTACCCAGAGAGCAGCTTTTGACCTGCCTCTTAGAAAAATGGTGAGATGTATATCAGGCTTACTAGGTAATCTGTAAATATAAGACTATTCCAGATTGTGATGAAAAATTGTCATCAGAGTGGGGAAGGTGTTAGTGAAAACTAGCAGCTCGCTCAGGGGAGGGGATGAGAAGAAATGGAATCAATGCCACAGACACCTGGAGTTCATTGAAAGCAAAGAGCAAAGTCATTTATTCAATAACAGGGAAGGCCTTATATACTTTCCTCCTAGCACCCAGGCTGTGTCACAATCTGGTGGTCTTGTGTGGTCATCCATCATTGGTTGGGCACAATCAGGAACTCTGACAGCACCTGTTGCTAGGCCCTCAGGCAGACACTAGGTTGTCTCATAAAGAATATCACATGTACATGACTTGGCCACTAGTCTGAGCCAATTTCCTCGACCCTACTGGCCTGTCCTACTATATATCCTTTATTTTATTACATGGCCACTCAGTGGGAGTCTGAACCTTTTGTTCTGGCCCTGTTAACCCTGCCTCAGGGGTCTCAACAACAGAATTGTGCCTGTCTGAGGTTGGCTTGCTAAACAAGGTCTTACTTGTCTGTGACTACCAGCCTTCGAAGAGCATCCATCCCTGGGGAGTCACCATGGGTGGGGAGAGTCAGGCCTTTGGATTTCAGAAAGCCAGGCATGCACATGTCTGTGGAGGGCCGTGAGCTGGATGTCCAAGAGTGATTGACCTCTTTAGAGTCACCTCAGTAATGCCTGTTGTTACTGGATATGTGGTGGGAGACACTTAAAAAGGAGAAAGATTTAAAGTGCCACCTGCCAATCAAAACACAAGTGAGAATCCATGAGGGATCAAACAGCCTTTCTATATCATGCCAAAAATTAAAAAAAAAAATAGTTAAAGGCCCTAACCTTTGTCCTTGTCTTATTTAATTGGAAAATTTTGTTTGTTTTCTATCATGGATAATATAGAAGTTGAAATGACCCTTAATATATTTAGGTAATAAAATAAAGGGTGGATATGTAGTAAGACAGGTCTACAGGGTTGAGGAAATTGGCTCAGACCACTAGCCAAGGCATGCAAGTGCCTTACTCCTTAAGTGCCAAACTTGAGTCAGCCTGAGGACCTAGCAACAGGAGCTGACAGAGTTTCTAGTTGATGTCAGAGCTCCTGACCATGTAGAGTCTGCTTGAGGACATAGCAACAGTCTATGTCAGAGGTCTTGATTGTGCCCAGCTAATGAGGGACAACCACACAAGCCTGCTAAACTAACACTCCTCATCCATATGATGTCATGTCAAATGAGTAAAAGGGAGGCTTCACAGTCATTAGAGGGGCAATGAGAGCAGGAATGAGGAGCATACACACATATCTTGTGAAAATGGAAGTGGCACATGATGTTGTAATGGCCACTCACTGTTTTATTGTTTTCAATGGTACTTATGGTGTCTTCAAAAGCCCAAAATGTCCTCCAGGCAGAGTACTTCAAAGTGACCAAACACAAGTTGACTGCTCCATCCAATAAACTCTCTTTTATAATGTATGCTGTATATCCATCAGCTTCCTGAGAATCTGGATCAATCCAGCATCTGTCTGATGTCATTTATATAACACTGTACAACAAATGCTCTCATTTAACTTGATTTGAACACAAATGACCGAAATTACAAAAGCTACAGTAGTGAGGTCCTCAAAGAGGTTTCAAAAGAGTACTTTGTCTGAAAACCTTTAGGAGGGCTCATGTCAGAAACTGGAAAAAGACAGTGGTTATTTCTCTTAAATTTGGTTGATTTTCTCAACATTTTGTGGATCAAGAAAAAATAGTACCACAGATGGTCGTGTGATTTCATAGATGCCATTCAAGGGTTCTTATGAAATTTCTTTATTACTCAATGTCTTGTGTGCTAAGTCAAGATGATAAGATATATTTAGTCAAATGCCTATGAGCTTGTGCCCTCTTAACAAATGACATGTAATTTGAAATATCAGTTAAGATTGATGGCTTCAGAGACTTATAATAATCATTGTCATATCTACTTAAAATTTTGGTTTATAATTGTTATGGCAAAACCCAAATAAGAATATTGAGTCCTTGACTATGGACTTGTGAGATACTTTAATTAATGTTTTTTTTTTCATATGGATAAAGTTCTCATATGTAGGCACTAGCTTTCAATATTTTTATTTTGCATATTTAATCTGGAGTTAAAATGAGTCTTGTCCAGAAACTGCCCACTGTGAGTAAGTAGCTTACAGAATAGAGAACAGTAGACAAAGGAAACCATTGGCATTAGAAATTTTAAAAAAAGGGTATAGTGTAGAATTATCAACGTGAGAAGGGAAATGAGATGCCCATTGATGAATTAAACAAAATACTGAATATATGAGGGATAGTTAAGAAAATCGACCATCATTAAAACAAAAAAAAATTATTCAGTTAATGGACATTGTAATATACAACTGATAAGAAAGTGTAGTATATAAAGATCTCTTAAAATTTTATACAGAAGCAGAGGTGTCTGTGGGAAGGAAGGTAAATATATATTGACCCAAACTAATCAATTGAAGAAAGTTGATAGACACACATGGGATTGAAAGATAACATCACACTATAAGGTGTAAAACATTCTATTATTACATTAATAATAGAAAGGAAATCAGTGGTCTTACTTAGCACTTGATCCTGAATGCTACTACACTCACCTCTGACAAGATGTACATAGTTTTTTATTATTATTTGGATTTTATTAGATCCTAGGTGCAACCCATGACTCCTGTTTTGCATATTTTACTTCTTCAATTTAGTTGTTATTGTTACAAAGTATTTCATCATGTGTTCATGGAACACAGATCCTGTTTTGTTTAATCACATCAGATGGCTTTATTCTATTAGTGCCAGGCACCAATTTGAAGTCTTTAAAAATTAACGTTTTTAAGTTTGGAAGTTCATTTTATATGAACTTCACATTCAACACACACACACACACACACACACACGTTTTCCATGTAAATATTGAAGGGCAGCCAATATTGTGTGCAGCTGAGTTAGTCAGAAAATTTATTTGAATTAAAATGTGATGTAAGACCAATCAGATAGTCCAGTGTATAAAGCTTTGGAATCTTTTGTTTGTTTGTTTGTTTTTTGTTGTTTTTTTTTCAAGACAAGATTTCTCTGTGATGTTTTGGTGGTTGTCCTAGTTCTTGCTCTCTAGACCCGGCTGGCCTCGAACTCACAGAGATCTACCTGGCTCTGCCTCCCAAGTGCTGGGATTAAAGGTGTGCATGACAACTGCCCAGCAAAACTTTGAAATATTAAGTGTGAGAATCTGATTTTGAAGTCTAGCACCCAGATGAAGGTGGATAGAAAGAACTCAAACCCAGATTTTAGGCTTGTACTGTACACAAACACCTTGATATAGATGCACAGAAAGAATATACAAATGTTACCATTCACACAGTCTATACACATATTCATACAGGAAATGACTCCCATACTGAAGATCTAAATAACACGATAAATTTTTATGCCAGTAGATGAAATTTATTTACTAATTCACAGAGAAAGAAAATTCTACTAAACAGAGCAAAGCAATAAACTTGAAGAAAGAACAGTGTGAAGGATCTGAACACCACAAGAAAGATGAATGCACAATTGGGAAGGAAATATGGGTCCACCTTCACATTTGTGAATTAGATTTCACAGACTGATATGTAGCAAGTCATCTAAATCTTGTAATCTGTGTAATTTGAAACATAAATGAAAATAAAATAAATGTGAATGAATACAGTAAGTTTTACAGAACATGTAGAAATGCATGCTTGAGAGATGAGGTGCAGAATGATGGAATTCTTAAGCAGAAATTGATCATAGGGACTAGATTAATGATAAGTGAGTGGATTTACCATTTGCATGATTGTAAGTATTTTAGAGATCAGGAACTTTATTTTATCAAGTACTAGAGTTTTATTTTTCATGTAAACAATAAAATTTTGTACAGAAAATATATATGGAAGTTTGATAAATTCATTTCCCCTTTACATTGTGAATTATTATTTCCAGTCCATGTAGCATATTCAAGACTTAATCTAATATGTTCATCATATTTAATGATTTATTGCTCATGATATTTCTTCACATAGCCTAGAAATGAAGTGATTGCAACCCCTTAGTCAATTTCATTTTTTCTACTTATATGTCATACATAATAAATAAAAAATACTATAGAACTCTATGAGCTTTAAAATATGTAGGGATATTTTCTAAATGATTTCAGGTGTAGTTTTTGTTTTACAGATGTTTTAATGTTGTTTCTTCTTTTTTGGTATTATTGTAAAAGTTTTTCCATAATATATTTGTTCATATTTCTCCAGATAGAATATTTTTATTAAATGGTTGTTTTGATTACTACATTGAATTCTGACAAAGACTTTTATTTTACTGTAACTAACCAAATCAATATCTTCATTGAGGACAGGTGTCTGTAAAATATAAGAAATACAAAGTTAAGATGTAATTCATTTACTCAATCATTTTTATTTCAGTTTTTAAGCAATGGAAATGGAGATTAAGAATTTTAATTATTTTCTTTGATCTCAGATCAATTCTAGTTGCGAAACACAATTATTTAGCATTTTTGCAAATATCTCGTACATTTTCTCTTGGGATTCCATGTGCAGCAGTCATTTTCACATAGATGTCCCATAATTCTTTACTGAGACTGGCTTCTTTTGCTGCATTAAATATAAGAAGTAAAAAGAGATGACCATTAAAAGTATGACTGTTTCTGAATTATAGATATCTCAAATTTTATTTTCTACACCTACATAAATTTATTGATTTTTAAATTTACTTTCTTGAGTGTTCTGTGAATTTGGAGAAAATACACATTGCTTCTCAGTACATTCAGATCCGCTACCTATTATTTTCTACCCAATCAACACACACACACACACACACACACACACACATGCACACACACATTTCTTTTCTATTAACCTATCAACTGTATTTTGTGATGATGATATTTTGATGGACATGTGCCTTTCCACCTCAGAATGGTCAATATATAAGAGTTTTGATTAATTATTTCCTTTGAGAGTCTTCTTACAAAGCACCAATGATAATCTCTAATTTGATACCTAGTAAATGTAATATTGTTACTTTTTAAAAATTTCTTTAGATAATGATATTTTACTTTGTATAATTATATTTGGAGACTAAGTCAGCATTCTGGGTACACCAAGGTACTTCACAATTAATTTGCTTATATCTGATAGACAGTTTATAATCATTATCATAAGTATAATTAAATTTCCAATAAATTTGATGTCAAAATAAAGTCTTTGGTTTTGTGAATATATTTCTTCATTTCTCCCCAAGGATGATGACTTTGGTTGTGAAAACTGATGTCTTTTATATGTGATGCTTGCAACTCACTTCATAGACATTTCTGACTGAAATATGGTATGAAAATTTTGTTAAGGATTCTATGTACCTCAAATTGTGGTTCTGTACATAACTCAAGAGAGACTTCCTGCCAAGCAATGCTGATTCTTGAAAACAGGTGTTAAATATTTTCTTATGAAAAAGGCAGGCTAATAAAAATGCTCATAACCACCTAAGATTATATATTACATTTACAGAATGCTGCACACATATTTCTATATTTTCCATTCTTTTCAACAAAGGGCATGCACATGATGACTGTGGTGCTTGAAACAGGATATAATAGAAATGAAATGGCATCTGAGACTGAGAAGAAACATTTCATTTGGATTAGAATAGCATATTAGTATTCTGTTCTTTACTTTGATTTGATTACAAGTTTTGGTCTTTGCATAAAGTAAGAATTACAATATCAAAGAAGTGAGTAATAAATTTTTAAAATTAATTGTAGTCTCTGAATTAATTGCTAATGACAGTCATTACCATCTGGCAGTCAAGAAGACACTGTGAGAATTTAATAAAATATAATAAAATGCATTCTAACTTTTAAGTTCTTTAAAAATTTGATAATAAAGTTAATTGATTTTATAATTTATGAAATAATAAGTATATATGTATATATGTGTCACAAAATTCTACTTTACTATACATTTTATATGATAAATGGAAATTGAAAAACAAATGATAGTACATGATTTGACTAAATAAATAATTCTAAGATCCAAGTTTATGCTTTTTTTATATTTTCCTACAAAATGTGATACCCAACATGTGTAACTTTTAACTTTTAAATTTTAACTTTATATATACGACTTTTTTTTACAAATATTTAGCAAAATGTAATACTGAAATTGTATAACTATTCAATAAAATATGTAGGATCCTTTTTACTACTCTCATAAAATTTATGTGACTTAACCCAATCACAGTTTTTATACTTTTCACAAACCACTTGCTACATTATTAGACTGGCATGAACCTCAAACACCAACTTTCTTACTGTATCTTCAGGCAAAGTATTTTATTTAGTTTTCTTCATTCAAAAACTATCTTAACCTGTATTAGAAAACTCTCAATTTACCAAGATTGTCCATATAATCAATTGAAAATAATTTTACTAAATGTCATGCATTTTTCAGTGTTTTTGTTTCAAACTCTTATAAAACATCTTCTAGAAACTACTTATCCACTTAAGATGGACAGAATGTGCAAAAGTTCCCATGGTTTATGAGCTGTGATGTTCATGGAAATTTAGGGTGAAGAGCCAAAATGACATAGAAAGACCATTAGGAGAATAGATTTCATATTTCACACACCTCTGGTTACATTTTTTCCACTCTGAGCCCATTTTTCTGGGAGAGTAGAGAATTTATCAGGGAACATCAAGAAGGCTGTCACATAAGCATCTTTACCCTGGCTTTGGCTCTGCAATGGTCTCCATGTTTCTGAATCAATGATGCAAATATCAACATCTTCTGAATGAATTTACTTTTTAAAGCAGTTTGTTAAATCTACCACAATGTTAAGTGCTATGAGTGTGAATTTAATGGACTGCATATATATTTAATCACCTGAAAGCATAAGATACTCACCTGATGGGCTTACAATGGAAGTGAAATATTTATGAAACAGAAGTTTGTAGAGTTGGCATCTGTCCTGTTGCCTAAACATGAAATAACAATAACTCCATTTTCACCCATCAACATTGCATATACATCCTTTGGCTTAAAACTCACAATACAATGTAGTTCATCATGTTGGCTTGTGTGCACCAGCCCAGGTTATGGGAAAAGCTGGAATATTGGAAATTGACAACTGCGTACTGACTTCTGTGAGTATAATCATGACCTTTGTTTTGATATCTTGCTTTGATGTGTTTATATAATTTTTTATTAGATAAGACATATGTTAAACTGACATGAATATGCAGATAGGATGATGTGGCTGTAATTCCAGAACTTATCAAATGGATGAACAAGGATTAGAGTACAAGTGGATACTCCTCTACCTATTGAGACTGAGTTCTCCTTGCGGAACTTTAAACTGTGATTTTGAAGATTATCACTATGATTTCATCCAAGGCATGTTCCCTGGTATCTGCAGAAATTCTTGGGATCTGAGAGATTAACATCAAAGATGTATGCAAATAATTATGAAGAGTGAAGGATGTGATGAACCACTTTCCAACATTGGTGTCTCAGTGAATTTGACCTCATTCTGTGGTAACATATCATCATAACATGACCTCTGTTGATATGATATTATAATATGATATATGTGTGATGATTAACCATCTGACATCACTGACCTATTTTCACACAATGTCAAGAAAATTGTGGCCATGCACTACTAGTTAATATTCAATATTTGGCCTCGTATCTGAATAAATTTAGCTTACATGATATAAAATGTGATGACAATTTCAGCATAAATATTGTGTGGTAGAATATGACGTACATGAATTCTTAGTGGCCCATTTCCCAGTATTTGTTTTAAATTATTAGCTGCTATGTAGAGAGTATGAAATTTTTCTAAAGGCTGAAGGAGAATATGCACTCTGAAAACTCAGTTAAATATTGTATTTTCAGTTTCAATGTCAGTTTAATTATTTTAGTAGATATTCTTATGTGATATACTTATAAGTAACTTTTAAGCACTGGAACAAAAAAATAATTTCTTAGACTATTCTTGAACTTCTAATTACAGGTAAAAATGTTGTGAATGGAACAAGACAATAATTAAAGAAGGTTCAAGTATTGAGAAATGGCATCTCCCAAACAAAATTAATTTACATTAAAGAAAATCCCCAATAGAATGGAGACTCAGCGAACCAGAGAAAGAAACCATTTTTTCAGGGACACTCATTGAATGGACTAGTTTATGTAATTTACAAAGAGCTTAAAAATTAGGAATTAAAAACATAAAAATCTGATTAATATGGCCTCATAACGGGAGATAAGAGGCACAGGTTGGAGATTTAGCTCAGTGGTAGAGCACTTGCATAGCAAGCACCAGGCCATGTGTTCTGTCATCAGCTCAAGGAGGGGAGGAACAAACAAACAAACAAACATAAACAAAACAAAACTTGGTTTTAGGGGCTGGAGAGATGGCTCATCAGTTAAGAGCATTTATTGCTCCTCCAGAGGTCCTGAGTTCAATTGCCAGCACCCACATGGTGGCTCACAGCCACCACTAATGGGATCAGATTCCTTATTCTGGTGTACACGTAAAATATATGAATACATAAATTTAAAAAAAGAAGAATGTTTAAAAATGAGAAGGAAGCATTCTCTCTGGCAGCTGGCTTTTATAATTATGAATACGCTACACAGAGAACTGCTGAAGAAAAAGCACCAAAGATCTTACTTGATCTCTCAGGCCTCCATACTCATCATCTGCCTGAGATGACCCCCTGGTGCACCATAGAAAACATGTTTAAGGGATCTTTTAGCAGACCTCTTGATTGAACTTAAGGCAGTCTGGTGCACAGAAGTTTATTTAAGTCTGGAATTCTAAATTTTGTAAAAACTTATATAAGACATGCACCCTAGAGGAGGGACCACTTTCACTTTTCTAAATTGCTCTGTTTTCAAACTGACTCCTAATTATTAATAATCTATCCAAAAGTTAGTGCTGATCTCCACTGAGGTATGAGACTTTTTCTTGTAATGAGTAAATGCAGAAGAACCTAACTGTAGAATATTCTTAAAATAAGCTTCGCTGCATGCTTACAACACACCCAAGAATAGAAATATGATAAAACATCTAGAAAGATATTATAAAAAATATAATTGTCAGAGAAATGGGGAGTCATTTGAAATGCCATTATATAAAATGACTTCAATGATGCACATATAAATGAACACACGCCCATGTTACCTTCACCAGAATTTTCAAGATGAAGAGTTTTAATTACTTTATAAAATAGCAAAAGAATAAGAAGCACAATTCCTAGCTGAAGAGGTATTGGTCATTGATGTCTGCAGCTGTAGTTAGATTCAGTTTCTTTCTTGGGCTGGTGTTGGAATTTTTCCTCACTGTAGGATATTATGCCCCTGTCATACACACATAGGCAGTGCTATTTGGATTGAATATCTTATGAAAACAGAAAATTAATAAAATGAGGGAAACAATATGTATGGAGATGAGTAATAGTGGATTTGGAAGGAACAAGTAGAAGATACAATTAAAATTTTGAAATCATGGACATATCATTAATTACATTAAAATTATTGGACAAAGGATTTATGCCACCCAAAACCAAAGTTATTTGCACTAGGGACACTTTTTCTTCAGTTGGCTTGTCATGTCAAAAACTGAAAAGACACTTCTTGCTTCATCTTACTATGTTTTATTTTGTTACATTCGGTTATCTCTTAAAAGCCTGTTCTGTTGTGGGTACAGAGTGGGCTGGAGGTGGAGAGGAACTGATAAGAGTAGAGAAGAGGGGAACTATATTCAGGATGGATTTTATGAGAAAAGAATTTAATTTAAATTAATGAAAGAAATTGTATATCTGCAGATTTGATAACTGTTAAAGGATATAAAATTAAAAATTAAAAATATGAAGATGAGCTTTTTTATATGATGTGTGATTACAAATATTAACATTCATATTGATTATATGATATCATGTGAATATTTACAAAAGCAAATTAAGGGTAATAACAAGACTCTAAATTCACAGACAATGTAATTATAACAATGAGAAACATGAAGAGTTGAAAATACCTAAGAATATCAATGTCTCCATTTCAGATAAATTAAATAGCATGAAAAAAACATTTATTTTGATGATAGACAGAGTTCTTCAAATTCAAATATACTATCTTGATATTTCTTGACAGTTGCTATTTTGGTAGAGGCCCTGCTGAATTTCAAGTGTTCATTTAAATTGTCATAGACTTCATGAGATAGTAAGAAAGAATTAAGCTTTTTGAGGAAAGCATGTAAGTCACAATGTGGCAAAATTTCTTGCATATTGTGTTTGATTGAAGTATTTGTAAGATATTGGAAGTGGCATTCAGAATTTTCAGCATAGTTCCCACTTCTATTAATAAAATTTCACATGACGTAATTTTGTGCACTGAAGAATTTCCCTTTTCTCAGCTTAATATATATTTATTAAGCTATTTAGTTCAGAAAGATAGAATTTCATGTAGAATCAACAGCAATATCCTTAAATTCATAATCAAATTAATATACATATAATAATATCAGATAATATATAATCAAATTCTATATCAAATTAATGATAAATATATAATCAAATTATAAATATTGGCAATTTGCATCATAAGCATAACCCTGATCTGACATGTAATTTAAACTGAAAAATTAAATCAAACAATTATTTCAGATTTTTTCACAGGTTAAAAGAAGTAGTGCCCCTTTCAATGTAAATCTCCATCTAGGGCATTACCTCTGTCACCACCCTAAACCATGTGGTTTTTCCAAACATAACATGAAAGTTCTGTCTAGGAATTAATTGTATTGTGAAAAGTTGTTTATTGTCAAATTTCCAGAAAAATGAAGAGATAATTGTTTACTTGTCAGAGCAAAGAAATGAGTATATATCCAATGAAATATAAAAGAACTTACAGTATTAGAAAATGCATAAGAAAGGACACTGAAGTTAATGATTATTTTATAACTGAAGTAATCCACTCAACAATGTTAGGTTGAAATGAGGAAAAAATTAAACTATTTAGCATTGGAACATGGGGGATTCTCTGAAAATTCCCAGTCAGCAAAGAAGGGTTACCACAGCACTAGCAAATGACACAAAAGCAAACAATCACATTTCTTTTTACCAGCATTTCCCCATAAATAAATTCTATGTACTGTAAGTTTTGAGACAAGAGGTAATTCCTACACAGGAACCTATACATGATACCTACCCTTATTGAAATACATTTCTTTTATAATATATTTTTATGTTTTTAAATTTATGTTTGTGTTGTAAGTAAATCTAACAGAAGGTCTTGCTACAGAGAGACTTCAGCAATATCACAGTAATTAAAATGGCCATTTGAACATATAAGTCATTTTTGGAGAGGAGGAGAAATTGAAGTTATATTTATTTGAATAATCCTATAAATGACTTGCAATCTATTTTTTAAAAATTATAAAATATATGCTATCACAATGTCTTTCTTGTATAACCATACAAATACACAAACCATGTGTTTGTACTGAATTTTCCAAATCTCAAGCATTGTTAAAACTAGAAGACGTTACATCCATTTTCTCTGATGGATAGAATTACTGTGAATATAACAACTACAGTTTTAGACTGATTGATAAGGTTTGTTGCACTATCCACGACAATATTGTAAGCTGCTTTGCTTTAGGAAAAATATAATTTATCCAATATTAAGTACCTCTTCTGTGCCAACAAAGCTGATAATGACAGCAGTTTACAGAAGAATCTTCATTTTTCTATTTCTTGGTTTCCAGCTTCTTGAGAAATGATTAGTATTTGAGTTGTTACAAAGGATATAAACTAAAACACATTTCCATCTGTTTCCCTTAGTGGGTTAAATGCAATATAAAGTTTGGAAGCTTGTTTGTCTGTCAGAGTGTCCTGTTTGGCAGTCAGTCCAGGAATTAGATTGACACTGTTAGATTTTGACAATGACATTTTCATTCAGGGAAGTCTGGCATGATTTAATTTATTGTCAAATACATAAGGAAATACAATATATAACTTTGAAAAACAATGATCAGACTGTACTCTTGGATCTTCTGCTTTATAAAGGAGAAGGGGTTTCAAAGTTCACTTTTTACATTATTAATTCATGTTATTATTTGAATCATTAGAAATTCATAGGTTCTGAGTAATAACTTATGACTTTCACTCTGCTAATTGGACCTAATGGTGAACTGAATGTTCAAATGGGGGAAAATTCCACCATGATTTATAAGATTATCTAAAGAAGCCAATTTTATTGAGTAGAGCTTGTTGCTTTGTAAACAATGAAGATTACAATTACATTATGCACATTTTAAGGCTATCAAAGATGCATAGCAGAGAACTTCTTATGTGCATTGATGAAGCACACATCACTGATTCCATCATCTGCTCTATGACCCTTCTGTGGTCACAAAATCATTATGGAGTTTAACATGAAGAAATATAAATTTTATATTTATATAATGGAAAAGTACTATAGTGGTCTTAGGGTTTCTACTGCTGTGAGGAGATACCACAACTGTGGAAATTCTTATAAAGAACACATTTAATTGGGATGACTTGCTTACATTTTTTATCATGGTGTGAAGCATGCCAACCTGCAGACAGATATGGAGCTTGAGAGAGTGGTGAGAGTACTATGTCTTGGAAGCAACAGGAAGTCAACTGTCTACCACACTGAGTGAGCTGCAGCAAAAAAGACCTCAATGCCCACCACCATGACACACTTCCTCTACCAAGGCTTAAAACTGTTCAAAAAGAAGGTAACAATGGAAAACTCTACCTATGGTGGGTACCTCTGAGGCTGTAATTATTTATTCCATAATTTGTTTCTTAGGTAAGAGGACATCCACCAGGAAATGTCTTTGAAAATCCTTTGCTCAGACTGTATTCACTGAGATTAGTTATCCATGACTGAGTAATAGTTGCAGGTGCAAGGCTAATGTCAAGGCTTGGGCATGGCCTGTATGGGAGAATCACTCCCACCACTGTGGACATTAAAGTTCTATAGGATGCTTATTTTATATAGAAAAAAAAACTCCAAAGAAAACATTGTATCAAAGTGATTCTCTGCTTGTTTCTCCTAAGTATTCCAGACTGGAGTTGCCAGGAAACAATAATGATCTCACTCTCTGTCAAAATTGCCCCATGGTAAATCAACCACACCCAATCACAACCTTACTTTATATTTTCCTATTTTTTTTCTTAAGTACATAAGTATCTGGGTGTTACAAATATTTTTCTTTGTTCAACCTCATAGGTTCCTAATATAGTGCAGTAAGTCAAACATGTATTAAAGACATCAGTATGCCATCCCTGTAAGTTGATGACAATTAAGATATATTCCATATACTACAGATCTCATATAATGGGGATGGAGACAGTCCCACTCTTGTGTTTCTGACTTCCTCAGGCTCTTGTCACTATACACCTTACAAATTATATTTTTCCACCTGTGTCCATAGACCCTATATGAATGAATTAACTATTCAAATCACTGATAATTCTAGAGATTTGTTTGTCATAAAAAGTTTTTTCATGATGAAATGAAAATATTCAGGGTAATATTTATTATTTTATCAATCATCAGAACATGATCACTAGCTCACAGTTTCATTACTCCTCAAGTAAATTATGCAGTAATATCAAAAGACTTTGCTAAATATGGACAAAACTAGAATTTCACAAGCCCACATAAGGTAGCTTAAATTTTCTGATATATTTTGCTGTTTCCTATCATATCTAAAACTAATATCACTTTCTCTTTGGGTGAAAATAAGTAGTTATAACTTTAAAACTGTATTTAAGTGTTATTGTAAGAAATCATGTAAAAGAAACTGTACACTCAGATTGTATATCTTCTTGTGCACTTAAAATTGATAAACACAAACTGAGCTATCTGGGACTCCAGCTCCCAGTATATCCTATAAAACACACAATAAGTTAGAAGTAAGCTTTCCCACAACCAAAGCCAGAACAAAGGGGTGGGAAGATGCAATATAAAGGTAGGTGAAAATGCTATTAACATCTTTAGACTACAAATACTAATGTAAATATATATCTTGAAAGTTTAAAACATGGTAAGAAAAAGGAGAGAAACATGTTTTTGTTTTTTGTAAGAGAGAGAAACTCTGCTTACAAAGGCGACAGTGATAATACTGGAAGGAATAAATACCATTATTACAGAACATAACCAAATGAAAATTGGGGAAAATATTACAGAAAATAATAAAATGACTGGAATTCATGCATTCTTTGACATAATTCTGCACCTTATTTTTCTTACATTCCAGTTAAAAGACATGAACTGACAAATTAGAGTAAAATGCACTAAGCTATTTGTGCTTGCAACAGATATACTTCAGTAATAAAGAAACAAGTTGAAAATTACATGTGGAAATACACAAGAATAACAATACTTATGTTCCATCATGGACACTTCAAACTTAAGTTAGTGGAAGATTCAATAAAATTCAGTACATACTGATAATATGAGCACAAGAGGCCATAAACATATTATTGTGACACTTGTGTACTAAATTTTATAAAGCAAACAGTACTAAATATGAGATAATGGATATATCTCTACATTATAATGGGTAATTTCAATATATGATTATTACCAGTAAGTAGGCAGGTCATCAATATATAGGGAAAACAGTAAAAATAAGCTATATATAAACAAATGGACTGTACTATCATCTATAAAGCATTCCAAGGAACAGCAGCAGAACACATTTTTGTCTTGAGTATCCAAAAGAATTACTTTTTTAAATAATGACATTTTATAGACAGCATGTCTTCTCAAACATTAGGTAACTGAAATAACTTCTATTATTATCAGATGACAGTATACAAATTACAAGCCAGAGCAAAAATAAACTATAGAAAATGTACAAACATATACAAATTAGAAAAGTAAAATACTTTGAACACCCAGAGAGTCCCTAAAGAAATCAAAATTGGGTTCTAATATTCTTGAACATAAATGCTTGTAGAGATGCAATGTAGCATATTTGATATGTACAAGAAAATAGTAGAACATTGGAAAATATAACAAAAGATGTCTCAAGAGGGAAGTGGAAGTCTATTAGTATTAATGTCTACATTTAAAAACTTATGGACTAGTAGATGGTTCAGCAGGTAAAGATACATGCCAACCAGTCTGAATCCCATTCTTGGAACCATGATTTAAAAAAACAGAATGGCTATCCTCATCCAACATCCACATGTGAATTACTGTGTGTGCAAACCTGAGTGAATGCTATGTGTGGGAGTGCACACACAAATAAATCAGTGTTGAACACATCAAAAAAACATGAAACATCACTAGTCAGAAAGAAACAACAAAAATCAGAGTTCTGAATCTTAACCCCTAGAGTAGCAGAAAACCCTGAACCAATAGTAGAAAAATCAAACCTGAACCAACAATGCAAAAGAACTAACAAAACACAGTTCTATAAAAATGATAACCATAAATGACAAAACATTAGCCAATCAAACAAAAATAGTTAGAGAAGATAATCTATAATAATGATAATACAATATTTGACAGATTCAGAAGATGAAGGAAAAATAAAGGAAAAAAGAAAAGAGGAAAGAGAGAGGAAAGAAAGAAGGGGAAGAGAGAAAGGGAAAAACTACAGGGAATGTTCAGCCCATGCTTAAGCTCCACATTAAGACTCTTGTGCCACTCCTGTTTCGCATTATTTATTTACAAAAATTAATTTTAATTATTTTTAAATTTTCAATTTTTTTATTTTCAATTTTTAAAAACTTTTTAATTTTTTTAATTTTTAATTATTATTATGATTTGCATCCCTGCTGAAAATGGCCACCAATGAACCTTGAAGACTATTTTCTGTGTACACTTGGCCAAACACTGCATCACTTCTTGTCTTAGGATAGATCACTAGCCATTATGGACAAAACAACTTAAAGCACCTTGGACTGCCAAGCAAGAAGGGGCCCTGCAACAGGCAGTTCTCCAGTGTCCTACAGCTGCTTACTCACAAATAAACACACAGAGGTTTATATTAATTACAGACTGTTTGGTCTATGGCTCAGACTTATGGATGATGAGCTCCTTGATCTTAAATTTATCTATTTCAATTAATCTAAGTACCACCACATATCTCATGGCTTTACCTGAGTTCCAATACCTGATGTCCCCCAGCAGTCTGCAACATCTTCCCACATTCTGCCTTTCTTCTCTCTGTATTTTTTTTTTTTGATTTTCTACCTGGATCTAATCTGTCTTTCCATAGGCCAAAGCAACTTCTTTATTAACCAATGGTAAAAACACATATTTACAGCAAACAGGAAGACCATCCCAAAGCACTTTTCCTTTTCTGTCTAATAAAAAGGAAGGTTTTAATTTTAACATAGTAAAATTACATATAACAAAACAGTTATAATGCAAGAATTATAGTTATATTAACTAGTTTATTTGTATTTGGCAAAATTAAAGAAAATATTCTATCATCTATTCTATCTTTGTGAGTCTAATGTTTTATATCTAATTTACTTGTTATTTATAATAAAGGAAAATTATAAATATCTAGTCTTCAATTAAATCAAAGACCCTAGAAGTATATTATCTGAGTAAACAGGAAATGCATTTCAAGAAACTTCCAAAATTCTAGAAATGACAGAGATATCATGTTGTCTGGTCAGTCATCCAAAGTTCCTCTATAACACTGGGGCATCTATATTTAGCCTACTGGTTTAGAGTCTCTGTCAGACTTTTCAGTAAAGTAAGAAATTTGAAAAACTGTTCTGTCTATGGACAAATTTCATCAGTCACTTTCTTCTGTGTCTTGAAGAATGTCTTGCTGTTTCTTCTGCAAATCACGAACCTGAAGGACCATTTTGCCCTGTTTTGGCAAAGTTCAGTCATCACCTTCCTAAGGGTCCTGCATGGTAAGTTCATCAAGCAGTCCAGGCAAGAGCAGTTTCTTGCTCAAATGGCTAAGCTTTTTCCTATAGTAAATAAACTCCATAATGAGGTTCTTTGATGCCCATCATTCTCTTTGAAGTAATCAGTCCTGTCAGAAGCAGAACTGTCTCATTGTCCAGAAAAGTCTAAGATCTTAGAACATTTAAATGCCATATTCTTTATGTCTTTGAAGTATTTAAAGATTACTTGTGTAATTGAAATATATCTTTGTATATCTGTAAATCATAATAAACATGATGATAATTTTGACTGTGATACATAACTATTAATTTGCATTAACTATACAATATATTTTTAATGAGCTACATTAAAATACCTTGAAAAAGAGTTGATATACACATATAGTATAGCAAAATTGACCTTAAATTTGCATCACTAAACCAAAATTCATACCAATATAAAGTATTTTGAAATTAACAGTTGTTTTTTTTTTTTTTTGGATTACATTACATTCAATAATTTACCTTGTCATTTCTATATTATCCGGTTTTTAGAAAGATTGACCCTGACCATTAACTATTTATAACTAACCCTCTTTCAATTAAAAACAAACATTCATAAACAATATTTTGTAAATTTGGGCATAGTTATCTATACTACTTTCTGCTTCTTAAAGGCACTGATAATCTTATGGGGATCCCAAAAAAATTAAGAATTATGGTCAAGTTCTGACTGGGATATTTTCTGTGGTTAGTCAATGTCAGCCAGTAACACTGAAGTTGTTGTGGATGTTGGATCATCTTGGCCATCATTCTCAATGGAGTCCTTTCAGGGGCTCTTGCTCAATCAAATCATATTAACCTAGAAGCAATCCACTGGTTCTCATCTTCTGTGGAAACAAAAACAGAATTTTTTTACAAAGTGACATATACTTAGACAAAATTTTGAAGCCAAGATACATTAAAAATATATATGTTGGTTTAGCATAGCAACCTCCATAATCAGGTGTGTATCTCTAGTTATCTCATTAACAGTCAATGAATTCAAAGAAAAAAATAATAATATACATAATCCAGATGCTTTATTTTTCATTATTATGTAGCTTATTTTTTAATATTATTATTATCTCTTTAAATAATTTTTTAAGTATTTGTTTCTTATTATGATGGCCTATACTTTTTTTCCTTTTCTTTATCAAACCTATGTATATTTTTTATGTAGATCATAACCCATTTAGAATCACTTCTGTTTGAATTTGTTTTTATTGTGTTTCTTAAAACTTTGTATATATGAGCAAAACCTAGACCTTCCCACATCATGATGGCTGCTGGTACCTGCAGTGATAACTTAAGCCTACAGGCAGCTTCTGGGAAAATCCTCTTTTTATAGCAGCCTGGCCCATGTAAGAGGACACAGGATAGAACAAGAGTTTATCCCTGAGACACAGATACTACTTGTACTGATTGGAGAAAGAGATGGGTAGGTGGACATGCAAGAATGCATTCAACAACATTAAGATCAGTGTGGCACCACCAGAACCTAGAGTGGTTCTACAACACCAAGTTTTGAATATCCCAACACATAAGAATCAGAATAAAATGACTTTAAAATGGCTTTATGAAGATGAAAGAGGGCTTTAAAGAGAAAAAAAATTCTTAAAGAAGTAGAAGTAAATACAGACAAAAAGTTGGAGGAGATCAATAAATCTTTTTTTGTAAAATCCAAAAAAAAAAAAAAAACCACCAAAACAGAACAAAACAAAAAACAAACAAAAAGCAATCAAACAGACAAAGGAAACTGTTCAGGCTTTGAAACATAAAATAGAGAATAAATAATAAACAAACTGAGGAAGTATTGGAAATGGAAAATCTGAGAAAATGAACAGGAACTAGAGATACAAGCATAACCAACAGAATGCAAGAAATGGAAGAGAGAATCTTTAGCTTTAAAAATACAAAAGAGAAAATCTATTTTTAGTCAAAGAAAACATTCAAGTCAACAAAGTTATAAGAAAAACATCCAGGAAATGTGGGACACAATGAAAAGACAAAACTGAAGAATAATAGGGACACAAGAAGAAGAATACCAGCTCAAAGGCAGAGAAAACATATTCAACAATATGGTTTAATGTTAGAATTCAACAACCACACAAATTACAGAAATCATACAAAATAATGGAAACTAAGTAAAGCTCAACTGAATTGCCAATGAGTGAAGGAAGAAATAGAAAAAGAAATTAAAGACTTCCTAGAGCATAATGAAAAAGAACGTACAATGTACCCAAACTTTTATTACACTATGAAAGCAGGAAGGAGTAAGAGAAAGTTCATAGAACTACATGTCTGCATAAAGAAGTTTGAGAAATCTCACACTAGTGACTTAACAGCACATCTGAAAGCTGTAGAACAAAAAGAAGGAAGTTCAGCAAGGAGGAATAGATGTCAGAAAATAATGAAATTGAGGGCTGGAATTAATAAAGAAGAAACAAAAAGAACAATACAAAGAATCAATAAAAGAAAGAGTTAGTTCTTTGAGAAAAAATTAAGAAGATAGACAAATCCATATCCAAACAAACCAAAAGGCAGAGAGAAAGAATCTCCATATAAAGAAAATCAAAATTGAAGAGAATACATAACAACAGGTAATGAGGAAATTCTGAGAATAATTGCTACCATTGCATATCCTCATGTTTAATATTGTGGTCTTCCTGTTCTCTGACCCCAGATAAGTTTATTATCCTGCACAATATTTTGGGGAACACAATACCACCACTTAGATAACTCTTCGAAAACCTGTAATCAACAAAATTAGAAACTCTAGAAGAAATGGACTATTTTGTATAGGTATTAAATACACAAACTATGTCAAGACGAGATAAACAATTTAAATAGATCTATAACCCTTAAGGAAATAGAAGCAGTTATTTAAGTTTCTCAACCAGAAGAAGCCCAGGGCCAGATGATTTCAATACAGAATTCTACCCAAATTTTAAGGAAGAGCTAATACTGATATACCTCAAATTGTTGCAAACACTAGAAACAGAAGGAACATTGCTAAAATCTTTTATGAGGTTACAGTTTTCCAGATCACACAAAGACACAAAAAGAAACATAATTATAGACCAAACAACCCTCATGAACATAGAAGCATGTATACACAATAAAATACTGGCAAAACAAATCCAAGAAAATATCAAATAACCATCCACGATTATCAAGCAGGCTTGATCCCAGAAATGAAGGAATAGCTCAACATACAAAAATTGGTTAATGTACTCCATATAAACAAACTGAAACACATGGACCAGGCCCTCTGGATAAGTGAGACAGTTGATTAACTTGAACTAGTTAGGGGGCCCCCAGGCAGTGGGACTGGGACCTATCCTTGGTGCATGACCAGGCTTTTTGAAATCTACAGCATATGCTGAGACACTTTGCTTAGCCTTGGTGTAGTGAGGAGAGGACGGGACCTGCCTCAGCTAAATTTAACAGGCTGGGCTGTCTCCACAGGAGAGACCTTGCCTTGGAGAACATGGGAATGGGGAGCAGATTGGGGGAGTAGCTGGGTAGTGGTACAAGGGAGGACAGGGGAATCTGTGGCTGATATGTAAAATTAAATTATTTATAAAAGCCAGGTGGTGGTGGTGCACGCCTGTAATCCCAGCACTCAGGAGACAGAGGCAGGAGGATATGTGTGACTTCGAGGCCAGCCTGGTCTACAGAGCTAGTCCAGGACATGCTCCAAAGCTACAGAGAAACCCTGTCTCAAAAAACCCCCCCAAAAAATTAATTATAAAATAAAAATATTCTTAAGAAAACAATCTGAAAGAAAAGAAATACCTGATATTACCATTAGTTTTTGAAAAAGCCTATGACAAAATCCAATACTCCTTCATGATAAAGATCTTGGAGAAAGAAGGAATACAAGGAACATACCTAAACATTATAAAGGCAATTTATAGCAAACCAACAGCCAACATCAAATTAAAAGGAAAGAAACTAAAAGTGATTCCACTAAAATCAGGAATAAGACAAGGCTGTCCACTCACCCCATATTTATGCAATATGGTACTTAATGTTCTAGCTAGAAGAAAATCAAGGGAATACAAATTGGGAAGTTAGAAGTCAAACTTTCACTCTTTGCAGATGATATGATAGTATACATAAGTGACCACAAAAATTCTACCAGGGAACCTCTACAGCTCCTTCAGTAAGGTGGCAGGATATAAGATTACCTCAAAAAAATCAGCAGCCCTCCTATATACAAATGATAAATGGACTGAGAAAGAAACCATAGAAAAATCACCTTTTAAAGTAACCACAAATAATCCAAAATACCCTGGGGTAACTAACTAAGAATGTGAAAGACCTGTATGGTAAAAACTTTAAATCTCTGAAGAAAGAAATCAAAAAAGATATCAGAAAATGAAAAGATCTCCCATTCTAATGGATAGGTAGAATTAACATAGTAAAAATAGCAATCTTACCAAAAAGCAATCTACTGATTCAATGCAATCCTCATCAAAATCCCAAAACAATTCTTCACAGATTTGGAAAGAATAACATTCAACTTCATATGGAAAAACAAAAAACCTAGGATATCTAAAATAATCCTGTATAATAAAACAACTGCTGGAGGCATCATGATTCCCGACTTCAAGCTCTATTATAGAACTACAGTAATAAAAACAGCTTGGTACTGGCTTAAAACTGACATGTGGAACAATGGAATCGAATTGAAGGCCCTGACATTAATCCATACACCTATGAACATATGATTTCCAACAAAGAAGCCAAAACTGTACCATGAAAAAATAAAAGCATCTTCAACAAATTGTGCTGGCATAACTGGATGTCAATGTGCAGAAGATTGCAAATAGATCCATATCTGTTAGTGTGCACAAAAGTCAAGTCCAAGTGGATCAAAGACCTCAACATAAATCCAGTTACACTGAACTTGACAGAAGAGAAATTAGAAAGTAGTCTGGAATGCATTGGCCCAGGAGACCACTTCCTACATATAACAGCAGTAGCACAGACACTGAGAGTGACAATTAATAAATGGGACCTCCTGAAACTGAGAAGCTTTTTTAGAGCAAAGGGCACAATCAGTAAGACAATAGGACAGCCTAAAGAATGGGAAGAGTTCTTCACCAATCCCACATCTGACAGAGGACTGATATCCAAAATATATAAGGAACTCAAAAAGCTAGACTTCAAAATACTGAACAATCCAATTAAAAAATGTGCTACAGAGATTAACAGAGAATTCTCAACACAAGAATCTCAAATGGCTGAACGACATTTAAGGAATTGCTCAACATCCTTAGTCATTAGAGAAATGCAAATCACAACAACTCTGAGATAACATCTTACACCTATCAGAATGACTAAGATCAAAAACACTGAAGATAGCTTATGTTGGAGAGGATGTGTAGCAAGGGGAACCCTCCTCCACTGTTGGTGGGAATGCAATCTTGTACAGCCACTCGAAATCAGTATGGAGGTTTCTCAGAAAATTGGGAATAAGTCTTCCTCAAGACCCAGTTATACCACTCTTGGGCATATGCCCAAGGAATGCTCAATCTTACCACAAGAACACATGCTCAACTATGTTCATATCTGTTAGGGACCAAGATGTCAGGAACTAAAAATCATGAACCAGCTACCTAGGCTAGAGAACAAGTCATAAGCTCACTGCCCCTTCCCAGAGCACTAACTAGAGGTGCCCAAAGATAAGAGAACATCCCACAGTCAGGTGCCAAGACAACTGAATGTAAAGAGCATTCCATGGTCAGGTAGTCTAGCAACAGAATAAACGGCCCCTGACCAGTGACCTTAGGCGACATCTCACAGTTGCACAATCTGCCTCACACATCTTGCACCTCTTCCATGTTCTGCACACCCCTTTTCCCCTTCCCTCCCTACTGCCCCTTCCCCTACTATGCTATATAAGCCTTGCAGAGAAAAATAAAATTGGCAGCTTTATCAGAATCTTGTCTTGCTGTCGTCTCTTGTGCCCTCTGTCTCTTTCATTCGTTCCCACAGGTGGGTCGCCCCCTTTGAAACCCTGCTGTCTGGGGCACATATCAGCATTATTCATAATAGCAAGAACCTGGAAACAACCTAGATCCCCCTCAACTGAAGAATGGATAAAGAAAATAGGTCACATATACACAATGGCATACTACTCAGCAGTAAAAAACAATGATATCATAAAATATGCAGGCAAATGGATGGAACTAAAAAAAATAACATCTTGAGTGAGGAAACCCAGACTCAGAAGGACAAACATACTATGTTCTCACTCATAAATGGGTACTAGATGTGAGGGAAGGAATGGCTAGTCTGCAACCCATAGCTCCGGAGAGGCTAGCTAACAGGGAAAGAACCTAGGAGGGACACATGGATGACCCTGCAATTGAGAAGTGGGTGCAATCTACATGAGTAGACTGGATGTGTGGGGGTGGCAGAGGGTGAGGGGAGGGGGATGAGAATCTTGCTAGGGAAATGGGAGGGTCAAAGTGGAACCAGGACACAGTGGGAGGACAGGGAGGGAGATGTCATGATAGATGAAGAAAACATGGAAATAGGAAGAGGCAGAGTGCTGGGGAGGCTCTCAAAAATCCACAAGAATGACCCCCACCCTTGTCTGCTGGCAGTGTTCCATAGGGTGTCTGGACTGGTCTACTCTGGGGACCAGTCTAGCGAATAAACTATTTGCCATCATAGAGCCTTTGTCCAGTGACTGATGGAGGCAGATGCAGAAATACACGGCCAGGTACCAGACTAAGCTCTGGGAATCCAATTGATGAGAGAGAAGAGGGCTTCTGCAAGCAGGAAATGTCGAGATCATGATTGGAGGACGTGCATAGATGACTGGCACTCTAGAGGAAGCCCATGAACTTTGGAATGGTGGCTGTAGAGCCCTCAATGGACTTGACTAGCCCTTCTAAATATGGAAGGTGGTTGTTTGGCTCGATCTATATTGGGGGCACCAGATAAGGGGATTGGGATCCATCCCTGGTGCATGGGCATGCTTCTGGGAATATGGTGACTGAGATGTGACACCTTGCTCAGCCTTGGTGCAGTGGGAAGGGGCTTGGGCCTACCTATGCTCAGTGTGTCAGGTTCTGCTGACTACTCTGGGAGACCTTGATTTGGGAGATGTGGGGATGCGGCATGGTGTGGAAAAGAGGGCTGTGGTAGGAGGAGGTGAGATCTGTGGGTGGTATGTGGAATGAGTAGAAATTTTCTTAATAAAGAAAAATGAAAAAAAAATAATTCATGACTATGTTCTCTTGACATTGGAGAGAGCTGGGGATTCAAAAGCCTGGGATGTTGACCAGTTCTAGGGAAAGCAGACTGCTCCCATCATTGTGTGGGCTCTGTGGCATCATCAGAGGCTGGGGGTAGGCAGGCAACAGTTGGAGAAGTTGGTAGGGATTTTTGGGTGGGGATGGGGGGTTGTGTGTTGCCAAATAAAATACAGGATCTTTATTAATTTTATTTTTTCTTGTTTTTTTATTAAATTTTTTATTCATTTTTACATATCAACCACAGATCCTCCTCTCCTTCTTCTTCCTGGCCCCCAGTCTTTCCCCTCAACCTTCCCCTGATTGCCACCTCCTCCAAAGCAAGGTCTCCCATGGGGAGTGAGCAAAGCCTGGTGCATTCAGTTGAGCCAGGTCCAAGACACTCATCCCCACACCATGGCTGCCCAAAGTGTTCCACCATAGACCCTGGGCTCCAAAATGCCAGCTCATGTACCAGGGATGGATTACAATCTCACTGCCTGGAGGCCCCCTAAACAGTTCAAGATAAACAACTGTTCTGCCTATCCAAAGGGCCTAGTCCAGTCCCAGAGAGGATCCTTAACTATTGGAACCTTCATCCAGTGACTGATGGAAGCAGATGCAGAGATCCACGTCCTGATGCCAGGCTGAGCTCTGGGAATTATTACTTTTTATTTATACAAAAAAGGGGGAAATGTGATATTTTATTTGTGGACATTTTGTGTTAAGTATTTGTTGAATTTAAAATTTTCTTTGTATCTTCAATGCCCAACACTATCTCTTCTATCTCTTATATTCTTTTGGTAATACTTGCTTCTACAGTTCTTGCTTGTTTACTCAGATTGTCCATTTCCAGCCTTCCTTCAGTTTGTGTCTTCTTTGTTGCTTTCACTTCAGTTTCCAAGTCTTGAAATGTTTCCCTCATTTGTTTAATTTTTTCTTGCTATTTAAGAGATTTATTGATTTCTTCCATTTTTATATGTATTCTCCTACATTCCTTTGAGGGTATTTTTCATTTCCCCCTAAAGCATCCCAATCACATTCATAAAGTTATTTTAAGGTTGTTTTCTTCTGTTTCATTTACATTGGGATGTTCAGGTTTTGCTGTAGTAGAACTGCTTGTGTCTGGTGGTTACATGTTGCTCCTTATGTTGTTGAATATATTCTTATACTACACTCAACCCATCTCATGCTCCACAGGTGAAGCCTGTGGCTCCTGGAGTTTCTGAGGCCTCAGGAGATTCTGCCTCCCATTTGCTGGGGCTCTTCCTCCATTTGTAGCAGGTGAGGCCTGTAGCTCCTGTGATCATTCTTCCATGAATCAGTGCATGTGTGACCTCTGGCTCCAGTAGTTTCTCTTCCACCAATTGGTGCAGGTGGGACCTTTGCTTCTGATGGTCACTCTTTCAGCAACTGGAGTATTTGGGGCCTTTGGTTCAAGTTGTTACTCTTCCAAATATCTGTGCAGGTGATGCCTATGGTCCCAGTGGTCACTGCTATGGTGGAGTATGGTGGCATGGGGAACATGCTGTGGCCCAGTCTCTGAGGCTGTGGTGGGTTTGGAAGGGGCATGAAATGTGCCCTTATGGCCTAGGATCTAGAGAGAAGGACTGTCTAATTGGGAACTAGGACACTCATAGTTTCCATCAATCAGTGCAAGGGAGTGCTGTGTGGCATGGTGTCTTAACAGAGTTTTAATTTGCATTTCCTTGATGGTTGAGCGTCTTTTAGTAATACACATTTTTTATTCCATTGGACATTTTGTACAATATATTTTGTGGAATATGATATTTTTTGAATTTTTACTTGATGAGGATTTCATGCAGAAGAACTGTATTTACATCTTTTCCACCACATCCTCTCTTTATAACCCATCTCATGTTCCTACCCTCCATCTAAGAATTCATATATTTTCTTTAATATTATTTTTATATACCTAGAGAGAGATAGACATGCACACTGACACATAAAGAGACAGAAACAACTGTTGAGTACAGTTACTGCTTCTAGCTTAAGCTCATCTGTAGAGAGGATGCAATCACCATTTCTCAGCACCATTGATAGCCTGTAGTTCTACATGTAGAGGTGTGGACATGTCATAATTCTCTCATCTCTTTGGCAGGTGTACTTTTCACTGTGTAGGCTGTATTCATGCAACAAATTTGTTAATATATCATAGGTTAAGTTTCATTGCCATAGAAAAGACACTCCTCAGCAGGCACCATAGTCTTCCAAGTCTTCCTGGTCTTAGTGTCTTTCTGCCCCTTTCCAAAAAGTTTCTTGTTCCCTAGGTGTTGGGCTCATGGTGTGTGTGTGTGTGTGTGTGTGTGTGTGTGTGTGTGTGTGTAATCATGTTGTGTATCACATTTGTTCCTCATCTATTGACAAGTTTGGGGTTTTTGCTTTGGATTCAGTGTATTGAAGAAGAAGTTTATCATGAGTGGCAAGGGTTATGCTTATCCAGGCATAGAAGAATATGTTTCCAGAATTATACTGATTCAGAAAAAAGGAATCATTGGTTCAGCCTTATAGTCTAAGACATCACTAATTATAGGCACTTGGCTAGGTTTATAGTAACAAACATACATTCCTTTCTGTTGAGTGCCTTAAAGATGACTAAACAAGTGTTGGTTACCCCAGATAAAACTTGCCACAATCACATCTTTAAATATATTTTGCCCTGATAGTCTTTATGGTGGTTCATAGGGTATACTGTCTTAGAATTATTTGCATCTCTCTCATTTCTTAAAGATTTATTTATTTATTTATTTATTTATTTATTTATTTATTTATTTATTTATTTATTATGTATACAGTATTCTGCCTGTGCACCAGGAGAGGGCACCAGCTTTCATTTTAAATAGTTGTCAGCCACCTTGTGGTTATTGGGAATTGAGCTCAGGACCTCTAGAAGAAGAGCCCATGCTCTTAAGCTCTGAGCCAGCTTTAGGGGAGGCTGGCAGTAGGATCAAAATGCATTACTGGTACATGATGGGGGGTTGTAATTCACTCCCTATGGTCAGAAACCTAATGCAGCTCTGAAGCAGGGGAAAGGGTCTACTGGATGTGACTCCCCATGGGAGGTCTTGCCTTCTTGTTGTTGGGAGTGAAGGGGTGTTGGGAGGGGGGAAGTTAGGGGTGGAAGGAGGGAAGAGGGGAATCTTTGATTAGTATGTAAAATGAATGAATTGTTTTTCTTAACAGAAAAAAATGTGTTTCCCTCTTGGCAGTTTTTAGTACCTGCAAATACTCTGAAAACTAGTCCTCAGGGAGGCAACTTCCCAGTCAATTCCATATCAATATGTGCATGTCTGTGTCTGAAGTTTGTGGTGACTTCAGCAATAAGGAATATTTTCAATTTGTGGGAAGCAATCAGATGACTGTTCATAGTTTATATGTTTGTGAGCATATTTTGGATTCCCCTGAAAAATGACCTACAGAGAGGTTTTTCATTCCTGACATTGAGATTCATGTAAGATGGTCTGTGTATCTTGGGGAATTGCTATCAATTCAAAAGTCCAATTCATTTAACATTTATATGTAAATACATACTCAATAAGTTATTTCATACATTTATTTCTAATTTTACTTTTTTATTAAATCTTTATTTCAATACTATATTTTTATATTTTCACGTCTGTTAATGGCTCCCCAATCCTCCACAAATATCTATGAATCCAATTTTTTTTGTATCTCTCTTAAACAAAGCAAAGCATAAATGGAAATCATAACAAATAAGCAAAAAGAATAAAATAAAATAATGCCCAAAGAAAACAAAATCAAACAAAGCCTCCTGTCCAAAACACACAAAACAAAAACCCATGAAATATATCTTGTGTGGCCAACTACAACAAAAGGAATAAACATTCCTGGGAGTGTGGTTGAAATAGCCATTGAAACACCATTCTAGAAAATATTGTGTCTTTTGCAACAAGCAAGAACTGCAAAATATTTCTTATTTAGGGATAGGATTTGAGTCTGTGTCTACTTGCTAGTACTGTGATATTTTTGGCTGGTGCCACTGCAGATCTTATGTATGTTTCCAACACTGTTGTGATTTCATGTGATTGTCCAGTCCCATCAGTTTCTAGAAGGCAATGTTTCCTTGAAGATGTCCACTACCTCTGCCTCTTGAAATGTTTCCACCTCTTTTTCCATATAGATCCCAGAGGCTTCTGGGTTGAGATTTCTCTATAGTAACAGCTGCTAAGGTGATGTTCCAGGGGACAACGCTTATTTCTGTCATCAAATATGGAAAAGTCTACCTGTTGCCCAAGTAGAAGCTTTTCCCCTACTGACAACCATGCACATTGGTAGAAAGTACTCTTCAGGATACCACATAGAAAAATATGTGGGAATAAAGACTAATAGGGTCCATTTATGAATGATTCCTTCCATTAAACATTTACATTTAGAACTAAGCAATCAATCCATCTACAAACCCCTCCCAACCTGAGGCTCAGGGATCATTGAAGAAGGAAGGAAAGATCTTGAGAGCCAAAAGATGAGGGAGATTCCTGTAAGAATATGTGTTCTATGAAGAGCAGAATGTATACAATAAAGTCTCACCCACATTACCACCAAAATGTAAGGAAAACAAGGATGACATTGTGAAACTTGATAAACTGGATGGGAAGAGATGATCATTCCAAGGAAATGGAACAGACATATTTTAAGTGTCACCTAAAACCTTAAAACTATGAATGAGTCAATAAAGTGATTTATCCCTGAAGTTTTGAAGAGAATTTAAATCTGATCTTATGAAAATAACATAACATTTTGGGACAAAGATGCACCCTAACAATCCTGCATTGGAGGCCAAGATGGAGAAGACCTCCACAGCAACCATGACTTTCCCCTTGGTGCTGTGGTAGACAGGGTGGAAGGTGACCCAGACACTACAGAACACCAGCATGCTGAAGGTCAGGAATTTAGCTTCACTGAATCTGTCAGGAAGATTCCGGTCCAAGAAAGCCATGGTGAAGCTCCCCAGAGCCAAGGAGCCCAAGTATCCCAAGACAAAATGGAATGAAATGACAGAGCCTTTGCTGCACACAATGATGATCTGTCCATGTTCAGAGTGTGTATCTGTGTCAATAAAGGGAGGGGACGTGAACAGCCAGATTCCACAGAGAATGAGTTGGACCAGGGTGTAGAAGAGAATGACAAATTTAGGTGCCCCTGATACCAGTATCCCTCTCATCCTTTTTCCTGGAGTCGTGAGCTTAAAGGCCAAGACATCCGTAATAGTCTTGGCTAAGAACATAGACAGAGCTACTGTGAAAAAGACTCCTAATGTGGTCTGCTGAAGGATGCAGGTGACTATGTGGGGATGCCCAATGAAGAGCAATGAGCAGAGGAAACAGATTGTGATGGAGATCAGTAGGATGTAGCTGAGAATGTGGTTATTGGCCTTCACAATGGGAGTGTCATTGTACTTCACAAAAGCACCAAGAACAAGAGCCGTGAGGGCAGAGAAGCACAGGGACATGCAGGCCAGAGTCATCCCCAATGGGTCTTCATAAACTAGAAAGGAGACATGTCTTTGCAGGCAATGTGTGTGCTCTGTGTTGGAATACTGATCCTCTGGACAGTGCATACACTGCTCCATATCTGCAGAAGGAAATTAAAATTTTCATCATTATAGTATTAATATTTTAGTATCTGTATTAATCAGAAGATACCTCAATAACCATTTTGTGTTCAGTGATAAGTATTTCCTTGTTGCTATATGGAGCAGGGAGGTCAGGGTGCTTGGTAGCAATCCATCTTGAGTGATGGAAATCACCACCTTCACAATAAAACGACCTGAGAAGCTTCTTATTCCCATTTATCAACTTCCATATTTATGAAAGTTTTTAAAAATAAGAAAAATACTTGGTTTCTTAGGGCTTATAAGTGGTAATAAAAACAGCTCAGATTGATTAATTTCTTAAACATTATACTTATTATCTACAGATCTTTGTACTATGAATATGTGGTGGTTAAAGTGAGAGCAGCTCCCATATACTCAGAGATGTGATTACTTGGTTACTAGGGAATGGCACAATTAGAAAAGATTAAAATATGTGTTCTATTGGAGTAGGTGTGACTTTGTTGGGAGAAGTGTTTCACAGAGAATGGGTATTCATTTTTCAAAAGGTCAAGTGAATCCCAGTGTCTCTCTCTTCATGCTCCTGAGAATCTGGATATAGAATATACATCTTCTCCAGAACTGTGTCTCTCTCTGTGCTGACATTATGACAATGGATTAAAACTGTAAGCAAGCCTCAATTAAATGCTTTATTCATAAGTCTTGTTGTGGTTATGGTGTCTCTTCACTGTAATATAACACACACTAAGACAAAAGTAATATGGAGGAGTGAAACATTGCTGTGACAGGCCTGGCCATGCTTCTAGTTGCCATAATGTGGAATTCAGAACTATGGATTAGGAAAGCAGGTGAATGTTTTAAGTAATGCTTTATGGGTCATGCTATTGGGAACATGGAAAGCAGTTCTGAGGGACATTCAAACAGTGGGAATGTCTGAAACCCAAGCAGTTTTATGGGCATAAAAATTAGTAAAATGGCTGAGAGACTGTTCCTGTAATAATTTGACTAAGAGTGTGGTTCCTATTTGCCCTGGTCCAAAAATATGCCTGAGGCCAAATTGAAGAGTTTTGAATTAAGAAAATTGAGGAAATCTTAAGATAGTCTAGTGTTGACTTCTTTACATGGTTATTAGTTGTCATTCTTATTCAAATCCATAATGAAAAATTTGATGAGCATGGAAAAATAATAAACAAATGGTTTGAGAAGAAAAGGAGCCTCAGGAAGTATAATGCAGGTAATTCCAGAGTTTAAAGAGATAAAAAAATATAAAGAAAAGTATGGTGATATTTTATTTGTACTGAAATGTGATTTTATTTGTATGTTAATAAATAAAGCTTCCTGGGGGTCAGAGCTAATAGCAAGACATAGCAGAACTTGGGCAGTGGTGGTGCACGCCTTTAATCCCAGCAATTGGGAGGCAGAGCTAGGCAGGATCTCTGTGTGTTCAAGAATACAGCCAGCATGGAGACACAAACCTTTAATCTCAATACCAACCATAGAAGATCTGGAGGTCTATACAGGTAAACTCTATTTGAACAAAGGAGCCAAGTTCCCAATCTAATAAGCAGAAAACATTGGAAGATTTGGTCACATAGTTCTAGCTTTGAGAAAAAGATAGAAGAAGGCATGTGTGGAACCTTCATCCAAGGCTAAGTAAGGCCACTAGGACAGGTATTTGTTCAAGGTGTCCCTGCATGGAGGCCAAACAATTCCATTAAGAGAAGTGGGAAAGGTGAAGCCCAGAATTGATTGGAGATCCCAAGATTTTGGAGGTGCCAGAGTCATGGGGTAGCTGCCAAGGTACCAGCAGACAGGTTGAAGAACCAGGCCAAGAGAGTGTATTTTGTTGCAATCAACAAAACAGAAAGATGTTGGAGAACTGAAGAGTGCTTTAACAACAGACATGGAGATGCAGAATTTGGAGTTTGCCCTGTAGGACTTTTGATGTTGGACTAAAAGCATTTTAATTTATGATGGGCCTACAAACCTAGGGGGACCAGGGACTGTTATATACTGGTTTGAGTGAGAAGGAACCCCATAGGCTCTTAGATTACTATGCTTGTTCTCTAGGGAGAGGCATGATTGAATGGGATTAAGTGATTTATTCTTGTGGGAGTACCTGTAGCTTTCTTGGAGGAAGTGTGTCATTGAGACTAGCCTTTGGTTTCTCAGTAAAGACAAACAGCACCACTTTCTCTCTCTTTCTTCTGCCTGAGGATCTGGAAAGAGAACATTCAGCCACTTCTCCAGAACCATACCTGCCTGTGTGCTGGCAGGCTCCTTGTAATTGCAATAGTGGACTAAACCTCTTATAGTGTCAGTGAGCAACAATTAAATGTTTTTCTCAAAAAAAATTGTTCATGTTCATGGTTTCTCTTCAATGCAATAGAAGCATGCTCAGATCACAAAGGCAGGAGATACAATGCCATGTATGTGACTTTAGCTGGAGCCCCTACTCTGTATCTTCATACAGAGTCAATGATTGACAATTCTCTCAGATACACACTGTTTGCATAAAGCAATATTTTCACTAAAGAAGCTGTATTCTCATTCACCAAAATACCCTTTGTTTTAAGTTCATAACATCAACATTTAATATAAATATTTGGACAAAGGGACATTTATTTTTTTGTACTATGTTTTATTCCAGTGAATTCTGGTATGTGGATATGTATACATTCACATTTTCTTTGGTTCTTGCCATTACTCACCTGTTTATTAGAAGAAAAAAATCCAAATGACTCATGAATTTTTAATGTTACAAAAATAAATATAAATTTTTAACATTGTATTTAAAATTAATACATACATATAATATATTTGGAATTAATATACCTTCCTAGTATTTTTTGCTATTGACTGGAGAATGGAGTAGATATGGCACTGTGCTTCAAGTGAGCCTAATGCTGGTACTGAATGGAGAAATGAAGGGGATATAATTAATTTTAAACTAAAATAGATTTAAATTAAGTATATGATTATGTTTATATGGTATGCATAAATGTATACATATGGTTTTATGTGTGAGTGATTTTTGCATGTCAGTGCGCTCACACATGCATCTCTGCATATATTTGTGGTTCAGAAAACAATCATCAGGTGTTTTCCTTCAGCTCTTTCTCTTTTAGAAAGTCTCTTTTTGTTCCCAACTACACTTTCCAAGCTAGATGACATGCAAGATTATGTCTATTCTGAGTACTTTCCTTATCTCTTGGTAGGATGTGATTGCTGAAGAACACTCTCATATCTTGAGGTGTATTCTTGGGATATGAAATCTCATCCTAATCATTTCACAATAATTGCTTTGTTCTGTAAGCTATTTCTTAAGATATTAAACATATTTCATTAAACAACAAGAGTCTGAAACTCTCTCTGGTTCTCATCAGTGACAAGAGGTCCTCATTAGTGCCAGGTGGACAATAATGTGGACTGGCTGACACTGTTTTAAGTTCAATTTGTACAAATGGTGAAGGAAGAGTAGACATATGGATAGCAATACTGTGTTCAAAAGTTTCTTGTAGAATAAATTATAAAATATTCCTGTTTTTCATTAAAGATTTTTTAGAGTCAGTGTCTCTCTTCCCACCCAAAAAAATCCTGCCTCTATGACATAGGTCCTGTGACACAGCCAGTCTTGGGAAGCCCCACACATCTCTGCCCCATTTGCAGGCCATCAGAGAAAATATCTGCATGAAGATCCCCCACTAAAACCTCTCATCAGATCCTGCAATCTACAAGACACATAACCTACCCCAATATCCATCCATCTCTGACCCAAGTAACTTCCTGAGACACAGAAACCAAATTGTCAGCTCTCATTGGACCAAGAGTATCTCCTGAGACACAGCATCTGCCAATTCTAATTGGACCAAGAGACGCTACCTGGAACACAGAATCTGTCAGCTCTGACTGGACCAAGAGCACTGATAAGACCAAGAGTGGCTCCCTGATTCACAGAATCACCTAGTTTGGATTGAACCAAGAGCACATGCCTGAGATATAGAATCTACAAACTCCAATTAGATCAAGAGCTAAGTTTAGACTCAGAGGGGCCCCCAAGACACAGACATAGCAAGCAAAGAGTGGACCAATAGCAGCTTGCTCAGACACTGGCACCTCTTGCACCTATTGGAGAAAGAGATGTGCAGATGTCAGTGTAAAAAAAACATAGAACAACATAAAGGGCAATATGGCATCACTAGAACCTAGCCCTTCTACAACAGCAAGACCTAAACATCACAATGTAGCAGAAGCAGAATAAAGCAACCTTAAAAATAACTTCATGAAGATACTAGAGGCCTTTAAAGAACAAATTAAAAATTCCCTTAAATCTGAGAAAAAGACAAACAAAAAATGGAAAAAATCAATAAATCCCTTAAAGAAATCTAAGAAAACCATGAAAAAGCAATTAAACATATGAAGGAAACTGTTCAAGACTTATTCTGAGTGAGGTAACCCAGGCTCAAAAGGACAAACATGATATGTGCTCACTCATAAGTGAATACTAGATGTAAAGCAAATGATAACCAGACTGTATCCCACAGCTCCAGAGAAGTTAACTAACTTGGGAAGACCCAAAGAGGGATGCACCAATCACACTAGGAAGGGGAAATAGTTGAGATTTCCATGAGTGAACTGCAGGTGAGGGGTATCAATAGAGGGTAGGGTATGGGGGATGAGAACTTAAGGGAATGGGATGGTTAAGCTGGAACAGGGATGGAGGGAAAACACAATGAAAAAAATAACATGATAGAGGGAGAAGTCATGGAGATAGAGAGAAAATTGGTAAAAGGGAAGTTGCCAGGAATCCACAAAGATGACCCCAGCTTGGACTGCTAGTATTAGTGGTGAGGGTACTTGAACTGGCCTACTCTGGTAATTGGATTGGTGAATACCACACTGTTGTCATAGAGTCTATATACAGTAACTGATGGAAGCAGATGCAGAGTCCCACCGCCAAACACCAGGCACTTTTCCAGGAATCCAGTCAAAGAGAGAGAAGAGGGATTCTATGAGCAATGATATCAAGACCATGATGGGGAAACATGCAGAGATGACCAAACCAAACTAGTGGAAACTCATGAAAGTGGGATCAATGGCTGTATAGCTTCCATGGGACTGGACTAGGCTCTCTTCATGGTGAGACAGTTCTGTAATTCGATTTGCTTGGGAAGCTACCCAGCAGTAGAATCAGAATCCATCTGATCCATGAGAGGGCTCTTTGGAGCCCACTACTTATAATAGGACAACTCATGCAGCCATTAGGCAGGGGGAAGGGCTCGGACTTGCCTCTACTGGATGTGCCTCCCCACAGGAGGCCTTCCCTTCTTGTTGTGGGGAATGGAGTTAAGTTGGGGGGGAGGCTGGAGGATGAAAAAGGGGGATCGCTAATTGGTGTGTAAAATGAATGAATTTCTTTTCTTAATGAAAAAAGATTTTTTTTGAAAATATAAAATGTGTAACCTTTATCGTATGAGCAAGATGTGTCATTTAAGGAAGACAGTTCAATTTCCATCCAGAGTTCATATTATGGCTGATATCAGAGAAATCATTCAGTTATAATCACATATTTTATGTCTTCAGTTTCCATCCAGGATCTTTCTAGTTTTGAAAAGAGAAGACATTCCATTTCAGCAATGTCTTCTGCAGACAAACACATACCTGTCTCATTGGAAACATCATTTTCTGGGCACCAGGCACAGTCAAAGCAGCAGTCTGCTGTGTGTTCCTGATGAAATTTCCTCAATCCAGGAGTGCATGTCACACAGCATGTAGAAGTCGGAAGCGGAAAGAAACAAAATAACAGACACACATTACAAATATTATTCTGTTACCATGCATTACATAGCATATTCAGGTATCTGAGCATTTTTCATAAACCAGAAATAAAGATAAAGGCCCTAAAATATTTATTACATTTAGTCACATTGTATGTATTAAGTTTGATTGTAGAGATTAGAAATTGTGTCTTCCCTGATTGAAATGATCCAAAAAGAGAAATGCATTGCTTCTGGAGGGTTTAAAAATCAAAATCAAGGATGAGGACTTAGGTGTGGAGAAGACAGGGTGGAATTATATAAAGTCATGGAATGAAGAAAACTAGTCATCTGATAGGAATTTCTCACAGGCTTAAAATTTTAAGTTAAAATAAAAGTTTGGGATCTAGAAACATGTTTCTGGAAACTATTACATGCTATCCTTGATTAAACTATAAAGATGTTCACACAGAATCACAAAATTTCATGGGTTCTATCTAGTTACAAATTTTTAAAAAATCTAAATTTTTTTTTTTAAATTTTGTATATCTGTTTCTGTGGTAGGAGATGAATTTAAATACAACCCTAGATATTCATGGATGCCCAAAGGATTGTGTCCCCGTGACCTGGATTTATTGGTAGATGTGAACCATCAAACACAGAGCTGTGTGAACTGAGCTTGGGCCTGTCTCAGGAGCAATGACTGTTGTTAACCACCAAGCCATCACTCTAATCCCACACATTTTTATAGCACCAATGTACTGTAAGGAATGAAAATGATGGTGTACTCACAAGTGTTGCTCCCATGGTCTGCTCCAAGTCTTCAGAAATGTACAGTTGTTGTCTCTGTGGAAAATAGGAGGAATAACCTCCTAGTTTCACCTTTAATCCAAAGCCTTGTGGGAAATTCCAAATGTTGTATATGTCATAGTCTGCACACAGTTTTCTTCTCAGATTCATGTCAACTAGCTCTCCAATAGGGTTCATAAATACCCTGTTCTTCAGCAAAGAAGCCATCTAAGTGAGATACATCACTAAATGATTACCTGTGCTTATCCAGTAAGTCAAAGTGACAATGTGAATGACCCGTAATTTTCAATGTGTTCCAGAAAAGACAACAGTATTAAAGATATCCCATATAGTTAAATATATCACATGTGTAACTACATTTTTTATACTTCATATGCATTTTTCATGGTGGAACTAGGAGAAATTTGTTACTTGCATGAAAACTGTCCAAAGGGATGATTTTACTTAAGTGTGTGAGGGTTAATTTGTGTATGTGTGTGTAGCATAAATTAATTTTAAAACGATAAAAGTTGTAAATTTAAGCAGTGAGAAAACTGGAAGATTTTGAAAGAAACAGAATACTTATTATGCCAACATAATATAGGTATAAGAGATAAAATAAATGTATTAACACCAACCAGTCCTTATTATTTGTCTACATACCTAATTGATACTTCATATAAATAATTATTTATGACATTTATCAGCACATATTTTGTATCTCTAGAAAGATATTCTTTTCTAGTTGTCACTTAACAATATTATGATAAAATTTTCAGTGACTATTTCCAATATTGAACTCATTTGTTAAAATTTTGAGTTACATTCTCACAAAATAACTGCTTTACATACAAAAAATTGTCACCTATTGAATGTTAATCTTGTGAAGTCCATTTATCAAAATAAAATATTTATTAGCGAGTTTTGAGGAATAGAAATCTTTGTATTGAGAGAACAGTCCCTGACAAATACATATGAACATTTGTGGGGCTATTTAAAAATATAATTATTTAAGCATGTTGGAAAATATGATAATTTACCTGATGACAGTCATGGAATATTCCTCTGAGTTCAGCTATAGGCTGAGAAACTACTAGTTGATAAACAATTTCATGGTAGGTGTAGGCAACAGCGTATACAGCATTGTATAAATTGTAACCTCCTTCATTCATGACCATGTCAAATTTGTGTTTTGATAACCACTCTAATGTAGTGTTGAATGAATAATAATTCGTTGAACTAAAGTTGGTCTCAGAGACTGAACAGTTATAATAATTCCACTTTGTTCTCATCTGAGAAATGTCTACTGGATATTTGGAAATGTTCACTATTTGCATAAAATTCCTAAATTTGTAAACCTTACCATGGTGGTGTGCAAATGTGACAGTCCCTTGGAAGGGGTCAAGGCTGGAATCTTTCTTACTTGTGACATCCCATTGTGAGGTGGTGACCCAGATTTTCTGTAAACCTAAATATCCCCACCTTCTGAAGCTGACTTCTAGGGTAGAGTTCATTTCCCCATAAACAATAACAGCCTTTGCTGATGATGCCATTATTTGTTTGTCATATATTCCAGCCCTTGCTGTGTATAATTGAATGTTATCTGTGATCACATTCACAAAAGCTAAGCAGACTCCATTTCTTTGCATCTCTTCTCTTAAGTCTGAGAGAAACTGAATCCCTTGGTCATCATCTGAGACAACCAACCCTACCCAGGTCCATGCAAAATAAAGCATCAAAGAGACCATGGCCTTGGGCAAACATGTATCCTTGTGTGCTATTTGGTAGACATAGGGAAATAGGACATTATCACTCAGGATAGGATGAAATGGTCCAAAGAATATCTGAAGGATGAAGAACAAAGAAAGCAATGTGAGGATTATGATAAGTGGGAAGTTCATTCATAGATATGAGTTGTGTTACTCACCTTCCAGAACTCCTACAGAGGACAGCTAGATTAACCTGTCAATGTTGTATTTTAATTCTATTGGATTCTAGAGTATTTATTACAAGTCTGAATGTTCAACAAAAGTTTTGCATTTCTGCCCCCCACCAGTTCATCTATTCTTGTAATACAAAGATATATCAGTGACATACCAAAAAGTGATTTCTTACTCATTTAGAATATATAGATCAGCACACACCAGCTCATGCTGCTCATTCATTCTCTGTAGAAGCTTGGAATTGGCATAGACAAGCTGTTATCTCTACTTTTTATGACTCTGTCTCACCGTTGGAGATGTGATAATGGTTGTCATTTTTATAGATGTACTCCATGATGGTCCTATAAATGATACATCACGTGTAGACACTCCACACTAATAATTAGGAAGAGTTGAAACATTTGCTTGTGGTGAATGTTTTAGATTGATTATATTCAATATATCGGAACACATGCCAACAAGGATGGAAAATAGCAAAGACATGTTGGGTAAAAATAAGGGTTCATGTTGATCTCTTCAGTAGCAAAAATCAATACCAGAAAAAATCAAATTTCTCTGTTGGTACTCTAAAAATGAGACAAGAACATCATGGAGGATGTTATGAATATGAAATGTTCAAAGCCATTGAAGCAAACCTTTTTCTATGGCCCTCTAAATTTGTGTATTATTTCTATATTTATTCATGTCAGGGTATGGAAAAGTGATTTTTAAAGATGAAAGCTTTTCCAGAAATTGCTGTGGATATCGCTCTGTGTAAATAAAGTTCTGATTGGCCAGTGGCCAGGCAGGAAGTATAGGCGGGACAAGAGAGAAGAGAATTCTGGGAAGTAGAAGGCTGGGGAGAGATACCGCCAGCTGCCGCCATGAGAAGCAACATGTAAAGACACTGGTAAGCCACACGCCATGTGGCAAAGTATAGATTAACAGAAATGGGTTAATTTAAGATAGAAAAGGTAGATAACAAGCAGCCTGCCATGGCCATACAGTTTATAAGCAATATAAGTTTCTGTGTGCTTTCTTGGTTGGGTCTGAGCGACCATGGGACTGGCAGGTAAGAGAGGTTTGTCCTGACTGTGGGCCAGGCAGGAAAACTCTAACTACAAATGGCACCCAACGTGTTGGCAAGAGTTTCCACCTAAAACCTGAGAAAAAAGATTCTAAAACGGAGCTAAAAACAGCTTCCTAGTTGTCTTTCTTAAGTTAGCGGCAGCCTGTCGGTTTGAGCTACTGTGGCGGGTTTCTGGCGTGTGCGTCTGACCTGCAGTGTGGCGGGAATGAGGAATCTACAAGTGACACTTTACTCTGCTGTGTGGTGGATTTAGCCTTTGCTAGTTTAAAAAAAAAAAAGTTTCTGGGCTATGCACTGCTTTAATAGAACTGCTTCTGATAGTTGATGGTACACATGGCTCCAGACCCAGAGCTGGCGGTAAACTGTACCGCCTCCATGCTGGGAAGCTGAGGTGGGCGGAGCCAGCAGCCACAACAGTGTTTCAGTCTTACAACGATGGATATTACACAGAGAATCTGGTTTGTCTTGTCTTTGGGATTTTTAACTACAAAAAAAGATTTGATCATAGAAGATGTTGAGTTAAAAAAATATGTAAATTTTAAAGACACCTTGACTTCAAAATTTGGATATAAGGATATGTTGCTTTGGAAAGGAGTCTTTGCTTTTGTTTCCACAGAAAGCCAGAGGCTATGGATTTGTTCCAGATTAAGATACATCAGGTTTGATCAGCCAAGACCACCTGAAAGGTTTCCGATGACACCATGGCCCAGATGATCCAACATCCAGAATCGTTTCAAGGCAACTGGCTCAGAGGTTCACCCTAATGGACTACTCCATAATCCTAAAATTTTCTTTGTGTCCCCATAAGATACAGCGCCCCCCTCCAGCAGGAAGTAGTAAGAAAAACTACGCCCACATTCCCAAAATTATCAAGCTGGCTTTGGAGATGGAATTGGCTCACTCCTTCTCTAAACCCAGACACATTGCGAAAAGAAAAGGTTAAGAGATTCTTGTGTCCCAAATCAGAAGAGCCCTCTGGTGTGGGACAGAGAAAAACCAATATTTTTCTTTAAAGCAGTTTGATTATAAATGAGATCTCTTTCTAAGGAAGAAAAGGGGATATGATACAGATATAACAGGATGAAAGGGTAGATTAAGGAACTTACTTCTAAAGAGCAACAACTTGTTTAAAATGTTTTACATTGGTATAGATTTTAGTCTATTGATACAAACTTAAAGTTAATTTTCTTATACTATGTATATATTTCTACTCTTGTTTAAGGTATTATGTTTGTATAACTCATTTAAAATTGTAATGGATAATTAAAAATAGATTAATAATTAATCATCTGTGATAATCATACTCATAGCCATGTTAGTTAAGTCTTCTAGGTATACATAGAGATATTTCAGATAGATAGGTAATCTTCAAATACTTCAAAGACCTTTGGAATATGGCATTTAAAATATTTTTAAAATTTAGACTTTCTGGACAGTGAGACATGTCTGCTCCTGGCAGCACCGATTTACTTCAGAGAGGAGGATGGGCATTGAAGACACTTCATATCTTATCTTCACCTTGGCAAAAATAGCCATTTGGGCAAGAAACTGTTCTTGCCTGGACTGCTTGATCAACTGGACGTACAGGACCCAAATAAAGGTGACCACTAAACTTTGTTTGACAAAATGGTCCTTCAGGTTCCTGCTTCACAGAGGAAACCGCCAGACATTCTACAGGACACAGAGAGAAGTGACCGAGAGACTCTAGCCCTGTGGGCTGAAGACAAATGCCCGAACATTACAAAGGAACATTAGGTGACTGTTCAGGCTGCCAGCTGTCTCTGTCTACCCTACAAGACTCCCAAAAGTTGCTTGCATCCTTCTCCTGTTTCTCAGGTAATATTATATCCTTCTGAGGTCTTTGATTTGATTGAAGACTAGATAGTTATAATTTCCTCAGTTATGATAAAAGATAAGTTAGATATAAAACCTTAGACTCACAAATATAAGATAGATAGGATATCTTCTTTAATATTGTAACTGTAATTCTTGCTTGATAATTGTTTTGTTATATGTAATTGTACTATGTAAAAGTTAAAACCTTCCTTTAAAAAAAAAAAAGAAAAGGGGAAGTGCTGTGGATATCGCTCTGTGTAAATAAAGTTCTGATTGGCCAGTGGCCAGGCAGGAAGTATAGGCGGGACAAGAGAGAAGAGAATTCTGGGAAGTAGAAGGCTGGGGAGAGATACCGCCAGCCGCCGCCATGAGAAGCAACATGTAAAGACACTGGTAAGCCACACGCCATGTGGCAAAGTATAGATTAACAGAAATGGGTTAATTTAAGATAGAAAAGGTAGATAACAAGCAGCCTGCCATGGCCATACAGTTTATAAGCAATATAAGTTTCTGTGTGCTTTCTTGGTTGGGTCTGAGCGACCATGGGACTGGCAGGTAAGAGAGGTTTGTCCTGACTGTGGGCCAGGCAGGAAAACTCTAACTACAAGAAATCATCTAAATAGATCATTCTGATATAAGAGTTTTCTCTATGTGAAAATACATAAGAGGCTCTTGTGATCCCTGAATGCTATCCAGGAACTAGAACATAGCACTAGACATTCAGTCTGCTTTTTATTTGTTTGGGGATTGTCATTCTGGAGAAATATGAAGAAAAAAAATTCCATGAACCAAATAGCTATAGGCTGGCACTTTATCCTCCAATTGTTAAAGGATAATTAAGGAAGGAATAAAGTTTAACATATTTTATTAATTAAATTTTCATTCGTGTATACAAAGTGTCTTGACCATATTGAGTATATCAAAAATTACATAATAGATCATAACCTTCAACCCATTGTAGATGTTTGCTGCTCTTCCCAAGCTCATCCTGTTACTAGGAATTAAAAAAGATCAAGTGAATAAAAATAAGAAAGGAAGAAGTCAAACTATTGATATTTGCTTATGTTATTATAGAATACATAAGTAACCCTAAAATTCTATCAGGGAACTGCTATAGCTGATAATCAGCTTCAGTGTTGTGCATGAATACAAAATTATCTCAAAAACATCACATGTCCTGTTATATATGAATTATCAATAGGATGAAAAGGCAATCAGAAAAAAAAAACAACCTCATTCACAATAGCCACAAAAATTTTTTTAAAAAAGCATATTTGTGTAACTCTATCCAAGCAAATGAAAGTCTTACATGAGAAAATCTTCAAGTATTTGAAGAAAGATATAGAGGGAAATATCAGAAGATGGGAAGATCTCACATGCTCAGGGATTGGTAGAATTAACATAGTAAAAATGTCAATCTTACCAAATTACATATATAAATTCAATGCAATCCCCATCATATTCCAACATAATTTTTTACATAATTTTATCCGTCACCATGCACAAAACTCAAGTACAAGTGGATAAAAACCTCAATATAAAACAACTTATATTGAAGAAAATTGCAAAAAGCCTTGAGTACATTGCCAGGTGACAACTTCTTGAACATAATACCAATAGTGCAAACTCTAACTCTGACAATTAATAAAAGGTACCTCATGGAATTGAACAGCATCTGTAAGGCAAAGAAAAGCACCCAGTGGTGGTGGTGGCAGCGGCACATGCCTTTAATCCCAGCACTTGGGAGGCAGAGCCAGGCGGATCTCTGTGAATTCGAGGACAGCCTGATCTACCAAGTGAGTTCCAGGAAAGGCACAAAGCTACACAGAGAAACCCTGTCTCAAACAAAAGAAAGAAAGAAAATAAAAAAGAAAAGCATTAATAGGACCAAATGGCAGCCTACAAAATAAGAAAAGGTCTTCAACAACCCCCACATCAGAAAAAATATATAAGAAACTGATTTCCAAAATATATAAAGAACTCAAAACCTAGACATCAACAAACTGAATTATTCAATTAAAAATGGAGGATAAATATAAACAGAGAATATAAGTAAATTAGCTGCAACAACTCGGTTTGGTCCCAAATTTTAGGCCAAAAATGTGAGATTTGCAACTCTGGGAAAGATGTCCTGACTACATGGGGAGTCAGGCTACACCTTGAGCTGCTTAGTACAGCTCTGATGGCTGAACTGCAAGGAGACAGTTCAGTCCTGGGGGGCAAGGTATCCCAGACACCTTGAGCTGCTGAGAACTATGGTTCTGCCCTGAAGGTGTCCTGGACACCTGGAGCTGTTGTGCACAGCTCTGACTGCTGGAACTGCAAATAAGCAGTCCAACCCTGGAAGGGAAATTTTTCTGACTTCTTGAGAAATTCATGCCTGGAACTGCTTCAGCAGGGAAGGGCATCATGACTATTCGGGGAAAGTCATGGAATACCTGGTGTAAATGTGAATGTACTCCCTGCAGGATATAGTAATCCTGCTCCTCTCCTGGAGAGCAGCTACAGCTGAGTTTTGCTCTCCACCCACTTAAGGGGGCTCCCTAGCAGAGCTCTGCATTTTTGGCCTAAAATGTTTCTTCTTTTGCTTCACACTACAAAAGGGGAAACCCCTGAGAAATGTAGCAATCTCCTCCAGCTGCAGAGAAAAGTGTTATTTTTCAGCTATCTCTTGCTCTTCTGTTCAGATACTCCTTGCTGTGCTCTTTCAGCTCTCCCTTTTTTTGTCCACTGAGGGCCATCTCAGCAAGGATCTTCTCTACACTAGTGAATGAAGATCTTCACACCCAAACTGTTTTGAAAAAGATATTTATTTGGGAAGAAGAAGTCCAGGAGAGTAGCTGCCTCTACCAGAGTGGATAGATTAGCCATGTTTTTTTCAAATTGACCAGTCAGGGTTGTTTACAAAGGAAGTCTTAGGGGTGGAGTCAACCAGAGGTTGACTTGGGACCCAGGGTTCCACTGTGATCACTTGGTTTCACAAGCCAGTTGGCCAAGGGCAGAGATGACACTGATCTGAACTGAGCCAAACTGTGTTTTTTCCGCCCTGATCTGAGCCATCTTTCCCTAGTTCTGGGCTCACAGTCAGGGTTGGTTTGCTTAACCACCTCCCCTTTAGTCTACATTTCCCCCTGTTTTGTTTAGTAATAAGCAGCTGGGCGTTGGAAGTGGTAATAAACAGCTGGGGATTGTAAGAAGTAAGAAGCAGTTGGAGGTTGGAAAGTGGGCAAAGTTATCACTAGATTGCCTTCTTCTGTCAAGGTTGTTGGTACAATCTTGATCTTCCTTCTCAGGATGTAACCAGGTTTATCAGATGTATGGCTTTGTAGATAGAGGCTGGTAATTTTGTAATATTAACTGGTTCAGAGTTTAGTCAGAAATATTTCGGAACTGTTCTTGAAGAAATCTAACCAAGAAGTTTATGAGGCAGGGTGCAATTAGTAGGGTCTAGGAAAAGGAATGAAATGGGGGATAAGAAAATTAGCATGCATTTCCATATATGACTATTTGTGCTCTACTGTCTGGGGTCATCAAGCTGTTTCTGAGTTTGAAGAACCATCTGGAGTTATTGGATCTTATTTTTCACTATTCCTGATTGATTGACATAAAAGCAATATTCTTCCCCAAGAAAGAGACAAAGACCACTTCTTTCTGCTGTGAGTAAGTCTAATCCTCTTGGATTTGGTATTACTACAGTAGCCAGTGATTCTATTTGTTCCTAAAGAGTAAGGATGGTCTGAGCTACCTGCTGAAAATCCTGCATGAATTGTGAGAAAAGCTGATAGTAAATAACTAGAGGAGTAAACAGTCCTGCTGTTCCAGTGGCTATACCTGCAATTATGCCCAGAGCTGCTAGGAAGAATATTTGGATGACCTGTTTGACATGCCTTGCTGCTATGAAATTGGTAATGCTAATTGGCAAGATTTCTTCACCAGGTATCACCCATAATTTTCAAAACAGAAATGCCAGGGCATATGTCCCAGATCATCTAGCAGGTAAGCAGTGATAAACCTGAGTACCACAGAGAATAGAGGCATTGTGAATGTTTGGACATAGGGGCTTGGTGTTAGTACCAAGGGTAATGGTACTATTATAGTCTGCAGAATCCAGAGTACCACAGAGAGTATTTCTAAGGAGTTACAGCTGTGTATAATGTCAAAAGAAGAATGTGGAGAGATAAGGGTTAGTAGTGACATTTGGCTTGGCACAATTAATAAATGGTAAGGTGAGAGAATCCAATAGGACAATAGATGAGGCCACAAATGGATGAGCATTTGACTCTGGAGGGACACATAACCAGCATTCTCCAAAATGGTCAGCCTCAGCATTATTCACCAGCTGATATATGGTAGTAAGGATCTGAAACAAGAGATGGTGTGACAAGGAGGTGGGATCAAAAAAAGGAGTGACATTAAGGATGTAAGACCCTTTGTGGATCTCGGACCACTTCTAATCTTTCCATTCCTAGGGTTTGAGAGAGTGGAAGTTGTGCCCTCTATAATTTGAGCATATCTGGTGGGCAGATTAGATAGATGCCATATTAAAGTTTCACAGTGACTCCCATTTTTCAGTTGGAATGCCATGGGTCCTTAATCAGAATATAAAATATTCTCCATAATGGGCAGAGTCTTTTCTTGCATATGCATTATGTTTCCAGAAGTCTCTAGACCCTACCACATGAGTGGTCTGGTTGAACTGCTGGATATATGTCTCCTCAACCTTAAATATCCAAATGTAGAATTTAATAGCAATATGAGTGCATGGGAAGAATGAGAAGGAGAAGAGGTGGAACACGACCTGAGGGAGTGGGACATGAACCTTCACAGGTTCATGACATCTCATTGTTGTGAGACCAGAGGCAGGCTGATGGTCTGTATATAGTTTGGGGGATTGTCTCATTGATAAATTGCCAAGCATGAGTTAAACTTATCAATTCAGCCTTCTGATTTGTGGTATGGGCTGGAAAAAGCTTGTATTTTGACCACTATGGTATCTGAAACCATTGCATATCCTACTTCACATACTCCTTCATATATAAAGGCACTGCAATCTGTATACTATGTTTAAGTGACCTGAAGTAGTGCTCTTTCCTTCATATGTGTCAGATAAGGTAGTAGCTCTTCTACATCTTAATGCATGAGTGTGATGGGGAGTATTCTAGGACTGGTTGGGATAGAAGGTTTGAGATGTTAAGAGGTGGACATGGTTGAAAAATCAATGTTGTGTTCTCTACCAATGCCACCTGAATGGAGAGAACATGATGAAGGGTAATGTTTGAAGGCCCTTATATGTTAAAATGTGTGACAGATGGAAAGGAGAAATGATAGTAATGGGTGACCAAAAGGTTGGCTTCATAAGGAGGTGTTTTCTATCTTGGGTCTCAGGATCCAGGTTGGTTCATTGTGAGAGGGCCTTTGTAAAGTCATTGAGGAATTTAGACAGGTTTTCAGCTTTTTCCTAGATGACCCTTTGGCATTTTTTTATATAATTTGCTACCTTAAGTGCCACCCTTTGGAGACCATCTAGGAGACAAGTTACAAATCTATTCCTAATTAGGATGTCTCTTGGATTATTGTAATCCCATTCAGGCTTTTGGTCTGGGACTGCCCTAATCCCCACTGGGTAGGTGTTATCTGTTAGATGGAGTTCATCTGCATGGACCCTAGCCTGACCCCAGACTTTCCTATGCTCTTCTAGAAGGAGATTGTTGGTAAGGGTCATGTAAGTATTGTAAAAGGTAAGGTCATGGGATTGGATAAAGTACTGTAATTCTTTAATAAAAGTGGAAGAATTGGCAGTATAGGACCCTAACCTTTATTTTTGGAGAGCTCAGATAAAGAGAAGGAAACATTACCTGTTTCTGAGGAGAGAGAAAGGAAAACTGAAGGTACTGGAATAGAGGAAGCTGTGGGCTTTGGCTTTGGCTTATAGGGGGGAGGCTCATTAGCTCGATCAAAAGAAATTGTTTCTTCCCGTTCTGACTTCATAGCTAGAAAGAGCTGAATAGGAGAACAGAGGGCACAGAAAGAAGTCTTAGAGTGAAGGTAAGAGAAGCCTTTTACATATAGGGTCTCTTTCCATTTCTCCAATCACTAACAAAAGTTGTAAAGGTCCTGTATAATATTGGTATCTAGTGTGCCATTATCCAGCCATTTAGATTCATTATCTAAAGGATAATGAAGCTAAACTTTATTGCACAAGTGAATAAATTCAGAGCCTTTCAGATTAGGTACCAGGTATAAAGGCATGAGATATTCTAGGAGGCATCCCAAGGTGTTATGGGATGGTATGGAGTGCAGAGTTCTTATGGATGAGAGGTGAGGGAAATAGTCACTTCAGCCTGTAGTCACAGGGTCCCCTGACTCGGGAGGACTGAACAGGGACCAAGCTGTTCAGAGGGTTGTCACTCAACTCAGCAGGGGTCCAGCATAGCCTAGCTAAGCCAATGGAGACACTCAGGTGCCTGGTACAAGGGCTTCTATATAAGAGAGGGTGAGTGAAAACTTAGCTCTAGGGTGGAGGCCTCATCCACAGGAATAAAAAGTTTGAACTCTGGAATTACCTGCATTATACTCCCTGAGGCTCCTTTTCTTCTCAAATCATTTGTTTATTTTCCCATGCTCATCAACTCTTTTTCATTATGGGCAAATAGGAACCACACTCTTAGTCAAATTATTACAGGAAGAGTCTCTGAGCCATTTTACTAATTTTTATGCCCATAAAACTGCTTGGGTTTCAGACATTCCTGCTGTTTGAATGTCCCTCAGAACTGCTGGTGTCATTTTCTTTGACTGATATTCCTTCTTCTATTTCTCTATTTTATTGGTGAAACTTGGCTCCGTACTTCCTGTTTTTAGTCCTACATTTTTCATTTGTGTAATAACCTCAGTTTCTGTTTTCTTTAATATTTCTGTTATCATTTGAGGTCTTAAACAGTTTTAAAGATCATGGCTGGGAGTGCCTCATCTTGCAAGAGTACTAAAGGGGTGTCAGACACTCACTGGTCCTTTCCTCAGACCCAGAGAAATGTTTGCACTGACCAAAAGCGGAACTCACCTAATTGCCACTGTTGGATGGAATGCTGTGTGAACAGCCAGCTGGAAGTTTGGTCAATAGAGAATGACAGGAGATAAGGAACAGAGTTCTAATGTGGCACAGACCATAAGGGGAGAACACAGTCACCAAGGGAGTCTATCCTGGGTTTTGGTACCAGAAATGCAGATAAATTGGTTGAAACGATTCTGGGTTTAGCCCTAGGTTTTAGCACCAAAAGGTGAGTTTTACAACTCTAGGGAGATGTGTCCTGACTACATGGTGAGTCAGGCTCCACCATGAGCTGCTTAGGAGACCTCTGATGGTTAAATTGCAAGGAGACAGTTCAGCCCTGGAGGATGAGGTATCCTGGAGTCCTGGATCTGTTCAGAACAATAGCTCTGCCCTGAATGTGTCCCAGAAACCTGGAGTTTGGCACATCTCCGATGCTTGGAACTGCAAAGAAGCAGCCTAACCCTGGATGGAACAATTTTCTGACTTCTCAGGAAAGTCAAGCCTGGAATTGCTTCAGCAGGGAAGGGTATCCTGATTTTATGGTAATGTCGGGGTATACTTGATGTGCTGGGGGATGGTCTACCCACAGGTTATAGCAATCCTGCTCCTCTCCTGGAGAGATGCTAAAGCTGAGCTTTTCTCAGTCCCCACTTAAAGGGGCTTCCTGGCAGAGATCTGCTTCTCTAGCCTAACATGTTTCTCTTTTTGCTTCACTCTGCAAAAGGGGAATACTCTTCAGAAATGTAGCAATCTTCTCTGGATCTGGGAAATGTGTTACTTTTCAGCTCTGTGTTACTTAACAACTCTGTCTTGCTGTGTCCACTGAGAAGATCTCAGCTCCTTCTTGCTCTACTCTTTCAGTTTCCCTTTGCCGTGGGATGCTCTGTATGCTAAATGTGTTGCTCTGATTGGTTAATAAATAAAACACTGATTGACTAGTTGCCAGGCAGGAAGTATAGGCAGGACAAGGAGAGGTGAATTCTGGTAAGTAGAAGGCTGAGGCAGAGAGATGCTGCCAGCTGCCATGATGAGAAACAACATATTAAGATACCTGTAATCTGTGAGTTACATTGCAACTTATAGATGAATAGAAATGGGTTAATTTAAGATATAAGAATTAGATAACAAGAAACCTGCTGTGGCCATACAGTTTATAAGCAATTTAAGTCTCTGTGTTTACTTCATTGGGTCTGAGAGGCTATGAGACTGGCAGGTGAGAGAGATTTGTCCTGACTATGGGCCAGGAAGGTCCAGAAAAAATATAGCTATATCCCTTGTTTTGTCCATTGGGGGATGTCTCAGCAAGGATTTTTTCTATGACAGTGAATGAAGATCTTCATACCCAAAACTTTTTTTGAGAAAGATATTTACTTGGGAAGGAAGAGTCCAAAAGAGTAGCTTCTTCTACCGGAGTGGAAATAACACCCTTTTTTCCTAACTGACCAAGCAGGGCTGTTTAAACAAAATGTCTTGGGTGTGGAGTCAACCAGGGGTTGACTTGGGGCCCAGGGTTCTACTGTCCTGCTCTGTGATTGGTTGGTTTTACAAGTCAGTTGGCCAGGGTCAGAGATGGCTCCGATCTGACTGAGCCAAACTGTGTTTCTTTCTGCCCTGATCTGATCCATATTTTCCTAGTTCTGAGATCCAGGGTCAGGGTAAGTTTCCTTAGCCAGCCACATTCCCCTATGGTGAAATCTCCAAAGAGGAATATCAATTGTCCCAGATGTTTTAAAGAAATGTTCAATATGCTTACTCATCAGGAAAATGGAAATCAAAACTTCACTGAGGTTACATTTTATATCTGTCAGAATGTTGAAGATCAGTAACACAACTGATAGTTAACCCTCATGAGGATGCAAAATAAGTGGAACACTCCTCCATTTTGGATGGGAGTGGACACTTATACAGCCAATATGGAAATCAGTGTAATTATTCATGAAGGTGAGAATAATTCTTCCTCAAGATCCAGATATGCCACTCTTAGGCATATACCTGAAGGATGCTTCATCCCAGCAAAAGGACATTTCCTCAACCATGTTCATTGCTGCTCTATTTTTATTTGCCAGACAATATAAACAACATACATGTCTCTCAATGGAAAAATTGATAAACAAAATATATGGTACATTTCTACAATGAAGTATTACTCAGCAGTTTTAAAAAATTGCATCAGGAAATTGGGAGGCAAATGGAATGAACTAGAAAAAATTACTCTAGGCAAGATAATGGACAGCCAAAACATAAATATGGTCTGTACTCATTTATATGTGGATTTTATTTGCTAAATATATGATAACACAGCTGTAGACTGTAGACTCAGCGAGATGAGGTATAGAAGACATGATGGAGAGCATGTGGATTTCAATGGAGGTGGAGAAATAGAATAAGTATTATGGATTGACTGGGCATGGGAGGGTGAAAACATATGTGCAAGAAGGCATCCAAGTATTTTAACTGTGGTTTACCTGGTCATGAGAAGAAATTACTCTCAGGGTGCTCCTAGAAACAATGCTTCTTATAGAAATAACCCAAAGAGGAGACCTCAACCTCTTGGATTATGTAAAAGATGTGGCAAAGGCCGACAGTGGACCAATTAATGCAAATCAACAAGAGATACACATGGCAACACTTCACCATTGGAAAGCACCTTACATGGCCTCTGACAGGCCCCCAGATTTAATGAGGTCCTATCATTTCCAGTAATTGTGGAGGAAATTCATCTGCAGGACAGTAAAATTATCCAATGCCTATTTTAAAGAACAATAATGCACTGGATGATAGAACAGCCCTGATAGATGGATCAGAAACTCAAAAAAACGTGATAAAACAAATGTTTTGGAATACCTCCATAAATGAACAAAGACCAAACTTAGAGTATGAATTAATCACATTATTCTAGAAGGCTTTGTGGACACATGTGCTGCTCTCACTATAATTACACCCAAATCATGGCATCTAAATTGTCATAGCTATAGTTAAGTTAGGTAAGTTTTCCAGATTTACAGGAACTCAGATCAGATGGACAGGTAGTTTTCAAACATTTCATAGACCTAGAGACTATGACATTTAATTATTTTGATAATTTATAATTCTGTTGATGAGAGACACAATAACTCCTGGCAGCACTGATCTACTCCTGAGAGAATGTTGGGGATCTAAGACACTTCTTCTATAAGTTTGTCTTCTCCTTGGCCAAAATGCCCTTGCCTCAACTGCTGACAGTATGCAAACTGTCCTTTCTGGATGAGCGAGACGCAAGGAAAAGAGACTACTGAACCTTGCCAAGAAAAGGTAAGATGGTTTTCCAAAATTCTTGCTTTTAAAGATCATCTGTCATATATCCTAGGACTGTAGTCAGAATGGAAGCCACAGTGGTGCTGCTAATTTTTAGGTGACTGTCCAGGTTGCTGGCTGTCTCTGTCTATTCTCACAATTTTTTGGTAATTGGCTTGCTTGCAATTTTTGTTTTCTTGGGTACTAATATTTCCCTTCTTAGATCTTTTATGGGATTGAAGATTAGATAGTTGCAGTTATAATCCCCTCATATCTTAGCTAAGAAAATCTTAGATACTAAAGTTAGGATATTCAGGCGTATATATAGCAATTTTAGTCATCTTGATAATTGGTCATTTACCTATGATCCAGACATGTAGTGTGTGTTTCTTGTTTGATGTTGTTCTTGTCAGTTGTAGTTCCATTTTTCTTTATGTGATTACCCTTTGTATTTCCTGGATAACATTTGATAATAATTCTTACTGTATATAGTTTGCATTAAGTTTAGAACCTTCTTATTGAGACAAAAGGAGAATATATAATGATATTTGTTTTACCTATAACCTGGGTCTATAGAGCCAAAAGGAGCCAGTGCTTCTTGCCATTGTATATGACCTCTTAAAAGGAAGATAAAAAAAAATAAAATAAATGGATAAAAGGGAGAAGAACTTTGTGATCCCTCTTTCTTCTCCTTTTAAGAGGTCATATACAATGGCAAGAAGCCCTTCCTACTTTAGGCCATATAGGCCAAGATCATAAGTGAAGCAAATACTACTGCAAACTAGAGGCAAAACGCTAGGGGAGATTGAGTTGAGGGAGGGATTGTGGGCAGAGACATGTAGCATTTAGGGGAATTTAAAGAGTGACAAGGAAATCCAGTGCAGTAAAAATTTTCTTAAATATGTGAACTTTCATATTTCATCCTAATAATGTCTCCTAATCATGAGAGGGATGGCATTCCAACTGGCCTCCCCAGTCACCAAATAATGCTTCCAGGACTAGAACTGGGTTGTTGTTGGTCAAAGAGGTACCATGGAAAACCCACAGATCCCAAACTTTTGGCAAGATAATTGTATGCTCCTGCAAATGGATAGCAAGGACTTGTTGCTGAAGATGGCATCCACACAATGCATTGACTATGCGGAGATCAAGCTACTGCCTCCATAAAACATTTGCACATACATTCTAGTATTTTTGGCATGGGAAGGTACTCTGAAGGCTACAAAAGAGAAACTTAAAAATATTTCACCCAAACTGAAAAAAAAAAATACCATCTTCTTAGCATGTCACAGAACTTTTTCCAAAATTTACCACATACTTGGACTCAAAGCTTGTCTCAACAGACACATGAACATTGAAATAACACCCTGTCATCAGACCCTCATGGAAGAAAAATATATTTCAACAACCTAAAGATGACAATTCATGTAGAAGAAACTCTATATTACATGACTACTGGATCAAGACAGACCTGAAGAAAGAAATTAAAGACTTTCTGTAATTCAGGGAAAATGAATACACAATATACCAAAACTTATGAGACACTGTGAAAGTGGTGCCAGCACTAAGGGTGGGTATGAAAATCATTAGACACCACACTAGCTACTTCAAGGCACACCTGACAGCTCTAGAAAAAACAGGCAGGCACACAGAAGAGAAGTCAATGACAAAAAATCAACAGAGGGCTGAATTGAATAGATTTTGCATTTGGACTGGGAAGGGGTGAAGATGTGAACAGGATGAATCAGGTGTGGGACACTTGGAGGAAGGGAGAGGGTACAGAAAAGACAACTGCAAGTTGGATCACTTGGAACTGTAGAGTAACACCAAACATGACTAACAGGAAGAAAGAAAAAGAAAGAAAGGAAGACGAAAATAAAAAGAGAAAAAGAAAGAAAGAAAGAAGAACACCTGAAAAACAGGCAGAGTTAGGAAACCCTGAAAAAGAGGGGGAGCAAGGATGGAGGCCCAGAGTGGTCAGGGTCCCCAGGAGAACACAGCCCATAGAATCCTAGGGGCTCACATAGTCTGATGTAACAATCAGAGTCTGCAGGCTCTGTGCTAGGTCCTCTGCACATATTATGATAGTTTAGCATTCAGTTTTTGTGGGATGTTGAACAGTTGGCGTCAGGGTATGTCTGACTCTATTGCCTGCTATTAGGACCTTTTACTAGTTTGCCTCATTATCTTTGATATGAGTGTTTGTGCTTCATCTTAAATTATGTTGAATTCAATAAGTACCTATAATAATTAAGAGTTCATCAAATGATTTGTTTCTATTGGTAGAGATAGAAAGGTTGACTGTTTATTGTTATACGCTATATATATGTAAAAAAAATTAGGGGAACAATACTAACAGCTATAGGAGGTGTATATAAATTTGGTTCACTACATTTTCAAATAAAGGCCTGGTAATGTGAATAACTTTATTAAACTGTCATTAATGAGAATTTTTGTTATGAGGCAGAATATCAAAGAGGAGGTGACAGAAATAACAACCCTGCTGGCCTGAACCTGAAAAACAATAATGGGATACCACCAACAGAACCAAAGTGTTCCCAGGACAGCAGGGCTAATAGTTGCAATACATTCTTCAAAATTCCCACAAGAAAGCACAGAGAACCTCAGTACATGGACTTAAAAAGGCTCAGTCACATTATACAGCAGCAAAGTTGAGAAATTTCAATACTATGTCTCCGTTATCTCTGCCCTGCATCTAGCAGTGTTCACATCTAACACATAGGATCCGAAAACCTCTTTGACAAATTGCAACTCCTTTTCCATTAAGAATATCTTAGTTGTCCAATAATTCTCTTCATGTTGCATTTACTAATTAATTCAAAAGAATACTAGTCACCTATCTGATATTAATCATGCTCCAAATCTGTGATTGGGCACAAGTGAAGCAAAATAAAACTAGGTTGCCATAGAATCAGACAGCTCATGGTATCATTTTTTCCACCATGATTTTCAGCTGAAGAACATTAGAGACTGGTATAGAGATGATTTTTAAAGTGATGTCTGTGTCTACTTAAACATGTCTATGTAATTCTTGACCTGCTGTCTGATATACTAGTCACACACCTCTATTTCTATGTGTGAACATGTGACTCTGGTTAGGGACCAAAATTAATAAACTCTCTATGAAGGGTTTGGTTAAAATTGCTGATGGAAAAATTCTTGGCACATACTTGAAGAGACACTGTAACACAGCCTCTTCACACTGAACTCATGCCAGTGGTTTGCATTTGTATTTTCATGTCCTATTCTGAGACCCTGTGTCATGACAGCTTTCACAATAGTGAGATCCATGAGGAGACAAGAAAGAGAAACCTGTCTCTCTCACCTTCCAGAATAGTGAATTGGAATCTGATCTAAGAAAACCACAGTACAATAAAATGCATGAGAAAATACCAAAACAGTAATCAATAAAGGAGAAATTTTTCTGTGGTTGAAATATGACAGAGGGAAACAGAACAGAAACCTCTGAGTTTTCTTTCACACACTTCTAACTTGTGACATTGATGCTAGAAATGAAGAAGTGAATGACTTACATAAAATCTGTCATATTATAAAAATCTTCCTCAGGCGGTTCAGGAGACAGGAAAAGTAAAAACTGACAGTCATTCCTCAAACTTCCACCATCCTCTTCATCATTCTTTAGTCTCCAAAAGCAGCTGGTTTCTGCCCAACTGCATAAGATGAGAGAAGACTTCAGGAGTAAGAGAGAACTCAGGAGAGCACACAGCATCCCCATGGCTCCCGGGATCTATGACTGAGCAGAGGTGAAAGCATTTTCTCCTGCAGACCAACATCACACATGCCTTTAAATCAAAGTGCCTGTTTTCTTCCTCTTCCCGCTTGGGGAGCATGTGTGTAGATCACACTTCCCATGTGCCCAACTGTGTCATGATTCCTGGACACATCTGGAAATTTCTGGCCTAAGGAGCTGCACCTGAGGTCTGCCACCTTTCCATCAACACAGGTAGGAAAACATGTAGTGAGAATCAGAGTCTGGAGCTGCAGGTGCCATGATATCATTCATGCCGAGTGTCAATACCCCAGGGACACTCTCCTGATGAGCAGCTGGGACTGCATCCTGTTTCAACACCCATGTGCATGAACAGCACTAGAGATCATTTCAGTGGGTTTCCTCAGCTTTTCCATATTAGTGAGAGGTAAGATGGTGATCAAGGGCCTGTGACATTCAGAGCTTGAGCTGCATCATTGGACAACATGTACTTTTCAGTCCATGGTATGGAAGGGCAGTGGCATATACAACACTCAGCCTGGAATGTTGTTCATGTTGTTGTTTGTGTGTCAATGTATGCTAGTCACACATGCCAAATCTCCTGAAAATACCTGTGTCCTGCCATCTGGAGAATCTGTCATCAGGCCAGTTTGCCTGGTATTGACCTTAAAGTTAATGAATAATTGTGACTCAACACCCACTCTGCCATTCCAATATTCTTACCAATGTAGACATTCACAATCCAGCCAAGTTCTAAAATGTGATCTCCTGGTTGCTCTTCAGTTACCATATTTAGTGTCTTGTAGTGAAATGTATCTCCACCCAGCTCTGCGGTCTCCTCCAAATTTGCTCTTATTGCTGGGTATCATGTCTAATTTCAGGATGCCATCTCTTCTTTTATGTCTTTGTCTACAAATGGAACCTTTGTTGGGTTGGTATGCAGAAAATATGTTGCCTAATAGAGATTCCATTAATGTGCATGAGTTTCTTTTCTGCGTTACTATGGATGACAGAGAAAATTATTAAGTCTATCAAATTTTTGACTGACATGTTGATTTATGGAAAATATATATCTTGTCTTTTTCATTTCTCTAAATGATGTTATTTGTATGGTTTCCATATCTTGACTTTCCTAAATTATCTTGTCAATTAATATGGATACATCTTAGGATGTTGAGTTATACATATAGGCTCCATTCCCAAAGTGGTTGAGAGAGATCAATTAGATTGACTTGTCATTTTTGATCCAACCTTACACTGATTTCTACAGTTGCTAATGTAGATAGATATCATGACCACTACAAAAAGAATGGATTCTTGCCCACTGCATCCTCACCTACATTGTTTAAGTTATTTTTTTATTTTTATATCGTTCTTTATTATATTTGTGTTTTAATTTTACACATCAGTCATGGGTTCTCCTGTCCTCTCCCCTACTGCAACCACAACAACCATCCCCCCAGCCCGTCCCCTCCATTCCCATTTCCTCCAGGGCCAAGTCTCCCCTGGGGATTCATTTAAACATGGTGGATTCAGTACAGGCAGGTTCAGTCCCCTCCTTCCAGGCTGAGCAAAGTGTCCCTGTGTAAGCCCAAGGTTCGAAACAGCCAGCTTATATACTAAGGACAGGTCATGGTCCCACAGCCTGGGTGCCTTCCCAAAATTTCAAGCTATTCAATTATCTCACTTATCCAGAGGACCTGATCCAGCTTGGGGCTCCACAGCCTTTGGTTCATAATTCATGTGCTTCCATTCATTTGGCTATTTGTCCCTGTGCTTTTCCAATCTTGGTCTCAACAATTCTCGCTCATACAATCCCTCCTCTTTCTCGCCAATTGGACTCCTGGAGCTCCACTTGGGGCTTGGCTGAGGATCTATGCATCCACTTCCATCAGTTATTGGATGAGAGTTCCAGCACGACTGTTAGGGTGTTTGGGCATCTGATCACCAGACTAGGTCAGATCAGGCTTACTCTCAACCATTGCCAGCAGTCTACAGAGGATGTATCATTGTGGATTTCTGGAGACCTCTCCAGCACTCTACCTATTCCTGTTTCATGTCATCATCATTTATTATGGTCTGTTCTTCCTTGTTCTCCCTTTCTGTTCTTGATCCAGCTGGGAACTCCTGCTACCCTAAGCTGTCTTTCCCTCAAAACTTGCCCTTCATTACTCCCACTGTCGTCCAGGTTGTTCATGTATATTTAATCCATGTCTCTGTCATTGGGCAATCCCTGTGTCTTTCCTTGGGTCCCATTTTCTAGGTAGCCTCCCTGGAGTTGTGAGGCAGTCTAGCCATCTTTGTTTTATATCTAGTATCCTACTATGAGTGAGTACATACCATGTTTATCCTTCTGAGTCTGGGTTACCTCACTCAGGATGATTTTTTCTAGATCCATCCATTTGCCTGCAAACCTCATTATGTCATTGTTTTTCTCTGCTAAGTAGTACTCCATTGTGTATATGTACCATATTTTCTTTATCCATTCTTCAGTTGAAGGGCATCTAGGTTGTTTTCAGGTTCTGGCTATTACAAACAATGCTGTTATGAACACAGCTGAACAAATGCCCTTGTGGTATGATTAAGCATTCCTTGGGAATATGGTCTAGAGTGCTACACCTAGGTCTTCGGGGAGCTGGACTCCCAATTTTCTAAGGAAGTGCCATATTGATTTCCAACCTGGCTGTACAAGCTTACATTCCCACCAGCAGTGGAGGAGAGTTCCCCTTGCTCCACAACCTCTCCAGCATAAGCTGTCTTCTGTGTTTTTGATCTTAGCCATTCTGACAGATGTAAGGTGGTATCTCAGTGACCCGTCCTGCAGGCCAGGTTATTAGGTCGGGCCCGAGGAGGCACCACCCGAAAGATCAATGGGGGCGAGAGAGGAAGGAGACCAGGTGCTTAAACAAAGACATAGACCGTCTAAGTCGCATCAAGGTCTCATTTATTGCAAAGTAAAGCAAGCTTATATACTGGTGGATATGAGGGGAAGCGAGGGAGATAAAAAAATTGTTAGAAAAGGGTTCAGGATGAAGTCTCTTTGGTCCAGTGTTCAAGCAACCAATCAATCAATTAGAAAAGGGTTCAGGATGAGGTCTCTTTGGTCCAGTGTTCAAGCAACCAATCAATCAATTAGAAAAGGGTTAGGGAGAGGTCTCTTTGGTCCAATGCTTTGAACAACTGATCAATCAAACATACTCCAGGAAGTTTATCTAAAAGTACACTTTGTGGTTTTTCCGGGAATGATTGTTTTTGCAATTCAATGGGTGCAGTTATGCCAGATCATCCAAGCAAGAAAAGTCAAGGCACAGCTATCCAATTTTGGTTCCCAACAATTCCCCCTTTTTTCTTTAAAATGGCCAAAGCAGGCTTTGGTCATGACTCGAGAGGGCCCCTGTCTTAGGCTATATAGGGTGTGTCCCGTGTCTGCAATGTGCCATGTTGACCAGTCTCGACGACCTCTGTACATTGTGCCTCCAGCACAGGCCCCATACTAATCCCATCATTGAGTACCCTCTAGCCTTTAGTTGTAAGGGGTTTTTAGGTCTGTAGGGTGCTGAACCTTAGCCTTTCACCCATTTTGACAGTTTGATCTGGAATCTCTAAACGATAATAGTGTACTGAGATGGTTTTTGATAGAGCCGAATCGATCTGTTTTTTTATTAATTTCGTTAACCATTGAAAAGCCCAAGGACCAAAGGTGAGGAAGAGAAGGAAAATGATCAAGGGGATCCCAATATCCCCCCCCCCACTATATCACAAAGATTTACATATAGGTCTGGGAACCATGCCCCTTTTGGGAATGTGCTGGAGGAGGTGGAATTGGCAATAGTTCCAGTATTGGGGTTCACAACAAGCCAGGTCTATTGAACTGAGAGGTGAGGGCTGGAGTTGGTGTCAACAGCAGGCATCAGTGCAAGCCACATGATAAGGCAGGTAAGGGCAGAATTTCTCATTCTGTTGGAGGCTTCAACCACACCTGAAGAGACAGAGAGAGAAATCTTTGTCTCAGGGTTAAGGCCTGGACTTCATAAACAGTGATAATCATTAATCTTGGCCATTGATTTTAGATTGGGTTTTCAGAGCAGTATATGGCTTGACCAGTCTCTCAGGTAGCCAGCGAGCCCCATTTTCATTGGAATCATAGATATATGCAGACCCCTTTCCCCAAATGATAACTGGATCAGGGCCACCCCATCTTCCAGTGATTGGGTCTTTCCAAAGGGCCTGAGCATACCCTTGTTTAGTCTCTGGGTGCCAGTGTTGCTTGGCCACAGATTTTTCAAAAATAACCACTGTCAAAAAATTTAACACAAAAAGGGCATGAGAAAGCAGAGTCTTTTGGTTCCCCTTAAAGGGAAACAGTGTCTCTTGTGAGCTGAGTTTACTAAGAGTATTCTGTAAAGTTTGGTGAGCTCGCTCCATGATACCCTGGCCTTGAGGGCTATAGGGTATTCCATTGATGTGTTTAATTCCTAATTGTAAACAAAACTGTTTAAATTTATTACTAGTATATCCCGGGCCATTATCAGTTTTTACACATTTTGGCTGACCCAGCACTATGAAGGCACGTAACATATGATTGATAACATCTCTAGTGGCTTCTCCACTGTGAGCAGAGGCACAAATAAATCCAGAGAAGGTATCTACAGTAGCATGTACGAACTTTAATTTACCAAAAGAGGGAACATGGGTGACATCCATCTGCCATATTTGTCCAGGTATAAGCCCTCTGGGGTTTACTCCATAATGGGGTTCAGGTAGGAGCATCAGACAATTTTTACAGCTTTTTTACAATTTCCCTAGCCTGCTCCCTGGTAATTGAGAAGCTTTGTCTCAAAGTTTGAGCATTGAGATGATGAAGGCAGTGAGCCTCACAAATGGCTGCTATCTGGTCACGTTCCAGATGAGAAATTAAGATAGAACGTGTAGCAGAATCAGCAAGCACATTTCCTTGAGCCAAGGGTCCAGGCAGGCCTGTGTGGGCATGAATATGGCCAACATAAAAGGGTAATGACCTCTGTCGGATTAATTTTTGCAGTTCAGAAGACATTTGGAAGGTGGAAGTAATAGGTTGAATTACTGGGACCATTTCCAGAGTCTGTAAAGCCCCTACCATATATCGACTGTCTGAATATAAATTAAAGGAGCAATTTTTAAAATCTTTAAAGACAACAAGTGCAGCATATAACTTCACCAACTGAGCTGACTTGAAAGGAGTTGTCATAACATTCTTTTGGCCATTGAAGACATAAGCAGCCCTGCCATTTTTTGACCCATCTATGAAAAGCACAGGGGAATCTGGGCTCCATTTGGGTATTTTTGAGAAAAACAAAAGAAGTAAGGGGATAAAATGTAGGAGTTTATTTCTGGGCAGCTGTGTATCAAATTTCCCTATATAGGTACAAACAAGGATGGCCAAATCAGGACTGTGGGTGCACAGCCATTCAAGCTGTTCCTTATCATATGGCATAATAATAACATCAGGGTCTCGCCCAAAGTATCATGTGGAAGTTTTTATCCCCAGCATGATCAATTGGCAAACCAAAGAGGGGTAGGTGGGAAGGATTTTTCTTTTTGCAACAGGAAGGTGTACCCAGAGTAAGGGCATGGGTTCTTGCCAGAGCAGGCCCGTGGGGGCAAAATCTGTAGAAAAAAATGATCAGATATAAAGGTGAGGTCAACTCAAAACATCCTGTGTGTTGTTGGGCGATGGCTGACTCAATTTTTTGTAGTGCCTTTTCTGCATCTACAGTAAGATATCTGGGGGACTGAGGATCGGAATCCCCTTTGAGAATATCTTTGAGGGGATGTACTTCTCCCTTGGTTATTTTTAAGTAATGTCGTAGCCAATTGATATCCCCCAGAAGCTTCTGGAAGTCATTAAGACAACGGAGCTCTTCTCTCTTGATCTGAATTTTCTGGGTATAAAGAAGGTCTGGATGTAACTCAAATCCTAAAAACAAGAAGGGGTATTGGGTATGTATCTTCTCTGGGGCTATATAGAATCCTCAGCTTTGAAGTAAAGTAATTATCTTTTAGGCTGTATATTGTGTTTTTTCTTCAGACTCCCCTGCTATTAATAGATCATCCATATAGTGGATAATATAAGCATCAGGGTACTGGATCCTCACCGGATCAATGGATTGAGCTACATATTTTTGACATAATGTGGGTGAATTGGCCATACCTTGGGGCAATACTTTCCATTGAAATCGGGGGTTGGGTCCAACATGATTCACAACAGGTATAGAGAAAGCAAATCATTTGCAATCCAGAGGACGCAAGGGGATAGAAAAAAAAGCAATCTTTAATATCTATAACAATCTTAAAATATTTTTCAGGGATGGCCATAGGAGATGGCAATCCAGGCTATAATACCCCCATGGGGACCCTAGTCTTATTTACTTCCCTAAGATCCTGTAACAACCTCCATTTTCCAGATTTTTTTTCTTTATTACAAAGATGGGAGTGTTCCATGGAGATGTGGAAGGCTCAAGATGCCCTTGCTCTAATTGTTCCTGCACCAACTGGAGGGCAGCTTGAACTTTTTCCTGAGGCATGGACCACTGATGTATCCAAACTGGGTCATCAACCTTCCAAGTTATTTTATTGGCTTGGCATGCAGGAGGAGCAGTGGTCCTTAGGGAAAAAGGTCCATCCCTAATCCCCCTTTGTCCAGCTTGGGGATGGGCATGATGGGCTGAGTTCGCCCCTGTTCAAACTTTCCTAACCCTTTGCCAGGCAGAAAGCCTGTCTTTAGTATCATTTGGTTCACTTTATCATTGGGACTCATCATGATGATCCCCATCTGTGTCATTATATCTCTTCCCCACAGGTTTATTGGCAACCCTTCAACCACAAAGGGCCTTACTGTTCCAGTATTTCCCCTGGGGTCCTCCCATTTTAGGAATCTAGAGCTTTGTAGTGTATTTTGGATTTTGCCTATCCCCTTTAAATGTGTGGCATTGGGCTCCAGTAGCCATGAATCAGGCCAATATTTTTTGGCTATGACAGTGGCATCAGCGCCTGTGTCCAAAAGGCCAAGAAATTATTTTCCCTCCAGAGAAAGTTTAATTGTAGGTCGGCTCTCTGTTAATTGTTGGACCCAGAATATGTCTGATGATCCTGGTTCTGAAAGGCCACAAGTTGGACCCTTATGGGGAAATTGTCCAACCATCAGGAGAGGGAGAACCGGAGCGATACGTTGGCACCACAGGGATGGTGATAGTACCCCAAGAGGCTAGGGCCAGGATTTTTATCTCTCCCTGATAATCAGAATCAACTATGGAAGGCATGATAGAGAGTCCTTGCAGCGAGTTGGAAGCTCGGCCTATGATAAGAAAGAACATTCCAGGCGGGGGTGGGCGGTGGGGGTGGGGGGTGTGGGGGGCAAGGATCCCAGTCTCTATAACCACTGTGCCCTCTTCTAGGGTTACAATCCAGGTGGTGGAGGAACAGAGGTCCAGTCCTGCTCTTCCTGGTGTGGCTCGGGATAGGCTCGAGCAAGTTGGGCCAAGGCTGTCTGGGGCAGTGGTGTTCCCTGTTCTTGATTGTTGTTGAAAGGGTTGTTGGGAGTTATATGGGCTTTGATGGATGGGTGGGGCCCCAAAATGGCTGGCCGTTAACATCAGTCTTGGAGCGACAGTCTCTGGCCCAATGCCATCCCCTTTTGCATCTAGGGCAGAGCCCTGGGGGTGGGTTTCTCAGATTATCATTAAGGGAGTATCCTTCACCCTGAGGGCCAGGACATTCCCTGGCAAAATGTCCCGGGTGCCCACATTTGAAACAGGTTTTGGTTCCATTGTTAGGCCCTCTAGCAGGTGCTTGGAGCATGGCACCTATTGCCATATTGATGGACTTGGAAATTTTATGATCAAATGAGTCTACATTGCTACACAGCTTAATCATGCCATTGAGGTCCATAGCCTTAGTTTTGCCACTCAAGGCCGCTCTGCAGGCTGCATTGGCATTCTCTATGGCTAATTGTTTAACCACAATATTTTCTAAACCATCTTCTCCCAGGATTCTTTCAGCAGCTTCTAGCAGCCTGGCAATGAACTCGGCGTAAGGTACACTGTTGCCTTGGACTATTTTAGACAGGGAGGTGGTGGCTGCCCCTGTTGCAGGCACGGCCGCCAGGCCTCCATTGCTGCATGGGCCATTTGTGCCAGAAGCCCTGCTGGGAGTTTCCATTGTTTTTCCTCTGTGGCATATTTGCCCCTCCCCATAATCTTATCAGGAGACCATGAAGCCATCTGAGGACTTTTCTTGTTTATGATGGCCTGTGTTTCAGCCCTATCTATAAATTCAGCCTTCCAGGTCAAAAATTGACTCCGAGTTAGTACTAACTGAAATACCTTGTTCCATTCATGAGGTAACAGATTACCCACTTGCCCCAGCCCTTCAAGAATTGAAATTGTAAAGGGCGCATTAATACCATAATTTTTGACTGCTGAGTGTAAATCCTTTAGATGTTTTATTTTTAGTTTCTTATATATATCTTGGTCACTGTCATGACTCTCCACTGAGTCCTCCTCCTCTCCCTCCGAGGCTGAAGACCCCTGTTCCACAACCTCAGTATCTCTGTCAGCACCTTGAGTGGTGTCTGCCTGTTCCCCTGCATCCTGGGATTGAGTGCCAGAGTGGGACATTACTGGGAAAGACAGGGACACTGCAGTCTGTGCCCTTTTGGTCTTGCCTTCTTTTGGTTTGATCTGTGTCTTTGGAGGGCACCAGCCCTATTGGTCCCCCACCCTGCTCCTGTGTGGGGGGTCTGTGTGAGGGGAATTTCCAAAGGTGGTGGAAAGGGTGAGTGCGGGAAGGGTGATGTCGGCTTCTCCTGTAAGGTTGGCCTGTAATTCCTGTATCTGTTGGGTAAGATGTCTCAATTCTCTTTTCATAGAGAGGACATCCTTTAAATTGATAATCTGGTTTAGAAGGGATTCCTTGGTCTCTAAGAGACCCTGCATTCCAAGTATAGCGGGGCCCATTTGTCCTGTCATTGTCTCCCTATGAATGGGAGCGCTCAGGGTGTTGGGAGCGGGACTGACATAGGCAGGCAGAGAGTGCCAGTGAAGACTCCTCTCACCTATTTGGCAGCTGGCAAAAAAGGTTTGGGGCTGAGTGAGGGGAGGGGGAGCATATCTCTCTCTTTCGTAACATTCTTCCAGGCTGATTTCTGAAGGGTCAAGCCAGTCATCGCCTGCTGCATTCTTATGAATGACAGGATAAATCTTTTTATAGGATTTGATTGGAGCGGGAGGCTTTAACAAAGGAGGGATTAATTGAGCGGCAGGAATAGGCTCATCAATAAGGGAGGGGGCGGGCGAGGCCTGGGCAGCCTCAGAGCTGCCTGTGATCTCAACGTCCCCAATAGTCTCAGGCGGAGCGGCTGCCAGGGGTAAAGTGGCCATCTCGGTTTTACTTTCGTTCTTTGGCGGAGCAGCGGCCGCAGCTCAGGACTCATTATCGGGCGTTGGGCAGGAGGTGTCTGAGAGAAAATCCTCCGAAAGGGCCAGTAAATGTGAAACACGCCCATCTCCCTCTGCCTCTTTTAAAATATCTCTGAGCACACCATAAAAACTAAAGAAAGCATCAGGAACATTTTCTCCCTGTTTAAGTAATTTGTTGATGTCTTTTCCAACCTTATTCCAAGTTAGTGGGTGAATCCCTGGGCCATTAACTACCAGCCAAGGGCACTTCTCCTCCACAAAACAGAAGAATTTTATCAGATCCTTTTTCCTAACTCTTAGTCCTCTCTCCTGGAGATTGCCCTTCATTTCTTTAATAAAAAGAACCTCTTTTGATAATCCTTTGCCCATGGCTATGGGACGACTGTGATTACTTCAAGACTCTCCCCGGTTGCACGAGTGATGTGGTCCGGGCATCTCTACCTTGCATTGTCCAGAGTTCCGTCTATCCATTGTCTGGTAGGCCACCGTGCCTCTGGCCCCATGTTGAGGTGCCACTTGACCCGCCCTGCAGGCCAGGTTATTAGGTCGGACCCGAGGAGGCACCACCTGAAAGACCAATGGGGGCCAGAGGTTTCATTTATTGCAAAGTAAAGCAAGCTTATATACTGGTGGATATGAGGGGAAAGGGAGGGAGATGAAAAAATTGTTAGAAAAGGGTTCAGGACGAGGTCTCTTTGGACCAGTGCTCAAGCAACCGATCAATCAATTAGAAAATGGTTAGGGAGAGGTCTCTTTGGTCCAATGCTTGAACAACCAATCAATCAATTAGAAAAGGGTTAGGGAGAAGTCTCTTTGGTCCAATGCTTTGAACAACTGATCAATCAAACATACTCCAGGAAGTTTATCTAAAAGTACACATTGTGGTTTTTCTGGGAATCATTGTTTTTGCAATTCAATGGGTGCAGTTATGCCAGATCATCCAAGCAAGAAAAGTCAAGGCACAGATATCCAATTTTTGGTTCCCAACATCTCAGAGTCGTTTTGATTTGCATTTCCCAGATAATTAGGGAAGTTGAGTAATTCCTTAAATGTCTTTCAGCCATTTGCACTTCCTCTGCTGAGAATTCTCTGTCTAGTTCTACAGCCCATTTCTTAATTGAACTGTTGGGCATTTTGATGTCTAATTAACTGAGTTCTTTATATATTGTGGATATCAGCCCTCTGTCAGATGTGAGGTTGGTGAAGACCTTTTCCCATTCTGTAGGCTGTCGCTTTGTCTTGTTGACAGTGTCCTTTGCTCTGCAAAAGCTTCTCAGTTACAACAGGTCCCATTGATTGATTGTTTCTCTCAGTGTCTGTGCTACTGGTGTTATATTTAGAAAGTGATCTCTGGTGCCAATGCATTCAAGAGTACTTCCTACTTTCTCTTCTATCAGTTTCAGTGTAACTGGATTTATGTTGAGGTCTTTGATCCACTTGGACTTAAGTTTTGTGCATGGTGGCAGATATGAATCTATTTGCAGCCTTCTATACATTGACATCCAGTAATGCCAGCACCATTTGTTGAAGATACTTTCTTTTTTCCATGGTACAGTTTTGGCTTCCTTGTCAAAAATTATATGTTCATAGGTATGCAGGGTAATAGCAGGGTCTTCAATTCAATTCCATTGGTCCACATATTGGTTTTCATGCTGTTTTTATTATGGTATCTCTATAGCAGAGGTTGAGGTCGGGGATCGTGATGCCTCCAGAGTTTGTTTTATTGTACGGGATTCTTTTGGCTATCCTAGGTTTTTGTTTTTCCATATGAAGTTGAGTATTATTCTTTCACGGTCAGTGAAGAATTGTGTTGGTAATATGATGGGGATTTTGTTGAATCTGTAGATTGCTTTTGGTAAAATTGCCATTTTTACTGTGTTTATCCTGCCTATCCTTGAGCATGGGAGATCTTTCCATTTTCTGACATCTTCAATTTCTTTTTTCAGGGACTTAAAGTTCTTGTCATATAGGTCCTTCACATGCTTAGTTAGAGTAACCCTAAGGTATTTTACAACATTTGTGGCTATTGTAAATGGTGATGTATCTCTGATTTCCTTCTCAGCCTGTTTGTCTATTGTATATAGGAGGGCTGCTGATTTTTTTTAGTTGATCTTGGGTCCTGCTATGTGGCTGAAGGTGTTTGTAAGCTGTATCAGTTACTTGGTTGAATTTTTGTGGTCACTCATGTATACTATCATGTCATCTGCAAGTAGTGAAAGCTTGACTTCTTCCTTTCCTTAATTTCCTTATGTTGTCTTATAGCTCTGGTTAGAACTTCAAGTACTATACTGAATAAGTATGGAGAGAGGGGACAGCCTTGCCTTTTTCCTGATTTTAGTTGTATTGCTTTGAGTTTCTCTCCATTTAATTTGATGGTGGTTGTTGGCTTGCTGTAGATTGCCTTTATTATGTTTAGGTATGTTCCCTGTATTCCTGATCGCTCCAAGACCTTTATCATGAAGGGGTGTTGGATTTTGCCAAATGCCTTTTCTGTGTCTAGTGAGATGATCATGTGTTTTTTTTTCTTTGAGTTTGTTTATATGGTGTATAACATTGACAGACTTTCTTATGTTGAACCACCCTTGCATCCCTGGGATGAAGCCTACTTGATCATGGTGGATAATTGTTTAGATGTGTTCTTGGAGTCTATTTGCAAGTATTTATTGAGTATTTTTACATCAATGTTTATGAGGGAGATCAGTCGGTAGTTCTTTTTCTTTGTAGCATCTTTGTTTGTTTAGGAATCAGGGTAATTGTAGCCTCATAGAAGGAGTTTGGTAATATACCTTCTGCTTTATTGTGTGGAACAATTTGAAGAGTATTGGTATTAAGTCTTCTATGAAGATCTGGTAGAATTCTGCACTGAAACCATCTGGTCCTGGGGTTTTTTTGGTTGGGAGACTTTCAATGACTGATTCTATTACCTCAGGGTTTATTGGATTATTTAAATGGTTTATCTGGTTTGATTTAACTTAGGTATAGGGTACCAACCCAGAAAATTATCCGTTTCTTTTAGATTTTCCAGTTTTGTGGAATAGAGGTTTTTGAAGTATGACTTGATGATTCTCTGGATTTCCTCATTGTCTTTTGTTATGTCCCCCTTTTCATTTCTAATTTTGTTAATTTGGATGCTCTCTCTCTGTCTTTTGGTTAGTTTGGATAAGGGCTTTTCTATCTTGTTGATCTTCCCAAAGAACCAACTCTTTGTTTCATTTATCCTTTGTATTGTTGTCTTTGTTTCTATTTTATTGATTTCAGCTCTCAATTTGATAATTTCCTGGCATCTGTTTCTCCTGGGAGACTTTGCTTCTTCCTGTTCAAGGGCTTTCAGGTGTGCTGTCAAGTCACTAGAATGAGATTTCTCCAGCTTCTTTATGTGGGCATTCAGTGCTATGAATTTCCCTCTTAGCTCTGCTTTCATAGTGTCCCATGAGTTTGGGTATGTGGTATATTCATTTTAATTGATCTTTAGGAAGTCTTTAATTTCTTTCTTTATTTCTTCCTTAACCCATTGGTGATTCAGTTGAGCATTATTCTGTTTCCATGAGATTGTAGGATTTCTGTATGTTTTTTCTTATTGTTGTTCTTGAAATCTAACTTTAAACCATGGTGGTCTGATAGAACACAGGAGGTTATTTCAATTGTTTTGTATCTGTTGAGATTTGCTTTGTCACCAAGTATGTGGTTGATTTTAGAGACGGTTCCATGGGTTGCTTAGAAGAAGGTATATTCCTTTTTGTTCGGGTGGAACGTTCTGTAGATATCGATTAAGTCCATTTGAGCAATAACATCAGTTAAGGCCATTATGTCTCGGTTAAGTTTCAATTTGGCAGATCTGTCCAGAGGTGAAAATGGGGTGTTGAAGTCTCCCACTATTAATGTGTGGGGTTTTATATGTGATTTAAGCTTTAGTAATGTTTCTTTTACATATGTGGGTACCATTGTGTTTGGGATATGAATGTTCAGAATTGAGACTTCGTCTTGGATGATCTTTCCTGAGATGAGTATGTAATGTCCTTCATCATCTTTTTTGACTGATTTTAGTTTGAAGTCTATTTTGCTGGATATTAGGATAGCAACACCATCTTGCTTCTTAATACCATCTGATTGGAAAGGAGGTGTCTATCTTTGAATTTGAGGTATGTTTCTTCTATGCAGCAGAAAGATTGGTCCTGTTTTCAGACCCATTCTGTTAGTCTGTGTCTTTTTATAGGTGAATTAAGTCCATTGATATTAATGGATATTAATTACCAGTGACTGTTCGTTCCTGTTATTATTTTTATTTTTTGGTGGTAGTGTGTGTGTTCTTCTCTTCTGTGGGGTTTACTGCTGTGGTGTTATCTATTGCCTGTGTTTTCATGGGTGTATCTGTCTTCCTTAGGTTGGAATTTTCCTTCTAGTGCTTTCTGTAGGGCTGGGTTTGTGGATAAGTATTATTTAAATCTGGTTTTGTCTTGGAAGGTCTTGTTCACTCCATCTATGATGATTGAAAGTTTTGCTGGCTATATTAGTCTAGGCTGGCATCCATGGTCTCTTAGTGTCTGCATTATATCTGCCCAGGTCCTTCTGGCTTTCAAAGTCTCCATTGAGAAATCAGGTGTTATTCTGATGGGTTTGCCTTTATAAATCACTTGGACTTTTTCCTTTGCTGCCCTTAATATTCTTTCTTTATTCTGTACATTTAGTTGTTTAATTATTATGTGGCAAGGGGACTTTTTTGGGGGGTCTAGTCTGTTTGGTGTTCTATAGGTTTCTTGTATCTTCATTGGTATTTCCTTCTTTAAGTTGGGAAAGTTTTCTTTTATGATCTTGTTAAATATATTTTCTGTGCCTTTGAGTTGGTATTATTCTCCTTCCTCTATCCCTATTAGTCGTAGGTTTGGTCTTATCATGGTGTCCCAAATTTCTTGGACATTTTGAGTCATGACTTTGTTTTAGTGTTTTCTTTGACTGATGAATCTATTTCTTCTATCGGATCTTCAACAACAGAGATCCTCTCTTCCATCTCTTGCATTCTGTTGGTTATACTTGCATCTGAGTTCCTCTTCATTTACTCAGATTTTCTATTTCCAACATTCCTTCTCCTTGTGTCTTCTTCATTTTTCTATTTCCCTCTTCAGGTCTTTGACTGTTTCTCTCATCTGTTTCATTGCTTTTTCATAATTTCCTTTCAGGGACTTTTTGTTTTCTTCTGCTTTTATACTCCTTTCCTCTAGTATTTAATAGCATTCTTCCCATTTTTTGTTTGTCTGTTCCTCCACTTTATTTTTTATTTCTTCTATATAAGACTCTAGCCTCTTCATGATGTTAATTATAAAGTTGTTTTATTCTTCTTCCATTCCGTGATGTTCAGGTCTAGCTGTTGGAGAAGGGCTAGGTTCTGGTGATGCTGTATTGCTATTTATTTTGTTGTATGTACTTCTGCCTTGGTGTCTGCCCATCTCCGCATGGATTTGTTCTTGGTCTTATCAGTGTACTTGGTCCAGACAGAGCTGACATATTTAGGGAGCTCTCTCTGGTCCAGATCGACTCTCTGGGCTGGATGTGAGCTCTGGTCCAGATGATAGTGCTGGCTGGATAGGAGCTGGTGACTGGATGCTGAGTCTCATGAAGTCCCTGGAGTCTCCTTATCTTGTCCAGATGGGAGCTCCTCTTGTCCAGATGGGAGTTCCGGGACAGGATGGAAGCTCTGGTCCAGATGGGAGTTCTGGGGCAGGATGGAATGCTGGATGCCGGTCTCTTTGTCTCCGGAAGTGGCTGGGGTCTCCAGCAGATGGGTGTGGAGGCAAAGCATTTATGTTGTAGTATCCACCAGAGTGTCTCTCTGGTACAGATGGGAGTTCCAGGGCAGGATGAAATGCAGGAGGCTGGTTTAAGTCTCTGGAAGTGGCTGGGGTGTCTCTGGTCCAGATGGGAGTTCCAAGGCAGGATGGAAGCTGGGGGATAGTTTCTAAGTATCTGGAAGTGGCTGGGGTTTCCAGGCAGATGGGTTTGTGTTCTTATCATTGTTCTTGGTCCACACAGAGCTGACAGATCTAGGGAGCCTTTCTCTGGTCCAGATGGAAGCTCTGGACCTGATGGGAGCTCTGGTCTAGATGAGAGTGCTGGCTGAATAAGTGCTGGGGGGCTGGACTCTGAGTCTCAGGAAGTCCCTGGGGTCTCCTTATCTTGTCCAGATGGGAGCTCCTATTGTCTATATGAGAGTTCAGGGATAGGATGGAAGCTCTTGTCCAGATAGGAGTTCTGGGGCAGATGGGAGCTGGGGGCTCTGTGTTCCAGATTGGAGTTCCGGGGCAGGATGGAATGCTGGACTTAGGTTGAGGTCCAGGTGTCCACTTGGCAAGAAGGAGGAGGGACTGTAAGAGCGTGAATTGTTGAGCCCAACATTGGAAAAAGCACAGGAACAAATAGCCAAAATGAATGGAAGCACATGTATTATGAACCAAAGGCTGTGGAGCCCCCAGGTGGATCAGGCCCTCTGGATAAGTGAGACAATTGAATAGCTTGAACTGTTTGGGAGGCATCCAGGCAGTGGGACCAGGACCTGTTCATAGTGCATGAGCTGGCTGTTTGGAACCTTGGGCTTACACAGGGACACTTTGCTCAGCCTGGAAGGAGAGGACTGGAGCTGCCTGTACTGAATCCACCAGGTTTAAATGAATCCACAGGGGAGTTTTGTCCCTGGAGGAGATGGAAATGGAGGGGAGGGGATGGTGGAAATGTGGGAGTGGGGGTGGGAGGGGGGAGGACAGGAGAACCCATGGCTGATGTGTAAAATTGAAACACAAATATAACAATAATAAAAAATAGCAGTTCTCAACCTGGGGATTGTGACACCTTTGGGGTCAAAGGACCCATTCACAGAAATCAACTAAGACCATCAGAAAACACAGATATTTTTATAACAACTCATAACAGTGGCAAAATTACAGTTATGAAGTAGCAATGAAAAGAATTTCATGGCTGGGGTCCCCACATCATGAGGAACTGTCATAAAGGGTCACAGCATTAGGAAAGTTGAGAGCCACTGGAAGAAATGATCTCTGGAATAGGGGGTACAATGTCCTCCTTCCTAGACCTGTGTGTCCAGTTAACTCCCCTGATTTTCCTAAGCTTGCAGAACAAACTATGTTAAGTCACCTTTACCAAAATTCAGTTGCAGCATGTTTCCACCCTTTTTTCATTTCCTAACAGGAAGTTGTCATCTACTTCCTGTCTTGCTTTCTTTGCCCAGGAACACTGTGGACCAGGGAAAACCCTAGCTTAGTGGAGAGCTGCTCTTTGGCTGGTAAAGGCATTTCATGAACTCATGGCAAGGGAGTCAAAGTGAGACAGTCATGGAGCTGCACACCAGCAGAACAAGCGACAATGTACTAGCCTTAGATTCTACCATGCACTTTATGTTGTCTCAGTACAAACACACTTATTCTCTGGAGCCTGAGAACTTCTTCCTGAGCCTGTGGTAACATCAACCTTGAAATGATCACCACCAGCATGCTCCAAGGATTCTCCTGAGAAAGTCTCAGGAAACATCCAGTCCTGCCAATCACCATGAGAAGAATTCTATGTGGGATTGATTACATTTGCATATGGGTTTAAATTAGCACAGGATATGGTAGCCCCTCTTTGACCTCTTCTGAGCACAGCATAGACATAGGATCCAGAACAAGAAGTATTTTACAGCAGCTGGCTTCCCCAGGTAGCAGGAACACCTCTAACATGATAGTCCAGTCACTCCCCAAGTGTGAAGTTTGGAAGCTAGTGTCTGCCAATCTTACTATAAAGCAGGAAGCCAATTGTTTTTACTAGCTTCCAACCTGGAGAATTTAAATGCATTCTGGAAAAAGACTCATTTATACTTTAACTACAAAATTAAATGCTATTTTCTGATAATTTAAACAAACAAACAAACAACATCTAGAAAATTTCGAAGACATCCTTAATGACCCAGGAATTTATAGAATAAGACAAACAAGAGATTAGAGGATTGTTACAATTCAAGAAAATCAAATTTAAAAAGTAAAACTATTCATTGATATTTAAAAAAATATAAATATAATTGAAAAACACAGAGCTATCCTAACTTTGACTAGTAGCAGGCCATTCCCTGGTAGAGGACTGGCATAAAAACCAACTGTTTGATGTTGTCACTATGTTTTATGTTAGCTCCTGAGCTTTGTCACCTGACACACACATCAACAGTCAATGACCTGTGTCTCAGCTCTTTGAGCTGACTTAACAGTGAAAAATAGTATTAAATTCATCTGCAAAAGGAGAGTCCACTAGTTAGAAATTCAGTATTCTATGGCTCAAATGAACCTTTCTAAATTGTATGCCCATTAATCTGGCCTGCCTTCATTCACATGATTTGAAATAACGCATGATGAGAAATTACAAATCAGTAACCCTGCCACAATCAGATCCTATTTAATAATGGTTACTCCAGCAGTTAATTACCTATTTTCATTCCCACTACAGTGCACACACTTCCTGGAGCTATGGTCCTTTAGCTCTAAAGCTGCAGAGAAGACTAAGGACACAGCCTGGAACCAGCACAGTCTCCCTTGGATCCATGGGCTTCACACCATACTCAATTGACCATGTTCACTTTGGATGCCTTTGAAATCCTGAATTTCTACCTCTAATTTATAAATACCATGATTACAGGTCAGAGCCATTTTGTCTCACCTAGGAGGCTTCAAACTTATTTAGTGAGGCATTAGAATAACAGGATGATGTAGCTGGGAACCTTCTCTACAGCCCCCACCATACCCAGTTAATCCAAAACCCACTCATAAAATAAACACACAGACACTTATATTATTTAAACTGCTTGGCCATTAGCTCAGGACTACCACTGTCTAGCTCTTACTCTCATATTTAGCCCATTTCTATTAATCTATACTTTTCCATGTGGCTTGTGGCTTACCAGTACCTTACATCTTGCTTTTCATGGAGGCAGCTGTCAGAGTCTGGCAGCTTCTCTCTCTCCCCTGCCTTCCTCTTTTCCCAATTCCCCTCTCTCTTAGTCCCACCTATACTTCCTGTCTGGCTACTAGCCAATTGGTGTTTTATTTATACAGAGTGATATCCATAGCATTTCTCCTTTTCTTTTTTTTAAAGGATGGTTTTAACATTTACATAGGAAAATTACATATAACAAAACAATTATTAAGAAGAATTACAGTTACAATATTAAGGAAGATATCCTATCTATCTTTCATTTGTGAGTCTAAGGTTTTTATCTGTAACTTATCTTTTATCATAACTGAGGAAAATATAACTATCTAGCTTCAACTACATCAAAGACCTCAGAAGGATATAATATTACCTGAGAAATGAGGGAAGGATGCAAGCAACTTTCAGGAGTCTTGCAGGGTAGACACAGACACCTGGCAGTCTTAACAGTCACCTAATGTTCCTTTGTAAAGTTGGGACATCTGTCTTCAACCCATAATGCTAGAGGCTCTTGGTCACTTTTCTTAGAATCATGTAGAATGTCTGGCAGTTTCCTCTGTGAAACAGAGGTCCATTTTTCCAAGCAAAGTTCAGTGGTCACGTTTCTATGGGTCCGGTATGTTCAGTCAATCAACCAGTCCAGGAAAGGACAGTTTCTTGCCCAAATGGCTATTTTTGCCAACATGAAGATAAACTACATATGGACTGTCTCCAATGCCCATCCTCCACTCTAACGTAAATTGGTGCTGCCAGGAGCAGACATGTCTCACTGTCCAGAAAGTCTACATTTTTAAGAATATTTTAAATGCCATGTTCTGTAGGTCTTTGAAGTGTTTGAAGATAATATATCTATCTGAAATATATCTATGCATACCTAGAAGACTTAAATCACATGGCTACAAGTATGATTATCATAGATGACTAATTATTAATCTATTTTTAATTATCTATTACAATTTTAAATGAGCTGTACAAACATAATACCTTAAACATAGTAGTAATATACACACAGTATAACAAAATTAACTTTAAGTTTGTGTCAATAAACTAAAATCTATACCAATGTAATATGTTTTAAACAAGTTGTTGCTCTTTAAAAGTAAGTTCATTAATCTCTCCTTTTATCCTATTATATCTATATCATATCTCCTTTTCTTATTTAGAAAAGAATCAACCTGATTTAAATAAAAATATTGGTTTTTCTCTGTTCCACACAAGAGGGCTCTTCTGATTTGGGACACACGAATCTTTTAACATTTTCTTTTAGGAATATGCCTGGATTTAGAGAAGGAGTGAGCCAATTCCATCTCCAAAGCCAGCTTGATATATTTTTGGAATTAGGGTATAGTTTCTCTTACTATTTCCTGCTGGAGGGGGTGCTGTATCTGATGGGGACACAAAGAAAATTTTAGGATTATGGAGTAGACCATGAGGGTATATCTTCTGAGCCAGTTGCCTTGAAACCATTTTGGATGTTGGATCATCTGGGCCATGGTGTCATCAAGGACCTTTCAGGGGGTCTTGGCTTGTCAAATCTGATGTATCTTAATCTGGAACAAATCCATAGCCTCTGGCTTTCTGTGGAAACAAAAGCAGAGACTCCTTTCCAAAGCAACTTATCCTTATATCCAAAATTTGAAGTCAAGATGCCTTTCAAATATAAAGATTGGCTTAACTCTGCTGCCTTTACATTCAAATATGACTCTTCAGTCAAAACTCACAAAGGAAAAAAAAATCCATATTCTCTGTGTAATATCCATCTTTTCATGGCTTATGTTTTATGCTACCTTTACTGTCGCTTTACAGACTTTATTTTTAAGAACTATCTATTTTTATAACTGTACATATCCTTTTTTTCTTTTTCTTTCAAGCCTACGTATATTTTTAAAAATATTATAAAGGATTTAATGTCTTGTTCCATCTTAATCTGTCTTATCGTGGATCTATTGTATTAAACATCAGTATTCAAAGACTTAAATGGCCACTCTGGCTGTTGGCTCTGCCCACCTCAACTTCCCAACATGGAGGTGGTACAGTTTACCCCGAGTTCTGGGTCTTTAGCCATGTGTATCTTCAACAACCAGAAGCAGTTATATCAAAGCACCATGTAGCCCAGAAACCACTTTTTTTTATATACTAATAAAGGCTAAATCTACCATATAGCATAGTGTGCCACCTCCAGGTGCCTCATTCCCTCCATACTGGTTGTCAAACACACACACCAAGAGCCCACCGATTTGAGCAAGACACCTAGGAAGCTGTTTTTAGCTCCAGTTTGAATTGTTTTTTAAATATTCTAGGCCATTTGTAGCTGGAGACCTTCTCTCCAGCCCCTTCCAACCCCTGTTAGTCCAACAACCCACTTATAAAATAAACACACAGACACTTATATTATTTGAACTTCTTGGCCATTTGCTCAGGCCTACCACTGTCTAGCAATAACTCTTATATTTAGCCCACTTCTATTAACCTATATTTTGCCACATGGCTTGTGGCTTACCAGTACCTTACATCTTGCTTTTCATGATGGTGGCTGGCAGTGTCTCTCTCGCCTGCCTTCCTCTTTTCCCAATTCTCCTCTCTCTTAGTCCCACTTATACTTCCTGCCTGGCTACTGATCAATCAGTGTTTTATTTATACTTTATATTTATATTATAGTGATATCCACAGAAGAATAAGTGAGATGAGCAGTTACACTTAACCATTTACAAAATCAAATATTTCATTGAATGTGTTTTTCATCATCAGGAGAATATAGACAGAACCCCTTCCTACTCCCTTGATGAGTTATAACAGAATCGATGATAAAGTAAAACAAGTAAAAGTCATAGTTGGAAGACAATAGACTTAAAAGCAGGAGGGATCAAATTTTAGGGGAGCCAGCTTCTGTTACTGTAGTAAGGGCAATTTTAGGGGAGCCAGCTTCTGTTACTGTAGTAAGGGCCAGAGCCTGTACCCTTGATACCACACTCAGACATTCATCCTTACTAAGCTCTTTAAGTAAACCAAGTTATCCACTTGTAATGTATCCACTTATAATGCAGTCACTCTGGAAGCAAAGTGGGCAGATCTCTCTGGTGACCTAGGGGAGTATAATCTATAAAGTGAGTCCCAGGTCAGACAAGGATGTTTATTAATATTATACTTTAAAACAAAAAGAAGAAAGGAAGAAATAGAGAAGAAAAGAATCAAAAATAAAGAAAGCACATTACAAATGAACAATGAAAACATATTTATAGAGTTATACCAATTTTTTATGGATATATAGGGTACCTAATACATTCTTTAGTTTTTAAAAGGTTTAGGAAGAAGGCAAAAGATAAACAAAAATGACTAATCTAATGAAGTCATATAATGAATTTTCCCATCTCTAAAACCTTCCCCCATTATCAGGTACTGTCTTTCCAGCCTTGTAGTCAGATGAGAAGTAAATTTTTCTAGAAACATTTTAATCCTGAGTACTCAGTCTTTTCCCACAATGGGATTCCTAGGGAAATTATAAGTTCATCAGGTCCATTGTTTCATTAGCTGTTAGCTAAAGAAAGTAATATAAACGACTTCAGAATATGCTTATACATGACATGCAAGCAAGAAAATTACAAGAATGTCAGCTTGGAGAGTGAGGCATATTAAGGCCTAAGGAGAGATGCAAAGTGAGGAGAGCAGGTTATTGTCATTGACAGGAATAAGTAGTTGCCAAAAAAAAAAATAGGAAAAATTAAGGCTAACCCATCATAGGTGAATGGATAAACAGGGCACAGTAAGAATTAGCTTTTCCTCAGGTACACACCAAGTATTGTTCCCTGAGAATTTCTTATTTTAGCTTTTACACCCAAAGTTCCATCCCTAATAATCCCTTCATACTTTACAGCTCTTTGTAAATGCCTGAGTGTCTCACTCTTAGAGAGACTTCACTTTAAGTCTCAGGATATCCTGACAACCTGGATTTCATCTGAATTCATAAGAAAAACAGTTTTCAAGCAGAAGAATTTTGGGGCATCAGGGAAACAAAGTATGATCTCCTTCAGACAGATCAGTTTTTATACCTTCAAGTTCTTTTTGTCTCTGTATAGGAGGTATAAATTCCAACAAGGGTACACATGACATATACCTTTGTCAGCTTTCATCACTATTCATTTATGACAAAGATGATAAACTCAATCTTGTGGCTTTGGTCAAGCTGTCAGCTACTTTTAAAAAACTTGGATTTTTGTTCCACTCCTGATCATTTTGTACTCTTCTCTCTCTTTGTGGAAATCTAGGCATGGAAACTTATTTAAACATGCAATCTAAATGAGTTAATGATGCCATCAGCTTGTATCTCTTCTGGATAATCACAGCTGAGTAAAGATGGATTCAGGATCGTCCATTCATATCTTACTGCTTTAATGTAATATTCATGAGGATAAATAGTTTGATCAATAGTTGTGAGTATTGACTGCTCATCCACAGGGGCCTGACTTTGATTCCCAACAACCAAGAGACAGCTCACAACTGTCTGTTACTACAGGCACTGAGAAACAGACACTCTTGAAAATAACTTAAACATGAAGAAAACATTTTTTAAAAATATGGACACACATAAATATCTGGTTTTTTTTAGCCTTTGCATAACATGTGCTATAGGAGGCGAGAAGAATGCATCAGAACTCTTGGATCTACATATACAAGTAATTCTGAGCCATTTGAGGTAGATGCTATGAACCAAACTAAGGAACCTAACAACAGTAATATTGAGAAAACTCCCCAGCTCCCAAATACGTGTATTATTTAGATGGCTCATTTGTTATGCCTGCTGCTGTGAACTTGGTATTGGGTATTGGCAAGGGTTTTTCACCTTGTTCCACTCCTAAGTTACAATATAGAAATACCATGGTATGAGACCCAGACCAGCTAACAGGTAAGCAGTGATAAACATGAGTACCAAATAGAATAGAGGCATTGTGAATGTTTGGACATAGGGGCTAGGTGTTAGTACCAATGGTAAAAGAATTATTGCAGTCTGCAGAAACCACAGAAAACACAAAGTGTATTCCCGAGGGCTTAAAGGCATCAGTAATGCCAAAGAGAGGAATGTGAGAGACAGAAGGGGTAGTAGAGACATTTGGCTTTAAGCAATTAACAAATGATAAGGTGAGAGAACCTAATAGGAAAATGGGTGAGGTCACAAATGGTGAATGAGCATTTGACCCTGGAAGGACACATAACCAAAATTCTCCAAAGCTGTCAGGCCAAGCATCATTGAGCAACTGATATGCAGTAGACGGAGTATGAAAAAAGAGACGGTGTGACAAAGAGGCACTAGATTCAGAGTCAGGGCATATTTCTTTGGGTCATTTCCCTGGCTCAGATCCCAAACATAGGCTGTGTTTCTTTCCTTGGACCCAGGCCCTAGGGCCAAAATTCAACAGTCTTGCTCTGTGATTGGTTGGTTTCACAAGTCAGTTTGCCAGGGGCAGAGATGCCTGATTTGCGCCAAAATGTTTTTCTTTCACTGGCCATATCTGAGCCATCTTTTCCTAGTTCTGGGTGTTAGGGTCAGGTTGGGTTTATTAAGCCAACCCCTTTCCCCCACAGTTTTGACAAAACAACTATCAATGGTAGTACATCATTCTGACTCCCAGTTCATTTTTATTTAACTCTCAGGCAATATGTCAGAATTGTTCTCCAGAGACTCACACACAAGGACTTTAAATTCTAAATTATCCATGACTAATTACTTACATTCAAGCCAGGCTGGATAACAAACATTTCAAGCACATTTTTGAATATTGAATATAAATATACAACCATGAACAAAAATCCATCACCATTTCACAAACACACTTTCTTGGAAAGTGTGATCACATATTGCCTGAGAGTTAAATAAAAATGAACCACATAGACAGCCATCCCATTCAATACAAGACAGCAGAAAAATTCCTCTGAATAAGGGAAAGTGCAAAAAAAGTTGAACAAAAGCCAAAGAAGAAATATAAAGACCACAAAATAAACTTTAGTATTTGAATTGGCACACATATCCCACACTTCAATACCTTACTCAAATGTTGCAAAAGAGAGGCCACAATGGGATTTTCACACCAGTATTTAGTGAAAATTGTTAATAATTTACTTACATCAAAGCTACAAGGAAAATGACTTAAAACAAGTTTTTTTAATTAAAACTGAAAACAACTATGTAGTCTGAAGTCTTAACCAAATTGTATACATAAATAGGGTTCTCTTTTGTATGAATACCTATTCCCTGACATCAAGATGATATAAAAAGCTTTAAAATATTGACAGGGATAGAGACATGGCCAAGCCTTTAACACAAGTTCAATCCCTGGAGCAAGATCAGGTTTTGGATAACTTCCAGTTATTCTTGCAAGGAAAAGCTCCAAGTGTCTAACCTTCCTGGGAACCAGAAAGCACATATATATACACAGAAGAAGACACACACACACACACACGCACACGCACACGCACACACCATAAATAAAATAAAAACAAATCTTCAAACTAATTGTCAATCACGAATATTTTTCTATTATCAATCTGGTAACATGGGTTTTGAGGCATCTAAATGATTACAGAGTTTTTCTCTATCATGAATTGGTCCATGTAACAGAAAGCAAACATGAAGTCTTGAAGTCTGAGTAATCTGTCATTTTCAGTCTGTGATAGCATTTGAGAAAATTTTGAAAATGGTATTCTGCTGGAGAAGTCAGTCATGAGTGTTGGCTTGAGCATTTCCATCTGCACACCATTTCTAATTTATACGTTTTGCTTTATGCCGCAGGACAAAATGTGAATTCTTAGCTGCTTGTTTTAGCTGCCATATCTGATACTTTTTTCCATGACACTTTTGAGAGGTTCATGTATTTCTGTGGAACACAGGGTGAAAATAAACCCTTTTCTAAGCCCACATAGATATGATCTATTATCATAGCAACAGAAAAGGCATATCTATGAAATTTTTAATCAGAAATCATTATCTCCTTTATTTGAACAGAAGTATGAAATCTAAAATGGTACTTGTCATTTAAATTTATAGGCCTTTTGTCCATATTTGTTGAAATACATAAACAAAATAAAAAGAGATATTATAATGCTTGAACAGATTATTGACATATTTTAGATTTTTTTCCAAATAATTCATTTTTTGAAATTGAATTTAAGTATGTTGGCTGAAGATCATAAGAATTTATATATATTCAGATTTCATTTGGTATGAGTTTCTTTCAGATCTCAAAGTATAATGTTATATTGAAAGGCTTTAAGAAACTAATTACACACTAAAATTTTACAGTGACAGGGTTACTTTGTGTTTTGACTAGGCATTACCATATTGATTATACTTATAGGGTTTCTCTCCAATATGTGTTTTTATATAGGGCTGTGCAAAGGCTTTACCACACTGTTTAAATTCATAGGGTTCTTCCCAATTATGTGTTCTTTCATGAAACTGAAGAGTGTTGTGATGTACAAAGGCTTTATCACACTGATTAAAATTGTACGGTTTCAAACCAGTATGTTTTCTTTTATGCCTTTGAAGATGAGAGTGATGAGCAAAGGCCTGTAAAACACTGATTACATTCATAGGGTCTCTCTTCAGTATGTGTTCTCTTAAGTACTTGAAGATGACCAGGCTGTGCAAATGCTTACCCTCATTGTATATATTCATAGGGTGTCTCTCCTGTATGTGTTCTTTCATGCAATTGAAGAGAATTATGATGAGCAAAGGCTTTACCACATTGTTTATATTCATAGGTGTCAAGGAGTAAGATGTCAGAAACCAAACATGAAACATGGAATTGTACAAGCCAGGCAAGAGAACAAGTTATAGGACCACTGTCATTCCCCAGAACAGTAACACCTGTTGACTAGCCAGAGGCTCCCAAAGATAAGAAGATATTTCACAGTCAGGTGTCATGACAACCAAACGGAAGGAGCATTCCATGGTCAGGTAGCCTAGCAACAGAATAAATGGCCCCTGACCAGTGACCTTAGCCGACATCTTGCAGTTGCACCATCTTCACATTCCCACATTATGCACCCCTTCCTCATCCCTTCCCCTTCCCTCCTTCTTGCCCCCTCACCTCCAATGCTATATAAGCCTTGTGAAGAAAAATAAAATTTGCAGCTTGATCCTGTCTTATTGTCGTCTCTCGGGTCCCCTGTTCCTTTCATTTGCTCCCACAGAGGAGTCGCCCCTGTTGAAACCTGGCTTGCAGGGACACATAGGGTTTTTCTCTAGTTTGTGTTCTCCTATGTACTTGTAGATGACTGGGCTGCACAAATGCTATCCCACATTGTATAAATGCATAGGGTTTCTCTCCTGTATGTGTTCTTTGATGCAACTGAAAAGAACTGTGAAGTGCAAAGGTTTTACCACATTGTTTACATTCATAGGGTTTCTCTCCAGTATGTGTTCTTTCATGTAACCAAAGAGCACTGTGTCGAGCAAAGGCTTTACCACAATGATTACACTCATTGGGTTTCTCTCCAATATGTGTTCTTTTATGTACTTGATGGTGATTGGGCTGTGCAAAGGTTTTACCACATTGTTTACATTCACAGGGTTTCTCTCCAGAATGTGTTCTTTCATGTACTTGAAGAGTGTTGTGATAAGCAAAGGCTTTACCACACTGATTACATTCATAGGGTTTCTTTCCAGTATGTGTTCTCTTATGTACTTGAAGATGACTAGGATGTTCCAAGATTTTACCACACTGATAATATTCATGGAGTTTCTCTCCAGTATTTGTCCTTTCATGCATTTGAAGAGTACTGTTTTGAGCAAAGGCTTTACCACACTGATTACATTTGTAGGGTTTCTTCTCTACAGCATGCGTTCTTTATGTACTTGAAGATGACCAGGCTTTATAAAGGCTTTACCACATTGATTACATTCATAGGGTTTCTCTCCAATATGTGTCCTTTCATGCATTTGAAGAGTACTGTTTTGAGCAAAGGCTTTACCACACTGATTACATTCATACGGTTTCTCTCTAGGATGTGTTCTTTTTATGACTGGGCTTTGTAAAGGATTTACCACATTGATTACATTCATAGGGTTTCTCACAAGAATGTGTTCTTCTATCTAATTGGAGAATTTTGCAATGAGTAAAGGCTTTGCCACTTTGATTACATCCATAAGTTGTTTTTAAATATATGTGTAGTTTCATGCCTGTGTTGTGCAAAAGATTTACCACATTGATTATATTCATAGGATTTCTCTCCAGTATGTTTTTGTTCATGCCTTTGAGGATGACTATGACATTCAAAGGCTTTACCACACTGAGTATATTCATGTGATTTTTCTGTAGTATGCCTTCTTTTGTGCCTGCAATAACAATTGAAACATTTAAAAGCTTTATCACATTCATTACACTGCTGAGTCTTTAAATCTGCATGAATTAATTTTATAATTTGGTCTAAATATAAAGAGAACTGAGATCTTAAGGTTTTAATATGTTGTTTGCACTCATGTTCATCCACTGCATTAAGGATGACTTTTCATATTTGAACATGCCTGTGATGATAACAGCTTCATTACCTGGCTCATATTTATGGCATCATTTTACCTTGAGGTTTTTCACATATTTAAAGAGAATTTGGAGAATTTGGACATTTACCTCAATTATTCCATTGATAAAGTTTCTTATACTGTGAGTCCTGCTACATGTTCATTGTTAACCAGGACAAACAGAAGCATTTAAACAGTCTTAGTACTCATAGGGCATTTCTGTGGTGTGCTTGTTGATCTATTGTGAATGGAGCTGGAAACCCTGTTGTTTGTAAACTTGAATCACATTCAACAAGTTTACATGGAACTACTATGTATCATCTAATTGTTCTGAGATTGAGAGATGTACATTGCTACTTCCCATATTCTTATGTTCATAGAGCTGGTATACAGAGTGACATATGGTATAACTATTAAAGAAACGACAAAAACAATAATATTTACACATTTCATTTACAGTTGGACTTTCTGTTCCTCATCAATACGTGGAATAGGGAATAATGATTCTCTACAACAACCCCCACCTTAACTTTTGACTCTAACTACTCATCTAACTAAAATTAGCAAAGACAGAACAATTATATGAGTTACTATAGACTATTTGCTTATTACAAGGTTGTGCGTGTGTTCTTATCACATATTCAATGAGTATATCTTTTATAATGTGAATACTAAGAAACTGAATGGGTTGTCAGTTGTACAGCATAGCTTTGATGAAGCTATTATTCAAATGTTGATTTCTGTTAAGCAATTGATTTTTTGTCTTCCTTCTTAAAAGAATCATTTGCAAACACAATTCACTTTCTTGCCATTGAGGTACATGTGTTTATGAGCATTTACTGATCATCGATGCATTTTAAGCTGTGATAATTTACACTGCTTCATCTTATTACAACTTCCAGATGAATTATATATATCCAGAGTCCATTTCTATTTGCTTTTACAAGAAAATTACCTTCCATGTTTTTGAGAACTTTGACAATGTTCTTCAACTATAAGATCTTCCCAATTGTAGCCTAAAGTATAGGACAAGAATGATATATCAAGTATAACAGGAAACTGAAAATTTTACATTAATATCTTCAGTGATTGTTGGAATGAAATCAAATTTATTCAGCTCATTCTTTCTCATTCTCAATCAGAATTGCAGTAGAGCATCAATAATCAATCAACAGGTGTCCCCTTATTTAAATTATGAAGGAAAATTTACAGTATTACCTATAGCAATGAGGTTCATATAGGTCTCCAGCATCACATCTTTGTAGAGATTCTTCTGTGAAGGATCCATCAATGCCCACTCTTCCTGAGTGATATCGACATGCACATCATTATAGGTCACTGCATTATAAAATGTGCCATCCATATGTATAAAACAGAAAGCATGATACAACACTGTAAATGTGTGCTTCTTTGACAATATAGCCACATAATTCTGGTGACTGCCACACATATTTTATGACTCAGACATTACAAAGATATCATCAAGTTACTTCCCAAACTCAATAGGAGGATTACAACAATTTTTTATGAATGCTTGTAATTGGATATCATCTTGAAAGAGAAATGCCTATTAACAGAGTTAGAGAAACAATAAAATGCTTCAACAGAACTGAATGCACATCAGAGAAATTGCATGAACCATTACTAACTACAGCAAATATTTGTAAGCTGAGTGTAATGACTCATGCCTTTAATCCCAGAACTTAGAAGGTAGAAGCAGATAAATGTGTTTCTGAGTTGAAAGTTAGCCAAGTCTTTGTAATCAGTTATAGGACAGTAAAAAGTAAATATAAAGAACCCATCTGCACTTCAAACTTCCATCAAACAAACAGAAAGATAAGGTGAACTCAGAGATTGTTTTACTGAAGTTTCTAAAAAGAGTTAGGCATTCACTCTAGTTCTGTATTTATCTTCTAAAAATCTGAATTGCTCCAGTTTAAATTGTACTTTCATAAATCTTACTAAAATGGCTGTGCATTTAAACAGTTACAAATGGAAAGATGATTACATTTGAAATATCTTTGTTGGTCATAAATAATCAACACAGGGAAGAAGAGATGGTTGAAAAGTTAAAAACTCAACTGGTCTTGTATATAGGGGGATCATTTGCCAGTATTTATATTGGGGAATCGCAAAACTGTTGATTGTTCCAACTTGTGGGTTCTAAAAGTCTCTTTGGACTACAGTGAGTACCAGGCATATGTGTGGTGCATACCCATTTATACAGAAAAAAGAATCATATTCATTAATAACCATTAAAAGAAAAACAACAAGCAAGAAGAATGCAACACTCTTGTGATCTAATGCCTCAGAAGGCTCAGACACTATTACTGTCATGAATACTGCATCCTAGAAGAGAATGATATCCTCTGATGAAATTCAAATTTCAAGATGGTGGGTAAAGCTCAGCAAAACTACATATGCTTGACATGTACAAAAACATAAGCCCATCTAACAAAATATATATAAAAACACCTGGGATGTTGGCCAACCTTTAATCTCAGAATGTGGGAGCAAATGTCAAGTGAATCTCTGAGTTGGAGGTCCATGTGGTTTACAGAGCTTCATTTAGTATAGTCAGGGCTACTCAGACAAAGTTTGTCTTCAGGAACAAAAATAAGAACTACAAAATTTAAAAAAATATCTGGGTAGCAAAATGGCTTAGCATTGACTATCAATTTGATCAATTGTATCTTATCTGATTTAGTGACACTATGCATACTGATGGTGAAGTCATGACAGCACAGGAAGGAAGCTGGCTGATTCATTTCACCCACAATTTAGTAGAAACACAGAAAAGGAAAGGGGTTGAGGCCATCACAACCACCAATGATATATTTCCTTTTTTGTTTTGTTTTTTTAATTTATTATATTTGTGTTTTAATTATCCATTTCTGCCGTTGGTTCCACTATCCTCCCCTTCCCTCTGGCACCCAAACTTACCCCCACACCCTCCCCTCCATTCCCATCTCCTCCAGGGTCAAGACTCCCCTGCGGATTCATTTAAACATGGTGGATTCAGTACAGGAAACTTCAGTCCCATCCTTCCAGGCTGAGAAAGTGTCCAGGTTCCTCCTCCTGAAGGATCTACTAGCAACCCAAGGGAAGTCACCAAGGAGAGAAACATTTTCAAATACCTCATCCTATCTGGGAGCTTTACATTCAGTTGACTAGATTCTGACCCATGTAATTTTAGGTTCAGGATCATGCATGAAAAAATGCATTTAGTCATTTCTATTTTTTTTTTTTGAGCTGGGGATCGAACTCAGGACCTTGCGCTTGCTAGGCGAGTGCTCTACCACTGAGCTAAATCCCCAACCCCAACATTAATCATTTCAATGATGCTCAGAGTCTGAAACAGCGCCTACACTGTTTAAATACACAAAATTTCTTTTGACACTCAAGACCAATTCTTGACTGTGTCATCTTATGAAGTCAAAGAACATGTTAAATCTTTCCAACTTACAAATGACACAGAAAACCCATTTTCATTCCAAAGAGGAATTGAGACATAGTGTGGAAAGAAAACGGGAAGATTAAAACCCTGCAGGACAACAATCAAATCTCATATTTCTGCGTCAGACACATGGGGCATAGATTTCTATCTCACCACAACTTCCCATTCATCTCTCTTTTTGGTTACTTCTACTCCATTTATGCTGCTAGTTCTCCATGAAAGATGACTCATAGCCTAAGTATCTCAACATCTTATCATCTCAAAATACAACCTAAATGATAGAGTTCTTGAAAAGAAATGAATAAATCTTAAATAAATTTATGAAAGCACAAACAATTGGAGTAAAGAAATCAAATAGCGCCAAGAAAAACGAACAGTTGAAGGAAACAAATAAATCTGTTTAAGACCTCAAATGAAAACAGAAACATTAAACAAAACAGAACCTGAGGTTATTACACAAATGAACAATGTAGGACTAAAAACAGGAAGTACAGAGCCAAGTTTCACCAACAAAATAGAGAATTAGAAGAAGGAATATCAGGCACTACAGATACAATAGAAGAAATAGACACATCAGTCAAAGAAAATGTTCAATAAAGAAATTTCTTGACACAAAACAACCAGGTAATCTGGGAAGATATGTTTCAGGTATTATGTGGGTCCAGCTCTCAATAGCCCCATCCCAGGGTCCACAAAAAGTGTATAACCAGTGGGAAATTTAATCTTTCATGACAGGAAATGAATCTACATACACTAAACTTTTTATTCCATATACCTTATTCTTCTGAGTCAGTTTCTTTGTCTAAACTCCTATTCTGCACTCTTACCTAGCATCTTTCTTGCTTGATTCATTTCTACATTTATCTTCTTTTACCTCTAAGTTCTATCTTAATTCTTTCATCTCAGTTCTGCCCCATCTAGGTTCTCATCCATCTAGTTCTTTTCCATATTAGCTCCTCTCCCATCTCCTTCCTTCTCATCTTGTTCTTCCTTATCTGGCATCTTCCATCTTGTTGCTCTAATACTCTCTTCTAGCCCTTCAATCTAGTTCTTTCCCATTTCAGTACATTCCTCTCCAGTTCTTAACAGTCTAGTTCTTCTACCCTCTTTTCTCTTCTCTGACCACCCCACTCTGAAAATAAAACCTCACTTTTATTGCTTTGACCCTTATCTTTCCAACATATCTCTGCTCCTGCTGTTTCTGGCAAGTGTGCACAGACATTAGACAACTTGGCTAGGAAGGTCCATCAAGGGTAGATGTACCTTAAGTAGGAATCTTTTGTCTGAGTTAATTGTTAAAGATGAATGTAAAATGAGGAATAAGACTTTAGAAATGAGGCAGACCTAGGAGAATTACACACTTCTTAGTGGAGATTCTAAAAGCCATAAGGTCTTAGACGCGGTGCTTGTGTGTGCGTGAGTGTGTGCGTGTGTGTGTGTGCGTGGGTGTATGTATGAGTGTGCGTGTGTGCACGTGTGTGCGTGTATGCATGTGTGTGTGCGTGTGTGCATATATGAGTGTGCGTGTGTGCATGCGTGTGTGCGTGTGTCTGTGTGTGCATGTGTGTGTGTGTGTATGTGTGTGTTTGTTCATGTGTTTGTGCATATGCCAGTCCGCAGCAGCCCATGGCGCGTGGGTGTGAGCTCTAGTGTGCGTTGGTTTGTGTGTGCCAGTTCGCGCATGCTCACGTCAACTTGTGAGTTCACGTTCGCATGTGTGTGTGCATGCGTGGGCGAGCTAACATGTGTGCGACAGTGCTGGTGCGTGTGCAGGATCACACATGTCCCTGTGTGTGCAACTTCACACTTGTGAATGTGCGTGCATGTGTGCGCTTTTGCCCCTGCACGCTTGTCCACAGGTGTGCGTGGGCTTCTCACTGTGGGCATGGGCTTGCGTGTGGGAGGCCTCACGTGTGCGCATGTGTTTGTGCAAGTTCATGTGTAGGCCTGCGTGTGTGAATTCAAGTGTGTGCATCCGTGTGTTGGAGGACACGTGTGTGCAAGAGGTCATGCGTGTGCGCATGTCCGACCGTGTGACGCCCCCCTTCTCTCCCCACAGTACATGATTGTGCACGTGTGCGAAGCCAGCCACCCTGACACGGTGCAGCAGAAGGCGTGCATGCTCGCTGCCCTGCGTGACCTACGCCTGCCAAATGCTTTGCTGGAGTCGGCTCTCGAGGTGCACAACAAGGTCGACCTGGTGCCAGGGTGAGTGTGTGGGTCGGTGCACACGCGTGATCATGCGTGTCACACGTGTGACCACACATATCGACCGGCGCGACCGTGTGTGTCACACGTGTGATCACACGTGTCGACCTCGCACACGTGTGCATGCACGCTGTTCCGTGACCCCCCGACCCCGCAGTTCCCGCCCCCAGGCCCTGGCGCCCTGGCCATGTTGGCCCTGCTGGACCGTGGTGTGCACAAACTGGAGGTGGTGCTGGAGGAGGCCGTGCTGTGTGCAATGGGCACGCATGTGGTAACTCTGCGCATGCCGCTTGGGGGGCCTGAGCTGAGGTGAGTGTCGTGCGCGTGTGACGTGTGTGAGTAACATGTTGGTGTCTTTTAATGTGTTTGTGTGCACATGCGTGGGTCACATGCGTCACTGCATCACGATTCTGTCCCATGTGTGTCACGTGTGCAAATGTGTCTTGTGGTCGTCACATGTTCACACAGTGTGTCTTTTTTTTAGCACGTGTTGCTATTCTGTCATGTGTCTGTCCCGCGTGTGACATGTGCAAATGTGTTGTGTGTGTCACGTGTCACTTTTCCGTCATATTTCCGTACTGTGTGTCACATGTGCAAATGCGTATCCTGTGTGTCACCTGTTCACATTTCTGACCCGTGTGCACACGCTTGTGCCACTGTTTTACCACGTGTGTATCATGTTTCCCTCCCATGTGTGTTACAGGTGCAAATGTGTCATTGTCATGTGTCCACACTTGTGTCACGCTTTTATCACGTGTGCTGCTTTTCTGTCACGTTTCTGTCCAGAGTGTCATGTGTGCAAACGTTTCTCTCACGTGTGCAAATGTGTCTCGTGTATGTCACGTGTTCACACGCGTGTGTCATGTTTGATTCCCGCGTGTGGCTTTTCCATCACGTGTTCGTCCAGCATGTCACGTGTGCAAATGCGTCTTGTGTGTCACAGGTTCATGTTCTCTGACCCGTATGCATACACGTGTCGTATTTTAATAACATGTGTCAAGCGTGCACACATGCGTGTCACGTTCAATGGTTTCACATGTGCAAATGTGTCCTGCGCGTCAAGGGCTCACATATGTCTGTCATCACGTGCTCACACGCGTATGTCCCCTCTGCCCGCAGCTGGCTGCACCTCCAGGCATGTGTGCAGCGTGTGTTTGACGCCCTGGACCCTGGCGCAGCCCTCATGACCATCGCCATTGCATGCGCCGCCCTCAGACAGTTCTGGAAGTGCTTTCCCTAGGGTGCAGGAAGTGGGCACGGCCCCGGGAGACAGGCGGCTGGGGGCTTGACGGCGGAGGCCTTGCCCCTTCCTGTCTTGGGCCTTTCATTTCCTGTCCCGGCCCCGACCCTTCCTGTCCCTGCCCCAGAACTTCCTGTCCTGGGAGTGATTGACTTTCAGGAGCAGCCCAGGCCCCACCCCTTCCTCTTCTAGAAGTGAATGATGCTAGGGGAAGCCTGGGCTCCACCCCTTCCTGTCCTGGGAATGACAGACTGAGGAGCAGCTGAGGCCCCACCCCTTCCTGTCCCGGGAGTGACTGACAGCTTTGAAAACACTTGCTCCTTCCTTTCCCGACAGTGATTGATGCACAATAGCAGCTGAGGCCCCGCTCCTTCCTGTCCCTGGAGTGATTGATGCACAGGAGCAGCCGAGGCCTCGCTCCTTCCTGTCCAGGGAGTGATTGATGCACAGGAACCGCCTAGGACTTGCCCCTTCCTGTCCTGGGAGTGATTGACAGCTTGGAGAACAGCTGAGGCTCCTCCCCTCTGTGCGGACCCGCCCCTCACCACAATGATTGACAGCCCAATAAAGAGGACATGGAGTGGTGTAATGGTGTCTGTCGTGCGTGTGACCACAGGAAGTAGCCAGAGAGGACAGGAAGTGATGTCAACGGGACCCAGACAGGAAGTGAGACCTTGGGAACCAGACAGGAGGACACTGTCTGGGAACTACATTTCCCATCATGCCCCTCGGGTCACTTCCCAGAAGCCTCTCTGCATTCCTCTGCTCTGGGAACTACATTTCCCATCATGCCCCTCAGTTCATTTCCAGGAGGCCTCTCTGCATTTCTCATCCTTTAGGAACTACATTTCCCATGAGTACTCTCTCCCATTATGACTTATGTGGCATTTCCCAGGAGGGAATTTCTCTGCTCTAGGAACTACTTTTCACATGAAGTCCCTCAGTTCATTACACAGGAGGTCTCTCTCTGCCTTTCTTGTGCTCTAGGAACTACATTTCACATCATGCCTCTCCGACCATTTCCCAGGAGGCCTCTCTGCACTTCTATGCCACTCAGGTACTTTCCCTGGTGAAATCTCTCTGTATTTCTAGGCCTCTCTGCATTCCTATCTCTGAATTTCCCTACTCTAGGAACTACATTTCCCATCATGACCCTCAGCTAATTTCCCAGTAGGCCTCTATCTGCATTTCTCATGCTTTAGGAACTACATTTCCCATCATGCCCCTTGGGTCTTTTTCCAGGCGGCCTCTATCTGCATTTATCATGTGCTAGGAACTACATTTCAATAGAGTGACACTACACAGAGAGGCATCCTGGGAAATGGAGTCCAAATGAATTGACACGGTAGAGAACGGCATCCTGGACAATGGAGTCCAACAGATCGTGATCTATAATGACTGGCATCCTGGGACATGATTTGAGACTATGATGGGAAATGTAGTTTCTAATAGACATTAAACAGAACAGCATCCTGGGAAATAGAGTCCAAAGCACACTCATGGTATATAGAGAAAACAGGAAGTTACTTTCTGAACACAATAGGTATGATGAAAATGTAGTTTGGAAAAAATGGACAATACAGAGAAAAGCACCCTGGGAAATAACCCAAGAACCATGATAAGAAATGTAGATTTTAATACAGAGAGAGACTACAGAGAAAGGAATCCTGGGAAATGTAGTTCAACATGTACTGATGCTATAAGGAAAGACATTCTGGGAGAAGATGCGAGAGGCATGATGGGAAATGTAGATTTTAACAGATGACTACTTCAGAGAAAGGCATGCTGGGAAATGGAGTCCAGAGCATGCTGATGCTATAAAGAGGGAACTGGAAGTCTCTTTCCGACCCAAGAGGTATCAAGGGAAATGTAGATTGGAATACACTAGCCAATACAGAGAAAGGCATCCTGGGAAATGTAGTTCAACACATATTGATACTGAAAGGGAAGACATCCTGGGAGGAGACCCGAGAGGCATGATGGGAAATGTAGTTCTACAAGTACTGATGTTGTAAAGAAAGACATCCTGGGAGAAGACCCAAGAGGCATGATGGGAAATGTAGTTCAACACGTACTGATGGAGTCCAAACATGCTGATGTTATAATGAGGGAACAGGAAGTTTCCTTCTAACCCAGGAATGGAGACCACAGGACACGTGATGATGGTCAGAGACGCCTACTGAGGGCAAAGAACACCCCTAACTAACCACTACCCTTAACCTTGCCCCTAACCCAGACCGTAATCCTAACCCCAAACCCGACCCTGACCCTGACCATTAACCCTAACTCCGACCCTAACACTGACCCTGACGCTGACCTTGACATTCATACTGACCCTAATGCTGACCCTGACCATTAACCCTGACCCCGAACGCGACCCTGATGGTAACCCTGACCCTAACCCTGATCCTGACCCTAACACTGACCCTGACACTGACCCTAACCCCAACCCTGAACCTGACCCTGGTCCTGGCCCTAACCCTCACCCTAACCCGGACCCTGACCCTGACCCTGACGCTGACCCTACCCCTAATCCTGCCCCTATCCCAGACTGTAATCCTAACCCCAAACCCGACCCTGACCCTAACCCTGACACTGACCCCAAACCTGACCCTGACCCTAAACATTAAGCCCAACACAAAACCCGACCCTGACCTTAACCCTAACCCCAACCCTGAACCTGGCACTGACACTGACCCTAACCCTCACCCAACACTGACCCTGACCCTAGCCATTAACCCAAACAATAACCCTGACCCTGATCCCCTAAACATAACCACACAACCAAACCCAAACCCTAACCATGACGCCCTAAAGCTAAACAAAACCCCAAAGCCTTTACCCAAACCCTTAATCTAACCACAAACAGATCCCTAACATTTAACCCTAACCCCAAATGTTGCTGTGAAGCAAGGCATCCTGGGAAATGAAGTAGAACACAGTATGAGGCTGTAGAGAAAGGCATCCTGGGAAATGAAGTCGACAAGGTAGTGAGGATACAGAGATAGGCATCCTGGGAAATGAGGTCCAAACAGTGATTCTATAGAGAAAGGCATTATGAAAATTCATGTAAATAATATACTGATGGTACAGAGAAAGGAATGCTGGGAAATGACGCCATTAATTTCATGGTGCAATACAGAAACGCATCCTGGGAAATGAAGTCCAAATGATGCTGTAGTGAAAGGCATCCTGGGAAATGGAGTCTAAAATACTGATATTATAAGGAAAGGCATCCTGAGAAATGACCTGAGTGTCCTGATGGGAAATGAAGTTTGGAATACATGACCAATACCGAGAAAGGCATCCTGGGAAATGGAGTGCAACATGAAGCAATGCTCTAAGGAAAGGGATCCTAGGAAACCATCCAAGGGGCATGATGGGAAATGCAGTTTCTTTTCTTTTCTTTTTCTTTTTCTTTTCTTTTTTCTTTTTTTTTTTTTTTTTTTTTTTTTTTTTTGGTTTTTCAAGACATGGTTTCTCTGTGCAGCTTTGTCCCTTTCCTGGAATTCACTTGGTAGCCCAGGCTGGCCTCAAACTCACAGAGATCCACCTGGTTCTGGTTCCTGAGTGCAGGAATTAAAGGTGTGTGCCACCACTGCCCAGCAGGGAAATGCACTTTCTAGAAACATTTTAATGTCCTGAAATGGAATCCTGGGTAATGGAGTCCAAACAATACTGATGGTGTCTTCAAAGGCATCCTGGAAAGTTACTGAGAGGAATGATGGGAAATGGGCCACTACAGAGAAAGGCACCATGGGAAATGGAGTCCAACACAAACTGATGCTATAAAGATGGAAAAGGAAGATTCCTTCTGACCCCAGAGCAGAGACACAGGACAGCTGAGGACAGTCAGAGGCACCTGTTGAGGGCAAAGAACACCCTAAATCAAACAACTAAAACTAAACATAAACCTAACCACAAACCCTAAACCTAACCACTAACCCTGAACCTAAACACTAACCAAAACCAGAAACCTAACCACTTACCCTAACCCTAACCATAACCATAAACCCAATCCTAACCCTAAATCTAAACCACTAAACATAAACCTAACAAATAACCAGAAACACTAAACCTAACCATAACACTAACAGTAACACCCTGACCCTAGCCTAACTCTAACCCTTAGCCCTAAACCTAACAATCTGACACTAACCCTTACCCTAACCATGACCCTCCTGACCCTAACTGTAACCATTAACCCTAAGATAACCTTAACCTAAGCCTTACCCAACCCCATGACACAAACCCTAAATGTGATCCCTTAACCTAATCCCCTGACCCTGACCCCATGATACTGACCCACAGACCATGACCCCTGACTCTACCCCTAACCCTGACCCCATAACCCTGACCCCACCCACTAAGGCAACACAAACCTGCAGAAGGTCAGGTCACCTGCTGAGGGACCAGGACACCTGCTGAAGAAAAGTGGAAAACCCTGGGGACACAGGAAACCTGGGAAATGCAGTCCACAGTGTCATGGTGCTGTGGAGCAAGGCATCCTGGGAAATGGAGTCTGAAATGTGGTGATGATATAGAGAAAGGATTCCTGGGAAATTGAGTCTGAAATGTAGTGATGCTGTAGAGAAAGGCAACATGGGAAACGGAGTCCATAATAGTGATGGTATAATGAAAAGCTAACAAGGAAATCATTCAAGAGGATTGATGGGAGATGAAGTTTCCAGTGTCAAACTCATGTACTGAAAACTAATCGTGGGAAATGGAGTCCAATCTACACTGTGTCATGAAAGGCATCCTGGGAAATGACCCAAGATGCACGCTGGTAAATAAAGAACCACAAGTACTGATGCTCTAAAAAGGGAAGAGGACATTTCCTACTGACCTGAGAGCCAAGACGGGAAATGAAGTTTCTAGTATAATGCAAAGATAGACAGAAATGCATCCTGGGATAAGAAGTAAAACAGGTGGAGGCAAAACAGAACAAGGAATCCTGGGAAATGTTGTCCATATGTAATGATGTCATAGAGAAATGCATTATGGGAAATGTAGTCCATCAGGAAGACACAGTGAAAAGAAGGATATTTTGAGCAAGGCATCCTGTGAAACAGAGTCAAAAAATAGTTGATATGAAATGATATTAAACAGAAAGGAATCATGGGAAATGTAGTCCATATGTAGTGATACCATAGAGAAATGCATCATGGGAAGACTACAGATGGTATAAAGACGAAGCAGGAAGATTTCTTCTAACTTTACAGAAGAGGAAACAAGAAAACAGATGAGGGCAAAGGAGAGCACTGGATTTAACCAACAGTAAACCCTAACCTTCACCAAAACATCCCCTACCCTAACACTAACCTGACCCCAAACCTAAATCTAACCATAACCCTAACCACAAACTCCCCTACCTTAAACCTAACCTGACACAGAGCCTAAATAACCCTAACGCTAACCACAAACTCCCTTAACCTAAACATAAGCATAAGCATAACCATAACCATATCCATAACCATAACGACAAACAACCCTACAGAATCCTGAACCTGACCCTAAGCCTAAATCTAACCCTAAACCTAACCGCAAACTCCTCTATACTAAACCTAACCCTAACCCTGGGGAGGTATCCTGGAATATGAAGTCAAACACATAGAGAAAACACAGAGCAAGGAATCCTGGGAAATGGAGTCTAAATGTAATGATGACAAGGGGAAATACACCATGGCAAATGTAGTCCATATGTGATGATGTCATGCAGAAAGGCATTATGGGAGATGTAGTCCACATGTAATGATGTCATAGAGAAAATATTACAGGAAACGTAGTTCATATGCAATGATGTCATAGAGAAAGGGATATTGAGACATGTAGTCCATATGTGGTGATGTCATAGAGAAATGTATCATGGAAAGACTACTGATGTTATAAAGAGGGAACAGAAAGTACATTCTGACCAGAGAGTGGATGAAACAGGACATTTGAGGAGAGAAAAGTTCATGGCTGGAACTAACAATTAACCCCTACAACTAACTAAACACATAACCCTAATATTAACCCTTACCCAAAACTAAGACAAAGACTAACCCTAACCCAAACCTGACACAAGCCTAAACCTAACTCTAACCTGTCCCAAAACCTAAAACTAACCCTAAGACTAACCTAACCCTAAAACTAACCCTAAAACATAACCCTAACCCCAAACTCCCTTACACATACCCTAACATAACAGAAGGCCTAACCATAACCTCACCCTAACCCTAACTTGACCCTAACCCTAACCCTACACTAACACTAATATGACCCTAAACCTAGCCCTAACAAAAACCCAAAGGACAAACTCGCCTACCCTACCTTTAAACTGACTCCAAGCCTTAAACTAACTCTAACCCTAACCACAAACAACCCTACCATAACCACATCCTGAACCTAAGCCAATAGCTAACCCTAAGTCAAACTACAAACTCCCCTATCCTAACACAAACCCAATCCCTAACCCTAACCCTAAACATAACCACAAACTCCCCTATCCTAACCCTAACACTAACCCTGGGGAGGCAAATTGAAAAAAGAAGTCAAATATATAGAGAAAATACATAGCAAGGAATCCTAGGAAACGGAGTCCAAATGTAATGATGACATGGGGAAATACACCATGGCAAATATAGTCCATATGTGATGATATAATACAGAAAGGCATTATGGGATATATAGTCCACATATAATGATGTCATAGAGAAAATATGGTTAATGAAATTTATTTGTAATAATAACATAGAGAAAGGGATATTGAGACATGTAGTCCATATGTGGTGATGTCATAGAGAAATGCATCATGGGAAGCCTACTGATGGTATAAAGAGGGAACAGGAAGTTACCTTCTGATCAGAGAGAGGAGGAAACAGGACACCAGAGGAGAGCAAAGGTCACGGAGTGAACTAACAAATAACCACAACGACTAACTAAACACATAACACTAAACCAAACATAACCCTAACTCTAAACCCTAAGTTGACAGAGGATCTAACCCTAAAACTAAACTAACCCTAACCCTAACCTTACCTGAACCATAACAATAACCCTAAGACTAAGCTGACCCTAAAACTAACCCTAACACATAACCCAAACCACAAAATCCCTTACACTAAACCTAACCTGACACTAACCTTAACCCTAACACTACCACTAAAATGACACTAATCCTAACCCTAACTAAAACCCTAATGAGAAACTAACCTACCCTAAATCTAACCTGACTCCAAGGCGTAATCTAACACTAACCATAACCACAAATTCCCCTACCCTAACCTTAAACTGAGCCCAAGCCTAAATCTAACCATAACCATAACCACAAATTCCCATATCCTAAACCAAACCTGACACAAAGCCTAAATCTAAACATAACCACAAACTGCCACAGCAAAAACCTAAAAGTCCCCTAACCGGTAAGCCTAACCCAATCCTAACACTGACCATACTCACAAACTCCTCAAATCCTGATTCTAAAAACTTGTAATCCATAACCATAAACATGACCCGCTGAAACAAATGTCTGACCCTAAACCTAACCACTAATTCTAAACCTAAAAATCTATAACACTTAATCCTAACCTAAAATAACCTAACCCAAAACTCTAAGCTAACTTAAACCAAACATATAACTCTAACCCTACTCTAACCCAATTATCTAACCTAAACTAACCTAACCCTAACCCTAATATAACCCTAAACCTAACATAACCCTAACCAATAACCCTAACTTAACCCTAACCCTAACCAAGCCTAACCCTAAGATTAACCTCCTGATACTGGCCATGAGCCCCTGACACTAATCCCTGACCCTGAACTGAAAAACCCATAAAACTTAACCCTAATGCTAACCCATGACTCTGACCCACTGACCCTGACCCTAACCCAAGCCCTAACAATTAACTCTAACCCCTAATCCTGACCTCTTGACCCTGACCCCCAACTCCACACTGCTGAGGGAGCCCAACCTTGCCAAAAGTCAGGTAACCTGCTGAGGGCCCTGGACACTGCTGAGGGCCCTGGACGCATGCTGAAGAAAAGGGGAAACTCCTGAGGACACAGGACACCTGGGAAATGGAGTCCAATGTGCCATGGTGCTCTGGAGAAAGGCATCCTGGGAAATGGAGTCCAGCATAGTGATGCTGTGGAGAAGGGCATCCTGGGAAATGAAGTCAGAAATGTAGTGAAGCCGTTAAGAAAGGCATCCTGAGAAATGGAGTCTAAAATACTGACGCTATAAGGAAAGGGATCATGGGAAATGACCTGAGTGGCCTGATGGGAAATGTAGTTTGAAATGCATGACCAATACTGAGAAAGGCTTCCTGGGAAATGGAGTCAAACATGAAGGAATGCTCCAAGAAAGGGGGTCCTAGGAAACCATCCAAGAGGCATGATGGGAAATGCAGGTTCTAGAAACATTCTAATGTACTAAAAGGGAATCCTGGGAAACAGAGTCCAATCCACAGTGATGATGTCATCAAAAGCATCCTGGCGAATGCCCTGAGAGGCATGCAGGGAAATGGACTTTGGAATGGATGACCACTACAGAGAAAAGCATCCTGGGAAATGGAATCCAAAGCATATGATGCTGTAAGAGGGAACAGGAAGTTTCATTCTGACCCCAGAGCAGAGAAACAGGATACCTCCGGAGGGTCAGAGACACCAGCTGAGGGCAAAGCACATCCAAAATCTAACAACTAACAACTTACCATAAACCTAACCACTAACCGTAACCATAATAACAACCCAAACCTAACCCTAACACTTATACTAAATCTAATCACTAACAGTAACCACTAACCATAACCATAATAACAACACAAACCTAAACCTAACACTTATACTAAATCTAATCACTAACAGTAACCACTAACCATAACCATGAACCCTAACCCAAACCATAAACCTAACCATTAACCATAAACGTAAACACTAACCCTAACCCTAAACCTAAACCTAACACTAAAGTTAACCCTAACCTGACCCTAACAATAACCCTAAAACTAACATTAACATGAGCCTAAACCTAACCCTAACAAAAACCCTAACCACAAACTCACCTACCCTAACTCTAAACTGACTCCAAGCCTAAATCTAAACCTAATGTAACCACAAACTCCCCTATCCTAACCCTAACTTATCACAAAGAATAAATCTAACCCTAGTCCTAACCACAAACATGCCCAGCAGTAACCCGAAAAAGCCATAACGTGTAAACATAGTCCAAAACAAACACTGACCCTACTTGCAAACTCCTCAACCCTGATTCAAAAACATGTAACCCATAACCCTAACCATAACCACTGAAACGACAGTGTGACACTAAACATAACCCCTAACTCTCAACCTAAAAATATATTACACTTAAACCTAAGCTAACCTTAACTAACCCGAAACTCTAATCTAACCTAAACTTAACACATAACTCGAACACGATGCTAACCCTAAACCATAAATCTAAGCCTACCCTAACATGTAACTATAAATAACATAACATAATATAACATAACATAACATAACATAACATAACATAACATAACATAACATAACCCTACCCTAACATATCCCTAAAATAACCCTAACCAATAACTCTAAATTAATGCTAACCTTACGGGTAAACTAACCCTAAGCTTATCCCTAAACCTAACTCTAACCCTAATCATAACCTAACCCTAAACATAACCATAACCTAACCCTAACCAATAAGCCTATCCTAACCCTAACCATAACCCTTACCCTAACCATAACCCTAAACATAACCCTAACCCTAACCCTGGGGAGGCATCCTGGAAGACAAAGTCAAACATATAGAGAAAATGCAGATTAAGGAATCCTGGGAAATGGAGTCCAAATGTAATGACATGGGGCAATGCACCATGGCAAATGTAGTCATATGTGATGATGTCATACAGAAAGGCATTATGGGAGATGTAGTCCACATGTAATGATGTCACAGAGAAAATATAAAGGGCAATGTAGTTCATACGTAATGATGTCATAGAGAAAGGGATATTGAGACATGCAGTCCATATGTGGTGATGTCATAGAGAAATGCATCATGGAAGCCGACTGATGGTATAAAGAAGGAACAGGAGTTACCTTCTGACCAGAGAGTGGATGAAGCAGGACACCTGAGGAGGGCAAAGGTCACTGCTGGAACTAATAATTAACCTCAAAGAATAACAAACCACATAACCTTAAACTAAACCTAACCCTAACATTAACCTGACACAAAGTCTAAACCTAACTTTAACCTACCCTAATCCTAAACTGACTAGAACCCTAACACTAACCTGATCATAAACCTAACACAAACATTTAACCCTAAACAAAGACACCATAACCCTAATCCTAACCTGACACAAACCCTAACTGTAACCTCACCCTAACCCTAACCTGACACAAACCCTAACACTAAACCAAACACTAACCTGACCCTAAACCTAAACCTAACACATAACCCTAAACACAAACTCCTTACTCTAACTGTAACTTAGCACAAAGACTAACACTAAACCTAACCTGACCCTAACCCTAACCTGACCCTAATCATAAGCCTAAAACTAACACTAACATAAGCCTACACCTAACCTTAACAAAAACCCTAACCACAAACTCAGCTACACTAATTCTAAACTGACTCCAAGCCTAAATCTAACCCTACACCTAAACACAAACTCCCCTAAACTAACCCTAACATGACCCAAAGCCTAAATCTAACCCTAGCCCTAACCACAAACTCTACCACCAATAACCCGAAAACCCCACAAACCTTAATCCTAACCCAACGCTAACACTGACCCTACTCACAAACTTTGCAACCATGATTCAAAAAACATGTAACCTATAACCATAACTGTAGTTAGAGTTTTCCTGTCTGGCCCAGTCAGGACAAATCTCTCTTACCCACCAGTCCCATAGTTGCTCAGACCCAACTAAGAAAGCACACAGAAACTTGTATTGCCTATAAACTGTATAGCCATGGCAGGCTGCTTGTTATCTACTTCTTCTATCTTAAATTAACCCATTTTTGTTAATCTATACTTTGCCACATGGCTCGTGGCTTACCAGTGTCTTTACATGTTGCTTCTCATGGCGGCGGCTGACAGTGTCTCCCTCTCTCTCTCTCTCTCTCTCTCTCTCTCTCTCTCTCTCTCTCTCTCTTGTCTTCTACTTCCCAGAATTCTCTTCTCTCTTGTCCCGCCTATATATCCTGCCAGGCCACTGGCGAATCAGAACTTTATTTACACAGAGTGATATCCACAGCAACTAACCATAACACACTGAAATGAAATTGTGACCCTAAAACTAACGCCTAACTCTCAACCTAGAAATATATAATACATGAACCTAACCGAACATAACCTAACCTGAAACTCTAATCTACTCAAACTTAACACATAACTCTAACCCGATCCTAACCCTAACCCATAAATCTAACCCGGCCATAACACATAACTCTAAAAAATATATCCTAACCTAACCTAACCCTAAACTAACATAACCCTAACATCACCCTAAATTAACCCTAACCCTAAGCCTAACCTAACACTAACACTAACATAACCATAACCAATAACCCTAACTTAACCCTAACCCTAACCCTAACCTAGCCTAACCCTAAGATTAACCCCATGATCATGACCATGACCCCTTCACACTAATCCCTGACCCTGAACCAAAAACCCATGAAACTTAACACTAACACTAACCCTAATCCATGACTCTGACCCACTGACCCTGACCCTAACCCAAACCCTAACTATTAACTGTAACCCTGATCCTGACCTCTTGACCCTGACCCCCAAGCCCACACTGCAGAGGCAGCACAACCCTGCCAAAAGTCAGGTCACCTGCTGAGACTCTGGAAACCTGCTAAGGCCCTGGAACCTGCTGAAGAAAAGGGGAAACTCCTGAGGGCACAGGACACCTGGGAAATGGAGTCCAACATGTCATGGTGCTGTGGAGAAGGGCATCCTGGGATATGTAGTCTGAAATGTATTGATGCTGTAAAGAAAGGCATCCTGGGAAATGGAGTCCATCATAGTGATGCTGTGGAGAAAGACATCCTTGGAAATGAAGTCTGAAATATACTGATTGTGTGGAAAAAGGCATCCTGGGAAATTGAGTCCAAATGATGCAGTAGTGAATGGCATCGAGGGAAAAGGAGTCTAAAATACTGATGCTATAAGTAAAGGCATCCTGGGAAATAATACGAGTGTCCTGATGGGAAATATAGTTTGGAATACATGAGCAATACTGAGAAACACATTCTGGTAAATGGAGTCCAACATGAAGCAATGCTCTAAGGAAAGGGATACAAGGAAACTATCGAAGGGGCATGATGGGAAATGTAGTTTATAGAACCATTCAAATGTACTAAAAGGGAATCCTGGGAAATGGAGTCAAACAACACTGATGGTGTCATCAAACGCATCCTGGAAGTTACCTGAGAGGCATGATGGGAAATGTAGTTTCAAGAATCACTCTAATGAACTGAAATGGAATCCTGGGAAATGGAGTAAAATCCACAGTGATGGTGTCATCAAAGACATCCTGGGGAATGACCTGAGAGGCATGCTGGGAAAGGTAGTTTGGAATGGATGACCACTACAGAGATAAAGCATCCTGGGAAATGGAATCAAAAGCATATGATGCTATAAAAGGGAACAGGAAGTTTCATTCTGACCCCAGAGCAGAGACACAGGACACCTCAGGAGGGTCAGAGACACCTGCTGTGGGCAAAGCACACGCCAAATCTAATCACTAACCACTAACCATAACCATAACCACTAACTGTAACCATAATAACAACCCAAACATAACCCTAACACTTATACTAAATCTAATCACTAACAGTAACCACTAACCATAACCATGAACCCTAACCCAAACCATAAACCTAACCACTAACCATAACCATAACCATAACCCTAATCCTAACACTAAATCTAACCACTAACCATAAACCTAATTATTAACCATAACCACTAACCCGAACCCGAACAGTGAACCACTGACCCTAACCTAACTCTAACCCTTAAACATAAACATAACACTCTGACACTAACCCTAACCCTAACCATGACCCACTGATCCTAACCCTAGCCATTAACCCTAAGATAACCTTAACCTAAGGCTTACCCAACTCCATGACACAAACCCTAAATGTGAACCATTAACCTAACCCCTTGACCCTGACTGCATGGCACTGACCCCCAGACATTGATCCCCTGATTCTACCCCTAACCCTGACCCAATGACCCTGACCCCACCCACTGAAGCACCAAACCATGCAGAAGGTCAGGTCACCTGCTGAGGGCCCTGGACACCTGCTGAAGAAAAGGGGAAAATCCTGGGGACACAGGACACCTGGGAAATGGAGTCCACAGTGTCATGGTGCTGTGGAGCAAGGCATCCCGGGAAATGGAGTCCAGAATGGAGTGATGGTTTACAGAAAGGAATCCTGGGAAAGGGAGTCTGAAATGTAGTGATGCTGTAGAGAAAGGCATCTTGGGAAATGGAGTCCATCATAGTGATGGTATAATGAAAAGCAAACAAGGAAATCTTCCAAGAGGCATGATGGGAAATGAAGTTTCCAGTGTCATACTCAGTACTGAAAACAAATAGGGGGAAACGGAGTCTGATCCACACTGTGTCATGAAAGGCTTCCTGGGAAATAACCCAAGATGAATGCTGGGAAATAAAGAACTACAGGTACTGATGTTCTAAACAGGGAAGAGGACGTTTCCTACTAACTTGAGAGCCAAGACAGGAATTGGAGTTTCTAGTACAATGCAAAGGAAGACAGAAAGGCAAACTGGGAGATGAAGTAAAACAGGTTGAGTAAATGTAGTCCATAAGTAATGCTGTCATAGAGAAAGGCATTATGGTAAATGTAGTCCAAAAGTAAGACACACTGTGGACAGGAGGACACATACAGGAGGACATTTTGAGCAAGGAATCCTGGGAAAAGTAGTCTGAAATGTAGTCACTATAAAATGATGTCAAAGAGAAAGGAATCATGGGAAATGTAGTTCATATGTAGTGTTACGATAGAGAAATGCATCATGGGAAGACTACTGATGGTATAAAGAAGAAACAGGAAGATTTCTTCTAACTTTACAGAAGAGAAACAGGAAAACAGATGAGGGCAAAGGAGAGCCCTGGATTTAATCAACAGTAAACCCTAACCCTCACCACAACATCCCCTACCCAAACACTAACTCGACCCAAAACCTAAATCTAACCCTAACCCTAACCACAAACACCCCAACCTTAAACATAACGTGAACCAGATCATAAATTTAATTGTAACACTAACCACAAACTCCCCTACCCTAACCATAACAACAACCATAACACTAAACACAAACAACCCTACAGAATCCCGAACCTGACCCTAAGCCAAAATCCAACCATAAGCCTAACCCTAACTGTAAACCGAACCCTAACCCTAACCCTAAACATTACCTCAAACTCCTCTATCCTAACCCTGAGGAGGCATCATGGAAGATGAAGTCAAACACATAGAGAAAATATAGAGCAAGGAATGCTGGGAAATGGAGTCCTAATGTAATGAAGACAAGGGGAAGTACACCATGGCAAATGTAGTCCATATGTGATGATGTCATAAAGAAAGGCATTATGGGAGATGTAGTCCACATGTAATGATGTCATAAAGAAAATATTACAGGAAATGTAGTCCATATGTGATGATGTCATACAGAAAGGCATTATGGGAGATGTAGTACACATATAATGATGTCATAGAGAAAATATTACAGGAAATGTAGTTCACATATAGTGATGTCATAGAGAAATGGATATTGAGACCTGTAGTCCATATGTGGTAATGTCATAGATAAATGCATCATGGAAAGCCAACTGATGGTATAAAGAGGGAATAGGAAGTTACCTTCTGACCAGAGAGTGGAAGAAACAGGACACCTGAGGAGGGCAAAGGTAACGGCTTGAACTAACAAATAAACCCAATGACGAACTAAACATAACTTTAACACTAACCATAACCCTAACCTGACACAAGCCTAACCCTAACTCTAACCTGACACAATGCCTAACTCTAACCCTAAGATGACACTAACCTTAACCTGACCATAACCCTAATACTAACCCTAACACTAACCTGACCTAAACCAAACCCTAAAACAAAACCCTAACCACAAACAGCCTTACCCTAATGGTATCATGAGAGAAGGCCTAACCCTAACCATAACCTCAACTTAAACCAAACAAAAACTTACAATAACATGACCCTAAACCTACCCATAACAAAAACATAAACCACAAGCTAGCCTTCCCTAACCTGACACCAAGCCTAAATCTAAAAATAACCATAACCACAAACTCGCCTACCCTAACTCTAACCTGAATCGAATCAAGAATCTAACTCTAACCCTAACAACAAACTCTCCTGCCCTAACCCTAACCTGACCCAAAGCCTAAATCTAACCCTAACCACAAACTGGCCCAGCAATAACCGAAAGACCCCTAACATGTAACGCTAAACCAATCCTAACACTAACCCTACTCACAAACTCCTCAAACCCTGATTCTAAGAACTTGTAACCCATAACCCTAAACATAACCCCCTGAAATGAAAGTCTGACCCTAACCCTAACCCCTAATTCACAACCTAAAAATCTATAACACTTAAACCTAACCTAACCTAACCTAACACAAAACTCTAACCTTACTTATCCCTAACCCTAACATAACACAAAACTCTAAACTAACCTAACCCTTACCCTAACATAACATAACACTAACCCTAACATAACACTACCCAATAACACTAACTTAACCCTAAAGCTAACCTAGCCTAACCCTAAGATTAACGCCCTTATCCTGACTCTGACACCCTGACACTAGTCCCTGACCCAAAACCGAAAAACTCATAAAATTGAACCCTAATGCTAACCCTAATCCATGCCTCTGACCCACTGACCCTGACCCTAACTGTCTGATGAAGTGATGCTGTAGAGAAGGGCATCCTGGCAAATGAAGTCCAAATGATATTGTAGAGAAAGGCATGCTGGGAAATGACGTCAAAATGATGGTATAGTGATAGGAATCCTGGGAAATGAAGTCTGAAATGTAGTGATGCTGTTAAGAAAAGCATCCTGGGAAATGGATTCAAAGCATGGGATGCTATAAAAAGGGAACAGGAAGTTTCATTCTGACCCCAGAGCAGAGACACAAGACACCTCAGTAGGGTCAGAGACGCCTGCTGAAGGCCAAGCACACCCTAAATCTAACCACTAACCATAAATCTAACCACTAACCTTAACCATAATAACAACCCAAATCTAACCCTAACACTGATACTAAATCTAATCACTAACAGTAACCACTAACCATAACCACAAACCCTAACCCTTAACTCTAAACCTAACCACTATCCCTAAACCTAACCACTAACCCTAACCATAAACATAACCCTAATCCTAACCCCAAAACTAACCACTAACCATAAACCTAAACACTAACCATAACCCTAACCCTAACCATAAACCTAACCACTAAACATAACCCTAACCAATAACCCTAACCCGAATAGTGACACCCTGACACTAACCCTGACCCTAACACTAACACTAACACTAACCCTAACCATAAACCTAACCACTATCCCTAAATCTAACCACTAACCCTAACCATAAACATAACCCTAATCCTAACCCCAAAACTAACCACTAACCATAAACCTAAACACTAACCATAAACCTAACCCTAACCTTAACCACTAACCCTAAACCAAACAGTGACTACCTGACCCTAACCTAACTCTAACCTTAACCCTAAACCTAACGCTCTGACACTAACCCTAACCCTAACCATGACACCCTGACTCTAACCCTAACCATTAACCCTAAGGTAAGCCTTGCACAACCCCAAGACACAAACCATAAATGTGAACCCTTAACCTAAACCCCTGACCCTGACCCCATGACTGTGACCCCCAGAACTTGAACACCAGATTCTACCCCTATCCTGAACCCATGATCTTGACCCCACCCACTGAAGTACCACAACCCTGCAGAAGGACAGGTGACCTTCTGAGGGACCTGGACACCTGCTAAAGAAAAGGGGAAAAAGCTGGGGACACAGGACACCTGGGAAATGGAGTCCACAGTGTCATGGTGCTATGGAGCAAGGCATCCTGGGAAATGGAGTCCAGAATAGAGTGTTGGTTTAGAGAAAGGCATCCTGGGAAATGGAGTCTGAAATGTAATGATGCCATAGAGAGGCCTCTCTCTGCAATTCTCATGCTTTAGGAAGTTCATTTCAATATAGTGACACTACACAGAGAGGCATCCTGGGAAATGGAGTCCAACGGGTTGTGATCTATAATGACAGGCATCCTGGGAAATGACCTCATAGGCATGATGGAAATAGACACACACTACACATAGAGGCATCCTGGGAAATGTAGTCCAACAGATTGTGATCTATAATGACAGGCATCCTGGGAAATGATTTAAGAACATAATGGGAAATGTAGTTTTTAATAGACACTACATAGAGAGGCATCCTGGGAAATGGAGTCCAAAGCACACTCATGGTATATACAGAAAACAGGAAGTTACTTTCTGAACCCAATAGGTATGATTGAAATGTATTTTGGAATAAATGGACAATACAGAGAAAAGCATCCTGGGAAATGACCCATGAACCATGATTAGAAATGTAGTTTTTAATAGAGAGACACTACAGAGAAAGGCATCCTGGGAAATGTAGTTCAAGAGGTGCAGATGCTGTAAGGAAAGACATCCTGGGAGAAGACCTGAGAAGGCAAGATGGGAAATGTGGGTTTTAGCAGATGACCACTTCAGAAAAAGGCATACTGGGAAATGGCGTCCATGGCATGCTGATGATATAAAGTGGGAACTGGAAGTTTCTTTCCGACCCAAGAGGTATCATGGGAAATGTAGATTGGAATACACTAGCCAATACAGACAATGGCATCCTGGGAAATGTAGTTCAACATGTATTGATGCTGTGAGGGATGACAACCTGGGATAATACCCAAGTGTCATGATGGGAAATGTAGTTTATATTATACAGACAAGGCAGAGAAAAACATCCTGGATAATTTATTCCAAACGTGGTGATGGTATAAAGAGGGAACTGGAAGTTTCTTTCTGACCCAAGAGGTATCATGGGAAATGTAGATTGGAATACACTAGCCAATACAGACAAAGGCATCCTGGGAAATGTAGTTCAAGAGGTGCTGATGCTGTAAGGAAAGACATCCTGGGAGAAGACCTGAGAGGCATGATGGGAAATGTGGGATTTAGCAGATGACCACTTCAGAGAAAGGCATACTGGGAAATGGAGTCCACGGCATGCTGATGATATAAAGTGGGAACTGGAAGTTTCTTTCTGACCCAAGAGGTATCATGGGAAATGTAGATTGGAATACACTAGCCAATACAGACAAAGGCATCCTGGGTAATGTAGTTCAACATGTATTGATGCTGTGAGGGACGACATCCTGGGATAATACCCAAGTGTCATGATGGGAAATGTAGTTTATATTATACAGACAAGGCAGAGAAAAACATCCTGGATAATTTATTCCAAACGTGGTGATGGTATAAAGAGGGAACTGGAAGTTTCTTTCTGACCCAAGAGGTATCATGGGAAATGTAGATTGGAATACACTAGCCAATACAGACAGAGCATCATGGGAAATGTAGTTCAACATGTATTGATGCTGTAAAGGAAGACATCCGGGGAGAAGATGTGAGAGGCATGATGGGAAATGTAGTTTTTAACAGATGACCACTTCAGAGAAAGGCATTCTGGGAAATGGAGTCCAGAGCATGCTGATGGTATAAGAGGGAACAGTAAGTTTCTTTCCGACCCAAGAGGTATCATGTGAAATGTAGATTGGAATACAATAGCCAATACAGAAAAAGGCACCCTGGGAAATGTAGTTCAACACATATTGATGCTGTAAGGGAAGATAACCTGGGAGAAGACTCAAGAAGCATGATGGAAAATGTAGTTCAAAAGAAACTGATGCTGTAAGGGAGGACATCCTGGGAGAAGACCTGAGAGGCATGATGGGAAATGTAATTCAACATGTACTGATGGAGTCCAAACATGCTCATATTTTAAAGAAGGAACATTAAGTTTAGTTCTGACCCAGGAATTGAGGCCACAGGACACGTGATGAGTGTCAGAGACGCCTGCTGAGGGCAAAGAAAGCCCCTAACTAACCACTAACCTTAACCCTGCCCCTATCCCAGACTGTAATCCTAACCACAAATCTGACCCTGACCATTAACCCCAATACTAAACCTGACCCTGACCCTGACCCTAACCCTAACCCTAACCCTAACCCCAACCCTGACCCTGACCCTAACACTAACCTGGAACCCGACCCTGAACCTGACACTGACCCTAACCCTGACCCTGACACTGACCCTAATATGCTGATGTTATTAAGAGGGAACAGAAAGTTTCCTTCTTACCCAAGAATGGAGGCCACAGGACACGTGATGAGGGTCAGAGATGCTTGCTGAGGGCAAAGAATGACCCTAACTAACCACTAACCTTAACCCTGTCCCTAACCCAGACCGTAATACCTACCCCAAACCTGACCCTAACCCTAACCCTAACCCCAACCCTGACCCTGACCCTAACCCTAACCTGGAACCCGACCCTGACCCTGACACTGACCCTAACCCTGACCCTGACCCTAACCCTAACCCCAACCCTGACCCTGACCCTAACCCTAACCTGGAACCCGACCCTGACCCTGACACTGACCCTAACCCTGACCCTGACCCTAACCCTAACCCCAACCCTGAACCTGACCCTGACCCTAAGCCCAAACCTGACCTTGACACTGACACTGACCCTAACACTGACTGTAACACTGACCCTGTCCCTGACCCTAAACCTGACACTGACCCTGAACCCCTATTTATAAACACACAACCTAACCCAAACCCTAACCGTGACACCCTAAAGCTAAATAAAACCCCAACGACTTAATCCAAAACCTTAATCTAACCACAAACAGATCCCTAACATTTAACCCTAACCCTAAATGTTGCCGTGAAGCAAGACATCCTGGGAAATGAAGTAGAACAGAATATGACGCTGTAGAGAAAGGCATCCTGGGACATGAAGTCCACAAGGTAGTAAGGATATAGAGACAGGCATCCTGGGAAATGAGGTCCAAACAGTGATTCTTTAGAGAAAGGCATTATGAGAATTAATGTAAATAATATACAGATGCTACAGAGAAAGGCATACTGGGAAATAATGCCCTTAATTTCATGGTGCTATACAGAAAGGCATCCTGGGAAAAGGACTCCAAGAGATGCTGTAGAGAAGGGCATCCTGGGAAATGGCCTGAGTGTCCTGATGGGAAATGTAGTTTGGAATACACAACCAATACTGTGAAAGGCATCCTGGGAAATGGAGTCCAATATGTGGCAATGCTCTAAGGAAAGGGATCCTAGGAAACCATCCAAGAGGCATGATGGGAAATGTAGTTTCTGGAACCATCCTAATGTACTAAAAGGGAATCCTGGGAAAGGGAGTCCAGTCCACAGTGATGGTGTCATCAAAGGCATCCTGGGGAAGACCTGAGAGGCATGATGGGAAATGTAGGTTGGAATGCACAACCAATACCGAGAAAGGCATCCTGGGAAATGGAGTCCTAGATGAAGGAATGTTCTAAGGAAAGGGATTCTAGGAAACCATCCAAGAGGCATGATGGGAAATGTAGTTTCTAGAATCGTTCTCATGTACTAAAATGGAATTCTGGGAAAGAGTTCAATCCACAGTGATTGTGTCATCAATGGCATCCTGGAAAGTTACCCGAGGCATGCTGGGAAATGTAGTTTGAAATGGATGACCATTACAGAGAAATGCATCCTGGAAAATGAACTGAGAGGCATAATGGGAAACACACTGCTGATGAACAGGAACCTGCAGAGGAACATTGAGATTGTGGAGGATACAGGACAAGTGCAGAGGGTCAGAGACACCTGCTGAGAACAGGGATGCCCCTAATCCTAACTACTAACCCTAACCACTCAACATAACTCTAACCCTAAACACTAACAATTAACCATAACATTAACCCTAACCCATCACCATAACTTAACCTGCTGACCCTAAGCCTTTGACCCTAGCCATAAAAAGCAGTAAACCATAACTCTAACAATACCCCCCTAATCCTAACAGTGACCCTAACAACATGACCATGACACACTGAACCTGACCCTGACACCGACCCTGACCCCTGACCCTGAACCCTGACACTAACCCCCATTTACTGAGGCACCACAACCCTGCAGAATGTCAGGTCACCAGCAGAGGCACTGGACAACTGCTGAAGAAAAGGGGAAACTCCTGAGGACACAGGACACCTGGGAAATGGAGTCCAACATGTCATGGTGCTGAGGAGAAAGGCATCCTGGGAAATGATGTCCAACTATAGTGATGTGGAGAAAGGCACCCTGGGAAATGGAGGCCAACAGGTAGTGATGCTATAGAGAAAGGCATCCTGAGAAGTGAAGTCCAGAATGTACTGATTCTGTAGAGAAAGGCATCCAGGGAAATGAAGTCCAAATGATGCTTTAGAGAAAGGCATCCTGGGAAATGGAGTCTAAAACACTGATGCTATAAGGAAAGGCATCAAGGGAAATGACCCAAGTGTCCTGTTGGGAAATCTAGTTTGGAATACACAACCAATACTGAGAAAGGCATCCTTGGAAATGGAGTCCAACATTAAGCAATGCGCTAAGGAAAAGGATCCTCAGAAACAAACTAAGGAGCATTATGGGAAAAGTAATTTCTTTATTTTTGTTTTTTCGCAACAGGGTTTCTCTGCATAGACGTGCGCCTTTCCTGGAGCTCACACGGTAGCCTAGGCTGGCCACAAACTCACAGAGAACCGCATGGCTCTGCCTCCCGAGTGCTGGGATTAAAGGCGTGTGCCACCACCGCCTGGCAGGGAAATGCAGTTTCTAGAACCATTCTAATGTACTGAAATGGAATCCTAGGAATGTGTAAACAATACTGATCAAAGTCATCCTGGAAAGTTACCCGAGAGGCATGCTGGAAAATGTAGTTTGAAATGGACAACCCTAAGGAGAAAGACATCATGGGAAATGGAGTACAAAAAAATTGATGCTATAAAGATGGAAAAGGAAGTTTCATTTAATCCCAGAACAGAGACACAGGATAGCTGAGGAGGGTCAGAGACACAGGACAGCTGAGGAGAGTCAGAGAGACCTGCTGAGGGGAAAGAACACCCCTAAATCTACCAACTAACCACTAACCATAAACCTAACCACTAACCGTAACAATAACCTCAATCCAAACCTAACACTAACACTAAAAATAATCACTAACCAAAACCAAAACCCTCAATCTAACCACTAACCACAAACCATAAACCTAACCAAGAACCGTAACCATAAACCAAATACTAACACTAACCCTAATCACTAACACTAACACTAACGACTAACCATAACCACAAACCCCAACCATAACCCTAAACCTAACTACTAACCATAACCATAGACCTAACCACTAACCCTAAACCTAACCATAACCACAACCATAACCCTAAACACTAATACTAAAACTAACTACTAACCATAACCACTAACCATAATCACTAACCTTAACCCTAACAGTGACATCCTGACCCTAACCTAACTCTAACTCTTAACCCTAAACCTAACACTCTGACACTAGCCCTAACCCTAACCATGACCCCCTGAACCTAAACCTAACTATTAACACTAAGATAACATTAACTTAAGACTTACACAACCCCATGTCACAAACCCTAAATGTGAACGCTTAACCTAACCCCCTGACCTTGACCCCATGATCCTGACACCCAGACCTTGACCCCTGACTCTAACACTAACCCTGACCCCATGACCCTGACCCCACCCACTGAGGTACCACAACCCTGCAGAAGGTCAGGTCACCTGCTAAGGGCCCTGGAAACCTGATGAAGAAAAGGGGGAAGAGGTGGGGGCACAGGACACCTGGGAAATGGAGTTCACAGTGCCATGGTGCTATGGAGCAAGGCATCCTGGGAAGTGAAGTCCAGAATGGAGTGGTGGTTTAGAGAAAGGTATCCTGGGAAATGGAGTCTGAAATGTAATGATGCCATAGAGAGTCCTCTCTGCATTTCTCATGCTCTAGGAACTACATTTCCCATCATGCCCCTTGCGTCATTTCCCAGGAGGCCTCTCTCTGCATTTCTCATGCTATAGGAAGTACATTTCAATAGAGTGACACTACACAGAGTGACATCCTGGGAAATGGAGTCCAATAGAATGTGATCTATAATGACAGGCATCCTGGGAAATGACCTCATTGGCTTGATGGAAATAGACAGACACTACACAGAAAGGCATCCTGGGAAATGACCTCATAGGCAAGATAGAAATAGAAAGACACTACACAGAAAGGCATCCTGGGAAATGGAGTCCAAATGAATTGACACGGTAGAGAATGGCATCCTTGGCAATGGAGTCCAATAGATAGTGATCTAAAATGACAGGCAACTTGGGAAATGATTTGAAAACATGATGGGAAATGTAGTTTTTAATAGACACTACCAGAGAGGCATCCTGGGAAATGGAGTCCAAAGCACACTCATGATATATAGAGAAAACAGGAAGTTACTTTCTGAACCCAATTGGTATGATGAAAATGTAGTTTGGAATAAATGGATAATACAGAGCAAAGCATCCTGGGAAATGACACGTGAGCCATGATTAGAAATGTAGTTTTTAAAAGAGAGACACTACAGAGAAAGGCATCCTGAGAAATGTAGTTCAACAGGTACTGATGGTGTAAGGAAAGACATCCTGGGAGAGGACCCGAGAGGCATGATGGGAAATGTAGTTTATATTAGATAGAAAAGGCAAAGAAAGGCATGCTGGGTAATTTAGTCCAAACATGCTGTTGGAATAAAGAGGGAACAGGAAGTTTCTTTACGACCCGAGAGGCATGATGGGAAATGTAGATAGGAAATACACAAGCCAATACAGAGAAAGGCATCCTGGGAAATGTAGTTCAAAATATACTGATGCTGTAAGGGAAGACATCCTGGGAGATGTGAGAGGCATGATGGGAAATGTAGTTCAAAAGATATTGATATTGTAAGGAAAGATCTTCTGGGAGAAGAGCCAAAAGGCATGATGAGAAATGAAGTTTATGTTAGCAGACAAGGCAGAGAAAGGCATGCTGGGTAATTTAGTCCAAACATGCTGTTGGAATAAAGAGGGAACAGCAAGTTTCTTTCTGACCCAAGAGGCTTGATGGGAAATGTAGATAGGAAATACACTAGCCAATACAGAGAAAGGCATCCTGGGAAATGTAGTTCAACATGTACTGATGCTGTAAGGAAAGAAATCCTGGGAGAAGACCTGAGAGGCATGATGGGAAATGTAGTTTAGGTTAGCAGACAAGGCAGAGAAAGGCATCTGGGTAATTTAGTCCAAACATGCTGATGGTATTAGAGGGAACAGCAAGTTTCTTTCTGACCCAAGAGGCATGATGGGAAATGTAGATAGGTAATACACTAGCCAATACAGAGAAAGGCATCCTGGGAAATGTAGTTCAAAACGTACTGATGCTGTAAGGGAAGACATCCTGGGAGAAGACCAGAGAGGCATGATGGGAAATGTAGTTCAACATGTACTGATGGAGTCCAAACAAGCTGATGTTATTAAGAGGGAACAGGAAGTTTCCTTCTGACCCAAGAATGGAGGCCACAGGACACATGATGAGGGTCAGAGATGCCTGTTGAGGGGAAAGAAAGCCCCTAACTAACCACTAACCTTAACCCTGCCCCTAACCCAGACCGTAATACTAACCCTAACCCCAAACCTGACCCTGACCCTAACCCTAACCTGGAACCCGACCCTGACCCTGACACTGACCCTAACATGCTGATGTTATTAAGAGAGAACAGGAAGTTTCCTTCTGACCCAAGAATGGAGGCCACAGGACACGTTATGAGGGTCAGAGACGCCTGCTGAGGGCAAAGAATGACCCTAACTAACCACTAACCTTAACCCTGCCCCTAACCCAGACTGTAATACTAACCCCAAACCTGACCCTGAACCTAACCATTAACCCGAATAGTAAACCTAACACTGACCCCCTAAATATAACGACACAACCAAACCCGAACCTTAACCGTGACAACCTAAAGCTAAACAAAACCCCAATGACTAAACCCAAAACATTAATCTAACCATAAACAGATCGCTAACCTTTAACCCTAACCCTAAATGTTGCCATGAGGCAAGACATCCTGGAAACTGATGTAGAACACATTATGAGGCTGTAGAGAAAGACATCCTGGGAAATGAAGTCCATGAGGTAGTGAGGATACAGAGAAAGGCATCCTGGAAAATGAGGTCCAAACAGTGATTCTATAGAGAAAGGCATTATGAAAATTCATGTAAATAATATACTAATGGTACAGAGAAAGGCATGCTGGGAAACAATGTCCTTAATTTCATGGTGCTATACAGAAAATCATCCTGGGAAATGGACTCCAAAAGATGCTGTAGTGAAAGGTATCCTGGGAAATGACCCGAATGTCCTGATGGGAAATGTAGATTGGAGTACAAAATCAATACCAAGAAAGGCATCCTGGGAAATGGAGTCAAACATGTGGCAATGCTCCAAGGAAAGGGATCAAAGAAAATCATACAAGAGGCATGATGGGAAATGTAGTTTCTAGAATGCTCCTAATGTACTGAAAGGGAATCCTGGGAAATGGAGTCCAAACCACAGTGATGGTGTCATCAAAGGCATCCCGGAAAGTGACCCAAGAGGCATGATGGGAAATGCAGTTTGGAATGCATGACCATAACAGAGAGAGGCATCCTCGGAAATGAAGTCCTATGTCATGATGCTATGGAGAATGGCATCTGGGAAAATGACCCAAGAGGCATGATGGGAAATGTAGTTAGAAACACTGCTGATGGACAGGAACCTGCGGAAAGACAATGGGATTGTGGAGGACACAAGACACCAGCAGATGGTCAGAGACACCTGCTGAGAGCAAGGGAGGTGCCTAACCATAACCAATAAACATAACCACTACCATAACTCTAACCCTAACCAAACCCTAACCCTAACCCTGATGCAGTAAAGAGGGACAATGAAGTGTCCTTCCGTCCTGAAAGCAGAGGACACGGAACTCCGAATGAGTGTCAGAGATGCCTACAGAGGGCAAAGGATGCCCTGAATCTAACCACTGACCCTAACAAGTAACCCTAACCATAAGCACTAACTCTAACCCTAACCCTAGCGCTAACGCTAACACCAATCCTAACTATTAAAGGTAACCCTAACCCTAATCCTAACTCTAACCATATCCCTAAACCAGGTGAGGGCAAAGAACGACATTAAATCTAACCAGTAGATTATTAACTAACTACAAACTCCCCCCTACCATAACTCTAAAAACCCTGAAACCTTAACACTAACACAAGCCTAACACTAACCACAAAGTCCTCAAACCCTGACCATAAACACCTGTACCCCAGAACCCTAACCTTAATCCTTACCCTAACCATGACCATAACCTTAACCATAACCTTAAACTTAACCCAAACCCTAACACTAACCCTAACCATAACCTTAACCTTAACCCTAACCATAACCATAACCATAAAATTAATGCCCTGAAAATAAACCCTGACCCAAACACTAACCCTAACCCTAAAAACAGATAAGCCTTAACACTAACTTAACCTTTACCTAAGCCTTACAATGACGCCCTGAACCCGACCACCAACTACTGAGGCAGCACAACCCTGCCAAAAGGTCAGGTTACCTGCTGAGGCCCTGGACACCTGCTGAAGAAAGAGGAAACTCCTGAGGACACAGGACACCTGGGAAATGGAGTCCAACGTGTCATGGAGCTGTGGAGAAAGGCATCCTGGGAAATGGAGTCCAAAATGAAGCAATGCTCTAAGGAAAGGGATCCTAGGAAACCATCCAACAGGCAAGATGGAAAATGAAGGTTCTGGAACCATTCTAATGTACTGAAATGGAATCCTGGTGAACGGAGAACAACCATACTCATGGTGTCATCAAAGGAATCCTGGAAGTTACCTGAGAGGCATGCTGGGAAATGTAGTTTCACGATCCATCCTAATGTATTAAATGGAATCCTGGGAAATGGAGTCCAATCCACAGTGATGGTGTCATCAAAGACATCCTGGGTAATGACCCGAGTGGCATTATGGGAAATGTAGTTTGGAATGGATGAACACTACAGAGAAAAGTATACTGGGAAATGGATCCAAAGCGTATGATGCTATGAAAAGGGAACAGGAAGTTTCATTCTGACACCAGAGTAGAGACACAGGACATTTCAGGAGAGTTAGAGACACCTGTTAAGGGCAAAGCTAACCCTAAATCTAACCACTAACCACTAACCATAAACCTAACCAATAACCGTAACATAATAACAACCAAAACCTAACCCTCACACTAATACTAAATCTAATCACTAACAGTAACCACTAACCATAACCACTAACACTAACCCTAACCATAAACATAACCACTAACCCTAAACTTAACAACTAATGCTAACCATAACCCTAATCCTAAACCTAAACCTAACCACTAACTAACCAAAACCACTAACCCTAACCCTAATAGTGACACCCTGACCCTAACCCAAACCCTAACACTAACCCTAACCATAAACCTTACCACTAACCATAAACCTAACCACTAACCCTAACCATAACCCTATTCCTAACCCTAAATCTAAACACTAATCATAAACCTAATCATAAACCATAACCACTAAACCGAACCCTAACAGTGACGCCCTGACACTAACCTAAATCTAGCCCATAACCCAAAACCTAACATTCTGACACCAACCCTAACCCTAACCATGACCCCCTGATCCTAACCCTAACCATTACCCTAAGCTAACCTTAACCTGAGCCTTATCCAACCCCATGACACAAACCCTAAATGTGAAGCCTTAACCCAACCCAATGACGCTGACGCCATGACCCTGACCCCCATACGTTGACACCCTGATTCTACCACTAACCATAAACCCATGACTGTGACCCCACCCACTGAGGCACAACAACACTGCAGTAGGTCAGGTCACATGCTGAGGGCCCCCCGCACACCTGATGAAGAAAAGGGGAAAAGTCTGGGGTCACAGGATACCTGGAAAATGGAGTCCACAGTGTCATGGTGCTATGGAGAAAGGCATCCTGGGAAATGAAGTCCAGAATGGAGTGATGTTTTAGAGAAAGGCATCCTGGGAGATGGAGGCTGAAATGTAGTGATGCTGTAGAGAAAGGCATCCTGGGAAATGGAGTCCATCATAGTGATGGTATAATGAAAAGCAACCAAGGAAACCATCCAAGAGACATGATGGGGAATGAAGTGTCCAGTATCATACTCATGTACTGAAAACGAATTGAGGGAAATGGAGTCCGATCCACACTGTGTCATGAAAGGCAACCTGGGAAATAACCCGAGATGCAAGCTGGGAAATAAAGAACTGCAGGTACTGATGCTCTAAAAAGGGAAGAAGACGTTTCCTAATGACTTGAGGCCCAAGACGGGAAACGGAGTTTCTAATACAATGAAAAGATAGACAGAAATGCATCCTGGAATGAGAAGTAAAACAGGTGGAGGCAAAACAGCGCAAGGCATCCTGGGAAATGTAGTCCATATGTAATGATGTCATAGAAAAAGGCATTATGGGGAATGTAGTCCACCAGGAAGACACACTGTGGACAATAGGACACACTGCAGACAGGAGGACATTTTGAGCAAGGCATCCTGTGAAATGGAGTCCATATGTAATGATGTCATAGAGAAAGGCATCCTGGGAAATGTAGTCAAAAATGTAGTTGATATGAAATGATGTCAAAGAGAAAGGAATCTTGGGAAATGCAGTCCATATGTAGTAGTACCACAGAGAAATGCATCATGGGAAGACTACTGATGCTATAAAGAAGAAACAGGAAGATTTCTTCTAACTTTGCAGAAGAGGAAACAGGAAAACAGATGAGGGCAAAGTAGTAAACCCTAACCCTCATCAAAACATCCCTACCCTAACACTAACCTAGCCCCAAACCTAAATCTAACCATAAACATAAGTACAAATACCCTACCCTAACCATAACATGTACCTTAGCCTAAATCTGACCCTAACCCTAACCACAAATACTCTATCCTAACCATAGCATGTCCTAAGCCTAAATCTAACTATAAAGCCAAACACACTCAATCCTAACCATAACATGTTCCTACCCCTAAATCTAAGCCTAACCCTAACTACATTAAACCTAACCAAACCCAGAGCCTAAATTTAACCCTAATGCTAACCACACACTTGCCCACACTAACCATAACCATAACCATAAACCTAAACTCAAACAACCCTACAGAATCCTGAACCTGACCCTAAGCCTAAATCTAACCCTAAACCTAACCGCAAATTCCCTATCCTATCCCTAACCCTAACCATAAATCTAACCCTAACCCTAAACATAACCGCAAACTCCCCTATCCTAACCCTAACCCTTACCCGAACCATAACCCTAAACATAACCCTATCACTAACCCTGGGGAGGCATCCTGGAAGACAAAGTCAAACACATAGAGAAAATGCAGAGCAAGGAATCCTGGGAAATGGAGTCCAAATGTAATGATGACATGGCAAATGTAGTCATATGTGATGATGTCATACAGAAAGGCATTATGGGAGATGTAGTCCACATGTAATGATGTCACAGAGAAAATATAAAGGGCAATATAGTTCATATGTAATGATGTCATAGAGAAAGGGATATTGAGCCATGCAGTCCATATGTGGTGATGTCATAGAGAAATGCATCATGGAAGCCGACTGATGGTATAAAGAGGGAACAGGAAGTTACCTTCTGAGCAGAGAGTGGAGGAAACAGAACACCTGAGGAGGGCAAAGGTCACGGCTTGAACTAACAATTAACCCCAATGATTAATTAAACACATAACCTTAAAACTTAACCATAACCCAAACCTGACACAAAGCCTAATCCTAACCCTAACCTGACACAGGCCTAACCCTAACCCAAACATGACCCTAACCTTAACCAGACCAGAACCCTAAGACTAACCCTAACACTAACCTGACCATAATCCAAACCCTAACACAAAACCCTAACCACAAACTGCCTTACCCTAATGGAATCATGACAGAAGGCCTAACCCTAACCATAACCTCAACCTAACTCTAACATGACCCTAACCCTAACCCTAATACTAACACTAACATGACCCTAATCCTAACCCTAACAAAAACCCAAACCACAAACTCACCTACCAAAACTCTAACCTGACCCCAAGCCTAAATCTAATCCTAACCCTAACCACAAACTCGCCTACCCTAACCTGACCCCAAGCCTTAATCTAACCCTAACCCTAACCTGACCTCAAGACTGAATCGATCCATAACCATAACCACAAACTCCCCTATGCTAACTTGACCAAATCCTAATTCTAACCATAACTCTAACCACAAACTCCCCAAGCAATAATCTGAAAGACCCCTAACCCATAACCTTAAACCAATCCTAACACCAACCCTACTCAAAAATTCCTCAAACCCTGATTCTAAATACCTGTAACTCATAACCCTTACAGTAATCTAACTGTAACCATAACATGACACAAAGCCTAAACCAATCAAAACTGACCCTAACACTAACCTGACCCAAACCCTAACACTAACCCTAACCTGAACCTAAAACCAACACATTATCCTGACCACAACCTCCCTTTCCCTAACCCTAACCTAGCACAAAGCCTAACCCTAACCTAACTCTAACATGACCCTAAACCTAATGCTAACAAAGACCCTACTGACAAACTTGCATACCCCAACTCAAACATTAGTCGAAGCCTAAATCTAACCCTAACCCTAACCACAAACTACCCTACACTAAACCTAAACTGACCCCATAACTTTATAACCATAACTCTAGTGACAAACTGCCCTACACTAACCTTATACAAAGCCTAAATCTAACACTAACCCTAACCACAAACTCTCCAAGTAATTACCCAAAAGACCCCTAACCCATAACCCTACCAAATCCTAACACTGACCTGTAGTTAGAGTTTTCCTGCCTGGCCCAGTCAGGACAAATCTCTCTTCCCCGCCAGTCCCACAGTCGCTCAGACCCAACCTTTTATTTCCCAGAATTTTCTTTTCTCTTGTCCTGCCTATACTTCCTGCCTGGCTATTTGCCAATCAGAACTTTATTTACATAGAGCCTTTATCTACTCACAAATGCTTCAAACCCTGATTGTAAGAACTTGTAACCCATAACCATAACCCCAAGAAATGAAAGTCTGAACCTAACCCTAACACTAACACCAAATTCACAATCTAAAAATCTATAACATTAAACCTATCCTAACCTAACCTAACCCAAAACACTAACCTAAAGTAAACCTAACATATAGCTCTAACCTGACCCAAACCCTAACCCAAAACTCTACCTCACCTAACCTTAACATAACACAACACTAACCCTAACATAACCCTAACAAATAACCCTAACTTAACCCTAACACTAACCTAGCCTAACCCTAAGATTAATCCCAGATCCTGACTCTGAGCCCTCAAACTAATCCCTGACCCTGAACCGAAAAACCCATAAAACAGAACCCTAACGCTAACCCTAACCCATGACTCTGACCCAATGAACCTGACCCTAACCCAAGCCCTAACTATTAACTCTAACCCCTGATTCTGACCTCTTGACCGTGATCCCCAACCCCACACTGCTGAGGCAGCACAACCCTGCGAAATGTCAGGTCACCTGCTGAGGCCTTGGTCACCTGCTGAAGAAAAGGGGAAACTCCTGAGGACACAGGACACCTGGGAAATGAAGTCCACAGTGTTATGGTGCTGTGGAGAAAGGCATCATGGGAAATGGAGTCCAAATGATGCTGTGGAGAAAGGCATCCAGGAAAATGGAGTAAAAATGATGGTGTATGAAAGTCATCCAGGGAAATGGAGTCCAATTGATGGTGAAGTAAAAGTCATTATGGGAATTGGAGTCTAAAACACTGATGCTATAAGGAAAGGAATCCTGGGAAATGGAGTGCAATCCACAGTGATGGGGTCATCAAAGGCATCTTGAAAATAACTCAAGTGTCATGCTGGGAAATGTAGTTTGGAATGGATGACCACTACAGAGAAAGGCATCCTGGGAAATGGAGTCCAAAGCATATGATGCTGTAAGAGGGAACAGGAAGTTTCATTCTGAACCCAGAGCAGAGAAACAGGACACCTCCAAAGGGTCAGGGACACCTGCTGAGGGCAAATCACACCCTAAATCTAACAACTAACCATGAACCCTAACGCTAAACCAAGCCCTAACCCTAAAACTAACACTAACATGAGCCTAAACCTAAACCTAACAAAAACCCTAACCCTAACTCTAACCCTTACTCTAACCTGACTCCAAGCATAAATCTAAGCCAAACCCTAACCGAAAACTCCCCTACCCTAACTCTAACCTGAACCTAAGCCTAAATCTAACCCTAGTCCTAACAACAAACTCCCCCAGCAATGACCGAAAAAACCCTGAACCCTTAACCCTAACCAACATTAACACTGACCATACTCAAAAACTCCGCAAACATGATTCAAAAATCATGTAAACCATAACCATAACCATAACCGACTGAAATTAAAGTATGACCCTAAACTGAACCCCTATATCTCAAACTAAAAATATATAACACTTAAACCAAACTGAAACTAACCTAACCCGAAACTCTAATCTAACCAAAACTTAACACATAATGCTAACCCAATCCTAACCCTAACCCATAAATTTAACCCTACCCTAAACCATAACTCTAAATAACATAACATAACATAACCCTAAACTAAAATAAACCTAACATAACCTGAACCAATAACATTAAATTAACCCTAACACTAAGCCTAACCTAACACTAACACTATCCTAACCCTAACTCTAACCATAACCTAACCCTAACCATAACCTAACCCTATCCCTAAACTTAACCCTAACTCTAACACTAACCCTAATCTTAACCATAACCTAACCCTAACCAATAACCCTAACTTAACGCTAACCCTAATGTAGCCTAACCCTAAGATTAAACACCTGCTCCTGATCATGACCCCCTGACACTAATCTGTGACCCTGAACTGAAAAACCCATAAAACTTAACCCTAACGCTAATCCTAACCCATGAGTCTGACCCACTGACCCTGACCCTAACCCAAGCCCTAACTATTAACTCTAACCCCTGATCCTGACCTATTGAACCTGACCCCCACCCCCACACTGCTGAGGCAGCACAACCCTGCCAAAAGTCAGGTCACCTGCTGAGGCCCTGGACACCTGCTGAGGCCCTGGACACCTGCTGAAGAAAAGGGGAAACTCCTGAGGACAAAGAACACCTGGGAAATGGAGTCCAACATGTCATGGTGCTATGGAGAAAGGCATCCTGGGAAATGAGTCCAAATGATACTGTAGAGAAAGGAATGCTGGGAAATGAAGTCCAAATGATGCAGTAGTGAAAGGCATCCTGGGAAATGGGGACTAAAACACTGATGCTATAAGGAAAGGCATCCTGGGAAATGACCTGAGTGTCCTGATGGGAAATGTAGCTTGGAATACATGACCAATACCGAGAAAGGCATCCTCGGAAATGGAGTCCAACATGAAGCAATGCTCTAAGGGAAGTGATCCTAGGAAACCATCCAAGAGGCATGATAGGAAATGCAGGTTCTAGAACCATTCCAATGTACTAGAAGGGAAACCTGGGAAACAGAGTCCAATCCACAGTGATGGTGTCATCAAAGACGTCCTGGAAAGTTACCTGAGAGGCATGATGGGAAATGTAGTTTCTAGAACCATCCTAATTTACTAAAAGGGAATCCTGGGAAATGGAGTCCGATCCACAGTGATGGTGTCATCAAAGGCATCCTGGGGAACGATGCGAGAGGCATGATGGGAAACACACTGCTGATGAACAGGAACCTGCAGAGGAACAATGGGATTGTGGAGGACACAGGACAAGTGCAGAGGGTCAGAGACATCTGCTGAAAACAAGGGATGCCCCTAATTCTAACCACTAACCCTAACCACTCAACATAACTCTAACCCTAAACATTAACCATTAACCATAACATTAACCCTAACCCATCACCATAACTTAACCTGCTGACCCTAACACTTTGACCCTAGCCATAAAAACCAGTAATGCTTAACTCTAACAATACCCCCCTAATCCTAACAGTAACCCTAACAACATGACCCTGACACCCTGATCCTGACCCTGAACCCCAACCTGAAACTGACCCTGACCCCTGACAATAACCTCAACTCACTGAGTCACCACAACCCTGGAGAAGGTCAGGTCACCTGCTGAGGCACTGGACAACTGATGAAGAAAAGGGAAAACTCCTGAGGGCAAAGGACACCTGGGATATGGAGTACAACATGTCATGGTGCTGTGGAGAAAGGGATACTGATGCAATGGAGAAAGGCACCCTGGGAAATGGAGGCCAACACAAAGTGATGCTATAGAGAAAGGCATCCTGGGAAATGAAGTCTGAAATGTAGTAATGCTGTGGAGAAAGGCATCCTGGGAAATGATGTCCAACTATAGTGATGTGGAGAAAGTCACCCTGGGAAATGGAAGTCAACTGTAGTGATGATATGGAGAAAGGCACCCTGGGAAATGGAGGCTGACAGGTAGTGATGCTATAGAGAAAGGCATCCTGAGAAGTGAAGTCCAGAATGTACTGATTCTGTAGAGAAAGGCATCCACGGAAATGAAGTCCAAATGATTCTGTAGTGAATGGAATACTGGGAAATGGAGTCTAAAACACTGATGCTATAAGGAAAGGCATCCTGGGAAATGACCCGAGTGTCCAGATGGGAAATGTAATTTAGAATACATGACCAATACCGAGAAAGGAATCCTGGGAAAAGGAGTCCAACATGAAGCAATGCTCTAAGGAAAGGGATCCTAGGAAACCATCCAAGGGGCTTATTGGGAAATGCAGTTTCTTGTGTCTTTTCTTTTCTTTTTTTTTTTTTTTTTTTGGTTTTTCAAGACAGGGTCTCTCTATGTAGCTTTGCACATTTCCTGGTACTCACTTGGTAGCCCATGCTGGCCTCGAACTCGGCTCTGCCTCCTGAGTACAGGGATTAAAGGTGTGTGCCACCAAAGCTCAGCAGGGAAATGCAGTTTCTAGAACAATTCTAATGTACTGAAATGGAATCCTGGGGAAATGGAGTCCAAACAATACTGATGGTGTCATCAAAGACATCCTGGAAAGATACTTGAGAGGCATGATGGGAAATGTAGGTTCTAGAATCATTCTAATATACTGAAATGGAATCCTGGGAAATGGAGTATAATCCACAGTGATGGTGTCATCAAAGGCATCCTGGGAACGACCTGAGAGACATGCTGGGAAATGTAGTTTGGAATGGATGACCACTACAGAGATAGGAATCCTGGGAAATGGAATCCAAAGCATATGATGCTGTAAGAGGGAACAGGAAGTTTCATTCTGACCCCAGAGCAGAGACAAAGGACAACTCAGGAGGATCAGAGACACCTGCTGAGGGCAAAGCACACCATAAATCTAACCACTAACCACTAACCTTAAGCCTAACGCAAACCATAAACCTTTCCACTAGCCATAACCATAACCAATAACCCTAACCCTAATAGTGACACCCTGATCCTAACCCTAAACATTAACCCTAAGCTAACCTTAACCTAAGCCTTACCCAAGCCCATGACACACACCCAAAATGAGAAACCATAGCCTAACCCCCTGACTTGACCCCCTGACTCTATGCCTAACAGTGGCCCCATGACCCTGACCCTACCAACTAAGGCACCACAACCCTGCACAAGGTCAGGTCATCTACTGAGGGCCCTGGACACCTGCTGAAGAAAAGGGGAAATTCCTGAGGACACAGAACACCTGGGAAATGGAGTCCAGAGTGTCAAGGTGCTATGAAGTAAGGCATCCTGGGAAATGGAGTCCAGAATGGAGTGATGGTTTAGAGAAAGGCATCCTGGAAAATGAAGTCTGAAATGTAGTGATGGTTTAGAGAAAGGCATTTTGGGGAATGGAGTCCATCATAGTGATGGTATAATGAAAAGCAACCAAGGAAAACATCCAAAAGGAATGATGGGAAATGAAGTTTCCAGTATTATACTCATGCACTGAAAAAGAATATTGGGAAATGGAGTCTTAGCCACACTGTGTCATGAAAGGCATCCTGGGAAATGATCCGAGATGCACGCAGGTAAATAAAGAACTACAGGTACTGATGCTCTAAAAAGGGAAGATGGCGTTTCCTACTGACTTGAGAGCTAAGACGAGAAATGGAGTTACTAGTACAATGCAAAGGTAGACAGAAAGGCAACCTGGGAGATGAAGTAAAACATTTGGAGGCAAAACAGACCAAGGTATCCTGGGTAATGAAGTCCATATATAATGATGTCATAGAGAAATGCATTATGGGAAATGTAGTCCAACAGGAAAACACGCTGTGGACAGGAAACAGGGCAGACAGGAGGACATTTACAGCAAGGCATTCTGGGAAACTTAATCTGAAATATAGTCGATATAAAATGATATCAAAGAGAAAGGATTCATGGGAAATGTAGTCCATATGTAGTGATACCATAGATAAATGCATCATAGGAAGACTAATGACAGTATAAAGAAGAAACAGGAAGTTTTCTTCTAACTGTAAAGAAGACTAAGCAGGAAAACTGGTGAGGTCAAAGGTCTACACAGGATTTAATTAACAGTAAACTCTCACCACAATATCCCCTACCCTACCACTAACCATGACCCAAAACATAAATCAATGATAACCCTAACACAAACAACCCTACCCTAAACGTAACATGACCCAGAGCCTAAATTTAACCCTAATGGTAACCACAAACTCCCCTACCCCAACCATAACCAAAACCATAACACTAACAACAAACAACCCTACAGAATTACAAATCTCACCCTCAGGCTAAATCTAACCCTAACCTAACCACAAACTCCTCTACTCTAAACATAACCTGACACAGAGCCTAAATATAATCCTAATTCTAACCACAAACTTACCCACCCTAAACCTAACCTGACCCAGAGACTAAACCTAACCCTAACGCTAAGCAAAAACTGCCCTAAACTAACCCTAACCATAACTATAATCATAACCCTAAACCTAACCAAAAACAACTGTACCATAACCCTAACCAGATCATAAGTCTAAATCTAAACCTAAGCCTAACCACAAACTCCCATGCTATATCCCTAACCTGACCCTAAGCCGAAATCTAACCCTAAGCCTAACCGCAAACTCCCCTATCCGAACCCTAGCCTTAACCCTGGGGAGGCATCCTGGAAGATGAAGTCAAACACATAGAGAAAATATACAGCAAGGAACCCTGGGAAATGGAGTCCAAATATAATGATGACAAGGGGAAATACACCATGGCAAATGTCATCATATGTGATGATGTCATACAGAAAGGCATTATGGGAGATGTAGTCCACATGTAATGATGTCACAGAGAAAATAGTACAGGAAATGTAGTTCATATGTAATGATGTCATAGAGAAAGGGATATTGAGACATGTAGTCTATATGTGGTGATGTCATAGAGAAATGCATCATGGGAAGCCTACTGATGGTATAAAGAGGAAACAGGAAATTACATTCTGACCAGAGAGTGGAGGAAACAGGACACCTGAGGAGGGCAAAGGTCACGGCTTGAACTAACAAATGACCACAACAACTAACTAAACACATAACCTTAACACTAACCATAACCCAAACCTGACACAAAGCCTAATCCTAAACCGAACCTGACACAAGCCTAACCCTAACATTAACATGACACTAACCTTAACCTGACCAGAACCATAATACTAACCCTAACACTAACCTGATCATAAACCAAACCCAAACACAAAACCCTAACCAAAAACTGCATTACCCTAATGTAATCATGACAGAAGGCCTATCCCTAACCATAACCTCACCCTAACATGACTCAAACACTAACCATAACTATCAATAACATGTCCGTAAACCTAACCCTAACAAAAACCCAAACTACAAATTCGCCTACCCAAACTACAGCCTGAACCCAAGGCTAAATCTAACCCTATCCCCAAACTCACCTACCCTAACCTGACCCCAAGCCTAAATATAAAAATAACCATAACCACAAACTCGCCTACCCTAACTCTAACCTGACTACAAGCCTATATCTAACCCTAACCCTAAACACAAACTCGCCTTCACTAACCCTAAACTGACCTCAAGCCTAGATCAAACCCTAACCCTAACCACAATCTCCCCTAGTAATTAAGCAAAAGACCCCTAACCCATAACCCTAAACCAATCCTAACACTGACCCTACTCACAAACTACTCAAACCCTAATTCTAAGAACTTGTAACCCATAACCCTAACCATAACCCCAAAACATGGAGGTCTGACCCTAACCTTAAACCCTATTACACAACCTAAAAATCTATAACACTTAAACCTAACCTAACCGAACCTAACCAAAAACTCAAACCTAACCTAAACCTAACACATAACTCTAACCCGATGCAAAACCTAACACACAACTCTAACCCTTCATTAACCCATAACTCTAAACTAACCTAACCTAACTCTAAGCTAACCTAACCCTAACATAACCCTAACCAATAAACCTAACTTAACCCTAACCCTAACCTAGCATAATCCTAAGATTAACCCCCCCCCCTTATCCTGACTCTGACCCCCTGACACTAATCCCTGACCCTGAACTGAAAAACCCATAAAACTGAACTCTAACGCTAACCCTAACCCATGACTCTGACCCACTGACCCTGACCCTAACCCAAGCCCTAACTATTAACTCTAACCCCTGATCCTGACCTCTTGACGCTGACCCCCAACCCCACACTGCTGAGGCAGCACAACCCTGCCAAAAGTAGGGTCACCTGCTGAGGCCCTGGACACCTGCTGAAGAAAAGGGGAAACTCCTGAGGACACAGGACACCTGGGAAATGGAGTCCAACATGTCATGGTGCTGTGGAGAAAGGCATCCTGGGAAATGGAGTGCATCATAGTGATGCTGTGGAGAAAGGCATCCAGGGAAATGGAGTCCAAATGATGGTGTAGTTAAAGGCATCCTGGGAAATGGAGTCCAGAATATAGTGATGGTTTGGAGAAAGGTATCCTGATAGATGAAGTAAAACAGGTTGAGACAATACAGAGCAAGGCATCCTGGCAAATGTAGTCCACTTGTAATGATTTCATACAGAAAGGCATTATGGGAAATGAAGTACACAAGGAAGACACACTGTGGACAGGAGGACAATTTGAGCAAGGCATCCTGGGAAACGTAGTCTGAAATGTGGTCAAAATGAAATAATGTCAAAGAGAAAGGAATCATGGGAAATGTAGTCCATATGTAGTGATACCATTGAGAAATGCATCATGGGAAGACTACTGAAGGTATAAAGAAGAAACTGGAAGTTTTCTTCTAACTTTAGAGAAGACGAAAAAGGAAAACAGATGAGGGCAAAGGAGAGCCCTGGATTTAACCAACAGTAAACCATAACCCTCACCACAAAATCCACTACTGTAACACTAACATGACTCAAAACTTAAAAATAACCATAATGCTAACCACAAACACTCACCCTGATCATAACCTGACCCTAAGCGTAACACTAACCCTAACACAAACTACAAGCTCCCAAACCCCAAATCTAACATGACCCGGAGGGTAAATCTAACCATCAAACTACCACAAACTCCTCTACCCTAATCCTAACCTTAACCTTAACCCTAACCCTAACCCTAGCGCTAACCCTAACCCTAAACCTAACTACCAAAAACTCCTCTAACCTAACCCTAAGACAACCCTAACCCTAACCTTAACCCTAACTACCACAAACTCCTCTACCCTAACCCTAACCTAACACTAACCCTAAACATAACCCTAACCCTAAGCCTGTATTTAAGCCTAATCTTAACCACAAACTCTCCTACTCTAAACCTAACATGACCCAGGGCCTAAATCTAACCAGAACACTAACCACAAACTCCCCTATCCAAATCCTAATCCATAGCCTAAGCCTAACCCTAACCCAAACCCTAAGCCTAACCCTAATCCTTACCACAAACTCCCCTACCCTAACCTAAGATGAAGTCAATCATATATAGAAAATACAGAGCAAGGAATCCTGGGAAATGGAGTCCAAATGTAATGATGACATGGGAAATGCATCATGGCAAATGTAATCATGTGTGATGATGTCATGCAGAAAGGCATTATGGGAGATGTAGTCCACATGTAATGATGTCACAGAGAAAATAGTACAGGAAATGTAGTTCATATGTAATGATGTCATAGAGAAAGGGATATGGAGACATGTAGTCCATATGTGGTAAAGTCATAGAGAAATGCATCATGGAAAGCCTACTGATGGTATAAGAGGGAACAGGAAGTTACCTTCTGACCAGAGAGTGGAGGAAACAGGACACCTGAGGAGGGCAAAGGTCACAGCTTGAACTAACAAATAACCCCAACAACTAACTAAACACATAACCTTCACCCTAACCATAACCCTAACCTGCCACAAAGCCTAACCCTAACCCGACACAAGCCTAACCATAACCCTAACATGATCCTAACCTTAACCTGACCAGAACCCTAAGACTAACCCTAACACTAACCTGACCATAAACCAAAACCTAACACAAAACCCTAACCACAAACTGCCTTACCCTAACGGTATGACAGAAGGCCTAACGCTAACCATAAACTCAACCTAACCCTAACATGACCCAAACCCTAACTGTAATACTAACAATAACATGACCATAACCTAACCCTAACAAAAACCCAAACATCACACTCGCCTACCCAAACTCTAACCTGACCCCAAACCTATATCTATCCCTAACCCTAACCACAAACTCTCCTACACTAACACTTACCTGACCCCAAGCCTAAATATAAAAGTAACCATAACAACAAACTTGGCTACCCTAACTCTAACCTGACTCCAAGCCTAAATCTAACCCTAACCCTAAACACAAACTCACCTACACTAACCCTTACCTGACCCCAAGCCTAGATCTAACCATAACCCTAACCACATACTCCCCTACACTAACCTTATACAAAGCCTAAATCTAACCTTAACCCTAACCACAAACTCCCCCAGTAATTACCTGAAAGACCCCTAACCTGTAACCCTACCAAACCCTAACACAGACCCTACTCAAAAACTCCTCAAACCCTGATTATAAGAACTTGTAACCCATAACCCTAACCATAACCCCAAGAAATGAAAGTCTGACCCTAACCCTAACCCCTAATTCACAACCTAAAAATCTATAACACTTAAACCTAACCTAACCTAACCTAACACAAAACTCTAACCTAACGTAACCAAACCTAACCTAGCCTAACCCTAAACAATAACACTAACTTAACCCTAACACTAACCTAGTCTAACCCTAAGATTAACACCCTGATTCTGACCATGACCCCGGACATTAATCCCTGAACCTGAACCAAAAAAACCCATAAAATTTAACCCAAACGCTAACCCTGACCCATGACTCTGACCCACTGACTCTGACCCTAACCCAAGCCCTAATTTTTAACTCTAATCCGTGATCCTGACCTCTTGACCCTGACCCCCAACCCCATACTGCTGAGGCAGCACAACCCTGCCAAAATTCAGGTCACCTGCTGAGGCCCTGGACACCTGCTGAAGAAAAGGGGAAACTCCTGAGGACACAGGACACCTGGGAAATGGAGTCCAACATGTCATGGTGCTGTGGAGAAAGGCATCCTGGGAAATGGAGTCCAAATGATGGTATAGTGAAAGGAATCCTGGGAAATGATGTCTGGAATATAGTGATGCGGTTAAGAAAGGCATCTTGGGAAATGGAGTTTAAAGCATTCTGATGGTATAAAGAGGAAATAGTAAGTTTCTTTCTGACTCAAAAGCCATGCTGGGAAATGTAGTTCAGAATAGATGGACACTACAAAGAAAAGCATCTTTGGAAATGGAGTTCAACACAGAGTGATGCTATAGGAAAAAGTAACCTAGGAAATCATCCAAGAGGCATGATTGGAAATGGAGTTTCTAACAGGACACCACAGCAAGGCAACATGGGAAATGAAGTCCAAAAGGTAGAGACACCTAAGGCTAACTTAACCCTGACTGCCTGACTCTGACCCCCTGACCGTGATCCCCAGTGTCAAACTTTCCAGAGCACAAATACCTTGGCGAAGGTCATAGACACTTGGTGAAGGCACTAGTTACCTGCTAAACAAAAGGGAAACTCCTGAGGACACAGGACACCCGGGAAATGGAGTCCACAATGTCATGATGCTATGGAGAAAGGCATCCTGGGAAATGGAGTCCACAATGCCATGGTCCTATACTGAATGGCATCCCGAGATGTGAAGCACAACTCAGTTATGCTATAGAGAAAGGCATCTGGGAAAATGGAGTCCATATAGTGACGTTTTAGAGAAAGGCATCCTGGGAAATAAAGTCCATATGTTGTAGAGAAAGCCATCCTGTGTAGCAGAAGGTTTCTCCAGTCCTGCCTGGTCCATAGTCAGGACCAATCTCTCTTACCTGCCAGTCCTGCAGCAGCTCAGACCAAAGCCAGTAAACACACAGAGACTTATATTGCTTACAAACTGTGTGGCCATGGCAGGCTTCTTGTTATCTACTTCTTACACCTTAAATTAACCCATTTCTATTAATCTACACCTTGTAACATGGCTCATGGCTTATCCAGTATCTTACATGCTGGTACTCAAGGCGGCAGATGGTACCTGTCTCCTGACCCAGCCATCCTGTTCCTAGAATTCCCTTTTTTGTTGGTTTAGCCTGCACTTCCTGCCTGGCTACTGTCCCATCAGCATTTTATTTATACAGAGCCATATCCACAACACTCCCATTAGAATGGAAGTCCAGAATGTAAAGAGCCTCTAAAGAAAGGCGCCTTAGGGAATGAAGTTCCACATGTAGTGATGCTCTAATGATGTCCAAATGTACGGATGCTTTAGAATAAATCATCCAGGGAAATGAAATCACACATGTAGTGGTGCCATGGCATCCTGTGAAATGAAGCCCTAAATGTCCTGGTGCTATAGAGAAAGGCATCTTGGGAAATGAAGCCCAGAATGTCATGGTACTATGGAGAAAGGCATCTTGGGAAATGAAGTCCCAATGTACTGATTTAGTAGAAAAAGGCATCCAGTGAAATGGAGTTTAAAGGATACTGATGATATAAAAAGGAAACACTAAGTTTCTTTCTGACCCAAAAGGTATGATGGGAAATGTAGTTTGGAATAGATGGGAAACACATAGAAAAGCATCCTGAGAAATGGAGTCCAACGCACAGTGATGCTATGAAGAAAAGCAAAATAGGAAATCAACCAAGAGCCATGATGGGAAATGTAGTTTCTAACAGATGACCAACACACAGGAAGGCAACCTGGGTAATGAAGTCCAAAGTGTAGAGACACCTAACCCTAACCTAATCCTAACCCTAACACCTGACTCTGACCATCTGACCATGACCCCCTGACCCTAACACCCACCCTCACACTTCTGAGAGCAAAACAAACCTGCAGAATGTCAGGGCAACCTGGTGAGGGCACTGGACACCTGGAAAATAGAGTCCAAATGTAGTGATTGTATAGACAAAGGCATGCTTGGATGTAGAGTCCCAAATGCAGGGATACTGTAGAGAACAGCATCCTGGGAATTGAAGTCACACATGTAGTGATGCTATGGAGAAAGGCATCCTGGGAAATGAAGTCCAGAATGTACTGATGCTCTGGAGAAAGGCAACCTGGGAAGTGAAGTCCAGAATGTACTGATGCTCTAGAGAAAGGCAACCTGGGAAATGAAGTTTTTATGTAATGGTGCTGTAGAGAAAGGAATCCTGAAAAATGAAGTCCATCTGTAATGATTTTGTAGAGAAGGGCATCGGGGAAAACGAAGTCCAAATGTACTGATGCTATAGAGGAAGGCATCCTGGGATACGGACTCCACATTTAATGATGCTGTAGAGAAAGGCATCCTGGGAAATGAAGTCTATATGTAGTGATGGTGTAAGGAAAGGTATCCTAGAGAATGACCTGAGTGGCACGATGGGAAATGTAGTTTGGAATACACTACAAATACTAGGAAAAGCATCCAGAAAATGAAGGACAAAGCATATGATGGAAGAAAGATTGAACAGGAACTTTCTGTCTGACCAAAGAGGCATGATGGGAAATGTAGATTCTAGAATCATTCTAATGTACTGGAAAGGAGACCAGGAAAATGGAGACCAATCCATGCTGACGATGTCATCAAAGGCATCATGAAAAATGACCCAAGAGTCATCATGGGAAATGTAGTTTGGAATACACTGCTGATGGACAGGAACCTGCAAAGGGACAATGGAATTGTTGAGGGCACAGGACACATGCAGAGGGTCACAGACACCTGCTGAGAGCAAAGGATGCACCTAACCCTAACCAGTAACCATAACTATAACCCTAAACAAACATTAACCCTAACCCTAAACTAACCACTAACTGTAACCTAACCAATATCCCTAAATCTAACCACTAACACTAAATCTGACCCTAAAACTAAACACAAACTCCCGATACCCTAACCTTAAAAACCTGTAACCTTTAGCCCTAACCAGAACCCACTGACCTTAACCACTGATGCTAACACTAACCCTAATGTGCAACTCTAACCTAAATTCTTAACCCTAACCCCCTGACCTTAACATTAACCCTAATCCTTATCAATAGAGCTAAACCTAACTACCTAACCCTAACACTAACCCTAACCATAACAACCTGACACTAACCTTGACCCTGACTTCCGCCCTCAGACTGTGGAGGCACAACACCTGCTGAGGGCCCTGGACAACTGATGAACAAAAAGGGAAACTCTTGTGAACACAGGACACCTGGGAATTGGAGTTCAAAATATCATGATGCTATGGAGAAAGGTATCCTGGGAAATGGTGTCCAAATGTACTGATGCTCTAGAGAAAGGCATCCTGGGAAATGAAGTCCAACATAGTGATGCTGTAGAGAAACGCATGCTGGGAAATGAGGTCCAAAATGTAATGAAGTACTAGAGAAGTCATACTGGGTAATGAAGTTTGAAATGTTGTGATGCTCCATAGAAAGATATCCTGGGAAGTGAAGTCCACAATACAGAGATGCTTTACAGAAAGGCAGCATGGGAAGTCAAGTAAATAATGTACTGATGCCCTGGAGAAGACATCCTGGGAAAGGAAGTCCTTATGTAGTGATGCTCTAGAGAAACACATCCTGGGAAATGATTTCACACTTGTAGTGATGCTGTAGAGAAAGGAAACCAGGGAAATAAAGTTATAATGTAGTAATAGTATTGAGAAAGGCATCCTGGGAAATGAAACTACACAGGTAGTGATACTGTAGAGAAAGGCATCATGGGAAGTAAAGTCCTCAATGTAGTTATGTTGTAGAGGAATGCATCCTGGGAAATGAAATCACACATGTAATGATTCTGTAGAGAAAGACATTATAGAAAATGAGGTCCATATGTACAGATGCCTATAGAGAAAGGCATGCTGGGAATTGATGTCCAGAATGTAGTGATACGGTAAAGAAAGGCATCCTGGGAAATGAAATCCGTATGTAGTGGTGCTATAGATAAATGCATCCTCAGAAATAGAGTCCATATGTATGGATGATTTTGAGAAAGACAACCTGGGAAATGAAGTCCACAATATATTCATACCATAGAGAGAGGAATTCTGGTAAACAAAGTCCATCAGGGTGATACTGTAGAGAAAGACATCCTGGGAAATGACGTCCAAAATGTCACGGTCCTATGGAGCAAGACATCCTGGGAAATGAGTTGTTAAATTTCATGGTGCTGTTGGAAAGGCATCCTGGGAAATAAAGTCCACATTTACTGATGCTGTAAATAATGGCATCCGGAGAAATATAATGATGCTATAGAGAAAGGCATCAAGGAAAATGAAGTCCAGAATATAGTGATGCGGTGGAGAAAATCATTCTGGGAAATGAAGTTAATCTTGGTGAAGCTGTAGAGAAAGGCATTCTGGGAAATGAAGTCCAGAATGTTGTGTGGTTCCAGAGAAAGCCATGCTGGGAAATGAAGACTAGAATGTAATTCTGGTCTAGAAAAAGTCATCGTGGGAAATCAAGTTCAGAATGTTCTGATGATGTAGATAAATACATTTTGGGAAAAGAAGTCCTTATATAGTGATGTTGGAGAGAAAGGCGTTCTGAGAAATGAAGTTCAGCATGTACTGTTGCTGTAGAGAAAAGCATCCTGGGAAATGAATTCCATATGTAATGACGCTATAGAGAAAGGCATCCTGGAAAATGAACTCCAACATGTAGTGTTGCCTAGAGAAAACCATCTTGGGAAATGAAGTCCAGAATGTAGTAATGCTGCAGAGAAAGGCATCCAGGGAAATGAAGTCCATCATATGATGATACTGTAGAGAAAAAATACCTTTTTTTTTTTTTTTTGGTTTTTCGACACAGGGTTTCTCTGTGTAGCTTTGCGCCTTTCCTAGAACTTGCTTTGGAGACCAGGCTGGCCTCAAACTCACAGAGATCCACCTGGCTCTGCCTCCCGAGTGCTGGGATTAAAGGCATGTGATACCACCGCTGGGCGAGAAAAAATATCTTTCAATGGAAATTCCAAATATCATGGTGCTATGGAGATGGGATTAATTTTGATAGACGGACAATACAGAGAAAAGCATCCTGGAAAATGGGGTCCAACACATTGTGTTGCTATAAGGAAGAGCAACCTAGGAAATGATCCAAGGGGCATGGTGGGAAATGTACTTCCTAGTAGATGACCAATACACAGTTAGAAAAAGTGGGAAATGAAGTACAAAATGTAGAGACTCCTGAAACTAAAGTAACTCTAACCCTACCCCCCCTGATGCTGACACCCTGACCCTGATCCCCAGAATAACACTGCTGAAAGCACAAGAAACCTGAAGAAGGTCAGGGCCACCTGGTGAGGGTGGTGCTATTGGAAAGGCAACCTGGGAAATAAAGTCCACATTTACTGATGCAGTAATAATGGCATCCTAACTGTTCAGGAAAGTCAGAGATTCCTGACTGTTTGGGAAATTCAGGCTACATCTGGTGTGATAGGTGATGGTCTACCCACAGGATAGAGCAATCCTGCTCTTCTCCTGGAGAGATGCTGCAGCTGAGTTTTGCTCAGCTCCCACTTAAGGTGGCTTCCTAGAAAAGCCCTACTTCTCTGGCCAAAGAAATTACAAAAATGTAGCAATCTACTCTGGCTCAGGAGAAAAATCTTGCTTTTCAGCTCTTTTGCTCTGTCTACTCAGCAAGGATCTTCCATTCAGCTCCCCCTTCCTCAAACCACTATAAGCTATCTCAGCAAAGCTTTTCTGTTCAGGTCTCCCTTGCTCAATCCACTATGTGATATCTCAGCAAGGTTCTTCTATTCAGCACCCCCTTGCCCAATCCAAATTGTGATGTCCCAACTAGGTTCTTCTGAGCACCAGTGAATGAAGGTCTTCACACCCAAAACACTATTGAAAAAGAAATTAATTAGGAATAAGGAGTCCAGGAGAGTAGCTGCTTCTACAAGGGTGGAAAGAACAACTCTCAATTGACCAGGCACAGCAGTTTATATAGGATGTTTTGGGGATGAATTCAACCAATCTGTTTTCTTTTTTTCTGCCCAGGGAGTGGCCAGTATTGTGGGCTAGGGACAGAGATGGTCCTGATTACAGAGACAAATAGTTTTCCTTTCACGGGTCTTTCTTGGGTTTTTGACACTACCTTCAAGGCCAGGGCTCATCTCTTTCACTGACTCTGATGCTAGGGACCAAGAATGTTATTTTGGCACCAGTTTCAGATTCAGGGCATGTTTCCTTGTTTCATTTGTCTGGCTCAGGTGTTTGTTTCCCTGGTCCTGGGTCCTAGGGACAGGATTCTACTGTCCTCTTCTGAGATTGGTTGGTTTGACAAGTCAGTTGACCAGGGGCAGAGATGGCTGGTTTGAGTCAAACTGTTTTTCATTCACTGGGCATATCTGAGCCATCTTTTTCTAGTTCTGGGTTCCAGGGTCATGGTGGATTTCTTTTGCCAACTCATTATCCCTACAGTTTTGAAAAAACAACAATCAATGTCAGTACATCATCTACACTTAGAATTGTACTCAAGGATCATATATTCTAATGTATACATGACTAATTAATGACATTCAAGCCAGGCTGGATAACAAATGTTTCAAGTGCATTTGTGAATATTAAATATTACAAATACAACCATTAACAAAATTCCATTACCCTTATACAAACACCCTTACTTGGAAAGTGTGATCACATACTGCCTGAGAGTTAAAGTAAAATGAATTACTTCCATGACAGCCATTCCATTCTATACAAGGCAACAGATAAATACCTCTGAATAAGGAACAGTGTAAAAAAAGATGAACAAAAGTCACAGAAGGAATAGAAGGACCACAAAATAAACTTGACTAATTGAATTTGCCACATATATACCACACTTCAAAGTCTTTCTCATATGCTGCCAAATAGAAGCCACAATGGGTTCCTCACATCAGTTTTAGTGATACTTAATAATAATTTATTTACTTCAAATCTACAATGAAAACACTTAAAACAAAGTTTTTTTTTTTCCTTTGAAACCTAAAACAACTGTGATACCTGAAGTGTTAAGCAAAGTTCATTCCCTGGACCAAGATCAGGTATTGGATGACTTCCAGTAATTCTTGCAACAAGAAGCTCCAAGGGTCTAACCTACTTGGGAACCAGAATGCACATACATATACCCAGAGGAAGACACACACACACACACACACACACACACACACACACACACACACCATAATTAAAACAGAAATAAACCATTAAAATAATTATCAATCATGAATGTTTTTCTGTTATCATTCTCATAACATGGGTTTTGAGGCATCTAAATGATTACAGAGTTTTTCTCCATCATGAATTGGTCCATATAATACAAAGCAAGCATCAAGTCTTGAATTCTGAATAATCTATCATTTTCAGTCTGTGATATCATTTGAGAAAATTTCGAAAATGGTACACTGCAGGAAGAAATCAGTCATGAGGCTTGTCCTGAGCATTTACATCTGCACACCATTTCCAATTTACACATTTGCTTTATGCTGCAGGACAAGAAGGTGAATTCTTAGCTGCGTGTTTTTGCTGCCATATCTGACACTTGTTTCCATGCCACTTTTATGAGGTTCATGTATTGCTGTGGAACCCAGGGCCAAATTAAACCCTTTTCTAAGTTCACATCGATATGTTCTATTATCAAAGCAACAGAAAAGGCATATCTATGAATTTTTAAACCAGAATTCATTATCTCATGTATTTGAACAGAGGTATGAAATCTAAAATGTTACTTATCATTTAAATTTATAGGCCTTTTGTCCATATTTGTTGAAATATGTAAACAAAATAAAAAGAGATATTATAATGATTGATCAGATTATTGACACATTTTAGATTTTTTTCCAAAATAATTCATTTTTTGAAATTGAATTTAAGTATGTTGGCTGAGGATCATAACAATTTATATATAGTCAGATTTCCTTTGGTATGAGTTTCTTTCAGATCTTCAAAGTATAATGTTATATTAAAATGCTTTAAGAGACTAATTACACACTAAAATTTTACAGTTACAGGGTTACTTTGTGTTTTTACTAGGCATTACCACATTGATTATACTCATAGGGTTTCGCTCCAATATGTGTTTTTATATAGGGTTGTGTAAGGGCTTTACCACACTGTTTAAATTCATAGGGTTCTTGTCAATTATGTGTTCTTTCATGAAATTGAAGAGTGTTGTGATGTACAAAGGCTTTACCACACTGATTAGAATTGTATGGTTTCAATCCAGTATGTGTTCTTTTATGTCTTTGAAGATGAGAGTTATGAACAAAGGCCTGTAAAACACTGATTACATTCATAGGGTCTCTCTCCAGTATGTGTTCCCTTAAGTACTTGAAGATGACCGGGCTGTGCAAATGCTTACCCACATTGTATATATTCATAGGGTGTCTCTCCCGTATGTGTTCTTTCATGCAACTGAAGAGAATTGTGATGAGCAAAGGCTTTACCACATTGTTTACATTCATAAGTGTCAAAGAGAAAGATGTCAGGAACCAAACATGAAACATGGAATAGTATTAGCCAGGCAAGAGAACAAGTTACAAGACCACTGCCCTTCCCCAGAACAGTAACACCTGTTGACTAACCAGAGGCTCCCAAAGATAAGAAGACAATTCACAATCAGGTGTCATGATAACCAAGTGGAAAGAGCATGCCATAGTCAGGTAGCCTAGCAACAGAATAAATGGCCCCTTTCCAGTGACCTTAGCTGACATCTTGCAGTTGCACTATCTGCACTTCTCTCATGTACTGTACCCCTTCCACTCCTCTTCCCCTTCCCTCTTTCCTGTCCCCTCCACTACAATGCTATATAAGACTTGCTGAGAAAAATAATATTTGCAGCTTCATCAGAATCCTGTCTTGTGTCGTCTCTCGTGTCCCCTGTTCCTTTTCATTTCCTCCAACAGATAAGTTGCACCCTTTGAAACCTGGCTTGCTGGGGCACATAGGGTTTCTCTCTAGTATGTGTTCTCTTATGTACTTGTAGATGACTGGGCTGTACAAATGCTATCCCACATTGTATACATTCATAGGTTTTCTCTCCCGTATGTGTTCTTTGATGCAACTGAAAAGAATTGTGAAGAGCAAAGGCTTTATCACATTATTTATATTCTAGAGTTTCTATCCAGTATGTGTTCTTTCATGTATTCGAAGACTACTGTTTCGAGTAAAGGCTTTACCACAATGATTACATTCATAGGGTTTCTCTCCATAATGTGTTCTTTTATGTACTTGTAGGTGATTGGGCTGTGCAAAGGTTTTACCACATTGTTTACATTCATAGGGTTTCGATCCAGTATGTGTTCTTTTATGTACTTGAAGATGACTGGATTGTGCAAAGGCTTTACCACACTGATTACATTCATAGGGTTTCTCTCCAGTATGTGTTCTTTTATGTTCTTGAAGATGACTGGAACGTGCAAAGGCTTTACCACACTGATTACATTCATAGGGTTTCTCTCCAGTATGTGTTCTTTCGTGTAATTGAAGAGCACAGTATTGAGCAAAGGCTTTACCACAATGATTACATTCATAGGGTTTCTCTCCAGAATGTGTTCTTTTATGTACTTGAAGAGAAGCAGGATGTGCAAAGACTTTACCACACTGATTACATTCATAGGGTTTCTCTCCAGTATGTGTTCTTTTATGTTCTTGAAGATGACCAGGCTGTGCAAATGTTTTACCACATTGTTTACATTCATAGGGTTTCTCTCCAGTATGTGTTCTTTCGTGTGATCGAAGAGCACAGTTTTGAGCAAAGGCTTTTCCACAATGATTACATTCATAGGGCTTCTCTCCAGAATGTGTTCTTTTATGTACTTGAAGACAACTGGGATGTGCAAAGACTTTACCACACTGATTACATTCATAGGGTTTCTCTCTAGTATGTGTTCTTTTATGTACTTGAAGATGACCAAGCTGTGCAAAGGTTTTACCACATTGTTTACAATCATAGGGTTTCTCTCCAGTATGTGTTCTTTTATGTACTTGAAGATCACTGGAACGTGCAAAGGCTTTACCACAGTGATTACATTCATAGGGTTTCTCTCCAGAATGTGTTCTTTTATGTACTTGATGAGAACTGGGATGTGCAAAGACTTTACCACACTGATTACATTCATAGTGTTTCTCTCCAGGATGTATTCTTCTATCTAATTGTAGAATTTTACAATGAGTAAAGGTTTTGCCACTTTGATTACACCCATAAGGTTTTTTAAGGGTATTTGTAGTTTCATGCCTGTGAAGATGACTGTGTGGTGCAAAGGTTTTACCACAATGATTATATTCATAGGATTTGTCTCCAGTATGTGTTTGTTCATGCCTTTGAGGATGACTGTGACATACAAAGACTTTACCACACTCAGTATGTTCATGTGCTTTCACTGTAGTATGACTTCTTTTATGCCTACAAGAACAATTGAAACATTTAAAAACTTTATCACATTCATTGCGTTGCTGAGTCTTTATATATGCAAGAATTAATTTTGCAATTTGGTCTAAATATAAAGAGAAATGAGATCTGAAGTTTTTAACAGGTTATTTACACTCCTGTTCATCCCCTTCATTAAGGATGGCTTTGCATATTTGAACATGCCTGTGATGATAAGAGCCTTTATTACTGGCTCATATTTATGGCATCATTTTTCTTTGAGGTTTTTCACATATTTAAAGAGAATTTGGACATTTACCTCATTTATTCCATTGATAAAGTTTCCTATACTGTAAGTCCTGCTACATGTTCATCATTAACCAGGACAAACAGAAGCATTTGAATAGTCCTAGTACTCATAGGGCATTTTAGTGGTGTGCTTGTTGAACTATTCTGAATGAAGTTGGAAACCTTGTTGTTTGTAAACTGGAATCTCATTCAACAAGTTGTATTCAACATTGAACTATGATATATCTTCTAATTGTTCTGAGATTGAAAGATGTACATTGCTTCTTTCCATATTCTTATGTTCATAGAGCTGGTATCATGAGTGACATATGATATAACATATAAAGAAAGATTAAAAACAATAATATTTTCACATTTCATTTACAGTTAGACGTTCTGTTACTCATCAACATGTGGTATAGGGAATAATGTTCTCTACAACCCCCCTCCTTAACTCTTGAATCTAACTATCCATCTAACTAAAATTAGCAAGACAGAACAACTATATAATTAACTATATTATAGACTATTTGCTTATTTCAAGGTTGTACATATATTCTTATCACATACTCAATGAGTATAATTTTGTTATATAAATGCTATGAAACTAAATGGATTGTCAGTTGTAAACCATAGCTTTGATGAAGGTATTATTCAAATGTTGATTTCTGTTAAGCCATTGATTTTTGTGTTCCTTCTTAAAAGAATCACTTGCAAACACAATTCACTTTTCTGCCATTGAGGTACATGTGTTTATGAGAATTTATTGATCAACAATGTATTTTAAGCTGTGATTATTTACACTGCTTCATCTAATTAAAACTTCCAGATAAATTCTATATATCCAGAAGCCCATTTCTATCAGCTTTCACAAGAAAATTACCTTCCATGTTTTTGAGAACTTTGACAATGTTCTTCAACTTTAAGATCTTCCCAATCGTAGCCTAAGATATAGGACAAGAATCATATATGAATTATTACAAGAAACTGAAAATTTTACATTAATATCTTCAGATAGTCTCAGAATGAAATCTGACTTATTCAGCTCATTCTTTCACATTCTCAATCAGAATTGTAGAAGAGCATCAATAATCAATCAATAGGTATCCCCTTATTTAAAATATGAAGGAAAATTTTCAGTATTACCTATAGCAATGAGGTTCATATAGGTCTCCAGCATCACATCTTTGTAGAGATTCTTCTGTGAAGGATCCATCAATGCCCACTCTTCCTGAGTGATGTTGACATGCACATCATTATAGGTCACTGCATTCTAAAATATGCCATACATAAATGTGCCATCCAGATGTATTAAACAAAAATCATGATACAACATTGTAAATGTGTGCTTCTTTGACAATATAGCCACACAATTCTGGTGACTGCCACACGTATTTTATGACTCAGACATTACAATGAAATCATCAAGTTACTTCACAAACAAACTCATTAGGAGGTTTACAACAATTATTTATGAATGCTTGGAATTGGATATCATCTTGCAAGAGAAATTCCTATTAACAGAGTTAGAGAGACAAGAAAAGACTTCAACAGTACTGAGCACATATCAAAGAAATTGCATGAACCATTACTAAATACAACAAAAATTTGTAAGCTGAGTGTAATGGCTCATGCTTTTAATCCCAGAACTTAGAAGGCAGAAGCAGATATATGTGCTTCTGAGTTGAAAGTTACCCTCGTCTATGTAATCAGTTATAGGACAACAAAAAAGTAAATATTAAGAACCCATCTGCACTTTAAACTTCCATCAAACAAACAAAATGATAAGATGAACTCGGATATTGTTTTACTGAAGTCCCTAAAAAGAGTTAGGCATTCACTCTAGTTCTGTATTCATCTTCTAAAAATCTGAATTGCTCCAGTTTAAATTGTACTTTCATAAATCTTACTAAAATGGCTGTGCATTTAAACAGTTACAAATGGAAAGATGATTACATTTGAAATATCATTGTTGGTTATAAATAATCAATACAGGGAAGAAGAGTTGGTTGAGAAGTTCAGAACTCTTACTGGTCTTGTATGTATTGGGGGTCATTTGGAATGTTGGCCAACCTTTAATCTCAGCATGTGGGAACAAATGTCAGGTGAATCTATGAGTTGGAGGTCAACCTGGTTAACAGAGCTACATTTAGTACAGTCAGGGCTACTCAGAAAAAGTTTTTGTTCAGGAACTAAAATAAAAACTACAAAACTTAAAAAAATCTGGGTAGTAAAATGGCTTAGCATTGAATATAAATTCCAACAATTGTATCTTGTCTGATTTAGTGACACTATGCATACTGATGGTGAAGTCATGACAGCACAAGAAGGAAGCTGGCTGATTCATTTCACCTACAATGTAGTAGAAACACAAAAGGAAATGGGTTGAGGCCATCACAACAACCAATGATATATTTCCTTTTTTGGTGTTTTTTTTTAATTTATTATATTTGTGTTTTAATTTTACATATCAGCCATTGGTTCCACTATTCTCCCCTTCTCTCCGGTGGCCAACCTTCCCCTCCATTCCCATCTCCTCCAGGGCCAAGACACCCCTGTGGATTCATTTAAACATGGTTGATTCAGTACAGACAACTCCAGTCCCATCCTTCCAGGCTGAGCATAGTGACCATGTTCCTCCTCCTGAAGGATCCACTAGCAACCCAAAGAAAGTCGCCAAGGAGAGAAACATGTTCAAATACCTCATCCTATCTGGGAGCGTTACATTCAGTTGACTAGATTCTGACCCAGGTCATTTTAGGTTCAGGATCATCCATGAAAAAATGCATTTAATCATTTCAATGATGCTCATAGTCTGCAACAGCCCCTACACTGTTCAAATACACAAAATTTCTTTTGACACTCAAGACCAATTCTTGACTGTGCCATCTTATAAAATCAAAGAACATGTTAAATCTTTACAACATACAAATGACACAGAAAACCCATGTTCATTCCAAAGAGGAATTGAGACATACTGAGGAAAGAAAACGGGAAGACTGAAATCCCGCATTACAACAATCAAATCTTCTATTTCTGTGTCAGACTCATGGGGCTGCATTTTCAAAGGACTTAGATTCCTATCTCACCACAACTTCCTATTCGTCTCTCTCTTTGGTTACTTCTACTCCATTTATGCAGCTAGTTCTCCATGAAAGATGACTCATAGCCTAAGTATCTCAACATCTTATACTCTCAAAATACAACCCAAATGATAGAGGTTCTTAAAAAGAAATGAATAAATCTCTTAAATAAATTTATGAAAGCACAAACAATTGGAGTAAAGAAATAAAGAAATCAAATAAAGCCAAGAAAAAACAAACAAATAGTTGAAGGAAACAAAGAAATCTGTTTAAGACCTCAAATGAAAACAGAAACATTAAAGAAAACAGAAACTGGGGTTATTACACAAATGAAAAATGTAGGACAAAAAACAGGAAGTACAGAGCCAAGTTTCACCAATAAAATAGAGAAATAGAAGGAATATCAGGCACTAGGGATACAATAGAAGAAATAGACACACCAGTCAAGGAAAATGTTCAATAAAGAAATTTCTTGACAAAAAACAACCAGGTAATCTGGGAAGACGTGTTTCAGGGACTATGTGGGTCCAGCTCTCAATAGCTCCATCCCAGGGTCCAGAAAAAGTATATAACCAGTGGGTAATTTAATCTTTCACGACAGGAAATGAGTCTACATACAATAAACTTTTTATTCCATACACCTTATTCTTCTGAGCCAGTTTCTTTGTCTAAACTCCTATTCTGCACTCTTACCTAGCATCTTTCTTACCTGATTCATTTCTGCATTTATCTTCTTTCACCTATAAATTCTATCTTAATTCTCTCATCTCAGTTCTGCCCCATCTAGGTTCTCATCCATCTAGTTCTTTTCCATATTACCTCCTCTCCCATCTCCTTCCTTCTCATCTTGTTCTTCCTTATCTGGCATCTTCCATATTGTTGCTCTAGTACTCTCTTCTAGCCCTTCAATCTAGTTCTTTCCCATTTCAGTACATTCCTCTCCAGTTCTTAACAGTCTAGTTCTTCTACTCTCTTTTCTCTTCTCGGACCATCCCACTCTGAAAACAAAACTTCCCTTTCATTCCTTTGACCCTTATCTCTCCAAGACGTCTCTGCTCCTGCTGTTTTTGGCAAGTGTTCTCAGACATTAGACAACTTGGCTAGGCAGGTTCCATCATGGCTAGAAGTACCATAAGTAGGTATACTTTAGTTCTGAGTTAATTGTTAAGGTGAATCTAAAACAATGAATAAGACTTTAGAAATGAGAAAGTTAAACTTACACAGCACATATCCCAGGTCTCCTCAAACAGATATTCTGGATGCTTAAATCAGTTTCTAGAGAATACATATCTCTCTCTGATTAGACACCTTTGTCCTTCTTGGGATGTTCCTGGCTGATAATGATAATAATGACAGAATGCCTGAAATTAGGGATCCTGGCTAAGTTACTACTCAGAAAATTATCTAAATATTCTTTTGGTCGAGGGAAAATTGTGCCCAGTGAATGATGGAAAAGCCACAAGAGCACATGAGAAATTCATACAGGAAACAGCTAATAACCAAAAGACAATATCACCAAGAATCCTTGATCTCTGGAAGGTCTTTGGCTTCTTCAGTTATTAGCTTTACATAATCTGCTTAAATCCTACTTCATATATTTTTATTGTTTTTGTAATTATACAGAGACCAATCCTAGGAATGATTAAATAGAGGAAAGAGATAGAATATAGCTCCAATGTCCAGTCAATACTTCGAAAATTGTCTAATAAATTTTTCTTAATTTAAAGAAGTGTTGATGTAGGTACAAAGAAGCATGCAAAACACCAAATAAATTGGGCCAGAAAAGAAAGTCTCCTTGTCATATAATAACCAAATCACTAATAATACAGAACAAAGAAAAAAATATTAAAAGCTGCAAAGTATAAAACCAAGTAGCCTACAAAGGCAGACCTAGGAGAATTACACCTCACTTCTTAATGGAGATTCTAAAAGCCATAAGGGCTTGGACGCATGCAAAGCAGGCTCTAACTTATCACAGATACCATCCCAGATTACTATATCCAGAAAATTTTCAATCACCATAAATAGAGAAAATAAGATATTTCATAATAAAATCAAATTTAAACAATATCTAGGTACAAATCCAGCCTTACAGGGGGTTTTTAGTAGAAAATATCTAACCTAAGGAAGCTAACTATACACATGGAAACATAGTAAAAATAATATCAATTTAGCAAAACTAAAAGGAAAATATACAACATTAACACAAACACTAACTAACATACTCAGATACACAAACCATCATCACCATGAATAACAACATCAACAACAAATTAAAAGATATAAATAATTATGATTCCTGATTTCTCTCAATATGAAATGCCTCAGTTCCCCAGTGATGACACAGATTAACAGGACAGATTAAAAAACAATCCATCCTTCCACTGCATAAACAAAACACTTCAACATGAAGGATAGAGATTACCAAAATGTGAAGGCTTGGTAAAAACATATTTAAAGCAATTGGAACTGAAATGCACACTTGTGTAGCTATTTTATTATCTAACAAAATTGACTTCAAACAAAAATTAATTAAAAGTGATGTGGATGAATACTCCTTAGTCATCAAATGTAAACTCCACCAATATGACATTTCAACTATTAATATCTATGCCCTAAGCACAAGAAAACCCTCTTTAGTAAAATATATGCTTCTACAGATTAAATGGCACATTGACTCTCACACAGTGTTTGACAGTGGTAGACTACAATACCCACACTCACCAATGGACTGGTCACCCAGACAAAAACCAAATGGAGAAATATTGAACCTTATTGATTTTATAAACCACAAGAATAATACATACTACACAATATTCCACCCAAACAAAAAGAATATATATTCTTCTCAGCACCACATTGAATTTTCTTCATGGTTGAAGACAACTTTGGACATAATTCAAGTCTCAACAGATGCAAGAAAATTAAAACAGCCTATTGCATCCAATGAGACCATCATGGATTACAGATGGCTTTAAAAAAATAAACAAAAAGCTTAAAAACACATGAATACTGAACAACACTCCACTTAAGAAAATGGTGCTGTGGATATTGCTCTGTATAAATAAAATGCTGTATGTCCAGTGGCCAGGCAAGAACTATAGGCAGGACAAGAGAGAAGAGAATTCTGAGAATTGGAAGGCTGGGGGAGGAGAGTCGCTGCCACCCACTGCCATAACAGAAAAGACATAAGGTACTAGTAAGCCACGAGCCACATGGCAAAGTATAGCTTAATAGAAATAGGTTAATTTACGATAAAGGAAGTAGATAACAAGAAGCCTGCCATGGCCATACAGTTTCTAAACAATGTAAGTTTCTGTGTGTTTACTTGGTTGGTTCAGAGCATCTATGGGCCTGGCGGGTGAGACAGATTTGCCCTGACTGTTGGCCAAGCAGGAAAACTCTAACTACAAAATGGGTCAAGACAGAAATAAAGAAGCAAATTAAAGAGTTTATAGTATTCCATGAAAATAATTACACAAGCTATCCAAAGTTAGAGGACACAATGAAAGTGATAATATGAGGAAACTGTATAGAACTGAGTTTCCCCATTAAAATAAAAAAAGATTTCATACTTTCAACTTAAAGCACACATGAAAGTACTAGAACAAAAAGAATAGGTATAGCCAAGAGCCGTAGACATGAAGAAAGTATCAAATAAGGGTTAAATTAACCAAATAGAAAGAACAAAAAATACAAGAAATCAATGTAACACAGAGTTGGTTCTTCAAGGAAATCCATAAAACAGCAAAACACTTATCCAAACTACCTAAGAGAAAATTAATCCTAATTAATAAAATCAAAAATGAAAGGGGGCCCATAACAACACAATGAGGAAAGCCAAGGACTACTTCCAGGGTTGCAATTGATCAGGATAGGTGACACTCCTTGAACACCTCCTTCAGCTCCAAAGATATTTGAGGAAGGCAAGACAAGAGCTGGGTTGATGCACAGGGGCTCTAAGCTTGTGCAGCCCCACAATGTTGATTGTCTGGGCCCAGCCTGCAGATCACCTACTAAACACATCCTCTTCCTGAGGATGGAAGTTCCTCCAGTCCTCTCCTTAAAAAAAGCACAGCAATCTCCAGATGTACACACAGGCAAGACCCTATCAGACACACTCACAGAATATCTTCAAAGACATTCCCCCTCTCTCGAAATGCCCTTCCAGATACTATTTTTAGCCTGATGCAGAGGACCTGGGACTCCTATGATGACTTCAGTTTCAAAGAAAGAGGCAGAAGCTGGACTGGCCGGTGGTGGCAATCGCCTTTTATTCCAGCACAAAGGCAGAAGCAGGTGGATCTCTGTGAGTGTGAAGTCAGCTTTGTCTACAGAGTGGGATCCAGGAAAGGGATTTGTATGAAACCACACCAAATACACCATTTATCTTGAGGTATACATCATAAACATGGAAAACATAGTCAGGTTAGGCAGGGAAACACCATTTTTATCCAGTTCTACTACTTAGGTTCAACTGGGGTAACTACTCTAAATTGGTTCCACAAACATTCAGTTCTTTATCCAGATTCTTAGTTGCATGGTCGGTGGACATAAGAAATGGCTTGTCAGAAGAACATTTATTGTTCAGTAGCATTGCTTACCACACTACTCATGGCTAAGGTCAACTACTATCACAGCATGCAAGTTTTCAACCTCTTTCTTGCTCATCCCTCCCTCTGCTGTGACTACACCTGCTTGACAGCTGGTCAGTGAACTCAATTCTTATACAAGTCCTACTTCATTTGTAAATTCACAAGAAAATCTAGGGAAGTTTGTGCATACTCATTCACTGCTCTATTTTTCCTTCCCACAGACCAGTCAAGGCTCAGCCTGGATGGAGTTGCAGGACTATTTTTCCAGCACTGGAAGACAGAGACAGAATTAGGTGTTCAACACAATTTTCAATTATATAATGTGAGGCAAATCTGAGCTACAGGAGATATTGTCCTGAACCAATGGTTCACAACCTTCCTAATGCTGAGACTCTTTAATACAGTTTCTTATGATGTGGTGAACCCCAAGTGTAAAATTATATTCACTGTTACTTCATAACTCTATTTTTGTTCCTGTTATGAATTATAATATAAATATCTGTGCTTCCTGACAGACTTTAGCCAGTCCTATGGTAGAGTCATTTGATTCCTCTATGGGAGCCATGACCTACAAGGTTGAGAAGCACTGCTATAAAATAATATAAATAAATACATAAACAATCAGCAGTTAAAAATGAAATAAAATTCTTGTGTTTTAAGTTTTATTTATTCATTTTATATACAGTTTTCTATCTGCATGTATGTCTGCACACCAGAAGAGGGCACCAGATCATATTAGGTGGTTGTGAGCTTCAATGTGGCTGCTGGGAATTGAACTCAGGATGTCTGGAAGAGCTCTCAGTGCTCTTAACCTCTGAGTAATCTCTCTAGCCAGAAATAAAATACTTAAATTAGGAAAGATAGAAAAAGAGAAAAAAAACTGTTGGTTATGCATTAAAAGAAATGAATATTAAAAATTATACTAATAATGTTTTAAAATGATAAAAAAATTAAAAGCATATGTAGATATACTGACATTGAAATGGAATAGGCACCTCCATGGTAGTGTGACTACCATTAATGAAAGAATTTATGACTTTGTCCCATATAAAATGATAGATACTGAATGCTTTAAGCTAACACATGGAGTTTCAGAAAATGGCCTGTACCTCAAATCTCTCAGCTGATTTCACTGTATCAGCTAGGATTGAACATATCTTCATAGGAGAGTTTGCTAATTGGAAACTGAATACTTAGTAGTTCAAGCTATCCTTCATAAACTTAACACCAGTCATTAGTTTCTGTCTCCATCCACATGGAAGGAATTAATGCATGCAGGAAAATTACAATGAAAGTCACTCACCATGCCCCATCAGTCCTTTGTAATGGAGACCCTGTAGCTCAATGCACTCAACTGCAGTCTATGATCAAGCTATTGCCTAGTCTAATGCCCACTGTAGTGTACACAGTGGCCCATTCCCCTGTTGCAGGCCCCACCCCTGTCTGCAGGTCAGTTCCACTGTTCCTCCTCTTCTGGTCTGAAGGAAGAAGCCATTTTCCTCACAGATTTCCTTTCTCTGTTGTGCAATGGACAATTCAATATATGTGGTTCAAACTGGTAATTTAAGAACTCTGTTATGGCATGAACTTGTAAACCAAAATTTAGCATGATGAGTCAGGAGATAATAAAGACAGGGTTCAAGCCCACCTAGAGACAGGGTTCACGTCCACCTCAATGAATGTAGGAGACCTTGACTTAAACTGCTTTTCAAAAAGACCAGAAATGCCCCTGTTCTAGAATTAATATACCTCCATTGCATACCAGGATTCAATGTTGGTTGTGACCCTGTAATGGTCACTTGAGCAGCATGTTAGAGTCCAGGTTTTTAATGGAAGTTTGGGGCTTTCTACTGGTTGTAAACCAGGGATGGCTCCCATCTTATGGAATGTACCTGGTTAATGTTAGGGAACAAATGTGTTGGTATTGTATTCCCCAAAATATTGTGCCAGCTAATTAAAACATAGAGGTTAGGCAGTGCTGGTGCACACCTTTAATCCCAGCACCTGGCAGGTGGAGCCAGGCAGATCTCTGAGTTCAAGGCCACATTAGAAACAGTCAGGCCTGGTGAATCACGCCTTTAATCCTAGAACACAAGCCTTTAATCCCATGAAGTGTCAGCAGAAAGAGAAAGATGTATAAGTGAGAGGACCAGAAACCGGAAGCATTTGGCTGGTTAAGCATTTGGGCTTCTAGCAGCAGTTCAGCTGAGACCCATTTTGATGAGGACTCCAAAGCTTGCCATCTGAGGAAACAAGTCCACCTGAGAAACTGGTGAGGCAAATGGGCAGTGGCTTATTCTGTGTCTCTGATTTTCCAGCATTCATGCCAAAAACTGGCCTCAGGTTTGATTTTATTAAAAAAAAAAAAACTATTAAGATTCCACCTACAAAGAAACACTCACATCTTATCATACTAATCTCTACCTTGCATGGGTAGCTTACTGCTTATCTTTGAGGTACTTGTGATGCATTCCTATCTTACATAAATTCTACATTGTGAATTAATGTCTCCTAAGAACAGTAAAGACCACTTACCATCAATTCTATTACCATCAATTCTACTCTTCTATGTCACAATTTAGCTTTGGAGTGCAACTTTACACAGGAAATACTGTTTACAAGCTACAGAAATGAATTCCAGTTAGATTCTAAATCTTAATATTAAATGTTCAAAGATTAGATCTTCTGGAATATAAGGGAGAAACCAGGCCTCTTTGACTTTGGAAATCTGTGTTCTGTAGAAACACCCCATGCATGGTGCCAACATTTCACAGTGATATCAACAAGGACATTTCAAAGCATAGTCCTGCTTCCAATACTCTGCACAGAGGCAGCCAGCAGAGTGAATATATCCAGAGGCAGCCAACCAGCCCCAACAATTGCAAAGACTATGCAGAACCATGAAGGACAAGGCAAGAATAAGCTGAACTCTACATGTGACCACTTGTTTCCACCCAGCAAGGGGAGGACTCAACACATTGACTCCCATGACTCAATTGAGCACTCCTTTGAGTCTGGGGATGGCAGCGGTTCACTCACAATATTGTGGTTTTCCAGCTTGGCCATGCTCTCTGTTCAACTCCCTGCAGCAACACTCAAGCTGCACAGCAAACAAAACTACAGGAGACAGATTCTCTTCTGATAGTTGATGATACACATGGCTCCAGACCCAGAGCTGGAGGTAAACTGTACCACCACCACTTTGGAAAGTGGAGGTCGGAGAAGCCAGCAGCCACAGCAGTTCTTCAGTATTTCAAAGATGGATATTACACAGAGAATCTGGTTAATGCTATCTTTGGAATATTTAACTACAAAAAAGATTTGATTGTAAAAGCTGTTGATTTAAACAAATATGTAAATTTTAAAGACACCTTGACTTCAAAATTTGGGTATAGGGATCTGTTGCTTTGAAAAAGAGGCTCTGTTTTTATTTTCACAGAAAGCCAGAGGCTATAGATTTATTCCAGATTAAGACACATCAGTTTTGATCAGCCCAGACCACCTAAAAGGTCTCTGATAACACAAAGGCCCAGATGATCCAACATCCAGAATGGTTTCAAGGCAACTGGCTCAGAGGTTTACCCTGACAGACTACTCCAAAATCCTAAAATTTTCTTTGTGTCCCCATAAGAAACAGCACCCCCCCCCCTCCAGCAGTAAACAGTAAGAGAAACTATGCCCAATTTCCCAAAATTATCAACCTCGCTTTGGAGATGGAATTGGCTCACTCTTTCTCTAAATCCAGACAGAAATAGTGCCCATAAAAAAGGGGGTTAAGTGATTCATGAGTCCCAAATCAAAAGAGCCCTCTGATGTGGGACAGAAAAAAACAATAGTTTTATTTAAATCAGGTTGATTATAAATGTGATCTCTTTAAAAAAAAAAAAGGACAAAATGACATATGATATAGATGTAATAAGATAAAAGCGTAGATTAATGAACTTACTTTTAACACAATAACTTGTTTAAAATGTCTTACATTGGTATAGATTTTAGTCTATTGATACAAACTTAAAGTTAATTTTGTTATTCTGTATAAAATATATTTCTGCTCTCATTTGAGGTTTTATGTTTATACAACTCATTTAGATTGTAATGGATAATTAAGAAATACAGATCAATTAGTCTTCTATCATAGTTAAACTTATAGTCATGTGAAGTTTTCTAGGTATACATACATATATTTCAGGTAGACTAGTAATCTTCAAACACTTCAAAGGTCTACAAAATATGGCACCACCCTGCCCAGAGAAAGAGAGAGCTCTCATTGCACAAAGTGTCAAAATTGGACAAAGAGTAAATTCAGGAGACAGGGAATCTGAGAGCCTTGATTAGACCAACAGTGGCTTTCTGAGAAGCAGAATCTGCAACCTCTCATTGGACCAAGTGAGGATAACTGAAACATTTAATCTGTCAGTTATGACAGGACCAAGATTGCGGATAAGACCAAGAATGAATCCATGACGAGATGGGCAGACGACAAGGCAGAAGTACATACAACAAAATAATGAGCAATATAGCATGACCAGAACCTAGCCCTCCAACAACAGCAAGCCTTGAACATCACAAAATGGAAGAAGCAGAAGAAAGCAACCTTAAGTATAACATCATGAAAATGCTAGAGGCTTTTAAAGAAGAAATCAAAAATGAAATTGAGGAAAAGACAAATTAAAGGGGAAGAAAATCAATAATGAACATAAAATGGGAAGAACACTTTAAAATAAAACTAGAGGAAAAGACAAATAAAGCAGAAGAAAGCAATAAATTCCTGAAAGAAAATCATGAAGAAGCAATGAAACAGATGAGGGAAACAGTCCAAGGCCTGAAAAAGGAATAAGAAAAAATGAAGAAGACATAAACAGAGGGATTGCTAGAAATAGAAAATCTGAGTAAATGAACAGGAAACACAGATGCAAAATGAAACAAAGGAATACAAGGGATAGAAAAGAAGATCTCTGGTGGAGAGGATACAATAGAGGAAATGGAATCTTCAGTCAAAGAAAATAACTTCGCCAAAAAAATTATATCAAAAAATGTCCAAAAAATTTGGGCCACCATGAAAAAACCAAACATACAAATAATAGGTATAGAGGAAAGAGAACAATGCCAACTCAAAGGCACAGACAATATATTCAACAAGATCATAAAAAAAACTTTTAAAACATAAAGAAGGATATCTCTATGTAGATACAAAAAGCCTATAGAACACAAGACTAGGCCCCCCAAAAAATCCCTTTTACCCCATAATAATTAAACAACAAAATGTACAAAATTTAAAAAAAAAAAGAATATTGAGAGCAGCAAAGGAAAAAGGCCAAATGACTTATAAAGGCAAACCCATCAGAATAAAACCTGATTTCTCAATGGAGACTCTGAAAGCCAGAAGGACCTGGACAGATATAATGCAGACACTAAGAGACCATGGATTCCAGCCTAGACTAATATACATAGCAAAACTTTCAATCATCATAGATGGAGTGAACAAGACATTCCAAGACAAAGCCAGATTAAAACAATACTCATCCACAAACCCAGCCCTACAGAAAGCACTAGAAGGAAAATTCCAAACTAAGGAAGTCAGATACACCCTCCAAAACACAGGCAAAAAGGTAACACCACAGCAGTAAACCCCCAAAGAAGAGAAGTACACACACACTACCACCAAAAAATAACAGGAACTATCAATCATTGGTCATTTATATTCCTTAATACCAATGGATTTAATTCAACTATAAACCACAATCTACTGAACAGGATTATCTGTACTGCTCAACAAAATTATCTAGATATCTGCAAGAGTCATAAACTGCTGACAGAATATAACAAGCAGGAATAATACAGGAACTATGAACCCAAAGCCAAATCTGGCACAGTAGACAGACACTGGGCCCTGCAAGAAGATCTCAGGTGCAGGAGAAAACTTGGCCAGTACACATACTAACTTAGAAGGTTTAGGTGGATCTCATGAGACCTTCTCCTAAGACCAAATACTACAGGAAACTAGTGACTGTTGAGGGTGAGAAGTGATTTTTCCCAAGGTTGATTTTCCAAAAAATAAAGTGGTCTACCATGAAATCATATAAAGAATTACCAAATGGACTCAGTATCTCATATTTATTCATGTGCATAGACATATAAATATATATGCAATAGTAATAGCAAAAAGTAAACAAGTAGTTTAAGACAGAGAAGGTGAGCTCATGCAGGTAGCTTTCTTTGAACAAACAGTTACCCAAATCATGGTACAGATACTGCTTAATAGTTATGAATGCTTCCTTTCATATGGTTTATGGAACAAAATATGGATTCTGCCCTTTCTACACACCAAACACTATGCACACATAAGAAATCTCTGCATATTAGAAATTTCTTTTGTCCCCTAAAACTAAACGTCACCCATATCACACCATCGTGGCTGGTGGTAGCAGAAAGTTAGTAGCTTTCAAATCACATAGTGCTGAAAGATGATCCACATCACTATCTTTACTACCAGTTTCTAAATTATTTCTAACATTTATAAGACAAACATGAAAGTGGAGTGCAATGTTCAGAACTTCTAGAAACTAGAAGTTTTCCAAACTGCCGTCCTGCTACACACCCCAGGCATACCTGTGTGGGCAACTTGACAGTGATATTTCAAATATCATATCGTCCTGTAGAGTATTCCCATACTCAGGGAGGCTCAGAGGACAAAGACTACTGCCCAAGTCACCAAATACAGGATAGCAGATTATTAAATCAAGAGTATATGTTTTATATTATCCATCTAAAACAACTTAGTTTGCTCTAATAGCCCTATAAGTCACACGAACTTTTGAAAACAAGTTTATCCTCATGTTTATGTGTAGGTTAATATGTGAAAGAATGAATTTCTTCCAAGTATGTTCAGGTGACACATAAGAGAAGAGCATGTCAGATCCCCTGGATCTGGACTAGCAGGTGCTTATGAACCTACAACTTGGATGCTGACATATGAACACAGATTGTCTCCAAAAACATATGCTGAAGCACTAGCCAAGCTCCATAGTACATTCTATCCAATAAATGAAAGTTCTATCACAGATTAACAACAAAGTATAAATAAATACAGAAGTTAATAAATGAGTTATCAGGAACATAATGAATCAATATTAAGACACTGGGTTGGGAAATTTGTAGCATGAGTTTAATACAATCCAAAGAATATTCCCAACAATTTATAACAGGATACCTGATTCCAAAGCTAAATGCAAACTGGTAACTCTCAGAAGGCTCATTGGATTATGAAAAAATAGTACACATATTGACACAATGTGACTTCTATATTTACCACAAATCTACAACCATCAAGAATATGTACAATATTTGTGAATGAATAAAGTAGGTGGAGAGAAAAAGCCGAGAACAAAAGCAAAATATATAGACAAATTTGAATCAAGAGGCCAAAGGAAGCACACAGAGGAAATGTGGGATCCTGACCAATGTTATCCAACTACCTATAATTCTATGTATATAGGAATTAAATAAACATAAATTTCACAACTACCACAAAATCAACTCAAAGTTACCTTTAAATGCTGTTTCCAATGTAGCTATGGATATATCTCCCAAACATAGAGGTCCCAATCTCTAAAGCTTTCTAGGCAAATGGAGGTAATTGATGCTATGGCTCTGTGAACTCTCATGTCCCCTTGTGGTTTCAGGCAAACCCAGTCCCACTGATGCCCAATCAAAAAAGAATGTAGAACAATCATTTGTCTATATACTGCCACATGGGTTAAGACACGTGATCTAAAATCTGCTCTCTCCACTCACCTACAATCAAGCAAAAATATTACAAGTATCACAGCCTCCTATAGCCAGGCAGGCAGAGCCTCACACTCCCCATTGGAACTACAGTCAAAGAGTCTCAGAGAAGAAGGGCCATATCCCAGATCACCACAGTGACAAACAGAACCACAGTCTGGCTCATGGCCCATCACAGTCACAGAAGCTGTGGCAGCTCAGCAGAACTGCTCTTCTTGGTCTGGGATCAGTGGTCCCCACATGCACAATGGCATGGATTGTGGTCTCATTCACAGCTCCTACAGCAGAGCAAGATGAGAATCCTTTGACAGAACCTGCAAGCTCCTTCCTGCTGGTGCTCCTAATTGCTAGTGCTCCTAATTGCTAAGCTTTCCTGAGGTCCCACATTAGCTAAGGCCACCCATCTCAGACTAAGGACAGAGGCAGGTCCCCTACTGGGTGATCAGAGATCAAATGACACAGATAGCACAGGCCTTCTCAGATCTGCCCTTCCACCTTAGGGGCAGACAGGACCCTTATCTGGAAAATCTGTATTTTCAAAATGCTTCAAGTCTCCCAGAGTAATTCTTGTTCTCCTTCCCAAGCACACAGTCCTTTGTGTACAAATACACACAGATTATCCAGTGCAGGAAACCATTTCATTCATATCTGGGAAGTCCTGCAGCCAAACACAGGTCACACTCAAACAGTAACTGTTATTATTATGTGACTGTTAAAGAAAAACAGGCCATGAATTAGAAAACAATTAGTGGTCAATGGTAGGGTTTGCAGGTAAGAAAGAGACCATGGTCATATAATCTCTAAGAATTATTTGTAAGAGTTGGAATAGAATATAGGACCATGTGTTCCAGATACTAGGGATGTGTATGGAAAAAAAAAAAAAAGGATTACTCACATGCATTTTTTTTATCCTGAGGCTACACATCTTATCTTCAATATCAGTTAAACAAGTGTAACTATAATAATTTTGTTTCATGATAGGGTCAGCCCTTTATTCAGATTACTGAATGTGCTGGTCAGTGTACCAAAAGAAGTGGCCACTCAGAACATCTGTGGATCACCAAAAATTGATTACATTACTCCACATTGCTGTTCTCAAATACGGTGGAAAAATGAAAGCTCTCACCCTTTTCCTTTCCCTCCCTTTCTGCACTTTCAGATCATTAGTTTCAAAGATTTCCAGAGAACTCAATTCTTGCACAGGTCCCTCTTCATGTTTATGTCCTTGCAAAAAGCCAGAGAGACTAGGGGACACTCAGTACCTGTTCCATTTTTCCTTCTTAGTGGGCCCATCTTAGAAAGAGGAATTGGCTATCTTTCCAGCACTGGGCAGCAGAGGCAGGTTTAGATGTTCAATGAAATTCTCAATTACATACCAGGAGGCAACAAGCCTGGGCTACAGGAGACATTGCTCTACACAGAAATCAATAATCAACAGCTCTTGAGAGAAAAGGAATGAAACAATTGATAACCTAGACACATTAGAGAGAAGGAGCAAACACATGAAGCAGCAATGCCCTTAAACATGTTCAAAATAATAGCAATAAGTGGTATTTTTAACGTGATAAACATGTATTTTTCAAGATAAAAAACTGAGCTATGCCAGATGGTGGTGGCACACACCTTTAATACCAGCACTCAGGAAAAAGTGGCAGGCAGATCTCTGTTAGTTTGAGGCCAATCGGGGCTACAGAGTGAGTTCCAGTAAAGTCTCTAAAGCTACACAGAGAAATCTTGTCTCAAAAAAAAAAGTTAGCTATATTGACTTTAAAAAAGAGTGGAACATTCTCTAGTAGAGGGAATATCATTAATGAGAGATAGGTCGATTTTCCCAAATACGCTGTTGGCTGCTGTGATCTGTAACCTGACAAACAGAGTTACAGTCAATGGCCTTTTTCCTCAAACCTCTGAGCTTACATAACTGTGTTGACCAGGGCTGAACTTATCTGCATAGGAGTTTCCTAATTGAAAATTCAATATCCTTTGGTGAAAGTTGACTTTCCCAAATTGTACAACAACCAGTCTGGTCTGTCTTCATTCACAAATCATCAATCAGTACATGCTGGGAAATTACAAAACCACTCCCCCTGCTGCAATCTGGTTTGCTGTCATAATGGTGACTCCAGCAGCTCATGGCCTACCCTGTTTCCCCCACCAGTGTAAACAATGAACTATCCCTTCTATTCTGGTCTGAAGGTAGAAACCATGTTCCACATGCAAATCTTTTTGCTTTTACTGCACTGGATATGCAGCTACATGACTCAAATGGATAATTTTGAGACTCTGAGGTGATACAATCACTTAATTTAAGATTTTTAATGTGTAATACAGAGTACAGGAAAGTCATTACCATAGAGAGCAACAGATTAGGACCAAGGCCTCTTGTGTCAACATAAGAGAGCTTGTTTCAGAAACATTTTTTAACAGGACTGAAATGCAGCTGTTCTAGAATTAAAATGCCTTCCAAGGGAGAAATCACTTGCAACACCTCAGAGATAAATAAAGAAAAAATCTATTTAAGGATAGTGTACACCCATCTCCAGCTAATGCTAAAACAAGAGCCAGCATAGAAGAGATTCTGTATTCCACATATGCTAATCATCCTTGTGACATTCAGGTTCAGTCTTCAGGTTATACTTTCAGCTATTTAAATAGGGACAGAAGTCTACAAGTCTACTCACTTAGACAGAAGGGAGAATTACACAGCAAATACATTTCCAAAATCATTTCTTTTGTTGTTGTTGTTGTGACTTGGTTTCTCTGGGTAGCTTTGGAGCCTGTCCTGGAACTCACTCTGTAGCCCAGGTTGGCCTCAAACTCATAGACATCCTTCTGCCTCTGACTCCCAAGTGCTGGGATTAAAGGCATGCACCTCCATTGCCCAGCTCCAACATTATTTGTTAAGTACCCCAGTAATGTGAAACAGCAGGATCTTCTTCAGTGACAGGGATCTGAGGTGAAGGTCACCAGAGATGAGAAAGAGAGGAAAAGTATAAGGTAGAAAATATAAAAGCTGGGGTGTGGAGGTCTTACACAAAATATGTCTCATGTCACCTAAGATTCTTAAGAAGAATAGCACCTTTGATACTACTTCCAGAGATGAAATGAAAGGGAATGGGGAAGTTCTACAAACTATCATAGAATGGAACATACTCAAAGAGGAGGCTAATCAAGCAAGGCTGCACAAGGGAAAACAGGGTATCTCAAGAACATTACTGGGCTGGAGAGATGACTCAGAGGTCCTGAGTTCAATTCCCAGTTCCCACAATGTGGCTCAAAAACATCTGTAATAAGATTTGACACCCTCTTCTGTATACATAATAAATAAATAATTCCTTTTTTGTTCATTTGCTTTTTCGAGACAGGGTTTCTCTGTGTAGCTTTGCACCTTTCCTGGAACTCACTTGGTAGCCCAGGCTGGCCTCAAACTCACTGAAATCCATCCGGCTCTGCCTCCTGAGTGGAGGGATTAAAGGCATGAACCATCACTGACTGGCAATAAATAAATAATTCTTAAAAAAAAAAAAAAAGAAGAAGAACATTACTGACTAAGCCCACAATAAACTGTGGACTGTTAACTATAGCCCCATGTTCAGGAAGGAGTTGGTTTCTCAGAAACTGAAGTACCCTCACCACAAATGTCCTGGTTCCAGACCATTGCTAGCTCTTCAAAGCTTATTCTTGGTTTTCAGGAAGGAGCTCTGTTTCTTTATCAGTATACCAGGCCCTGAGGGAAAGCTTCTTAGTCCAAGGTCCAAGGCACAAGAATTTTCCTAATCTATGCCTGAGGGCGTAAATGAAAGACAGGCTTGATCTGGCAATTCCTCAACACATTAGTGTTTTATTTTTCTTTTATTCTTATTTCCATTTTTTTTTTTTTTTTTTTTTTTTTTTTTGCATTTTCAAGACAGATTTTTACTGTGGAGCTTTGGAGCCTATCCTGGAACTTGCTCTGTAGATCAAGCTGGCCTCAAACTCACAGAGATCAACCTGCCTCTGCCTCCAGAGTGAGTGCAGGAATTAAAGTTGTGCACCATCATCACCACCACCAGACTAGTGTTTACTTTTCAAATAAGTGGACATATTTGTCATATTGTCCATCTGGCAGAACTATGCTTTTTGCAAGAAGAAAACTTTATTGAACTTTATGGCATACCAGGATGTTAACCTGTAATGCCTCAATGAGCAGCTTGTTAGAGTTGGATTATTTGATTTAGTGGCTTATTTTAAATAAGCAGTGGCTCCTTTGTAATGGTTTGGAGCCAAACAAATGTGTATCCTTCTGTCCTAATCTCTAACAGCCCTGACTCAGTACACTTACTTATGAGGCTTTTTTTTTTATTTTAATTTTTTTGTTTTTATTCTTCTTCTTCTTCTTTTTTTTTTTTTTGAGACAGGGCTTCTCTGTGTCGTTTAAATGCCTGTCCTAAGGGTTGGAGGATTTAGCTCAGTGGTCGAGTGCTTGCCTAGCAAGCACATGGCCATGGGTCCTGTCAGCTCTGAAAAGAAAAAAAAAAGAAATAAAATGCCTGTCCTAGATCTGTAGACCAGGCTGGCCTAGAACTCACAGAGAACTGTCTGATTCTCCCTCTCCAGTGCTGGGATTAAAGGCATGTGCCACCCTCATTCAGCACAAAGATGTTTCAAAACACAGCTCCTTGCACCCAGTTCTGTGAGCAGATTCAGCCCACAGAGCAAAGTTATTCAGAGGTCTGCCCCTGGGTCCAGGGAGATTCAAGTACCACATGGGTCTTCACAGGACAGAGATTCTGCACCCGGGTTCCCACTTAGACCAAAGGAAGACTCACCACACTGGATCCCACACTTCATCATCTACTCCAACCCATCTGGGGCCAGCAGCCCCTCACTCACCAAATCACAGGTTCCCAGCTCGGCCATGCTATCAACTCAGCTCCCTGCAGAAGGATTTGCAGCACACCACACAAAACTGCTGGAACCAGCTCTACTTCAAAGCCAAATCTGAAGGCAATGGCCTAAAGGACTCTGCACAACTTCTGACTGGCAGGTCACCTGGAGAGCCTGATTGGATAGTGAGACCTGAGTGACAAGAGCACCTCCCACAGGGTTACACTGTACTTAAAGACACAGCACAATGGTTCCTGACCCTCCCTTCCACCCCAAAGACTTTTTCTAAATGAGCAGAGGTTTCAATATTAACAGCACTTCCCCCTGGCTCCAATAGCTGACACTGCTTTCTTCCTGCTCTGCATGGGAACTTCTCCTTCTTCCCCCCAGGATACAATGTGGCTAGCTAGCTTGTACAAACCACTAAACTATATGGGGCAGAGTGATTCCTTGTCTCACAGGTAAAAGGGATCCCAGAAGATTAACAACTAGAGAGAAATTTAAAGACACACAAGGAGAATGTTATTATGAGAATTACTGCTGACATCAGGTGAACTGAAGGTACTTTGTACCTGGTTGTCACAGGGACTTCAGACTACCAGCCAACAAAAGCAGGAACTTGATCACAACCAAGAAAATAGAGCCATTGCTTTAGGAATTTTATTCCAGAAGTGCAGAGCAAGCTATTGGCAAATGAATAATAATACAGAGTAGTCTTCATGGATAGTTTAATATTTAGATAACTGAACTATGAAAAATGTGTTCATGAACACTATTGTTAGCCAGCACATCTTCCTCAGTGTGCAGGTGAAGGAAAAATAACTGCATTATTCAAGGTTCTCTACCAGAAAAGGACTGGTAGAATGAATCTCTCTATGTATGAAGAAAATGGATTTATTAGAATGTCTCACAAAATGTGGTTCAGGCAGTCCATCTATGACTGCTACCATTGGATATTTGAAAAGGTCTGTAGTGGTTCAGAGCATGAGTCTGTGTATCTCAACTGCTCTTCAGTATACAGCACAATTCTAAGGAAGTAGGCTCTGGTGCTGGTAAAAGAATGAACTTGGAGCTGGGTGGTGGCAAACACCTTTAATTCCAGCACTTGGGAGGGAGTGTCAGGCAGATCTCTGTGATTTCAAGGCCAGCCTGGGATACAGAGGAACTTCTAGGAAAGCCACAAACTATACAGAGAAATCCTATCTCAAAAAAAAAAAAAAAGAAGAACTTGGTAGCCAGAGCTAGGGTAACCAGGCAAAGGGAGAATTTACTCCTTCTGTGTTCTTTATGTATGTAGGCTACCACCAGAAGGTAATATCAAGATTAAAGGGGTATCTTATACTTTGTTTGATCCTTTTGTGTGTGTGTGTGTGTGTGTGTCCCTAAGACTGGATTTATCTGTATAGCCCTGGAACTCATTCTGTAACCAGGCTGGCCTCAACCTCAGAAATCCACAGAAGATTTGGTCTCCTCAGTGCTGTGCTTAAAAGTGTGCACAGACATCAAACAGCTGAAGGTAGATATCACCTCAAATGATCTAGATTAAAGATGGGTCTTTAATTTCAAAACATTTCAAAAATCCTTCACAGGTGAACACAACTCTTTTGGTTTTAGTTAATTGCAGAGATAGCCTGTTGACTACCAAGAATAGCCATCACAATATCCAAGATGGAAGAAAGGAGAAAAATTTCCAAGATGGTAGAGTATGGAATACTTTTACAATGCTTCATGTAAACAAAGGAAGCATGTAGATTTTAACAGAGGAAATCTGGACATATTCCTAAGCAGACTACATTAACAAATCCATTTCTGAACACCATCACAAGGTAAAAGAAGAGACACTTAGGGGAATTCTTACATAAAAATCAGGGGAGGCCATATATAAATTATAAAATGATAGAAACAAATGCTTCTGGGATGTTCATTTTGTACCCCAAAGTGTTAGCTGAAAGTCTAGTAAGTAATACACTGAACAAAGATTGTTCTCAGGCATTTGAGACCTATCAATATTAATATTCAGTCTGAAAGATAAGTATACCAATACCACAATTCTCACAAAGACAGAGAAGAGAAATGCAGAAATCATCATTAAAAAGTCACTTAACAGCATTGTGTACTGTGCTGTTAGATGAATGGTTATGATGGGCTTTATTAACCTCAAAATAAAGCTGCATTTGCCTCTGAGCAGGCTGGCTTGGCAGGGGGCCACAGCTGCTTCCCTGCAAGACAATGAGGAGCTAATTTTAACTATCCATGGCATCTGTCTGTCTGAGGGCTGTGAGCTAAATGTAAATAATTCCATTCTTTACTTTTGCTAACTTGAAAAGAATGATTCCTATGATGGTTTGTCTGTTCACAGTACCCACTGAGGCCAGAGAAAGGCAGGAGGTGTCTGGAACCAGAGTTAGAGCAAATGGTTTCCTACCTTGTGGGTTCTATAAATGGAGCCTGGGTCCTCTGTATCAAAAGCCTGTGCATTTATTGCTGAGCCATCTATTTAGTCCCTTTATATTAAAAGTGTTTCCCATAAATTGTTAATTAAGAGCCATTACTTCTGTACACTAGAACGCATTGGCACAGGAGATCACTTCCTCAATATAATACCAGCAGCACACTGAGCACAACAATTAATAAATGGGACCTCATGAAACTGAGAAGCTTTAGTAGGGCAGAAGACATGGTCAATAAGACAAAAAGACACCCTACAGAATGGGAAAAGACCTTCACCAACCCCACATCAGACAGAGGACTAATCTCCAGAGTATATATAGAACTCAAGAAACTAGACATCAAAATACTGAACAATCCAATTAAAATATGGGCTAAAGAACTAAACAGAGAATTCTGCAAAGAAGAATCACAAATGGCTGAAAGACACTTAAAGAAATGCTCAACTTCCTTAATCATCAGAGACATGCAAATCAAAATGACTCTGAGATTGCACCTTACACATGTCAGAATGACTATGATCATAAACACTAATGACAGTCTATGTTCGAGAGGATGTGGAGCAAAGGGAACACTCCTCCATTGTGGGTGGGAGTGCAAACTTGTACAACCACTTTGGAAATCAGTATGGCGGTTTCTCAGAAAATTGGCAATCAATCTAGCTCAAGACCCAGCCATACCACTCTTGGGCATATACCCAAGTGATGCTCAGTCATATCACAAAGATATGTGCTCAACTATGTTCATAGCAGCACTGTTTGTAGTATCTAGAACCTGGAAACAATCTAGATGCCTGTAAACTGAAGAATGGATTAAGAAAATGAGGTACATGTACACAATGGAGTACAACTCAGCAGAGAAAATCAGTGACAGCATTAAAATCGCAGGCAAATGAATGGAACTTGGAAATACCATCCTGAGTGAGGTAAGCCAAACCCAGAAGGACAAACATGGTATGTACTCACTCATAAGTATATTCTAGATATAAAGCAAAGAACAACCAGACTGCATCCCACAGAACAAGGGAGGCTATATAGCAGGGTGGAACCTAGGATGACTGTGGCGTATAAGAAGGTTTGGTTTTACTCAATTTCTGGGGAAGCCTCAAAGAAATTTTTCACTCTTAGTATAAGAATTTATATTGTATCAAGCTGATAATAGAAAATAAATTTTAAAAATTTACATTAAAAAATATTACTTCTCTTTTCCCTTTTATTTCTTGATTTACTACCTTTCCAAACCACTTCTAAACTCTTCCTTGTTAAGTGTGGGTGAATCAGTATGCTGAAATATATGAATACAACATGCTGCATCCATTGTTGTTGATTGTACATATATGGATAATTGGCTGACCATGTTATATTGGACAATTCATTAGGGAGCGATTTCCTGCCTTATTCTCTCAAATGGAGGAGAATTGTACTTTTAAATCAGCACCAGTTGTCTGACACTGACTAGGCTACCCTGGACAGGAAACATGATCAAGAGTAGAAAACTTAGGGTAGAATAATGCCTTACCTGTTAAGAGCAATGAAGATTCTTTCAGAACATCCTTCTTCCATTCCCAGTACATATAAAGCTCACTAATATATATCTCCAGTATCAGGGATTCTGACATAATCTCCTGTCCTCCCTGGCCACCATAAGAAGAGGAGACTTAGTCCATAAAGATTATATTTAAAGCAGTGGGTGGTAGTACATCCTTTTAATACCAGCAATCTGGACTCAGAGGCAGAAAGATCACAGTAACTTTTGAGGCATATTCTACATAGTCTATACACACAAACAGACACAGACACAGACAAAGACACACACACACACACACACACACACACACACGCACACGCACACGCACATGCACACGCACACACAGACACAGACACACACTCACTCACTGGAAATGAACAAAACTGAATAACCTAAAGGAATAGGAGCCTTGTTGAATAGGGACAATACAATACCAATTAAAGTAATTTCAAGTTCCAAGTGACCATGGAACCATGTTCAAAAAAGTTTGGCCAACATGCAAGCACATGCCATTAATTGTAGCCACTGTGAGAAACTGAACATTTCACTGATTCAAAACTTGAATGAATGTTCAACATTCTTAGCTGTCATGATATTTTATTTGTACTGAAATGTGATTTTATTTGTATATTAATAAACTTGCCTTGCTAAAGCAAGCCTAGCAGAAGCTGGCAGTAATGATGCAAGACTGTAATCAAGGCACTTGGGAGGCAGAGCTTGGCAGGATCTCAGTGTGTTCAAGGGTACAGCCAGCATGGTGACACACACTTTAATACCAACCATAGAAGACCTGGAGGCCTGTACAGACAGGCAGTGACGAGGAGGTCATGTGGCAGGGTTTCCAACCAATGAGAAGGCAGAACAGAAAGCCTATATAAAAGACAGGAAATAGAAAGTAGGTCTCTGGCAGAGAGGAAAGACAGAGCAGCAGTGAAGGGTAAGGTTTTCAGCTCTCAGCTATTGCTCTGACCTCTTGGCTTTTAACTCAGAAAATGGCTCTGTGTTTCTTATTTAACAGGATGGTTACATCTACACTTAGCCATTAAGGAAATACATATTAAAAATCCTTTCAGATTTCTTCTTATATCAGTCAGAATAGGATGGTGATTAACACAAGTAACAGCTAATGCTGGCAAGGACATGGAGCAAGGGGAGTCACTGCTTTGACAAGTGCAAATTTGTACAGCCACTGTGGAAATCCATAAGCAATCCTCAGAAAATGGGAGTCAATCTACATCAAGATCCAGCTTGGGCATATACCCCAATGATGCTCCTCCACCCTACCACAAGGAAAACTGCTCAACTATGTTGACAATGGCTTTATTTATAATAGCCAGAAAGTGTTATTTCTGTGAGAGATTTTCTGATTGATGATTGAAATGAGAAGGCTTCTCTACCTAGGGTAGCTGGAGTGGCTATTCCACCTAGTGCTGTGGATATCGCTCTGTGTAAATAAAGTTCTGATTGGCCAGTGGCCAGGCAGGAAGTATAGGCAGGAAAAGAGAGAAGAGAATTCTGGGAAGTAGCTGGTTGGAGAGAGACACCACCAGCAGCTGCCATGAAAAGCAACATATAAAGACACTGGTAAGCCACAAGCCATGTGGCAAAGTGTAGACTAACAAAAATGGGTTAATTTAATATTGAAAAGGTAGATAACAAGCAGCCTGCCATGGCCATACAGTTTGTAAGCAATATAAGTTTTTGTGTGCTTTCTTGGTTGGGTCTGAGTGACTGTGGGACTGGTGGGTGAGAGAGATTTGTCCTGACTGGGCCAGGCAGGAAAACTCCAACTACAAATGGCGCCCAACGTGGGGCGAGGCAGGAAAACTCCAACTACAACCTAAGGTGACAATAACCCTATGGAAGGGGGCCTGGGCTAGAAAGGGAGCTAACTGAGCCTGAGACAGTAACTAGGCAAGAGAGAATGCTAGGAAGCAATCTTTATTTTTTTAAATATTTATTTATTTATGTATACACAATATATGACTGCTGGCCATAAGAGGGCATCAGATCCCATTACAGATGGTTGTGAGCCACTATGTGGGTGCTGGGAATTGAATTCAGGACCTTTGGAAGAGCAACCAGTGCTCTTAACCTCTGAGCCATCTCTCCAGCCCACCAGGAAGCAATCTTTGCTCATGAGTTTTGCCTTCATTTGTTAGCTTGAGTTTTTATCCTAAGCTCCCAAAATGATGGAGTGTGACTGGACACAATCAGCCAAATAAACTCATTCATTGTCTGATGTTTTTGGTTAGAGGCTTTAATCATAGCAGGACAAAAGCAAGTTAGAACAAAAAAAATGGATCAACAACAGTGATTTTGATGCTAGGTAAAACTTTAGTGTAGTGAGCACATAAACCATTTACAGGGGAGGAATAATCACTCTTGATTTAGACTTAATATAACACTCATTTATTCACACAGTAAGATTACAAGCAATATTTATCCCATCTTCCAAATGAAAGTGGTAGTACCTTTCTGGGTGTACAGATCCAGACTTGCTACATCTGTTCCTTTGGATCTTGGGTTAGCCTACCTCTGGTCAGCCACGTCTGCACTGAGGACAGGATCTCACCTCTCTGGCAGAGGAGAGTCCTCATGTGAGATGGTCTGACGAGCTCTTTTGGTTTGGTCTGAGGCTTCTTCTTTTATATCCCTTTCTGGCTAGGTTTCTAGTCTTATCCCTACTTCCACACTTAGGTTATAGCTTATCACTACCCCATTTGTGGCTTACTTACGTCATTCTATTACTTATCACTGCTGACCAGGGTTATTCACCCTAGGTCCTACATGTTCCTTACACTGAGAATGTTATTTTTGGAAGAATGTGGAAGATATCAGGACCTTAGTTTGCAAAAACCATAGAAAGTTGCACACAGAACATTATTGACCCATCATGTATGACCAGGAAGATGGGAATGTTAAGAGTAATGGCAGAAGTGGAGATTGAGACTATAGGATTTCAGTCAAAAACAGACTCAATAAAAATTAGGCTAACAGTCACTTGTGTGATATTTTGTCTCCAAATTCTTTCTTATTCTGTCAATGCACAGGATATTTATTAATGCAGAATTTAAAAAAAAATGGGCTAGTTTCTTAAATGGAATAGTGAACCTGTTGGAGTGTTATTATGGATGACTCAGTCAGGTCAACAATGGAAGAAAACAAATGGGGCATTATTGATAGCCACTGGTAGTGAAAGTCCATGAGCATATATAGCAGTGACAACTAGTGTTCAGAAGGTCGACCTATCAGAACTAAGGGTTCTGTTAGAGGAAACCATCATGCAAGGTGTCATGGAATTACTGTCTTTTGAATGAACTGGCTGTTTCTTGTTGTAGACTTCTTGTGCAGTAACACATTTGAATCTCCCCATTTACCATGCATCTCCATCATATGTGTACATGTAACCTCACAATTGCATCTCAATCTTGGCTACAACTTTCCCTATATATTTGGGGTAATTGGACAACTGTCCCCAGCTGTGTTTATTTATCATTAACATATATCTGGCTAGGGCCATTCTCTGGACAAAAGTAATTCAACAAACATACCTTTGTCCAAGGACAAAACTGCTCATAGACAAACATTAGCTCATCTCACTAACAGATAGAGAATAGAACCAAAAACAATTAAATCTTCAATCCCTTCTCTGCACCCTGGATCATTTACAGAAGACCCTAACTTCAGACATTTCCTACTCACATTCCTGGGTGATGTTTTAGCCATTTGCTAGATACTGAGTTAAGGCAGGAGCTTCCCACTGGCTGAAGGAGATTGCCTCTAGTCCAGGCAGGCAATAGGTGCCAAGCTTCTTTCTTGTGCCAGTTAAGTTTTTAATTCCTCCTCAGCCAGGTGATATTCCTAGATTTTCTCCTCAGCAATTACTGTGAGTGAAAGTGTTTCACTAACCAAATACTACACGCTCTGACATAGGTTGCTTAGCCACCTAACATATGTCCCCCTCCCTATCAGAAAGCAGCTGAAGCTGGGATGAGTGGGAAAACTGGCAACAAAGACAGTTTACTTTCTTGTGACTTATTGTGACTTTTAATTGCCTAACATTCTACCTAGCCATTTCTAGATTATAGTTTGAGCACAGAAATTTCCTAATTGATCTAAACCTTTAGTTGACTCTACCTGAGAACTCCCCTTTAGTCATTCCCCTTTTGGGTTGTAATTGGAAGCTGACAATTAATTGCTTTATGTGTGAGTCCTTATCACCTCCCTCTGAGACCCTGGAAACGTCAAGCCTCACATTGCTTTACCAAAGAATTACTGTGTGGGTATATATACTGGTTCTCTGAGAGGACTGTGAGAACTGATGGAGAAGAACAAAGATGAGGATGGAGATGGAAAGAACTAGGTAGAATGATGAGAGTACAGCAGGAGGGACCAAGAGCAAGAGGGACCAAGAGGGGCTAAGTAAGAGAGCAGACAAGAAATGGTACAGATACAAGCGCCATAGAAGTATAAAGTGAGTGCACTAAAAAACTCAGTGTGCTTAGCTTCATTGAATATCCCTCAGATTACAATCCTCAGCTGGTTGGTAGACTCTTCCCACAGACCCTGGCAGCAAACAATACAGGCTGGACCTCTTATTGTTTGTGTTAGGGCAGAAACAATTGAAAATTAAAAGGTAGTTTCAGAGGGCAGTGAAGTGCTATAATAGGCAAGGGTCTTCAAGGACCTTATGACCATTATACAGAAAATGGAAGCCCCAGGGGTAAAGGAAGGTGACCTAAGGTTAAGACTCTATCTAGCTAGAGCTTCAAGTTAAGAAATGAGTAAGCAAAGTGATTTCTAGTCCCAGGAAGCAACTTCATACAAAACCTGCTTCACCTGTGGTCCAAGCTTGTTAGTGTCCATCCAAATCAAGAAGTCAAACTTTGCAGGAACCCCCATCATCTGCTAGTCCTGAAAACTAGAGAGAACCAAAATTTAAGGTCATGAATTCTTAGCCTCTGCTTAAAGTTCAGTATTTTTCCAGGCATCTATGACTGGCAGAGACAGAAACCAAGTGAGGAGATTGGGAGGGTTCACTGCATGAAGTCATGAGGATGAGACCTGGTAGTTTTTTTTCTTTTTTTATTCTTTTTTAACTCTTTACTCTTTTGGTGGCCTGCTACCCAGTTCTAAAATAAATCACACACACAGAGTCTTATTTTTTCTTTTAATTGCCTGACATTAACTTGGCTTGTTTCTGGCCAGCTTTTCTCACCTTAAATTACTACATCTATCTTTTGGCTTTTATCTTTCTCTATTTTGTATACCTTGCTTTACTTCTTACTCCACTGCTTGCTGTTTAGGTTAGTGGTTGGCCTCTGGTGTCTTTTCTTTTTTTTTTTTTTTTCAGTTTTTCGAGACAGTGTTTCTCTGTGTAGCTTTGAACCTTTTCCTGGAACTCACTTGGTAGTCCAGGCTGGCCTCGAACTCACAGAGATCCTCCTAGCTCTGCCTCCTGAGTGCTGGGATTAAAGGCATGTGCCACTGCCGCCACCAGCACCACCACCCGGATTCTTTTTTATCTTATCTTCCTGCTTCTTCCTTTGTTTCTACCCAGATTTCTTCTTCCTTTTATTATCTCTGACTGACAGCCTTTCCTGCTGAGCTATTGTCCATTCAGTTATTTAAAGACCAAATAAGTATTTTATACAGATTAGATACAATCAATGTATCACAGCTTCACAGATTTAAACAAATGCAACATAAAAGATTGCAACACATGTTTCCATCACTAAAACAAATATTCCACACCATACACAAATATAACTCACCTTAAAATAATATTCCACACATCTGGATTGCATTGTGACCACATGATGTTGAGATACCTCAGGTATGAGGCATCTTCCATGTAGACCTAGCTGCATATAGGGTGTAGAAGTAACCAGAGACACAGATGCATGGAAAGTTTAAGAGAAGTGGCCTTCTAAGCTCTTGGTAACTAAAGCCCCTTGAATCTGAGACAGAGATAAAGGATTTGTTGTTTGTCTTGCTGTGCTTCTGTCTTTTCTTGGTTCAACCTTCCCTCACTGTGTCACCATTTCACTGTTTTGGAATGAGAATGGGACTGTGTGCCATTGTATGTTCAAAAGATGTAACTCTTCTAATTTTACAAGATGTCACTGTCAAGAGATCATGTTGAGTATCAGAAGACACTTTGGACATTGGAACAATGTAAGGGCTGTTGTAGAATATCAGGATCACTGAAGTGACTAAATACATGTTCTTCATGAATGACCAAGAGCATTAATGTCTTGGGTCAGAATGTAATTGATTGAAATTCCTCCCAGTGTAGGTATTGTATTTGGAAACACATTTCTTCATGGTGATTTCCTTAAAATGCTTTTGAAACCTTGAGTAGGAGGAGACTTTCTGGATGACATTCCTCACTAGGGGTATGATATGCATCTCTATAGTCTCAACACATTTCCTGTTTGTTCTGTATACTGTGTTGTGGTTGAAAGTAATCAGCCTGCTTCCTTCTTATTCTATCATGCCTTCACCATCATTATAGATTCTATTTCAAAATCACATAATACTATAGCAGCAAGTGCTATACAGTGCTAAGTCATTTGGTAGCCTGCTCTTTTAAATTTTTTTTCTTTTTTTATTTTTGAAGACAAGGTTTATCTGTGTAGCTCTGGCTGTCCTGGAAGGAGCTCTGTATGCTAGGCTAGCCCCAAACTCAGAGAACCCTTTGATTCTGGCCCCTACATCCTGGGATGATAGGAGGGCCAACATTCCTAGTTTTTTTGGTTTAATACTATTGGGTGATGGGGTTGAGATGTAGGTTTTTGTTGTTTTACAGATTTTCAGCCATATATTTTACTTTACAATTAGGCAGAGGGTGTCATTCTGTTTCTCAGGATGGCATATACTCATGACACTCATACTGCCTGAGCCTTCTGAGTCATTGGATAGCAGGTGCATGACCATTTTGTGTTGTGTTTTGTTTGAATTTTTAAGTGAATATGAATATTTTACCTCTGTGCATGGATATACATCACATGGATACCTGGTCCTCACAGGGACCAAATGATGGTCTTACAAACCCTGATGTTGGAATAAGGAATAGTTGTGGTCCACCAATTAAGCAAGGGCAATTGAGCACATCTCCATGCAAAACAAGCAAGAGTACTTTGCTGCTATAACATCTCTCCTGCCCTGTGTTGATTATATTTGATCAACATTTATATTGCTAATGTTTTCATCTATCCATATATAACTGTTACAATGTGCAGTGCCTTTTAGCAAAATCTTATTCATGTTACAGTTTGAATTGGGGCACTTCATGTTCTTAAAGAAGAAAACAGAACTATAATAAATGCATAACTCTTTGTAGAAACTTTAGTAAAATCCTCTGAGTTTGTTCTATCTTTTTTGTTGATTTTTGCATTGAAGACATGGTTCTTAATGTGTAGTTCTGGCTGACCTGGACCTGATTTCAAAGACTAGATTTCTATTCAACTCACTGGCCAGTATACCTGCGTCTACCCATCCTATTTTTCTTTTCTGTAGTTAGTAATTGTTCATATAATTTCACTCATGTGTACTCTGTACTCTTGATCTGTTTATTTGTCTCTCTATGTCAACAGACATTTCTCTTGCACCCAAAGTCTGTAACAAAAGTTAAAAAAAAATTACTTTGCCCCATATCCCTCCTACCCAATCCCAAGTTGCTAATTTCTTGCTTGTGATTTTTTCCTATAAAAACTCTCTACACCTGGGTTTTTAGCTGCCACTACATTTCCTTTTGTTTGCCATGCAGTGCCCCAGGTTAAACCTTAGTAAAAGGATCTTAATGTGCCTGCATAGGAAACTGGGTGTCTCTGGGGGTTTCACAAAATGGGTACAACAGAAGTTCCTTCCTGTACCAGAATTAAAGCCTACTTCCATGGTATTTTGTTCTATACTGCACACAACTGAGATATCTAGCCTGAACAACTACTAAATTCTTCAAAATTCCATTGGTAGACAGCCATTGTTTCACTAGCTCTATTACAATTTGTGCGAAATTCTAGTAATTCCACCTGCTACATTCATGGAGAGATACATTCTACCAGTTCTATTCAAATAGAATACCTTTAATAATACAGTTGTGGGTTTTATTTCACCTGCCCACTGAGAAAGATGTGCTGGCTAACAATGGTGTTTATAAAGACATTCTTCATAGCTTTATTATTCTGTAAGTACTTAATTTTCCAAGAAGACTATACATTATTATTATTTCATTTGCCAACAATTTGCACTGACTTTCATTCCTGAAAACTCCTTAAGCAATGGAGCCACAATCCAGCTTTCTGATGGGAGAAAGGCCTATTATCTTGTTTGGGATCTAGTTCCTGCTTTTCTTTCCAGGTTTTCTGAAGTCCCTGTGACAAGCAGGTAAAAAGTCCATTCAATTCACCAGACCTCAGTTGAAGCCAAATAACAAACATCTCCTTTTGTTTTCTTAAATCTCTCTTTAGTTGTAAATATTCTGGGTACTCTTCCCCCAGCATGACAGGGATTTACTCCAACCTGCACAGTATAGTGGGTTGTATAAGCTAGCTAGCCACATAGTGTCCAGGAGAATGAAGAGGAAGTGCCCATGGAGAACAGGAAGATCTCATTGTCTGCTACTATAGCCAGGGGCTAGTGCTATTGAAATGCAAATCTCTGGTGGTCCAGAAAAGGTCTGGGTCTAGGGTGGAAGGAAAGGTTAGGAATCTTTGTTCTGTGCCTAATTATAGTGTATCCATATTGGGAGATGCTCTAGTCAGTAAGGCCTCACTAGCCAATCAGGTACTCCAGTCTACCTGCCAATCAGAAGTTGTGTAGGGTCTTTTCGGCTACCAGCTTCAGGCTTGGCTTTGAAGAGAATCTGTCTCCACTAGTTTTGTTTGCTGTGTAGCTCCAGTGTTGCTGCAGGGAGCAGAACACAGAGCATGGCCAATCTGGGAAATCACAATATGGTGAGTGAGGTGCTTCCACCCCGGCAGACTCAAAGGTGTGCTCAATTGAGTCATTGGAGTCAGCGTGCTAAGTCCTTCCCTTGCTGGGCGTAAACAAGTGGTCAGAGGCAGAGTTCAGCTTATTCTTGCTTCATGCTGAATTGTCCAGCATCGTACTGCTCATCCTGCATGCTCTAATGTAGATTTTTGTTGTCCTGCATTGTTGTAGCTTGAGTGTAGCATGTTCAGAAAAGGTCTGCTGAGTTGTCATTTCTGCGGGGACTTGGATTGACCATGAGCCAGACTGTGTTCTGTTCATCCATGTGGTGACTTGGGCAGTAGTCCTTGTCCTCTGAGCCTCCCTGAGAATGAGAATACTCTACAGGAGGATATGATGCTTGAAATATCACTGTCAAATTGCACACACAGGCATGTCTGTGGTGTGTAGTAGGACGGCAGTTTGGAAAACTTCTAGTTTCTAGAAGTTCTGAACATTGCACTCCACTTTCATGGTTGTCTTATAAATTTGACAAATAATTTAGAAACTGGTAGTAAAGATGGTGATGTGGATCATCTTTCAGCAATATGTGATTTGAATGCTACTAACTTTCTGCTACCATCAGCTATGATCCTGTGATTGGGTGACATTTAGTTTTAGGGGACAAAAGAAATTTCTCATATGCAGAGATTTCTTATGTGTGCATAGTGTTGGATGTGCAGAAAGGGCAGAATCCACATTTTGTTCCATAAACCATGTGAAAGGAAGCGTTAATAAATATTAAGCAGTCTCTGTATCATGATTTGGGGAGCTGGTTGGTTGCTCAAAAGAAAGCTTACTGCATGCCCTCACTTACTCTGTCTTAAAATAGTTGTTTTCATTTTGCTATTACTATAGCATATATGTCTATGCAGATAAATAAATATGAGCTACTTAGTCCATTTGGTAATTGTTCTCTTTATATGATTTCATGGTAGACCACTTTTTTTTGGAAAATGAACTAGGAGAATCATCCTTCGGAAAAATCATTTCTCACCCTCAACAGTCACTAGTTTCCTGTAGTATTTGGTCTTAGGAGAATGTCTCATGAGATCCACCTAAACCTTCTAAGTTAGTATGTGTACTGGCCAAGTTTTCTCCTGCACCTGAGATCTTCTTACAGGGCCCAGTGTCTGTCTACTGTGCCAGATTTGGCTTTGGGTTCATAGTTCCTGTATTATTTCTGCTTGTATTCTGTCAGCAGTTTATGACCCTTGCAGATATCTAGATAATTTTGTTGAGCAGTACAGATAATCCTGTTCAGTAGATTGTGGTTTTTAGTTGAATTAAATCCATTGGTATTAAGCGATACAAATGACCAATGATTGATGGTTCCTGTTATTTTTTGGTGGTAGTGTGTGTGTACTTCTCTTCTTTGGGGGTTTACTGCTGTGGTGTTACATTTTTGCCTGTGTTTTGGAGGGTGTATCTGACTTCCTTAGTTTGGAATTTTTCTTCTAGTGCTTTCTGTAGGGCTGGTTTGTGGAATGTTTAAATCTGGCTTTTTCTTGGAATGTCTTGTTTACTCCATCTATGATGATTGAGAGTTTTGCTATGTATATTAGTCTAGGCTGGAATCCATGGTCTCCTAGTGTTGGCATTATATCTGTCCAGGTCCTTCTGGCTTTCAAAGTCTCCATTGAGAAATCAGGTGTTATTCTGATGGGTATGCATTTATAAGTCACTTGGCCTTTTTCCTTTGCTGCTCTCAATATTCTTTTTTTTTTTTTTAAATTTTGTACGTTTAGTTTTTTAATTATTATGTGGCAACAGGGATTTTTGGGGGGCCCAGTCTTGTGTTCTATAGGCTTTTTGTATCTACATAGACATATCCTTCTTTATGTTTTAAAAGTTTTTTTCTATGATCTTGTTGAATATATTTTCTGTGCCTTTGAGTTGGTATTGTTCTCTTTCCTCTATACGTATTATTTGTATGTTTGGTTTTTTCATGCTGGCCCAAATATTTTGGACATTTTTTGGTATAAAAATTTTTGGCATAGGTATTTTCTTTGATTAAGAATCCATTTCCTCTACTGTATGCTCTACACCAGAGATCTTCTTTTCTATCTCTCATATTCGTTTGTTTAATCTTGCATCTGTGTTTCCTGTTCATTTACTCAGATTTTCTATTTCCAGCATTCCCTCTGTTTGTATCCTCTTCCTTTTTTCTAGTTCCTTTTTCAGGCCTTGGACTGTTTCCCTCATCTGTTTCTTTGCTTCATCATGGTTTCCTTTCAGGCATTTATTGCTTTCTTCTGCTTTATTTGTCTTTTCTTCTAATTTTATTTTAAAGTGTTCTTCTCATTTTTTTGTTTGACATTTTATGTGCCTTATTGATTTCCTGCAAATTTTGTTCGTCTTTTTCTCAATTTCATTTTTGATTTCTTCTTTAAAAGCCTCTAGCATCTGCATGATGTTATACTTAACGTTGCTTTCTTCTGCTTCTTCCATTTTGTTATGTTTAAGGCTTGCTATTGGAGGAGGGCTAGGTTCTGTTGATGCTGTATCGCTCATTATTTTGTTGTATGTACTTCTGCCTTGACGTCTGCCCATCTCCTCGTGGATTCATTCTTGGTCTTATCCACAATTTTGGTCCATTCATAACTGACAGATTAAGTGTTTCAGTTATTTTCACTTGGTCCAATGAGAGGTGGCAGATTCTGCTTCTCAGAAATCCACTGTTGGTCTAATCAGGGCTCTCAGATTCCCTGTCTCCTGAATTTACTCTTTGTCCAATATTGACACTTTGTACAATGAGAGCTCTCTCTTTCTCTGTGCAGGGTGGTGCCATATTTTGTAGACCTTTGAAGACTTTGAAGATTACTAGTCTACCTGAAATATATGTATGTATACAGAGAAAACTTCACATGACTATAAGTTTAACTATCATAGAAGACTAATTGATCTGTATTTCTTAATTATCTATTACAATCTAAATGAGTTTATGAACATAAAACCTCAAATGAGAGTAGAAATATATTTTATACAGAATAACAAAATTAACTTTAAGTTTGTATCAATAGACTAAAATCAATACCACTGTAAGACATTTTAAACAAGTTGTTGTGTTTCAAAAGTAAGTTCATTAATCTACCCTTTTCTCATATTACATCTATATCATATGTCCATTTTTTTAGAAAGAGATCACATTTATAAACAACCTGATTTAAATAAAACTATTGTTTTTTTTCTGTCCCACATCAGAGGGCTCTTCTGATTTGTGACTCAAGAATCACTTAACCCCTTTTTTGGGGGCAATATTTCTGTCTAGGTTTAGAGAAAGAGTGAGCCAATTCCATCTCCAAAGCGAGGCTGATAATTTTGGAAAATTGGGCGTAGTTTCTCTTACTGTTTACTGCTGGAGGGGGCGCTGTATCTTTTGGGGACACAAAGAAAATTTTAGGATTTTGGAGTAGTCTGTCACGGTAAACCTCTGAGCCAGTTGCCTTGAAACCATTCTGGATGTTGGATCATCTGGGCCTTTGTGTTATCAGAGACCTTTTAGGTGGTCTGGGCTGATCAAAACTGATGTGTCTTAATCTGGAACAAATCCATAGCCTCTGGATTTCTGTGACAATAAAAGCAGAGCCTCTTTTTCAAAGCAACAGATCCCTATATCCAAATTTTGAAGTCAAGGTGTCTTTAAAATTTACATATTTGTTTAATTCAACAGCTTTTACAATCAAATCTTTTTTGTAGTTAAAAATCCCAAAGATAACGTTAACCAGATTTTCTGTGTAATATCCATCTTTGTAAGACTGAAGAACTGCTGTGGCTGCTGGCTCCTCCCACCTCCACTTCCCAAAGTGGTGGTGGTTCAGTTTACCTCCAGCTCTGGGTCTGGAGCCATGTGTATCATCAACTATCAGAAGAGAATCTGTCTCCAGTAGTTTTGTTTGCTGTGCAGCTTGAGTGTTGCTGCAGGGAGTTGAACAGAGAGCATGGCCAAGCTGGAAAACCACAATATTGTGAGTGAACCGCTGCCATCCCCAGACTCAAAGGAGTGCTCAATTGAGTCACGGGAGTCAATGTGTTGAGTCCTCCCATGGCTGGGTGGAAACAAGTGGTCACATGCAGAGTTCAGCTTATTCTTGCCTTGTCCTGCTTTGTTCTGCATAGTCTTTGCAATTGTTGGGGCTGGTTGGCTGCCTCTGAATACATTCACTCTGCTGGTTGCATCTGTGCAGAGTATTGGGAGCAGGACTATGCTTTGAAATGTCCTTGTTGATATCACTGTGAAATGTAGGCACCATGCATGGGGTGTTTCTACAGAACACAGATTTCCAATGTCAAAGAGGCTTGGTTTCTCCCTTATATTCCAGAAGATCTAATCTTTGAACATTTAACATTAAGATTTAGAATCTAACTGGAATTGATTTTTGGAGCTTGTAAACAGTATTTGCTGTGTAAAGTTGCACTCCAATGCTAAATTGTGATATAGAAGAGTAGAATTGATGGTAATAGAATTGATGGTAAGTGGTCTTTACAGTTGTTAGGAGACATTAATTCACAATGTAGAATTTATGTAAGATAGGAGTGCATCACAAGTACCTCAAAGATAAGCAGTATGCTAACCATGCAAGGTAGAGATTAGTATGATAAGATGTGAGTGTTTCTTTGTAGGTGGAATCTTAATAGTTTTTTTTTAATAAAATCAAACCTGAAGCCACATTTTGGCATGAATGCTGGAAGATCAGAGACACAGAACAAGCCACTGCCTCCTCACCTCACCAGTTTCTCAGGTGGACTTGTTTCCTCAGATGGTAAGCTTCTGAGTCCTCATCGAAATGGGTCTCAGCTGAACTGCTGCTAGAAGCCCAAATGCTTAACCAGCCAAACGCTTCTGGTTTCTGGTCCTCTCACTTATACATCTTTCTCCTTCTGCTGACACTTCATGGGATTAAAGGCTTGTGTTCTAGGATTAAAGGCATGATTCACCATGCCTGACTGTTTCTAATGTGGCCTTGAACTCAGAGATCTGCCTGGCTCCACCTGCCAGGTGCTGGGATTAAAGGTGTGTACCACCACTGAATAACCACTATGTTTAATTAGAGGGCACAATATTTTGGGGAATACAACACCACAACATTTGTTCCCTAAGATTAACCAGCTACAATCTCTATCATGGGAGCCAACCCTGGTTTATAAACAGTAGAAAGGCCCATCCTTCCATTAAAAAACTGGCCTCTAACATGCTGCTCAAGAGACCATTACAGGGTCATAATTAACATTAAGTCCTGGTATGCAATGGAGGTATATTAATTCTAGAATAGGGGCATTTCTGGTCTTTTTGAAAATCAGTTTTAAGTCAAGGTCTCCTACATTCATTGAGGTGGACATGAACCCTGTCTGTAGATGGGCTTGATCCCTGTCTTTATTATCTCCTGACTCATCATGCTAAATTTTGGTATATAAGTTCATGCCTAACTGAGTTCTTAAATTACCAGTTTGAACCACATATATTGAATTGTCCATTGCACAACAGAGAAAGGAAATCTGTGTGGAAAATGGCTTCTTCCTTCAGACCAGAAGAGGAGGAACAGTGGATCTGGCCTGCAGACAGAGGTGGGGCCTGCAACAGGGGGATGGGCCACTGTGTACACTACAGTGGGCATTAGACTAGGCAGTAGCTTGATCATAGACTGCAGTTGAGTGCATTGAGCTACAGGGTCTCCATTACAAAGGACTGATGGGGCATGGTGAGTGACTTTCATTGTAATTTTCCTGCATGCATTAATTCCTTCCATGATGAAGACAGAAACTATTAACCGGTGTTAAGTTTATGGAGGATAGCTTGAACTACTAAGTATTCAGTTTCGAGTTCTCAAACTCTCCTATGAAGATATGTTCAATCCTGGCTGATACAGTGAAATCAGCTGAGAGGTTTGAGGTACAGGCCATTTTCTGTAACTCCATGTGTTAGCTTAAAGCATTCAGTGTCTATCATTTTACATGGGACACAGTCATAAATTCTTTCATTAATGGTAGTCACACTACCATGGAGGTACCTATTCCATTTCAATGTCAGTATATCTACATATGCTTTTAATTTTTTATCATTTTAAAACATTATTAGTATTATTTTTAATATTCATTTCTTTTAATGCATTACCAAGAGTTTTTTTTTTTCTCTTTTTCTATGTTCCCCAATTTAAGAATTTTATTTCTGGCTAGAGAGATTACTCAGAGGTTAAGAGCACTGAGAGCTCTTCCAGACGTCCTGAATTCAATTCCCAGCAGCCACATTGTGGGTCACAACAACCTAATGTGATCTGGTGCCCTCTTCTGGTGTGCAGACATACGTGCAGATAGAAAATTGTATATAAAATGAATAAATAAAACTTAAAACAAAAGAATTTTATTTCTTTTTTAACTGCTGATTGTTTATGTATTTATTGATATCATTTTATATCAGTGCTTCTCAACCTTGGAGGGCATGGCTCCTGTAGGGGAATCAAATGACTCTATCATAGGACTGGCTAAAGTCTGTCAGGAAGCGCAGATATTTATATTATAATTCATAACAGGAACAAAAATAGAGTTATGAAGTAACAGTGAATATAATTTTATACTTGGGGTTCACCATATCATAAGAAACTGTATTAAAGAGTCTCAGCATTAGGAAGGTTGTGAACCATTGGTTCAGGACAATATCTCCTGTAGCTCAGGTTTGCCTCACATTATATAATAGAAAATTGTGTTGAACACCTAATTCTGTCTCTGTCTTCCGGTGCTGGAAAAATAGTCCTGCAACTCCATCCAGGCTGAGCCTTGACTGGTCTGTGGGAAGGAAAAATAGAGCAGTGAATGAGTATCCTCAAATTTCTCAAGATTGTATTGTGAATTTACAAATGAAGTGGGACTTGTATAAGAATTGAGTTCACTGACCAGCTGTCAAGCAGGTGTAGTCACAGCAGAGAGGGATGAGCAAGAAAGAGGTTGAAAACTTGCGTGCTGTGATAGTAGTTGACCTTAGCAGTGGGCAGTGAGGTAAGCAATGCTACTGAACAATAAATGTTCTTCTGACCGGCCATTTCTTGGGTTCACAGACCAGGCAACTAAGAATCTGGATAAAGAACTGAATGTTTGTGAAACCAAATTAGAGTAGTTACCCCAGTTGAACCTAAGTTGTAGAACTGGATACAAATGCCTATGTTTTCCATGTTTATGATGTATATCTCAAGATAAATGGTGTGAGTTGTATTTGGTGTGGTTTCATACAAATCCCTTTCCTGGATCCCACTCTGTAGACAAGGCTGACCTCATACTCAGAGAGATCCACCTGCTTCTCCTTTTGTGCTGGAATTAAATGCGAGCAATCCAGCTTCTGCCTCTTTCTTTGAAACTGAAGTCATCATAGGAGTCCCAGATCCTCTGCATCAGGCTAAAAATAATATCTGGAAGGGCATTTCGAGAGAGGGGGAATGTCTTTGAAGATATTCTTTGAGTGTGTCTGAAAGGGTCTTGCCTGTGGGTACATCTGGAGATTGCTGTGCTTGTGAGGAGAGGACTGGAGGAACTTCCATCCTCAGGAAGGGGATGTGTTTTATAGGTGATCTGCAGGCTTGGCTCAGAGAGGCAACAATGTGGGGCTGCATCAACCCAGCTCTGGTCTTGCCTGTCTCAAATATCTGTGGAGCTGAAGGAGGTGTTCAAGGAGTGTCAGCTGTCCTGTTCAATTGCAGCCCTCGAAGTAGTCCCTGGCTTTCCCCATTGTGTGTTGTTATTGGCCCCCTTTCATTTTTGATTTTATTAATTAGGATTAATTTTCTCTTAGGTAGTTTGGATAAGTGTTTTGCTGTTTTATGGATTTCCTTGAAGAACAAACTCTGTGTTTCATTGATTTCTTGTATTTTTCTTTCTTTCTATTTGGTTAATTTAACCCTTATTTGACAGTTTCTTCATGTCTACGGCTCCTGGCTATACTTATTCTTTTTGTTCTAGTACTTTCATGTGTGCTTTAAGTTGAAAGTATGAAACTGGGGAAACTCAGTTCTATACATTTTCCTCATATTATCACTTTCATTGTGTCCTCTAACTTTGGATAGCATGTGTAATTATTTTCATGGAATACTATAAACTCTTTAATTTGCTTCTTTATTTCTGTCTTGACCCATTTTGTAGTTAGAGTTTTCCTGCCTGGACAACAGTCAGGACAAATCTGTCTCACCCGCCAGGCCCATAGATGCTCTGAACCAACCAAGGAAACACACAGAAACTTACATGGTTTAGAAACTGTATGGCCATGGCAGGCTTCTTGTTATCTACTTCTTTTATCTTAAATTAACCTATTTCTATTAATGTATACTTTGCCACGTGGCTCGTGGCTTACTAGTACCTTATGTCTTTTCTGTTATGGCGGTGGCTGGCAGCGACTCTAATCCCCCAGCCTTCCAATTCTCAGAATTCTCTTCTACCTTGTCCTGCCGATACTTCTTGCCTGGTCACTGGCCATACAGCATTTTATTTATACAGAGCAATATCCACAGCACCATTTTCTTCAGTGGAGTGTTGTTCAGTATTCATGAGTTTATAAGCTTTTTGTTTATTTTTTTTAAATCCATCTGTAATCCATGATGGTCTGATTGGATGCAATAAGCTGTTTTAATTTTCTTGCATCTGTTGAGACTTGAATTCGTCCAAAGGTATCTTCAACCATGAAGAAAATTCAATGTGGTGCTGAGAAGAATGTATATTCTTTGGTTTGGGTGGAATATTCTGTAGAATGTATTATTCTTGTGGTTTATACAATCCATAAGGTTCAATATTTCTCCATTTGGTTTTTGTCTAGATGACAAGTCCATTGGTGAGTGTGGGGTATTGTAGTCTACCACTATCAAGCACTGTGTGAGAGTCAATGTGCCATTTAATCTGTAGAAGCATATATTTTACTAAAGAGGGTTGACTGTGCTTAGGGCATAGATATTAATAGTTGAAATGTCATATTGGTGGAGTTTACCTTTCATGACTAAGGAGTATTCATCCACATCACTTTTAATTAATTTTTGTTTGAAGTCATTTTTGTTAGATAATAAAATAGCTACACAAGTGTGCTTATTAGTTCCAATTGCTCTAAATATGCTTTTTCCCTGCCTTCACATTTTGGTAATCTCTATCCTTCATGTTGAAGTGTTTTGTTTATGCAGTGGAAGGATGGATTGTTTTTTAATCTGTCCTGTTAATCTGTGTCATCACTGGGGAACTGAGGCATTTCATATTGAGAGAAATCAGGAATCATAATTATTTATATCTTTTAATTTGTTGTTGATGTTGTTATTCATGGTGATGATGGTATGTGTATCTGAGTATGTTAGTTAGTGTTTGTGTTAATGTTGTGTGTTTTCCTTTTAGTTTTGGTAAATTGATATTATTTTTACTGTTTCCATGTGTACAGTTAGCTTCCTTAGGTTAGATATTTTCTACTAAAAACCCACAGTTAGGCTGGATTTGTACCTAGATATTCTTAAATTTGAATTTATTATGAAATATCTTATTTTCTCTATTTATGGTTATTAAAAATATTCTGGATATAGTAATCTGGGATGGCATCTGTGATAAATTAGAGCCTGCTTTGCATGTGTCCAAGCTCTTATGGCTTTTAGAATCTCCATTAAGAAGTGAGGTGTAATTCTCCTAGGACTGCCTTGGTAGGCTACTTGGTTTTATGCTTTGCAGCTTTTAATATTTTTTTCTTTGTTATGTATTATTAGTGATTTGGTTATTGTATGACAAGGAGACTTTCTTTTCTGGCCCAATTTATTTGGTGTTTTGCATGCTTCTCTGTACCTACATCAACACTTCTGTTAAATTAAGAAAAATTTATTAGACAATTTTCGAAGTATTGACTGGACATTGGAGCTGTGTTCTCTTTCCTCTATTTTTATCATTCCTAGGTTTGGTCTTCATAATTACAAAAACCATAAAAATATATGAAGTAGGATTTAAGCAGATTATGTCAAGCTAATATCTGAAGAAGCCAAAACCTTCCAGAGATCAAGGAGTCTTGGTGATACTATCTTTTGATTATTAGCTGTTTCCTGTATGAATTTCTCATGTGCTCTTGTAGCTTTTCCATTATTCATTGGGCACAATTTTCCCTCGACCAAAAGAATATTTAGATAATTTTCTGAGTAGTAACTTAGCCAGGATCCCTAATTTCAGGCATTCTGTCATTATTATCATTATCAGCCAGGAACATCCCAAGAAGGACAAAGGTGTCTAATCAGAGAGAGATATGTACTCTCTAGAAACTGATTTAAGCATCCAGAATATCTGTTTGAGGAGACCTGGGATATGTGCTGAGTAAGTTTAACTTTCTCATTTCTAAAGTCTTATTCATTGTTTTAGATTCACCTTAACAATTAACTCAGAACTAAAGTATACCTACTTATGGTACTTCTACCCATGATGGAACCTGCCTAGCCAAGTTGTCTAATGTCTGTGCACACTTGCCAGAAACAGCAGGAGCAGAGATATCTTGGAGAGATAAGGGTCAAAGGAATGAGAGGGAAGTTTTGTTTTCAGAGTGGGATGGTCAGAGAAGAGAAAAGAGGGTAGAAGAACTAGACTGTTAAGAACTGGAGAGGAATGTACTGAAATGGGAAAGAACTAGATTGAAGGGCTAGAAAGAGAGTACTAGAGCAACAAGATGGAAGATGCCAGATAAGGAACAACAGGATGAGAAGGAAGGAGATGGGAGAGGAGGTAATATGGAAAAGAACTAGATGGATGAGAACCTAGATGGGGCAGAACTGAGATGAGAGAATTAAGATAGAATTTATAGGTGAAAGAAGATAAATGCAGAAATGAATCAGGTAAGAAAGATGCTAGGTAAGAGTGCAGAATAGGAGTTTAGACAAAGAAACTGGCTCAGAAGAATAAGGTGTATGGAATAAAAAGTTTATTGTATGTAGACTCATTTCCTGTCATGAAAGATTAAATTACCCACTGGTTATATACTTTTTCTGGACCCTGGGATGGGGCTATTGAGAGGTGGACCCACATAGTCCCTGACACACATCTTCCCAGATTACCTGGTTGTTTTTTTGTCAAGAAATTTATTTATTGAACATTTTCTTTGACTGATGTGTCTATATTTTTCTATTGTATCCCTAGTGCCTGACATTTCTTCTTCTATTTCTCTAATTTATTGGTGAAACTTGGTTCTGTACTTCCTGTTTTTAGTCATAAATTTTTTATTTGTGTAATAACCTCATTTTCTGTTTTCTTTAATTTTTCTGTTTTCACTTGAGGTTTTAAACAGTTGCATTTGTTACCTGCAACTATTTGTTTGTTTTTTTCTTGGCTTTAATTGATTTCTTTATTTCTTTTCTCCAATTGTTTGTGCCTTCATAAATTTATGTAAGAGATTTAGTCATTTCTTTTTAAGAACCTCTATCATTTGGGTTGAATTTTGAGACCATAAGATGTGGAGATACTTAGGCTATAATTCATCTTTCGTGGAGAACAAGCTGCATAAATGGAGTAGAAGTAACCAAAGAGAGAAATGAATGGAAAGTTGTGGGGAGATAGAAATCTAAGCCCTTTGAAAATGAAGCCCAATGTGTTTGGCACAGAACTACTAGATTTGATTTTTGTCCTGCTGTGTTTTAATCTTCCTGTTTTCTTTCCTCACTATGTGTCAATTCCTCTTTGGAATGTAAAGGGGTTTTCTGTGTCATTTGTATGTTGGAAAGACTTAACATGTTCTTTGATCTTATAAGATGACACAGTCAAGAATTGGTCTTGAGTGCCAAAAGAGATATTGGGTATTTGAACAGTGTAGGGGCTGTTGCAGACTATGAGCATCATTGAAATGACTAAATGCATTTTTTCATGGATGATCCTGAACCTAAAATGACCTGGGTCAGAATCTAGTCAACTGAATGTAAAGCTGCCAGATAGGATGAGGTATTTGAACATGTTTCTCTCCTTGGCAACTTTCTTTGGGTTGCTAGTGGATCCTTCAGGAGGAGGAACCTGGTCACTATGCTCAGCCTGGAAGGATGGGACTGGAGTTGCCTGTACTGAATCCACCATGTTTAAATGAATCCACAGGGGTGTCTTGGCCCTGGAGGAGATGGGAATGGAGGGGAGGGTGTGGGGGGATGGTTGGCCACTGGAGGGAAGGGGAGAATAGTAGAACCAATGGCTGATATGTAAAATTAAAACACAAATATAATAAATTAAAAAAAAACAAAAAAGGAAATATATCATTGGTGGTTGTGATGGCCTCAACCCATTTCCTTTTCTGTGTTTCTACTAAATTGTGGGTGAAATGAATCAGCCAGCTTCCTTCTTGTGCTGTCATGACTTCACCATCAGTATGCATAGCGTCACTAAATCAGATAAGATACAATTGGTGGAAATTATAGTCAATGCTAAGCTATTTTACTACCCACATTTTTTTAAATTTTGTAGTTTTTATTTTTGTTCCTGAACACAAACTTTTTCTGAGTAGCCCTGACTCTACTAAATGTAGCTCTGTTAACCAGGTTGACCTCCAAGTCATAGATTCACCTGACATTTGCTCCCACATGATGAGATTAAAGGTTGGCCAACATTCCAAATGACCCCCCATACATACAAGACCAGTAAGAGTTCTGAACTTCTCAACCATCTCTTCTTCCCTGTATTGATTATTTATGACCAACAATGATATTTCAAATGTAATCATCTTTCCTTTTGTAACTGTTTAAATGCACAGCCATTTTAGTAAGATTTATGAAAGTACAATTTAAACTGGAGCAATTCAGATTTTTAGAAGATGAATACAGAACTACAGTGAATACCTGACTCCTTTTAGGAACTTCAGTAAAACAATCTCCAAGTCCATCTTATCTTTTTGTTAGTTTGATGGAAGTTTAAAGTGCAGATGGTTTCTTAATATTTACTTCTTTGTTTTCCTATAACTGATTACATAGATGAGGGTTACTTTCAACTCAGAAGCACATATATCTGCTTCTACCTTCTAAATTCTGGGATTAAAGGCATGAGCCATTACACTCAGCTTACAAATTTTTGTTGTATTTAGTAATGGTTCATGCAATTTTTTTGATATGTGCTCAGTACTGTTGAAGTGTTTTCTTATCTCTCTAACTCTGTTAATAGGCATTTCTCTTGCAAGACGATATACAACTCCAAGCATTCTTAATATATTCTCGACTTCATTTCCCAGGATGTCTTTCTCAAAATCATCATTACATATGGACTCTATTTCTGAGGATGCATTTATCTATAGCACCACTACATATGGATTTCATTTCCCAGGATGCCTTTCTTTACCGTATCACTACATTCTGGACACAATTCCCAGAATGACTTTCTCTATAGGCAGCAGTGCATATGGACCTCATTTCCCATAATGCCTTTCTCTACAGCATCACTACATGTGTGATTTCATTTCCCAGGATGACTTTCTCTATACTATTACTACATTTCAAATTTATGTCCCTGGATGCCTTTCTCAACTGCATCAATACATGTGGGGCATCATTTCCCAGTATGGTTTTCTCTATACCTTCAGTACATTTGGACTCCCTTTCCCAGGATGCCTTCTCTAGGGCATCAGTAAATTATTTACTTCGTTACCCAGGATGCCTTTGTGCAAAGCATCACTACATTCTGGACCTCATTTCCCAAGCTTGTTTTCTCTACAGCATTAGTACATGTTGGACTTCATTTCCCAGGATGCCTTTCTCCAAAGCATCATGACGTGTTGTACTTCATTTCCCAATTACCTTCCCCTAAAGCATCACTGTATTGTGGACTTCACTTCCCAGGATATCTTTCTATGGAGCATCACTACATTTCTAACTTCATTTCCCAGTATGACTTCTCTAGTGCTTCATTACAATGTGGACTTCATTTCCCAACATGCCTTTCTCTACAGCATCACTACATGTTGGACTTCCTTTCCCAAGATGCCTTTCTATAGAGCATCAGTACATTTGGACTTCATTTCCCAACATGCCTTTCTCTAGAGCACCAGTACATATAGACTCCATTTCCCAGGTGTCCTGTGTTCTCAGGAGTTTTCTTCATCAGTTGTCCAGTGCCCTCAGCAGGAGTTGTGCCTCAGCACTCCCATTGTGGGAGACAGGATCAGAGGTTAGGGTCAGGGGGTTAGGGTTTAGGAGTTAGGTTAGGGTTTCACATTAGGGTTAGTGTTATGGTCAGAGGGTTCTGGTTACGGTTAAGGGTTATAGGATTTTCAGGTTAGGGTAGGGGGAGATTGTGTTTAGTTTTAAGGTCAGATTTAGGGTTAGTGGTTAGATTTAGATATACTGGTTAGGTTACAGTTAGTAGTTAGATATAGGGTTAATGTTTGTTTAGGTTTAACGTTATGGTTAGTGGTTAGGGTTATTGGTTTGTGTTAGTTGTGTGCTTTGCTCTCAGCAGGTGTCTCTAACCCTCTGTACCTGTCTTGTGCTTCAGCAATTCCATTGTCCCTCTGCAGGTTCCTGTCCATCAGCAGTGTATTCCAAACTACATTTCCCATCATGCCTCTTGGGTCATTTTTCATGATGCCTTTGATGACATTTTCAGCATGGATTGGTCTCCATTTTCCTGGTCTACTTTCCAGTACATTAGAATGATTCTAGAAACTACATTTCCCATCGTGCCTCTTTGGTCAGAAAGAAAGTTCCTGTTCAGTCTTTCTTCCATCATATGCTTTGACCTTCATTTCTCCAGATGCTTTTCCTAGTATTTGTAGTGTATTCCAAACTACATTTTCCATCATGCCACTCAGGTCATTCTCTAGGATACCTTGCCTTACACCATCACTACATATGGACTTCATTTCCCAGGATGCCTTTCTCTACAGCATGATTAAATGTGGAGTCCGTTTCCCAGGATGCCTTCCTCTATAGTATCAGTATATTTGCACTTCATTTCCCAGGATACCCTTCTCTACAAAATCATTACAGATGGACTTCATTTTTCGTGATTCCTTTCTCTACAGCACCACTACATAAAAACTTCATTTCCCAGAATGCCTTTCTTTAGAGCCTCAGTATATTCTGGACTTCATTTCCCAGGTTGACTTTCTCTAGAGCATCAGTACATTCTGGACTTCATTTCCCAGGTTGCCTTTCTCCAGAGCATCAGTACATTCTGGACTTCATTTCCCAGGATGCTGTTCTCTACAGTATCCCTGCATTTGGGACTCTACATCCAAGCCTGCCTTTGTCTATACAATCACTACATTTGGACTCTATTTTCCAGGTGTCCTGTGTCCTCAGTAGGTTCCTCTTTTCTTTAGCAGGGGTCCAATGCCCTCACCAGGTGTCCCTGACACTCTGCATGTTTGTTTTGCTCTCAGAAGTGTGAGGGTGGGTGTTAGGGTCAGGGGGTCATGGTCAGATGGTCAGAGTCAGGGTGTTAGGGTTAGGATTAGGTTAGGGTTAGGTGTCTCTACACTTTGGACTTCATTTCCCAGGTTGCCTTCCTGTGTATTGGTCATCTGTTAGAAACTACATTTCCCATCATGGCTCTTGGTTGATTTCCTATTTTGGTTTTCTTCATAGCATCACTATGTGTTGGACTCCATTTCCCAGGATGCTTTTCTCTGTGTTGCCCATCAATTCCAAACTACATTTCCCATCATACCTTTTGGGTCAGAAAGAAACTTAGTGTTTCCTTTTTATATCATCAGTATCCTTTAAATTCCATTTCACTGGATGCCTTTTTCTACTAAATCAGTACATTGGGACTTCATTTCCCAGGATGCCTTTCTCCATAGCACCATGACATTTTGGGCTTCATTTCCCAAGTTGCCTTTCTCTATAGCACCAGGACATTTAGGGCTTCAATTCCCAGGATGCCTTTCTCTATAGCACCAGGACATTTAGGGCTTCAATTCCCAGGATGCCTTTCTCCATGGCACCACTACATGTGTGATTTCATTTCCCTGGGTGACTTACTCTAACGCATGCATACATTTGGACATCATTTCCCAGGGTGCCTTTCATTAGAGCATCACTACATGTGGAACTTCATTCCCTAAGGCGCCTTTCTTTAGAGGCTCTTTACATTCTGGACTTCCATTCTAATGGGAGTGTTGTGGATATGGCTCTGTATAAATAAAATCCTGATTGGACAGTAGCCAGGCAGGAAGTGCAGGCTAAACCAACAAAAAAAAGGGAATTCTGGGAATAGGAAGGCTGGGTCAGGAGACAGGTACCATCTGCTGCCCTGAGTACCAGCATGTAAGATACTGGTTTAGCCACGAGCCATGTTACAAGGTGTAGATTAATAGAAATGGGTTAATTTAAGGTGTAAGAAGTAGATAACAAGAAACCTGCCATAGCCACACAGTTTGTAAGCAAAATAAGTCTCTGTGTGTTTACTTGCTTTGGTCTGAGCTGCTGCAGGACTGGTGGTAATACAGACTGTGCCTGTTGGTGGGCCAGGCAGGACTGGAGAAACCTGCTACACAGGAGGGCTTTCTCTACAACATATGGACTTCATTTCCCAGATTCCTTTCTCTAAAACATCACTATATGGACTCCATTTTCCCAGATGCCTTTCTCTATAGCATCACTGGGATGTGCTTCGCATCTCGGCATGCCATTCACCATAGCATCATGACATTGTGGACTCCATATCCCAAGATGCCTTTTTTCACAGCACCATAACATTGTGGACTCCATTTTCCAGGATGCCTTTCTCCACAGCACCATGACATTGTGGATTCCATTTCCCAGGATGCCTTTCTCCACAGCACCATGACATGTTGGACTCCATTTCCCAGGTGTCCTGTGTCCTCAGGAGTTGCTCCTTTTCTTCAGCAGGTGTCCAGGGCCTCAGCTGGTGTCCAGGGCCTCAGCAGGTGACCTCATTTTTTTCAGGGTTGTGCTGCCTCAGGAATGTTGAGTTGGGGGTCAGGGTCAATAGGTCAAGAATAGGGGTTATAGTTAATAGTTAGGGTTTGGGTTAGGGTCAGGGTTAGTGAGTCAGAGTCATGGGTTAGGGTTAGCATTAGGGTTAAATTTTATGGGATTTTTTTGTTCAGGGTCAGGGATTAGTGTCAGGGGGTCAGAGTCAGGATCAAGGGATAATCTTAGGGTTAGGCTAGGTTAGTGTTAGGGTTAAGTTAGTGTTATTGGTTAGGGTTATGTTAGGGTTAGGGCTATGTTAGGTTAGGGTTAGGCTAGGATAGAGTTTTGTGTTAGGTTAGGTTAGGTTAAAGTTTAAATGTTATAGATTTTTAGCTTGAGAGTTAGGGGTTAGGGTTGGGGTTAGACTTTTGTTTGTTGGGATTGTGGTTAGGGTTATGGGTTACAAGTTTTTAGAATCAGTGTTTGAGGAGTTTGTGAGTAGAGTCAGTGTTAGGATTGGGTTAGGGTTACAGGTTAGGGGTCTTTCGGGTTAGGGTTATGGTTAGATCTAGGCTTGGGGTCAGGGAAGGGTTAGTGTAGGTGAGTTTGTGGTTAGGGTTAGGGTTAGATTTAGGCTTGGGGTCAGGTTAGATTTATGGTAGCCAAGTTTGTGGTTATGGTTACTTTTATATTTAGGCTTGGGGTCAGGTAAGTGTTAGTGTAGGTGAATTTGTGGTTAGTGTTAGGGATAGATATAGGTTTGGGGTCAGGTTAGAGTTTGGGTAGACGAGTGTGAGGTTTGGGTTTTTGTTAGGGTTAGGTTATGGTCATGCTATTGTTAGTATTACAGTTAGGGTTAGGGTCAGGTTAGGGTTAGGTTGAGGTTATGGTTAGCATTAGGCCTTCTGTCATGATACCATTAGGGTAATGCCGTTTGTGGTTAGGGTTTTGTGTTAGGTTTTGGCTTATGGTCAGGTTAGTGTTAGGGTTAGTCTTAGGGTTCTGGTCAGGTTAAGGTTAGGATCATGTTAGGGTTAGGGTTAGGCTTGTGTCAGGTTAGGGTTAGGGTTAGGCTTTGTGTCAGGTTCGGGTTATGGTTAGGGTGAAGGTTATGTATTTACTTAGTCATTGGGGTTATTTGTTAGTTCCAGCCGTGATCTTTGCCCTCCTCATGTGTCCTGTTTCCTCCACTCTCCGGTCAGAATGTAACTTCCTGTTTCCTCTTTATACCATCAGTAGGCTTTCCATGATGCCTTTCTCTATGACGTCACCACATATGGACTACATGTCTCCATATCCCTTTCTCTATGACATCATTACATATGAACTACATTTCCTGTAATATTTTCTCTATGACATCATTACATGTGGAGTACATCTCCCATGATGCCTTTTTGCATGACATCTTCACATATGACTACATTTGCCATGGTGTATTTCCCCTTGTCATCATTACATTTGGACTCCATTTCCCAGGATTCCTTGCTCTGTATTTTCTCTATGTGTTTGACTTCATCTTCCAGGATGTCTCCTCTGGGTTAGGGTTAGGGTTAGGATAGGGGAGTTTGCGGTTATGTTTAGGGTTAGCGTTAGGGTTTGGATAGGGAATTTACGGTTAGGTTTAGGGTTAGATTTAGGCTTAGCATCAGGTTTGGGATTCTGGAGGGTTGTTTTGGTTATGGTTATGGTTATGGTTATGGTTATATTTATGTTAGGGGAGTTTGTGGTTTGCTTTACAGTTAAATTTAGGATCTGGGTCAGGTTAGATTTAAGGTAGAGGAGTTTGTGGTTAGGGTGAGGGTTAGATTTAGGCCTAGGGACATGTTATGTTTAGGGTAGTGTGTTTGTGGTTAGTGTTATGGTTAGATTTATGTTTTTGTCAGGTTAGTGTTAGGATAGGGGATGTTTTGGTGAGTGTTAGTGTTTACTGTTGTTTAAATCAGGGCTCTCCTTTGCCCTCATCTGTTTTCCTGTTTCCTCTTCTGTAAAGTTAGAAGAAATCTTCCCGTTTCCTCCTTATACCATCAGAAGCCTTCCCATGATGCAATTCTCTATGGTGTCACATTTTATGGACTACATTTCCCATGATTCCTTTCTCTTTGATATCATTTCATATTGACTACATTTCAGACTATGTTTCCCAGGATGCCTTGCTCATAATGTCCTCCTCTCTGTAATGTTTATATGATATGCAAACTCTAATTCTATGTCGAATGGCAGCCTTGAATGCATGGGACAGAGTTGAGGAACCAGGGAAGAAAACTGAGTCATTTACAAAGGTTATACAGGGCCCAAAAGAATCTTTCACAGATTTCTTACAAAGACTGACTTCAGCTGTAAAGAGAATGGTCCCAAATTCAGAAGCTAGCCAGATAATAATTGAATCTTTGGCTTTTGAGAACACAAATGAAGCATACAAGAAAATAATCAGGCCATTAAAGGCGAGATCTGCACCCTTGGAAAATTGGATTAGAGACACAGTTAATATTGAGGCTCATGATCATGATAATATGTGGGTAGGAGAAGCAATTTCAAGAGGTTTGAGGAATGTTAGATGTTTTGGATGTAGAAAGCAAGGACATTTAAAAAGGGACTGTAAACAGGGCACTTCTAGAAACAATGTTTGTTCAAGGAACAATGGCAACAGAATGCCCCTTCCTTCAGGAGTATGTAGAAGGTGTGGTAAGGGAAGACATTGGACCAATAAATGTAGATCAACAAGGGACAGACAAGGTAATACTTTGCCTCAGTGAATCCAGTTCAGACCTTTCCTGCAATCGTAGAGGAGACCCCTACTCAGAGCAGTTAAATGACCAAATGCCTATTGGAATAAACCAGGCTACTCAGAGTAATGAAACAACTGAGAGAGACAACAGAAAATTCAGGAGAGAGCATAAAGAAAATTTTTTGGCAAACTTCTATAAATGAACAAAGACCAAAATTAACAATAAAAATAAATGGTGTTTTGTTGTCTGGTCTGGTAGACACAGGTGCTGATGTTACCATAATTGCACCAAAATTTTGGCATCCATCTTGGCGTCTTCAGGAGGTAAATGTTCAACTGTTAGGAATTGGAACATTATCTCAAGTTAAACAAAGTACAAGATGGCTCGAATGTATAGGCCAAGAAGAACAGAGAGGCAGATTAAAACCATATGTGGCTAACATAGCCATGAACCTGTGGGGTCGAGACCTGTTACAACAATGGAATACTCAGATTAACATCCCTCCAACCTCAGAAATAAATAATAAACTAGCACATGTTTCTGAGAGAAATATTAGAAGGTATTATTCTAATGAGTGGTCACCAGCCATCCATATTATACAAGAACAGGGCAGAAAAACTGATGATCTTCCAAAGGCACCAACAGCTCTACCTTTAAAATGGTTAACAGACAAGCCTGTATGGGTTCATCAATGGCCTTTAACAACAGAGAAACTCCAGGCTATAGAAGAGCTGGTAGAAAAACAGTTAAATGCTCAGCAAATTGAAGAATCTACTAGCCCATGGAATTCTCCTGTATTTGTTATTAAAACGAAATCTGGTAAATGGAGAATGGTAACAGACCTTAGAGCAATTAACAAAGTAATTCAGCCAATGGGCTCTCTACAATCTGGAATTCCTTTGCCTACTCTGTTACCTAAAGGATGGCCTCTCATAGTTATTGATTTAAAAGACTGTTTCTTTTCAATACCCCTACAAGAAAAAGACAGAGAAAGATTTGCTTTCACGGTTAGAAGATTTCAATGGAGAGTCCTCCCACAGGGAATGTTGAATAGTCCAACCCTGTGCCAATATTTTGTACAACAGCCCTTGAAAATGATACGTAAAAAATTTCCTAAATCTATAATTTATCATTATATGTATGATATTTTACTAGCTAACTCAAATGCAGATACTTTAGAAAGAATGTTTGAAGAAGTAAAGAAAATATTGCCTGGCTGGGGATTACAAATTGCTCCTGAAAAGATACAAAGAGGAAATTCTATTAATTATTTAGGATATAAAATAGAGCTACAAAAAATTAGACCTCAAAAGGTACAAATTAGGAGAGATCGCCTACAGACTCTTAATGACTTTCAAAGATTATTTGGGAACATTTCTCATCTACAAACTATTGTTGGGGTAAAAAATGATGAACTGAATAATTTGTTCAAAACCTTAAAAGATGACAAGGACTTAAATAGTCCAAGAGAATTATCACCTGAAGCTGAAAAAGAATTGGCCTTGGTAAAAAAAAAAAAAAAAGTACATGAAGGACATGTAGATTATATTGATCCAAAGCTGGATTGCATTTTGGTTATTTTACTTTCTAAGCATTCTCCTACAGGAATATTAATACAGAGAGAAGATATTATATTGAAATGGATATTTTACCAAATAAACCAAATAAAAAATTAAAAATTTATGTAAAAAAAATCTCTGACTTAATTTTGAAAGGAAAATTGAGACTTTGTCAATTAACAGGAATAGACCCAACAGAAAATGTTGTAGCTTTAACTAAAGAGGACATTAAAAAATTATGGACAAAAAATGAGCCTTGTCAAAGAGCTTACAGTAATTTTTTGGGAGAAATTAACAGCAAATATCCCAAAAACAATAGAATTGATCTTATAAAGAGAGCTGATTGGATCTTGCCTCGAACTGTACGTGAAAAACCCATATCTGGAGTTCGGACATTTTATACAGATGCCAACAAACAAAGAAAGGCAGGTTACAAATCAGAAAATTTAAGTAAAATGGTTCAAAGTCCTTATAATTCAGTTCAAAAATCAAAATTGTATGCTATTCTGTTGGTATTAATGGATTTTTCAGAACCTCTCAATATAGTTACTGACTCTCAGTATGCTAAAAGAGTGGTGTTACATATTGAGACTGCAGAATTTATCCCTGATGCTTCAGAATTAACTTCACTATTTATTCAATTACAAGAAACAATCAGGGAAAGGAGTCATCCTTTATATATAACTCACATCCGATCCCATACTGGTCTGCCAGGCCCTCTAACACAAGGTATTGATGAGATTGATAAATTATTGATAAAAAATGTGCTGGTGGCCTCAGAATTTCATAAGAAACATCATGTAAATAGTAAAGGTTTAAAAAAGGATTTTTCCATAACCTGGCAACAAGCCAAGAAAATTGTAAAGAAATGTCCTACTTGTTCCTTCTACAATCAGACACCATTACCAGCAGGATGTAACCCAAAGGGTACTCAGAGGAATGAAATCTGACAGATGGATGTGTTTCACTTTACAGAATTTGGAAAACTGAAATATGTACAACATACTATCGATACTTATTCAGGAATTCTATGGGCAACTGCTTTGAGTTCTAAAAAAGGTGATTCTGTAATCACTCATTTGCTAGAAGTTATGGCCATCATGGGTATACCTACACAAATTAAAACTGACAATGCTCCAACATATGTCTCTATTAAAATAAAACTGTTTTTTGCTTATTATAATATAAAGCATATTACAGGTATACCACATAATCCTACAGGCCAAGCAGTTATAGAAAGATCCAACATAACTCTAAAGGACATGATAAATAAACATAAAGGGGTAACAAAAACCCCCAGAAATAGACTGCACAATGCTCTATTAACTATAAATTTCCTCAATGCTAATGAAAAAGGAACAACAGCTGCAGAGAGACATTGGTTAATAAAAAAAAACAACAGAATTAAATCAGCCTATATACTTCAAGGATGTGCTGACCTCAAAATGGAAACCAGGGTATATGTTATGTTGGGGACGATGTTTTGCTTTTGTTTCTGCAGGAAAAGATAAGCTATGGATACCATCAAAATTGATAAAGGTTCGATTTGAACAAGAGAGACCTCTTAATTAGAGGAGGTGATAGTTCATCAACCAACATGACCATCCAGTTTAAACTCACTTATAACATTAATACATGCCTTTTCATTTAATCAGATGTAACTTGCCAAAAGGGAACCTCCCCAAAATTAGTCTTGGGGAAGGGTTTTTGTTTTTGTCTTTTAGGAAAATGAAGGCTAAGGTATCTAAAGAACACTAGACAAATGAGACAACTAAAAAAAAGGACAAATCATCTGTCACCAAAAAAAAAAAAAAAAAGAATAAAATGGCCTATTGGTATATCATCTACAAAATTTCATAAATCTTCCTAAATGGTTGTTTCTGCTCTTCTCTAAAAAATTAATACTCTTAGTATTCTTGTATTCCCAGTTCAATTAAAGCTTCAATCTGATTTTGGAGTTGGAGAATGGCTCTCTCCTCCTTTAAACTCAAGCATGTTGTTAAAAGGAAAATAAAAACTCCCTGTATCATACCAAAAAAATGAGCCATCTTCTGACATGGGACAGAAAAAAAACCAAATTAATTAAGGGACTATTCTATTACTAATCTCAATTCTTTGATTCTATTCTGATTCTTTAAACTTTTCTTAAAGTATGAATTTTATATCAAAATTCACAAGATATATATATATATATATATATATATATATATATTTTAAAACTTTGTTAAGATAATAATGGTCATACTAATTAATTCTAGAAAAAAGGCTTCGATTAGCTGCCTTTTGTGTTCGAGTCTCTTTTCAGTTTTCTGCAGGAAATCACGGCCAGGCCTAACATCAAATAAAATCTCCAGAAAAAAGATGGGGCCCCACAACAACAATTCCACGTGGAAAATAATATCACTAAGGTGCCAAACATCATCTACAGATCAGCGTTGGACTACAAGTGCTTAGAGCAATTCTGAGATGGCTAGCTGAGATGATCCAGTTTCAAAGACTACTTAAATAAGGACTTGAGATAAACCCTAAACTTTGATATTATGGATAACAAAGAATATAGTTATCTTTCCTAGAATTTGTCAATTAACCCAAAATTTTTCTTTTCAAAATAAAGATAACTTCGCCCATACCCAGCAGGAAGCAATTTTAAGAATTCAACGCCCACATTCTCAAAGGGGTGGTGTGGGGTGGGTGGTTTTTTGGTCCTTTTATGGGTATTGGGTCTGGGATAGTTTTCATTGTTTAGGAGGGTTGGTTACAAGTTGTTGTTAAGAGTTAAAAAAAGGGCTAGACAAAAGATGCTTGGTAAAAAAAAAAAGACAATTACTAGTTTTAAATACTTTACATTCAATTGGATTATTTTATATTATATACAAATTATTATTGAGATTGAGATTGTTAGAATATACCATACATGTATTTCTAATCTTGCTCGAGATATTTTATTTATACCATTCATTTAACAATGTAATGCAATTTGCTAATCCTTGAATGTTAGTATTACCAACTATTAGGGTATATAGAAATGAAAATTAGTGGTTAGACATTACAATTGAACTTGTAGTCATATTAGGTGTGTTTTCAAGATCAAACAGATATATTTTAGATAGACAGGTCATCTTCAAACCCTTCAGAGATCTACAGAATATGGCATTTAAAATGTTTTAATAACTTAAGAATTTTTCTTTTTTGCTATGACTATGAGACATGACGGCTCCTGGCAGTACCAATCTACTTCAGAGAAAATATGCGCATTAAAGAAACTACATATGGAGTTAACGTTCATTGTGGCAAAAGTTAGCCACTGGACAACAAAGTATCCTCTAATCAACGGCTGACAAACAGGACAGACAGGACATGAAACCAAGGACTACCAATTCTTGCCAAAATAAATGTGGTTGTGGCTTTAACAAAAGGCATCTTCTAAAGCCAGGACAATATGGCACCATCCCTGAAATGAGTGACCTTTACAATCTGTAAAAGGTACCGGGCCCTTTTCTTCGAAGGCAGCTGAACAGGGAGTGGGCCAATGGCTTCTGATATGCAATGTAACAGCAGATGAAACAGTTATTCTTAAAGAATAACTAAGCTCACCTCTCTCAATAGTAGACTGGCGTTTAATAGAGAGATGTGGAAAAGAACAAGATGCCAAGATGAAGCCACATATACACAGCCAAGAAAAATGGACAGCTAAATTAAAAAGACATCAATAATTTCCAGAATTTAAAATCCTAAATCATGACATGACACTAATGGAATTCAGGTGTTTCTGGTACATGGACTGCTCTCACCAAATGTGAGGTCAAACTGTTGACCTTGTATACATCTTAGTTCACAAAAGGGTCTGTCAGATACGCTAAGCCTGTAGGCTAAAGATAAAGCCCCAACACTGTGGAGAAACCTCAGGTGACTGTCCAGGAAGCTGGCTGTTTCTGTCAACTCACATTTTTTTTGAAGCTGCTTGCATGCACTTCATGTTTTTATTTTTTATTAGGTAGTATTATTTCCTTCTTGGGTCTCTGAGGGAGTTGAAGATCAGTTAGTTATAGTTATAATTATCTTTGTTAAGGATTTCAGAAAAACTCACTAAGAGCTGTAAGTGTATAAATTTGAAAGACGTTATAAGACAGTTATAAGTCAGTTCCGTTAGCTATATAAGTTAGGATAAATAATGAATCAGGTACATTCTGGACTTACCAAAATAGGATAGATAATGGAATTATTTTCTCTGAATTTGTCAAATACAAATGGACTAGACATTGTTTAGGTATTTATTGTTTGTATATATGATATATATAGTTATTATACTTTTGTATATAGTTTTTCTTATATTAGTTATAACTTTTTCCTTTTTTTCTTTTTATTAAAATAGAAAAGGGGAAATATAGTGATATTTTATTTGTATTGAAATGTGATTTTATTTGTATGTCAATAAAGTTGCCTTGAGGTCAGAGCAAGCCAGAGCAGAAGCCGAGCAGTAGTGGGGCTCGCCTTTAATCCCAGCACTTGGGAGGCAGAGCTAGGTGGATCTCTGTGTGTTCAAGGACACAGCCAGCATGGCAGACACACGCCTTTAATCTCAATACCAACCATAGACATAGGTCTGTACAAACAGGCAGTAACAAGGAGGTCATGTGGCTGGGTTTACAACCAATGAGAAAACAGAACAGAAAGTCTTTAAATAGACAGGACGCACAGAAGTATGTCTCTTGCGGAGAGCAGGAACCGCAGAAGCAGTGAAGGGTAAGGTTTTCCGCTTTTGCTCTGACCTCGTGGTTTTTAACTCTGCAATCGGTTCTGTGTTTCTTATTTAACAAACTGGTTACATCTACATCAGTACATTCTGGACTTTATTTCCCAGGATGCCTTTCTATAGAGCATCACTACATGTGTGACTTCATTTCCCAGGATTCCTTTCTCTACAATATTCCTGCATTTGGGATTCTATATCCAAACATGCCTTTGTCTATACCATCACTACATTTGGACCCTTTTTTCCAGGTGTCCTGTGTCCTCATCAGATGGCCCTGATTTTCTGCAGGTTTGTTTTGCTCTGAGAAGTATGAGGGTGGGTGTTAGGGTCAGGGGGTCATGGTCAGGGGTCATGGTCAGATGGTCAGAGTCAGGGTGTTAGGGTTAGGATTAGGTTAGGGTTAGGTGTCACTACATTTTGGACTTCATTTCCCAGGTTGCTTTCCTGTGTATTGATCATCTGTTAGAAACTGCACTTACCATCATGGCTCTTGGATGATTTCCTATTTTGCTTTTCCTCATAGCATCACTGTGTGTTGGACTCAATTTCCCAGGATGCTTTTTTCTGGGTTGCCCATCTATTCCAAACTACATTTCCCATCATGCCTCTGGGTCAGAAAGAAACTTAGTGTTTCCTTTTTATATCATCAGTATCTTTTAAACTCCATTTCACTGGATGCCTTTTTCTACTAAATCAGTACATTGGGACTTAATTTCCCAGGATGCCTTTCTCCATAGCACCATGATATTTTGGGCTTCATTTCCCAAGTTGCCTTTCTCTATAGCACCAGGACATTTTGGACTTCATTTCCCAGGATTCCTTTCTCCATAGCACCACTCCTGTGTGATTTCATTTTCCTGGATGTCTTACTCTAAAGCATCAGTACATTTGGACTTATTTCCCAAGGTGCCTTTCTTTAGAGCATCATTACATTCTGGACTTCTGTTCTCATGGGAAGTGCCTCTCTGTGTAGTGTCACTCTATTGAAATGTACTTCCTAGAGCATGAGAAATGCAGAGAGAGGCCTCTCTATGGCATCATTACATTTCAGACTCCATTACCCAGGATGCCTTTCTCTAAACCATCACTCCATTCTGGACTCAATTTCCCAGGATGCCTTGCTCCACAGCACCATGACACTGTGAAGTCCAATTCCCAGATGTTCTGTGTCTCCAGGTTTTTCTCCTTTTCTTCAGCAGGTGTCCAGGGCCCTCAGCAGGTGACCTGACCTTCTGCAGGGTTGTGGTACCTCAATGGGTGGGTTCAGGGTCATGGGGTCAGGATTAGGGGTAGAGTCAGGGGTCAAGGTCTGGGGGTCATAGTCATGGGGTCAGGGTCAGGGGGTTAGGTTAAGGGTCCACATTTAGGGTTTGTGTCATGGGGTTGGGAAAGGCTTAGGTTAAGGTAAGCATAGGGTTAATAGTTAGGGTTAGAGTCAGGGGTCACAGTTCGTGTTAGGGCTAGTGTCAGAGTGTTAGGTTTAGGGTTAAGGGTTAGAGTTAGGTTAGGGTCAGGGTGTCACTGTTAGGGTTAGGGTTAGTGGTTATGGATAGTGTTAGTGGTTAGGATTATGGTTAGTGTTAGTATTAGGGTTAGGGTTAGTGGTTAGTGATTAGATTTAGGGTGTGCTTTGCCCTCAGCTGGTGTCTCTGACCCTCCTCAGCTGTCCTGTGTCTCTGCTCTGGGGTCAGAATGAAACTTCCTGTCCCCTCTTTATAGCATCATATGCTTTGGATTCCATTTCCCAGGATGCTTTTTCAGTAATTGTCATCCATTCCAAACTACATTTCCCAGAATGCCTCTCGGGTCATTCCCCAGGGTGCCTTTGATGACACCATCACTGTGGATTGGACTCCATTTCCCTGGATTCCATTTCAGTATATTAGAATGATTCTAGAACCCGCATTTCCCATCATGCCTTTGGATAGTTTTCTAGGATCCCTTTCCTTAGAGCATTACTTCATGTTGGACTCCATTTCCCAGGATGCCTTTCTCAGTATTGGTCATGTATTCCAAACTACATTTCCCATCAGGACACTCGGGTCATTTCCCAGGAAGCCTTTCCTTATACCATCAGTGTTTTGGACTTCATTTCCCAGGATGCCTCTCTCTGTAGCATGTGTATATTCTGGACTTCATTTTCCAGAATGTTTTTCTCTACCGCATCACTATATTCTGTACTTCATTTTCCATGATGCCTTTCTCTATAGCGTCATTACTTATGGACTTCATTTCCCAGGATGCCATTATTTACAGCATCAGTAAATATGGACTTTATTTCCCATGATGCCTTTCCAATAGCACCATGAAATTTAACAACTTATTTCCCAGGATGTCTTGCTGCGTAGGACCATGACATTTTGGATGTCATTTCTCAGGATGTCTTTCTCTACAATATTACCATGATGGACTTTGTTTCCCAGGATTCCTCTTTCTATAGTATGAATACATTCTGGACTTCATTTCCCAGGATATCCTTCTCAAAATCATCATTACATATGGACTCTATTTCTGTGGATGCATTTATCTATAGCACCACTAGATATGGATTTCATTTCCCGGGATGCCTTTCTTTACCGTATCACTACATTCTGGTCATCAATTCCCAGGATGCATTTCTCTATAGGCATCAGTGCATATGGACCTCATTTCCCATAATGCCTTGCTCTACAGCATCACTACATGTGTGATTTCATTTCCCAGCATGCCTTTCTCTACACCATCACTACATTGTGGACTTCATTTCAGATGATGCCTTTCTCTATAGGATTATTACATTTCAACTTTATTTCCCTGGATGTCTTTCTCTGCAGCATCACTACATTGTGATTTCATTTCCCAGGATGCCTTTCTCTATAGGATTATTACATTTCATCTTTATTTCCCTGGATGCCTTTCTCTACAGCATCACTGCATGTGGGGCATTATTTCCCAGAATGCCTTTTCCTAGAGCATCTTTACATAAGGTCTTCATTTCCCAGGATGCCATTCTCAATAACCTCAGTACATTTGGACTTCCTTTCCCAGGAAGCCTTCTCTGGGGCATTAGTACCTTATTTGCTTGGTTTCCCAGGATGCTTTTCTGTAAAGCATCTCTACATTCTGGACCTCATTTCCCAAGCTTGACTTCTCTACATCATCAGTACATTTTTGGACTTCATTTCCCAGGATGTCTTTCTCCATAGCATCATGACGTGTTGTACTCCATTTCCCTAATACCTTCCTCTAAAACTTCACTGTATTGTGGTCTTCCCTTCCCAGGATATATTTCTCTGGAGCATCACTATATTTCAAACCTCATTTTCCAGGATGCCTTCTCTAGCGCTCATTACATTGTAGACTTAATTTCCCAGATGTCCTGTGTTCTCAGGAGTTTCCCCTTTTCTTCATCAGGTATCCAGTGCCTTCAGCAGGTGTTGTGCCTCAGCAGTCTGAGGGTGGGAGACAGGGTCAAGGTTAGGGTCAGGCTGTTAGGGTTAGTATTAGGGTTAGGTAGTTAGGTTTAGCTCTATTGTTAAGGATTTGGGTTAATGTTAAGGGCAGGGGGTTAGGGTTAAGGATTTAGGTTAGGGTTGCACATTAGGGTTAGTGTTAGAATTAGTGGTTAAGGTCAGTGGGTTCCGGTTATGGTTAAAGGTTACAGGTTTTTAAGGTTAGGGTATGGGGAGTTTGTGTTTAGTTTTAGGGTCAGATTTAGTGGTAGTTGTTAGATTTAGGGATATTGGTTAGGTTACAGTTAGTGTTTAGTTTAGGGTTAGGGTTAATGTTTGTTTAGGGTTATAGTTATGGTTACTGGTTAGGGTTATTGGTTAGGGTTAGGTGCATCCTTTGCTCTCAGCAGGTGTCTCTGACCCACTGCATGTGTCCTGTGCCCTCAACAATTCCATTGTCTCTCTGCAGGTTCCCATCCATCAGCAGTGTATTCCAAACTACATTTCCCATCATGATTCTTGGATCATTTTTCATGATGCATTTGATGACATCGTCAGCATGGATTGGTCTCCATTTTCCTAGTCTTCTTTCCAGTACATTAGAATGATTCTAGAAACTACATTTCCCATCATGCCTCTTTGGTGAGGCAGAAAGTTCCTGTTCAATCTTTCTTCCATCACATGCTTTGACCTTCATTTTTCCAGATGCTTTTCCTAGTATTTGTAGTGTATTCCAAACTACATTTCCCATCATGCCACTCAAGTCATTCTCTAGGATACCTTTCTTTACACCATCACTACATATGGACTTCATTTCCCAGGATGCCTTTCTCTACAGCATGATTAAATGTGGAGTCCGTTTCCCAGGATGCCTTCCTCTATAGCATCAGTATATTTGCACTTCATTTCCCAACATACCCTTCTCTACAAAATCATTACAGATGGACTTCATTTTTCAGGATGCCTTTCTCTACAGCACCACTACATAAAACTTCATTTCCCAGGATGCCTTTCTTTAGAGCCTCAGTACATTCTGGACTTCATTTCCCAGGTTGCCTTTCTCCAGAGCATCAGTACTTTCTGGACTTAATTTCCCAGGATGCCTTTCTCTGTAGCATCACTACATGTGTGACTTCAATTCCCAGGATGCTGTTCTCTACAGTATCCCTGCATTTGGGACCCTACATCTAAGCATGTCTTTGTCTATACAATCACTACATTTGCACTCTATTTTCCAGGTGTCCTGTGTCCTCAATAAGGTTCCTCTTTTCTTTCGCAGGTGTCCAGTGCCCTCACCAGGTGGCCCTGGCATTCTGCAGGTTTGTTTTGCCCTTAGAAGTGTGAGGGTGGGTGTTAGGGTAGGGGGTCATGGTCAGGGGTCATGGTCAGATGGTCAGAATCAGGTGTTAGAGTTAGGATTAGGTTAGGGTTAGGTGTCTCTACATTTTGGACTTCATTTCCCAGGTTGAATTCCTGTGTATTGGTCATCTGTTAGAAACTGCATTTCCCATCGTGGCTCTTGGTTGATTTCCTATTTTGGTTTTCTTCATAGCATCACTATGTGTTGGACTCCATTTCCCAGGATGCTTTTCTCTGTGTTGCCCATCAATTCCAAACTACATTTCCCATCATACCTTTTGGGTCAGAAAGAAACTTAGTGTTTCCTTTTTATATCATCAGTATCCTTTAAACTCCATTTCACTGGATGCCTTTTTCTACTAAATCAGTACGTTGGGACTTCATTTCCCAGGATGCCTTTCACCATAGCACCATGACATTTTGGGCTTCATTTCCCAAGTTGCCTTTCTCTATAGCACCCGGACATTTAGGGCTTCATTTCCCAGGATGCCTTTCTCCATGGCACCACTACATGTGTGATTTCATTTCCCTGGATGACTTACTCTAAAGCATCTGTACATTTGGACATCATTTCCCAGGGTGCCTTTCGTTAGAGCATCACTACATGTGGGACTTCATTTCCCAAGGCGCCTTTCTTTAGAGGCTCTTTACATTCTGGACTTCCATTCTAATGGGAGTGTTGTGGATATGGCTCTGTATAAATAAAATGCTGATTGTTCAGTAGCCAGGCAGAAAGTGCAGGCTAAACCAACAAAAAAGGGTATTCTGGGAACAGGAAGGCTGGGTCAGGAGACAGGTACCATCTACCGCCCTGAGTACCAGCATGTACGATACTGGTAAGCTATGAGCCATGGGGCAAGGTGTAGATTAATAGAAATGGGTTAATTTAAGGTGTAAGAAGTAGACAACAAGAACCCTGCCATGGCCACACAGTTTGTAAGCAACATAAGTCTCTGTGTGTTTACTGGCTTTGGTCTGAGCTGCTGCAGGTCTGGCAGGTAATAGAGACTGTGCCTGTCAGTGGGCCAGGCAGGACTGGAGAAAACTTCAGCTATACAGGATGGCTTTCTCTACAACATATGGACTTTATATCCCAGGATGCCTTTCTCTAAAAAATCACTATATGGAATCCATTTTCCTAGATGCCTTTCTCTATAGCATCACTGGCATGTGCTTCACATCTTGGGATGCCATTCATCATAGCACCATGACATTGTGGACTCCATTTCCCAGGATGCCTTTGTCCACAGCACCATGACATTGTGGACTCCATTTCCCAGGATTCCTTTCTCCACAGCACCATGACATTGTGGACACCATTTCCCAGGATGCCTATGTCCACAGCACCATGATATTGTGGACTCCATTTCCCAGGATCCCTTTTTCCATAGCATCATGACATTTTGGACTCCATTACCCAGTTGTGCTGTATCTTCAGTAGTTTCCCTTTTGTTTAACAGTTAACCAGTGCCTTCACCAAGTGTCTATGACCTTCGCCAAGGTATTTGTGCTCTGGACAGTTTGACGTTGGGGTTCAGGGTCAGGCAGTCAGGGTCAGGCCGTCAAGGTTAAGTTAGCCTTAGGTGTCTCTACCTTGTGGACTTCATTTCCCATGTTGCCTTGCTGTGGTTGCCTGCTAGAAACTCCATTTCCAATCATGCCTGTTGGATGATTCCCTAGGTTAGTTTTTCCTATAGCTTCACTCTGTGTTAAACTCCATTTCCCAGGATGCTTTTCTTTGTAGCGTCCATCTATTCTGAAATACAATTTCCCAGCACGGATTCTGAGTCAGAAATGAACTTACTATTTCCTCTTTATATCATCAGAATGCTTTAAACTCCATTTACCAAGATGCCTTTCTTAACAGCATCACTGCATTCCAGACTTCATTTCCCAGGATTATTTTCAATACATTATCATTTGGACTCCATTTCCCATGATGCCTTTCTCCTCAGCACCATGACCTGTTGGACTCCATTTCCCAGGTGTCCTGTGTCCTCAGGAGTTTCCCCTTTTCTTCAGCAGGTGTCCAGGGCCCTCAGCAGGTGTCCAGGGCCTCAGCAGGAGACCTGAATTTTGGCAGGGTTGTGCTGCCTCAGCAGTGTTTTGTTGGGGTTCAGGGTCAAGAGGTCAGGATCAGGGGTTAGAGTTAATAGTTAGGGTTTTGGTTAGGGTCAGGGCCAGTGGGTCAGAGTCATGGGTTAGGGTTAGCTTTAGAGCTCAGTTTGATGGGTTTTTCGGTTCAGGGTCTGGGATTAGTGTCAGGAGGTCATGGTCAGGACCAGGGCGTTAATCTTAGGCTTAGGTTAGTTTAGGGTTAGGGTTAAATTAGGGTTATTGGTTAGCGTTATGTTTGGGTTAGTGTTATGTTAGCTTAGGGTTAGGTTATGTTAGAGTTCTGTGTGAGGTTAGGTTAGGTTAGGTTTAAGTGTTATTGATTTTTATGTTGTGCATTAGGAGTTAGGATTAGGGTCAGACTTTCATTTGGTTATGGTAAGGGTTAAGGGTTACAAGTTCTTATAATCAGGATTTGAGGAGTTTGTGAGTAGGGTCAGCGTTAGGATTGGTTTATGGGTTAGGGGTCTTTCGGTAATTAATGGGGGGTTCGTGGTTAGGGTTAGGGTTAGATTTAGGCTTTGTATAAGGTTAGTGTAGGGGAGAATGTGGTTAGGGTTATGGTTAGATCTAGGCTTGGGGTAGGTTTAGGGTTAGTGTAGGCGAGTGTGTGGTTAGGGTTAGCATTAGATTTAGGCTTGGAGTCAGGTTACAGTTAAGGTAGGCGTGTTTGTGTTTATGGTTATTTTTAGAATCAGGCTTGTGGTTAGGTTAGGGTAGGCAAGTTTGTGGTTAGGGTTAGGGTTAGGTATAGGCTTGGGATCAGGTTAGAGTTTGGGTAGGCAAGTTTGTGGTTTGGATTTTGGTTAGTGTTAGGTTTAGGGTCATGTTAGTGTTAGTATTAGGGTTAGGGTTATTGTCAGGTTAGGGTTAGTATTATGGTTAGGATTTGGGTATTGATAGGGTTAGGGTGAGGTTTTGTTTAGGATTAGGCCTTCTGTCATGATACTGTTAGGGTAAGGCAGTTTGTGGTTAGGGTTTTGTGTTAGGGTTTGGTTTCTGGTCAGGGTAGTGTTAGGGTCAGTCTTAGGGTTCTGTTCAGGTTACGGTTAGGGTCATTTTAGGATTATGGTTAGACTTGTGTCAGGTTAGGGTTAGGGTTAGCCTTTTTGTCAGGTTAGGGTTATGGTTAGGGTTAAGGTTATGTTTTTAGTAGGTTGTTGGGGTTATTTGTTAGTTCAACCCGTGACCTTTGCCCTCCTCATGTGTCCTGTTTCCTCCACTCTCCGCTCAGAAGGTAACTTCCTGTTTCCTCTTTATACCATCAGTAGGCTTCCCATGATGCATTTCTCTATGACATCACCACATGTGGACTACATGTCTCCATATCCCTTTCTCTATGACATCATTACATATGAACTACATTTCCTGTAATATTTTCTCTGTGACATCATTACCTGTGGACCTCATCTCCCATAATGCCTTTCTTTATGACATCATCTCTTATGGACTACATTTGCCATGATGTATTTCCCCTTGTCATCATTACATATGAACTTCATTTCCCAGGATTCCTTGCTCTATATTTTCTCTATGTGTTTGATACCATCTCCCAGGATGCCTCCCCAGGGTTAGGGGTAGGGTTAGGTTTAGGATAGGGAATTTATGGTTAGGTTTATGGTTAGATTTAGGCTTAGGGTCAGGTTCGGGATTCTGTAGGGTTGTTCATGGTTAGGGTTATGGTTAGGGTAGGGGAGTTTGTGGTTAGGCTTAGATTTAGGCTTAGGGACATGTTATGGTTAGGGCAGGGTGTTTGTGGTTAGGGTTGTTGTTAGATTTAGGTTTTGGGTCTGGTTAGTGTTAGGGTAAGGTAGGCTTTAGTGAGGGTTAGAGTTTACTGTTGGCTAAATCCAGGGCTCTCCTTTGCCCACATCTGTTTTCCTGTTTCCTCTTCTGTAAAGTTAGAGGAAATCATCCTGTTTCTTCTTTATACAATCAGTAGTCTTCCCATGATGCATTTCTCTATGGTATCACTACATATGGACTACATTTCCCACGATTCCTTTCTCTTTGATATCATTTCATATCGACTACATTTCAGACTATGTTTCCCAGGATGCCTTGCTCATAATATCCTCCTGTCTGCAGTGTGTCCTCCTGTCCACAGTGTGTCTTCCTTATGGACCAAATTTCCCATAATTCCTTTCTCTATGACATCATTTCATGTGGACTACATTTCCCAGGATGCCTTGCTCTGTATTGCCTCCACCTGTTTTACTTCATCTCCCAGGATGCCTTTCTCTACAGCATCACTGCATTCTGGACTCCATTTCCCAGGATTCCTTTCTCTATACCATCACTCCATTCTAGACTCCATTTCCCAGGATGCCTTGCTCCACAGCACCATGGCACTGTGGTCTCCATTTCCCAGGTGTCCTGTGTCCCCAGGTTTTTCCCCTTTTCTTCAGCAGGTGTCCAGGGCCCTCAGCAGGTGACCTGACCTTCTGCAGGGTTGTGTTACCTCAGCGGGTGTGTTCAGGGTCATGGAGTCAGGATTAGTGGTATAGTCAGGGGGTCAAGGTCTGGGGGTCAGAGTCATGGGGTCAGGGGCAGGGGTAGGTTAAGGGTTCACATTTAGGGTTTGTGTCATGGGGTTGGATAAGGCTTAGGTTAAGGTTATCTTAGGGTTAATGGTTAGGGTTAGTGTCAGGGGTTCATGGTTAGGGTTAGGGTTAATGTCAGTGTGTTAGGTTTAGGGTTAAGTGTTAGAGTTAGGTTAGGGTCAGGGAGTTACTGTTAGGGTTAGGGATAGTGGTTAGGTTTATGTTCAGTGGTTTAGTTTTAGGGTTAGGATTAGGGTTATGGTTATGGTTAGGGTTTAGGTTTTATGGATTGTGGTTAGTTGTTAGATTTATGGTTATGGTTAGGGTTAGTGTTAGTGATTAGGGTTAGTGTAAGTGTTAGGTTTGGGTTTGGGTATGGTTACAGTTAGTGGTTATGTTTATTGCTAGTGGTTAGGTTTATGGTTAGTGTTTAGGTTTATGGTTTAGGTTAGGGTTCATGGTTATGGTTAGTGGTTACTGTTAGTGGTTAGATTAAGTATAAGTGTTAGGGTTAGGTTTGGGTTGTTATTATGGTTACAGTTAGTGGTTAGGGTTAGGGTTATGGTTCTGGTTCTGGTTACTGGTTAGGTTTTTGGTTAGTGGTTAGATTTAGGGTTAGGATTAGATTTATGTTTAGGTTTAGGTTTACTGGTTAGATTTATGGTTAGGGTTAGAGTTAGTGTTAGGGTTAGGGTTAAGGTTAGGGTCAGCGTGTCACTATTAGGGTTAGGGTTAGTAGTTAGGTTTAGGGTTACTGGTTAGGTTTAGGGTTAGGGTTATTGGTTATGGTTATGGTTAATGGTTAGGTTTAGGGTTAAGGGTTAGGGTTCGTGGTTATGGTTAGTGGTTAAGTTTATGGTTTGTGGTAGGGGTTGTGGTTATTGTTAGTGGTTACTGTTAGTGACTAGATTTAGTGTAAGTGTTAGGTTTAGGTTTGGGTTGTTATTATGGTTATGGTTAGTGGTTAGGTTTATGGTTAGTGGTTAGATTTAGGGTTAAGGGTTAGGGTTCATGGTTATGGTTAGTGGTTACTGTTAGTGATTAGGTTTAGTATAAGTGTTAGGTTTAGGTTTGGGTTGTTTTTATGGTTATGGTTAGTGGTTAGGTTTATGGTTAGTGGTTAGTGGTTAGATTTAGGCTGTGGTTTGCCCTCAGCAGGTGTCTCTGACACTCCTCAGCTGTCCTGTATCTCTGCTCTGGGGTCCGAATTAAACTTCCTGTTTCCTGTTTATAGCATCATATTCTTTGGATCTATTTCCCAGGATGCTTTTCTCTGTAGTCGTCATCCATTCCAAACTACATTTCCCATCATGCCTATTGGGTCGTTCCCCAGGAAGCCTTTGATGACACCATCACCGTGGATTGAACTCCGTTTCCCAGGATTCCCTTTCAGTACATTAGTATGGTTCTTGAAACTACATTTCCCAGCATGCCTCTCAGTTAACTTTCCAGTATTCCTTTGATGACACTATCAAAATGGTTGGACTCCATTTCCCAGGATTCCCTATGAGTACATTAGAATGGTTCTAGAACCTGCATTTCCCATCATGCCCCTTGGAAGGTTTCCTAGGATCCCTTTCCTTAGAGCATTTCTTCATGTTGGACTCCATTTCCCAGGATGCCTTTCTCAGTATTGGTTGTGTATTCTAAATACATTTCCCATCAGGACACTCAGGTCATTTCCCTTGTTGCCTTTCCTCATAGCGTCAGTATTTAAACTCCATTTCCCAGGATGCCTTTCTCAGTATTGGTTGTATATTCTAAACTACATTTCCCATCAGGACACTCAGGTCATTTCCCTTGTTGCCTTTCCTTATAGCGTCAGTATTTAAACACCATTTCCCAGGATGCCTTTCTCTATAGCATCACTACGTGTTGGTCTCCATTTCCCAGGGTTCCTTTCTCCACAACATCACTATAATTGGACTACATTTCCCAGGATGCCTTGCTCTGTATTTCCTCCACCTGTTTTACTTCTTATCCCAGGATGTCTTTCTCTAAACCTTCACTCCATTCTGGACTCCATTTCCGAGGATACCTTTCTCTATACCATCGCTACATTCTAGACTCCATTTCCCAGGATGCCTTGCTCCACAGCACCATGACAATGTGGACTCCATTTCCCAGGTGTCCTATGTCCCCAACTTTTTCCCCTTTTCTTCAGCAGGTGTCCGGTGCCTCGGGAGGTGACCTGACCTTCTGCAGGGTTGTGGTGCTTCAGTGAGTGGGGGTTATTGTCAGGGTTCAGGGGCAGGGGTAGGTTCAGGGTGGGGGTCAGGGTCAGCGTCATGGTGTCATGGTCATGTTGTTAGGGTTACTGTTAGGGTGAGGGAGTTATTGTTTGAGTTAAGGGTTTACTGGTTTTTAGGGTTAGGGTCAAAGGGTTAGGGTCAGCTGGTTAAGTTATGGTGATGGGTTAGGGTTAATGTTATGGTTAATGGTTAGTGTTTAAGGTTAGAGTTATGTTGAGTGGTTAGTGTTAGTGGTTAGGATTAGGGGCGTCCCTTGTTCTCAGAAGGTGTCTCTGACCCTCTGCACTTGTCCTGTTTCCTCCACAATCCCACTGTTCCTCTGCAGGTTCCTGTTCATCAGCAGTGTGTTTCCCATCATGCCTCTCGGGTCATTCCCAGGATGCCTTTGATGACACCATCACTGTGGATTGGACTCCATTTCCCAGGATTCCCTTTCAGTACATAAGAATGGTTCTAGAAACTACATTCCCCATCATGCCTCTAATGTAACTTTCCAGGATGCCTTTGACGACACCATCACTGTGGATTGGACTCCGTTTCCCAGGATTCCCTTTCAGTACATGTGAATGGTTCTAGAACCTGCTTCTCCCATCATGCCTCTTGGATCGCTTCCTTGGATCCCTTTCCTTAGAGCATTGCTTCATGTTGGACTCCATTTCCCAGGATGCCCTTCTCAGTATTGGTCATCCTTTCCAAACCACATTTCACATCATGCCTCTTGGGTCACTCTCTGGGATTCCTTAGATGACACCATCAGTGTGGATTGGACTCCATTTCCTACAATTCCCTTTCAGTACATTAGGATGGTTCTAGAAACTACATTTCCCATCATGCCTCTATGGTCATTTCCCAGAATGCCTTTGATGACATCTTCAGTATTATTTGAACTCCGTTCCCCAGGATTCCATTTCAGTACATGACTATGGTTCTAGAACCTGCATTTCCCATCATACCTCTTGGATGGTTACCTAGGGTACCTTTCCTTAGAGCATTGCTTCATGTTGGACTCCATTTCCCAGGATGCCTTTCTCAGTATTGGTCGTGTATTCCAAACTACATTTCCCATCAGGACACTGAGGTCATTTCCCACGATGCCTTTCCTTATAGCATCAGTGTTTTAGACTCCATTTCCCAGGATGCCTTTCACTACAGCATCATGTGGACTCCATTTCCCAGGATGTCTTTCTCCACCACACCATGACAGCTTGGACTCCATTTCCCAGGTGTCTTGTGTCCTCAGGAATTTCCCCTTTCCTTCAGCAGGTGTCCAGGGCCTCAGCAGGTTCCAGGGCCTCAGCAGGTGACCTCACTTTTGGCAGGGTTGTGCTGCCTCAGCAGTGTGTTGTTGTCACCCTAGGTGGAATAGACATTCCTGCTACCCTAGGTAGAGGAGCCTTCTCATTTCAATCATCATCAGCAAAATCTCTCACAGAAATAACACTTTCTGGCTATTATAAAGAAAGCCACTGTCAACCTAGTTGAGCAGTTTTCCTTGTGGTAGGGTGGAGGAGCATCATTTGGGTATATGCCCAAGCTGGATCTTGATGTAGATTGATATCCATTTTCTGAGGATTGCATATAGATTTCTATAGTTGCTGTACAAATTTTCACTTGTCAAAGCAGTGACTCCCCTTGCTCCATGTCCTTGCCAGCATTAGCTGTTACTTGTGTTAATCACCATCCTATTCTGACTGATATAAGAAGAAATCTGAAAGGATTTTTAATATGTATTTCCTTAATGGCTAAGTGTAGATGTAACCATCCTGTTAAATAAGAAACACAGAGCCAATGCAGAGTTAAAAGCCAAGAGGTCAGAGCAATAGCTCAGAGCTCAAAACCTAACGCTTCACTGCTGCTCTGTCTTTCCTCTGTGCCAGAGACCTACTTTCTATTTCCTGTCTTTTATATATACTTTCTGTTCTGCCTTCTCATTGGTTGTAAACCCAGCCACATGACATCCTCGTCACTGCCTGTCTGTAGAGACCTCCAGGTCTTCTGTGGTTGGTATTGTGATTAAAGGTGTGTGTCACCATCCTGGCTGTGTCCTTGAATACACTGAGATCCTGCCTAGCTCTGCCTCCCAAGTGCTTGGATTACAGTCTTGCACCATTACCACCAGCTTCTGCTAGGCTTGCTTTAGCAAGGCAACTTTATTAATATACAAATAAAATCACATTTCAGTACAAATAAAATATCACAATAGCTAAGAATGTTGAACATTTCTTCAAGTTTTGAAACAGTCAAATATTTAGTTTGTCACAGTGGCTAAAATTAATGCCATGTGCTTGCATGTTGGCCAAACTTTTTTGAACGTGGTTCCATGGGCACTTGGAACTTGAAATTACTTTAATCGGTATTCTATTGTCCCTATTCAACAATGCTCCTCTTCGTTTAGGTTATTCAGTTTTGTTCATTTTCAATGTGTGTGTGTGTGTGTGTGTGTGTGTGTGTGTGTGTGTGTCTGTGTCTGTGTCTGTGTCTGTGTGTTTTTGTGTGTATAGACTCTGTAGCATATGCCTCAAAAGTTACTGTGATCTTCCTGTGTCTGAGTCCAGATTGCTGGTACTAAAAGAATGTACTACCACACACTGCATTAAATATAATCTTTATGGACTAAGTCTCCTCTTCTTATGGTGGCCAGGGAGGACAGGAGATTATGTCAGAATCCCTGATACTGGAGATTATATATATGAGCTTCATATGTACTGGGAATGGAAGAAGGATGCTCTAAAAGAATCTTCATTGCTCTTAACAGGTAAGGCATTATTCTACCCTAAGTTTTCTACTCTTGATCATGTTTCCTGTCCAGGGTAGCCTAGTCAGTGTCAGACAACTGGTGCTGATTAAAAAGTACAATTCTCCTCCATTTTAGAGAATAAGGCAGGAAATAGCTCCCTAATGAATTGTCCAATATAACATGGTCAGCCAATTATCCATATATGTACAATCAACAACAATGGATGCAGCATGTTGTATTCATATATTTCAGCATACTGATTCACCCACACTTAACAAGGAAGAGTTTAGAAGTGGTTTGGAAAGGTAGTAAATCAAGAAATAAAAGGGAAAAGAGAAGTAATATTTTTAATGTAAATTTTTAAAATTTATTTTCTATTATCAGCTTGATACAATATAAATTCTTATACTAAGAGTGAAAAATTTCTTTGAGGCTTCCCCAGAAATTGAGTAAAACCAAACCTTTTTATAAGCCACAGTCATCCTAGGTTCCCCCCTGCTATATAGCCTCCCTGGTTCTGTGGGTTGCAGTCTGGTTTTTCTTGGCTTTATATCTAGAATCTACTTATGAGTGAGTACATACCATGTTTGTCCTTCTGGGTTTGGCTTACCTCACTCAGGATGGTATTTCCAAGTTCCATTCATTTTTCTGCAATTTTCATGCTGTGATTGTTTTTCTCTGCTGAGTTGGACTCCATTGTGTACATGTACCTCATTTTCTTAATCCATTCTTTAGTTGACAGGCATCTAGATTGTTTCCAGGTTCTAGATACTACAAATAGTGCTGCTATGAACATAGTTGATCATGTATCTTTGTGGTATGACTGAGCATCACTTTGGTATATGCCCAAGAGTGGTATGGCTGGGTCTTGAGGTAGATTGATTTCCAATTTTCTGAGAAACCGCCATACTGATTTAAAAAGTGGTTGTACAAGTTTGCATTCCCACCCACAATGGAGGAGTGTTCCCTTTGCTCCACATCCTCTCCAACATAGACTGTCATTACTGTTCATGATCATAGCCATTCTGACCTGTGTAAGGTGCAATCTCAGAGTCATTTTGATTTGTATTTCTCTGATGATTGAGGATGTTGTGCATTTCTTTAAGTGTCTTTCAGCCATTTGTGATTCTTCTTTTGAGAATTTTCTGTTTAGTTCTTTAACCCATATTGTAATTGGATTCAGTATTTTGATGTCTAGTTTCTTTACTTCTGTATATACACTGTAGATTAGTCCTCTGTCTGATGTGGGGTTGGTGAAGGTCTTTTCCCATTCTGTAGGCTGTCATTTTGTCTTATTGACCATGTCTTTTGCCCTACTAAAGCTTCTCAGTTTCATGAGGTCCCATTTATTAATTGTTGTGCTCAGAGTGTTGCTGGTATCATATTTAGGAAGTGATCTCCTGTGCCAATGCGTTCAAGTGTAGAGAACTGATGTCTCTTAATTAACAATTTATGGGAAACACTTTTAATATAAAGGGACTAAATAGATGGCTCAGCAATAAATGCACTGGCTTTTGATACAGAGGACCCAGGCTCCATTTATAGAACCCACAAGGTAGGAAACCATTTGCTCTAACTCTGGTTCCAGACACCTCCTGCCTTTTTCTGGCCTCCTTGGTTACTGTGAAAAGACAAACCATCATATGAATCATTCTTTTCAAGTTAGTAAAAGTAAAGAATGGAATTATTTACAGTGAGCTCACAGCCCTCAGACAGACAGATGCCATGGATAGTTAAAATTAGCTCCTCATTGTCTTGCAGGGAAGCAGCTGTGGCCCCCTGCCAAGCCAGCCTACTCAGAGGCAAAAGCAGCTTTATTTTGAGGGTAATGAAGCCCATCATAACCATTCATCTAACAGCACAGTACACAATGCTGTTAAGTGACTTTTTAATGATGATTTCTGCATTTCTCTTCTTTGTCTTTGTGAGAATTGTGGTATTGGTATACTTATCTTTCAGACTGAACATTAAGATTGACAGGTCTCAAATGCCTGAGAACAATCTTTGTTCAGTGTATCACTTACTAGACTTTCAGCTAAGACTTTAGGGTACAAAATGAACATCCCAGAGGCATTTGTTTCTATCATTTTATAATTTATATATGGCTTCCCCTGATTTTTATGTAAGAATTCCCCTAAATGTCTCTACTTTTCCATTGTGATGGTGTTCAGAAATGGATTTGTTAATGTAGTCTGCTTAGGAATATGTCCAGATTCCCTCTGTTAAAATCTACATGCTTCCTTTGTTTACATGAAGCAATGTAAAAGTATTCCATACTCTACCATCCTCCTGCAGGTAAGAAATTTTTCTCCTTTCTTCCATCTTGGATATTGTGAAGGCTATTCTTGGTAGTCAACAGGCTATCTCTGCAATTAACTAAAACCAAAAGAGTTGCGTTCACCTGTGAGGGATTTTTGAAATGTTTTGAAATTAAAGACCCATCTTTAATCTAGATCATTTGAGGTGATATCTACCTTCAGCTGCTTGATGTCTGTGCACACTTTCAAGCACAGCACTGAGGAGGAAGAATCTTCTGAGGATTTCTGAGGTTGAGGCCAGCCTGGTCTACAGCATGAGTTCCAGGGCTATACAGATAAATACAGTCTCAGGGACACACACACACACACACACACACACACACACACACACACAAAAGGATCAAACAAAGTATAAGATACCCCTTTAATCTTGATATTACCTTCTGGTGGTAGCCTACATACATAAAGAACACAGAAGGAGTAAGCTCTCCCTTTGCCTGGTTACCCTAGCTCTGGCTACCAAGTTCAATATTTTTTGTTTTTTTGAGACAGGATTTGTCTGTATAGTTTGTAGCTTTCCTAGAAGTTCCTCTGTATCCCAGGCTGACCTTGAACTCACAGAGATCTTCCTGACTGCCTCCCAGTACTGGGATTAAAGGCATTTGCCACCGCCCAGCTCCAAGTTCATTCTTTTACCAGCACCAGAGCCTACTTCCTTAGAATTGTGGTGTATACTAAAGAGCACTTGAGATACACTGCCTAATGCACTGAACAACTACAGACTTTTTCAAATTTCCAATGGTAGCAGTCATAGATGGACTGCCTGAACCACAGTTTGTAAGGCATTCTAATAAATCCATTTTCTTCATACATAGATTCATTCTACCAGTCCTTTTGAGTTAGAGAAACTTGAATAATGCAGTTTTTTTCCCTTCACCTGCCCACTGAGGAAGATGTGCTGGCTAACAATAGTGTTCATAAACACATTTTTCATAATTCAGTTATCTAAATATTAAACTATCCATGAAGACTACTCTGTATTATTATTCATTTGCCAACAATATGATCTGCACTTAAGGAATAAAATTCCTAAAGCAATGGCGCTATTTTCTTGGTTGTGATCGAGGTCCTGCTTTTGTTGGCTGGTAGTCTGAAGTCCCTGTGACAACAAGGTACAAAGTACCTTCAGTTCACCTGATGTCAGCAGTAAATCTCATAATAACATTCTCCTTGTGTGTCTTTAAATTTCTCTTTAGTTGTTAATATTCCGGGTTCCCTTTTACCTGTATGACAAGGAATCACTCTGCCCCATATAGTTTAGTGGTTTGTACAAGCTAGCTAACCACATTGTGTCCTGGGGGAAGAAGGGGAAGTTCCCATGCAGAGCAGGAAGAAAGCAGGGTCAGCTTTTGGAGCCAGGGGGAAGTGCTGGTAATATTGAAACCTCTGCTCATTTAGAAAAAGTCTTTGGGGTGGAAGGGAGGGTTAGGAACCATTGTAATGTGTCTTTAAGCACACTGTAACCCTGTGGGAGATGCTTTTGTCACTCAGGTCTCACTATCCAATCAGGCTCTCCAGGTGACCTGCCAGTCAGAAGTTGGGCAGGGTCCTTCTGGCCAATGGCTTTAGATTTGGCTTTGAAGTAGAGCTGGTTCCAGCAGTTTTGTGTGGTGTGCTGTGAGTCCTTCTGCAGGGAGCTGAGTTGAGAGCATGGCCAAGCTGGGAACCTGTGATTTGGTGAGTGAGGGGCTGCTATCTCCAGATGGGGCGGAGTAGATGGTGAAATGTGGGATCCAGTGTGGTGAGTCTTCCTTTGATCTAAGTGGGAACCCAGCTGCAGAACCCCTGTCCTGTGAAGACCCATGTGGTCCTTGAATCTCCCTGGACCCAGCAGCAGACCTCTGAATAACTTTGCTCTGTGGGCTGAATCTGCTCACAGAACTGGGTGCAGGGCGCTTGCTGTGTTTCGAAACATCTTTGTGCTGAGTGAGGGTGGCACATGCCTTTAATTGCAGCAATGGGGAGGGAGAGTCAGACAGTTCTCTGTGAGTTCAAGGCCAGCCTGGTCTACAGATCTAGGACAGGCATTTTCTTTCATTTTTTTCTTCTTTTTTTTTTTTTTCTTTTCAGAGCTGACAGGACCCATGGCCTTGTGCTTGCTAAGCAAGCGCTCTACCACTGAGCTAAATCCCCCAACCCTTAGGACAGGCATTTAAGAGAAGCCCTGTCTAAAAAAAAAAGAGTAAAAACAAAAATAAAATTTAAAAAAAGCCTCAAAAGTAAGTGTATTGAGTCAGGGCTGTTAGAGATTAGGACAGAAGGATACACATGTGTTTGACTCCAAACCATTACAAAGGAGCCACTACTTATTTAAAATAAGCCACTGATTCAAATAATTGGACTCTAACAAGCGGCTCATTGAGGCATTACAGGTTAACAACCAACTTTATATCCTGGTATTCCATAAAGTTCAATACAGTTTTCTTTTTGAGAAAAGCATAGTTCTGCCAGATGGACAATATGACAAATATGTCCACATATTTGAAAAGTAAAACACTAGCCTGGTGAAGGTGGTGGTGGTGGTGGTGGTGGTGGTCGTGGTGCACACCTTTAATTCTGCACTCACTCAGGAGGCAGAGGCAGATTGATCTCTGTGAGTTTGAGGGCAGCCTGATCTACAGAGCAAGTTCCAGGATAGGCTCCAAAGCTCCACAGTAAAAATCTGTCTTGAAAATACAAAAAAAAAAAAAAAAAAAAAAGAAGGAAATAAGAATAAAAGAAAAATAAAGCACTAATGTGTTAAGGAATTGCCAGATCAAGCATGGCTTTCGTTGATGCCCTCAGACTTAGATTAGGAAAATTCTTGTGCCTTGGACCTTGGAATAAGAAGCTTTCCCTCAGTGCCTGGTGTACTGATAATAAAATAGCTCCTTCCTGAAAACCAAGAATATGCTTTGGAGAGCTAGCAATGGTCTGGAACCAGGGCATTTGTGGTGGGGTTACTTCAGATTCTGAGAAACCAACTCTTTCCCAAACATAGGGCTATAGTTAACAGTCCACAGTTCATAGTGGGCTTAGTCAGTAATGTTCTTTTTTTTTTTTTTTTAAGAATTAATTATTTATTGCCAGGCAGTGGTGGTTCATGCCTTTAATTCCTGTACCCAGGAGGCAGGGCCGAATGGATTTCAATGAGTTTGAGGCCAGCCTGGGCTACCAAGTGAGTTCCAGGAAAGGTGCAAAGCTGCACAGAGAAACCCTGTCTCGAAAAAGCAAATGAACAAAAAAGGAATTATTTATTTATTATGTATACAGAAGAGGGTATCAGATCTTATTACAGATGTTTTTGAGCCTCATTGTGGGAACTGGGAACTGAACTCAGGACCTCTGAGTCATCTCTCCAGCCCAGTAATGTTCTTGAGATACCCTGTTTTCCCTTGTGCAGCCTTGCTTGATTAGCCTCCTCTTTGAGTATGTTCCATTCTATGATACTTTCTAGAACTTCCCCATTCCCTTTCATTTCACCTGTGGAAGTAGTATCCAAGGTGCTATTCTTCTTAAGAAGCTTAGGTGACATGAGACCTCCACACCCCAGCTTTTATATTTTCTACCTTATACTTTTCCTCTCTTTCTCATCTCTGGTGACCTTCACCTCAGATCCCTGTCACTGAAGAAGATCCTGCTGTTTCACATTACTGGGGTACTTAACAAATAATGTTGGAGCTGGGCAATGGAGGTGCATGCCTTTAATCCCAGCACTTGGGAGTCAGAGGCAGAAGGATGTCTATGAGTTTGAGGCCAACCTGGGCTACAGAGTGAGTTCCAGGACAGGCTCCAAAGCTACCCAGAGAAACCAAGTCACAACAACAACAACAAAAGAAATGATTTTGGAAATGTATTTGCTGTGTAAGTCTCCCCTCTGTCTAAGTGAGTAGACTTGTAGACTTCTGTCCCTATTTAAATAGCTGAAAGTATAACCTGAAGACTGAACCTGAATGTCACAAGGATGATTAGCATATGTGGAATACAGAATCTCTTCTATGCTGGCTCTTGTTTTAGCATTAGCTGGAGATGGATGCACACTATCCTTAAATAGATTTTTTCTTTATTTCTGAAGTGTGTCGAGTGATTTCTCTCTTGGAAGGCATTTTAATTCTAGAACAGCTGCATTTCAGTCCTGTTAAAAAATGTTTCTGAAACAAGCTCTCTTATGTTGACACAAGAGGCCTTGGTCCTAATCTGTTGCTCTCTATGGTAATGACTTTCCTGTACTCTATATTACACATTAAAAATCTTAAATTAAGTGATTGTATCACCTCAGAGTTTCAAAATTATCCATTTGAGTCATGTAGTTGCATATCCATTGCAGTAAAAGCAAAAAGATTTGCATGTGGAACATGGTTTCTACCTTCAGACCAGAATAGAAGGGATAGTTCATTGTTTACACACTGGGAGAAACAGGGTAGGCAATGAGCTGCTGGAGTCACCATTATGACAGGAAACCAGATTGTAGCAGGGGGAGTGGTTTTGTAATTTCCCAGCATGTACTGATTGATGATTTGTGAATGAAGACAGACCAGACTGGTTGTTGTACAATTTGGGAAAGTCAACATGCACCAAAGAATATTGAATTTTCAATTAGGAAACTCCTATGCAGATAAGTTCAGCCCTGCTTGACACAGTTAAGTAAGCTCACAGGTTTGAGAAAAAGGCCATTGACTGTAACTCTGTTTGTCAGGTTACAGATCACAGCAGCCAACAGCGTATTTGGGAAAATCAAACTATCTGTTATTAATGATATTCCCTCTACTAGAGAATGTTCCCCTCTTTTTTAAAGTCAATATAGCTACCTTTTTTTTTGAGATAAGATTTCTCTGTGTAGCTTTAGAGACTTTCCTGGAACTCAGTCTGTAGCCCAGGTTGGCCACAAACTCACAGAGATCTGTCTGGCACATTTTCCTGAGTGCTGGTATTAAAGGTGTGTGCCACCACCATGTGGCATAGCTCAGTTTTTTATCTTGAAAACTACATGTTTATTACGTTAAAAATACCATTTATTGCTATTATTTTGAACATGTTTAAGGGCATTGCTGCTTTTATCTGTTTGCTCCTGCTCTCTAATGAGTCTAGGTTATTAATTGTTTCATTCCTTTTCTCTCAATAGCTGTTGATTATTGATTTCTGTGTAGAGCAGTGTCTCCTGTAGCCCAGGCTTGTTGCCTCCTGCTGTGTAATTGAGAATTTCATTGAACATCTAAACCTGCCTCTGCTGCCCAGTGCTGGAAAGATAGGCAATACCTCTTTCTAGGATGGGCCCACAAAGAAGGAAAAATGGAGCAGTTACTGAGTGTCCCCCAGTCTCTCTGGCTTTTTGCAAGGACATAAATATGAAGAGGGGCCTGTGCAAGAATTGAGTTCACTGAAAATCTCTGAAGCTAATGATTTGAAAGTGCAGAAAGCGAGGGAAAGGACAATGGTGAGAGCTTTCATTTTTCCACTGTATTTGAGGACAGCAATGTGGAGTAATGTAATCAATTTTTGGTGATCCACACATGTTCTGAGTGGCCACTTCTTGGGGTACACTGACCGGCACATTCAGTAATCTGAATAAAGGGCTGACCTTATCATGAAACAAAATTATTGTAGTTACACTTGTCTAACTGATATTGAAGATCTGGGAAAAATGTTGTGGCCCTGCCTAACAGGACTGCTATTTTCCTAGTTGAAGATGTGTAGCCTCAGGGAAAAAAATGCATGTGAGTAATCCTTGTTTGTTTTTCATACACATCCCTAGTATCTGGAACACATGGTCATGAATTCTATTCCAACTCTTCCAAATAATTCTTTGAGATTACATGTCCATTGTCTCTTTCTTACCTGCAAGCCCTACCATTGACCACTAATTGTTTTCTAATTCATGGCCTATTTTTCTTTAACAGTCACAGAGTAACAACCATTACTGTTTGAGTGTGACCTGTGTTTGGCTGCAGGACTTCCCAGATATAAATGAAATGGTTTGTTGCACTGGACAATCTGTGTGTATTTGTACACAAAGGACTGTGTGCTTGGAAATGAGAACAAGAATTACTCTGGGAGACTGGAAGCATTTTGAAAATACAGATTTTCCAGATAAGGGTCCTGTCTGCCCCTAAGGTGGAAGGGCAGAACTGAGAAGGCCTGTGCTATCTGTGTCATTTGATCTCTGATCACCCAGTAGGGGACCTGCCTCTGTCCTGAGTCTGAGATTGGTGGCCTTAGCTAATGTGGGACCTCAGGAAAGCTTAGTAATTAGGAGCACCAGGAGGAAGGAGCTTGCAGGTTCTGTCAAAGGATTCTCATGTTGCTCTGCTGTAGGAGCTGTGAATGAGACCACAATCCATGCCATTGTGCATGTGGGGACCACTGATCCCAGACCAAGAAGAGCAGTTCTAATGAGCTGTCACAGCTTCTGTGACTGTGATGGGCCATGAGCAGGACTGTGGTTCTGTTTGTCACTGTGGTGATCTGGTATATGGCCCTTCTTCTCTGAGACTGTTTGACTGCGGTTTCAATGGGGAGTGCAAGGCTCTGCTTGCCTGGCTATAGGAAGCTGTGATACTTGTAATATTTTTGCTTGATTGTCAGTGAGTGGATAGAGCAGATTTTAGATCATGTATCATAACCCATGTGGCAGGATATAGACAAATGATTCTTCTATATTGTTTTGTGATTGGGCATCAGTTGGACTGGGTTTGCCTGAAACCACCAGGGGACATGAGAGTTCACAGAGACATAGTATGTAATTACCTCTATTTGCCTACAAAGCTTTAGAGATTGGGACCTCTACTTTTGGGAGATATATCCATAGCTACAGCATCAGAATCAGCATTTAAAGGTAACTTTGAGTTGATTTTGTGGGAGTTGTGAAATTTGTGTTTATTTAATTTATATACATATAGAATTATAGGTAGTTGGATAACATTGGTCAGGATCCCACATTTCTTCTGTGTGCTTCCTTTGGCCTCTTGATTCAAATTTGTCTGTATTTTTTGCTTTTGTTCTCGGCTTTTTCTCTCCACCTACTTTATTCACAAATATTGTACATATTCTTGATGGGTGTAGGTTTGTGGTAAATATAGAAGTCACATTGTGTCAATATGTGTACTACTTTTTCATAATCCAATGAGCCTTCTGAGAGTTACTACTTTGCATTTAGCTTTGGAGTCAGGTATCCTGTTATAAATTGTTGGGCATTTTCTTTGGATTGCATTCAACTCATGCTACAAATTTCCCATACCCAGTGTCTTAATATTGATTCATTATGTTCCTCATAAATCATTTGTTAACTTCTGTGTTTATTTATACTTTGTTGTTAATTGTGATAGACCTTTCAATTATTGGATAGAATGTACTATGGTGCTTGGCTAGTGCTTCAGTGTATGTTTTTGGAGACAATCTGTGTTCATATCCATGATCCAAGTTGGGAGGTTCATAAGCACCTGCTAGTCCAGATCCAGTGTATCTGACATGCTCTTCTCTTATTGTGTCACCTGAACATACTTGGAAGACATTCATTCTTTCACATATTAACCTACACATAAAAATGAGGATAAACTTGTTTTCAAAAGTTCTTGTGACTTATAAGGCTGTTAGAGGCAAACTAAGTTGTTTTAGATGTATAATATAAAACATATACTCTTGATTTAATAGTCTGTTATCCTATATTTCATTTGGAAAAGTTTTCATTTGCTCACTGATTCAGACTCACATCCAGTCATCCAGCATAGGAAACAAATTAGTGTCTCCTAGAAAATATCATTTTCTTTATCATAAGAGAATGAGATCTTTTTAGTAGTCAAAACTATTTTCTATAGTTAAAATACCAGAAAGCTTCAAGTGAATCTCTCTAATTTTTGTGGGACAGCCTTCCTCATCCAAATCCTTTTTTATTATTAGCAAATGAGAGAACTGGCATGCACAATATGAGTGATGACCAGAGAATTTTTAATGTTATAGTTGTTACTAAAGGGCTATGATATATATTTGTAGGTGTGTCTTGATTTTTTCAGTGGAGCTATCTATGTTTTTAGTTTTATTGGCATCTAATTATATTGTTTCTCTGGAAAATTATGAACCTTCACCAATTTTTGTGTTCACAAAATTTGCATTATTATGTTATGATTACCTTGATTTTTTTTGTTTGTTTGTGAAATGTGTGTACAGTACACTAATTTTTTTTTAACCTTAGAGGCTTTTTTAACCTCATTCCTAGACATGTCTGTATTTCCAGTTGTTGCTATCTTCATATTTCATTTTGTTTCTGCTTAAATGATTGATACATTTAATTAATACATTGATTTTGTGTTTCTAATACCTTCTGAGGTATCATTGTCTCTTTTTCTTAATTAGCTTTTGCTATTAACATGATGTAGCATAGAGTCATGTGGAGGAAGATCAACTGAGATTTTGACCAGATCAAAATTGCTATTTACTATGTGGTTGAGAGATTGTGTTGATTGGAGGTTAATGTAGGAAGGCTCTTCCATTGAGCATGGCAATATCTGTAAGCAAGTGGACCTGGGCTGGATATGAAAGGTAGCTGATGCAAGACAGTTTCTCCATGGATTTTTGGCTTCAGGTGCTAGCTTGAATTTCTATTCTAAGCTCCCACATTGATGGGTTATGATACAGTAATATCCAAATAAACCCTTTTATTACCTAAGACACTTTCAATTAGAAAATTTAATCACAGCAAGAAACAAGAAAGTTAGGACAAAACATAGGACATCACAAGTGATTTTGTTACAGTACAGGACCAGGATTGATGACTTTTGGAGAAATGTTGAAGATATTAAGAATTTAGATGGCAAAATCCATAGAAAGCTTTACACAGACTTAAGTGGCCAATCTTGTAGGACTGCTGAGAAGGGAGATTTGAGAGTAGTGAAGTGGAGGTAAAGGTCATAGCATTTCAGTGGGAAATGGACTCCATGAAAAATATAGCCAGAGGTCTTTTCTACAATATTTTGGCTCCAAATCTTTCTTTCTCCATTCCCCTAGAAACTGAGTAAGCCATAGTTAAAAGCAATGGGCTGATTTCTTAGATAAAATATTGATTTTGTTGCATGTTTACTATTGATGACTCATGCATATCTCCAGTGAAAAAGAAACAAAGAAGTGAAAAATTTGTGTTTTGCAGAGAAAATTACTAGGTTGTTTCAGATGGCAGTCCAGTGGTGAAACAGGCACCATTCTATGTCTATAGTAGAATAGATTTGAATCATTTCCTTGACTTTTTCTTTGCCATCTTTGGTATTTGGTCCTCCCTTAATTCTCTGAGCCATTGGACTTCCAGTTCTTGAACATCCAGGCAGTGTTGGTCATGGGCTCCCTCTTGAGGCCTCAAGTTACACCAGTCATTGGTTGGGCATTATACAAGCTCTTAGCTGCTGTTGCCCCAGTGTATCATGCAGGCAGGACAAGTGTGGTTCAAATATTTTTTGGCTTGATTGTTATCACCACTGGGAGCCTTGTGTGGCTACAGAATCTGTCCAGTTCTGGTTCTCTATTCTCAATTACTTGGCGTCCTCACTTCAATCACACTTATAGCTTCCTGGAAATTTCCAGTGCACTAGATTTTCACATTGCCCCCTAAAACCTCCCCTATTCCAATCATCTTTCCATGTATTCTCTCCCTCTGTGCTTTCCTTCCTCTTGTTATCATTCCTACACCTACTGCCCATCCACCCACAAAATCTGTTTTATTTCCTCTTTCTAGGGAGATCTATGCATCCCTCACTACAGCAGTCTTGTTACTTATCTTCTCTGGCTTTCTGGGTTGTACTGTGATTATGCTTTACTTAACAGCTAATACACACTTATCAATGAGTACATATCATGTTGTGTTTCTCAGTTGCCTCACCTAGTATAATAAAGAACACAGGAAACTAGACATGAACACACCAAATAATCCAATAAAAATGAAGTACAATGTAAACACAGAATTCTCTGCAGAGGAATCTAAAATGGCTAAGAAACAATTTAAAAAAATGTTCCACACTTAGCCATCAAGGATGTGCTAAAAATGTACTTTGAGATTTATTTTAAACCTGTCATAATTGCTAAGATTAATACCACAAGAAACATCACGTGCTGGTGTGGAAGTGGAGTAAAGGGAACATTCCTCTATTCTAGGGGGAGTGGGAACTTGTACAGCTTTAAAATTAATATGGTGGTTCCTTCAAACATTAGCAATTGACCTATCTACAGACCCAGTTATGCCTCTTTTGGACATATACCCAAAAGATGCTTCTCCATCCTTCCACAAGAACACTTGCTCAACTATGTTCATAGCAGCTTTATTCATAATATCCCCAAACTGCTGTCTTTGAGAGTTTGTCCCTGCTTTTGGTTTTATGTCTTCACAGATTCGCTTGAGTGGTTTGTTATTCAGCCTGGCTGGGATATCCATAATTAATCAGAAATACATTTGAACTCATGACATCTGGGTTGCATTTTGACCACATGATGTTGAGATTCCTCAGCTTTGAGGCATCTTCCATGTAGACCTAGCTGTGTATAGGGTGTAGAAGTAACCAGAGACAGAGATGCAGGGAAAGTTGAAGAGAAATGGCCATATACGTCTTGGGAACTAAAGTCCCTTGAATCTGAGACAGAGATACAGGATTTGTTGTTAGTCTTGCTGGGTTTCAGTCTCTTCTTGGCTCAACCTTCCTCACTGTGTCTCCATTTCACTGTTTTCAATGAGAATGGTACTGTGTGCCATTGTATGTTCAAAAGATGTAACTCTTCTAATTTTACAAGATGTCACTGTCAAGAGATCATGTTGAGTATCAGAAGACACTTTGGACATTTGAACAATGTGAGGGCTGTTGCAGACTATCAGGATCACTGAAGTGACTAAATACATTTTCTTCATGAATGACCATGAGCATTAATGACTTGGGTAAGAATGTAATTGATTGAAAATCCTCTCAGAGTAGCTATTTTCTTTGGAAGCACATTTCTTCTTGGTGATTTCTTTAAAATGCTTTTGAAACCTTGAGTAGGAGGAGACATTCTGGATGACATTCCTCACTAGGGGTAAGATATGCATCTCTATAGTCTCAACACATTTCCTGTTTGTTCTGTATACTATGTTGTGGTTGAAAGTAATCAGCCTGCTTCCTTCTTGTTCTATCATGCCTTTACCATCATTATAGATTCTATTTCAAAATCACATGATACAATAGAAGCAATTGGTATTCAGTACTGAGGCATTTGGTAGCCTACTCTTTTAAATTTTTTTTCTTTGTATATTTTTGAAGACAAGATTTATCTATGTAGCCCTGGCTGTCCTGAAAGGAGCTCTGTATGCTAGGCTAGCCCCAAACTCAGAGATCCCTTTGATTCTGGCCCCTACATCCTGGGATGATAGGAGGGCCAACTAGTTTTTTTGTTTTAATACTATTGGGTGATGGGCTTGAGATGTAGGTTTTTGTACATGTCAAACATATGTTGTTTTACAGATTTTCAGCCATATATTTTACTTTACAATTAGGCAGAGGGCGCCATTCTGTTTCTCAGGATGGCATGTACTCATGACACTCATACTGCCTGAGCCTTCTGAGTCATTGGATAGCAGGTGCATGACCTTTTTGTGTTGTGTTTTGTTTGAATTTTTAAGTGAATATGAATATTTTACCTCTGTGCATGGATATACATCACATGGATACCTGGTCCTCACAGTGACCAAATGATGGCCTTACAAACCCTGATGTTGGAATAAGGAATAGTTGTTGTCCCCCAATTAAGCAAGGGCAATTGAGCACATCTCCATGCAAAACAAGCAAGAGTCAGACTGTATTCTGTTCATCCATGTGGTGACTTGGGCAGTAGTCCTTGTCCTCTGAGCCTCCCTGAGTATGGGAATACTCTACAGGAGGATATGATGCTTGAAATATCACTGTCAAGTTACACACACAGGCACGCCTGTGGTGTGTAGCAGGAGGGCAGTTTGGAAAACTTCTAGTTTCTAGAAGTTCTGAACATTGCACTCCACTTTCATGTTTGTCTTATAAATGTTACAAATAATTTAGAAACTGGTAGTAAAGATGGTGATGTGGATCATCTTTCAGCAATATGTGATTTGAATGCTACTAACTTTCTGCTACCACTAGCCACGATGGTGTGATATGGGTGACGTTTAGTTTTAGGGGACAAAAGAAATTTCTAATATGCAGAGATTTCTTATGTGTGCATAGTGTTTGGTGTGTAGAAAGGGCAGAATCCACATTTTGTTCCATAAACCATGTGAAAGGAAGCATTCATAACTATTAAGCAGTCTCTGTATCACGATTTGGGGAGCTGGTTGTTCAAAGAAAGCTTCCTGCATGCCCTCACTTACTCTGTCTTAAACTACTAGTTTACTTTTTGCTATTACTATTGCATATATATTTATATGTCTATGCACATGAATAAATATGAGATACTGAGTCCATTTGGTATTTCTTCTCTTTATATGATTTCATGGTAGACCATTTTATTTTTTGGAAAATCAACCTTGGGAAAAATCAATTCTCACCCTCAACAGTCACTAGTTTCCTGTAGTATTTGGTCTTGGGAGAAGGTCTTATGAGATCCACCTAAACCTTGTAAGTTAGTATGTGTACTGGCCAAGTTTTCTCCTGCACCTGAGATCTTCTTGCAGGGTCCAGTGTCTATCTACTGTGCCAGATTTGGCTTTGGGTTCATAGTTCCTGTATTATTACTGCTTGTTATATTCTGTCAGCAGTTTGTGAGCCTTGCAGATATCTAGATAATTTTCTTGAGCAGTCCAGATAATCCTGTTCAGTAGATTGTGGTTTATAGTTGAATTAAATCCATTGGTATTGTTAGTATTTATGGGGCGCTAGGAACACGTCCTGAACACGACAGAACCACGGGAGAGTTTTATTAAAGAGGATAGAGGTGACAGGCCTGTGTGAAACACACGTGGGGAGAGAGAGAGAGACAGAGAGAGACTGAGAGCGACTGAGAGCCTCGAGCAAGATGGCGCCAGCTTTTTAAAGGTTGGGCTGCGCATGCGTATAGGGACTCCTGTGGGTACTCCACGCATGCGTGTAGATTACATGGCTGCGCGCGCGCTTTACGCAACCACGTAAGGCCACAGAGTCCTGGTCCCGCGAGATGTCTGACCCGGAGATGGCTATTCTACACCGGAAATAGTTAGGCGGTCTGCCGGGCAAGCCCAACTGTGTGGACATATAATTATCTATCAGGTATTAAGGGATATAAATGACCAATGATTGATAGTTCCTGTTATTTTTTGGTGGTAGTGTGTGTATACTTCTCTTCTTTGGGGGTTTACTGCTGTGGTGTTACCTTTTTGCCTGTGTTTTGGATGGTGTTTCAGACTTCCTTAGTTTGGAATTTTCCTTCTAGTGCTTTCTGTAGGGCTGGGTTTGTGGATGAGTATTGTTTAAATCTGGCTTTGTCTTGGAATGTCTTGTTTACTCCATCTATGATGATTGAAAGTTTTGCTATGTATATTAGTCTAGGCTGGAATCCATGGTCTCTTAGTGTCTGAATTATATCTGTCCAGGTCCTTCTGGCTTTCAATGTCTCCATTGAGAAATCAGGTGTTATTCTGATGGGTTTGCTTTATAAGTCACTTGCCCTTTTTCCATTGCTGCTCTCAATATTCTCTTTTTTTTAAAATTTTGTACATTTAGTTGTTTAGTTATTATGTGGCAACAGGGATTTTTTGGGGGGCCTAGTCTTGTGTTCTATAGGCTTCTTATATCTACATAGACATATCCTTCTTTATGTTTTAAAAGTTTTTTTCTATGATCTTGTTGAATATATCTCATATTCCTTTGTTTAATCTTGCATCTGTGTTTCCTGTTCATTTACTCAGATTCTCTATTTCCAGCATTCCTTCTGTGTCTTCTTCATTTTTTCTAGTTCCTTTTTCAGGCCTTGGACTGTTTCCCTCATCTGTTTCATTGCTTCATCATGATTTTCTTTCAGGAATTTATTGCTTTCTTCTGCTTTATTTGTCTTTTCTTCTAATTTTATTTTAAAGTGTTCTTCTCATTTTTTGTTTGACATTTTATGTTCCTTATTGAATTCCTTCACATTTTTGTTTGTCTTTTCCTCAATTTCATCTTTGATTTCTTCTTTAAAAGCCTCTAGCATCTGCATGATGTTATACTGAAGGTTGCTTTCTTCTGCTCCTTCCATTTTGTGATGTTCAAGGCTTGCTGTTGGAGGAGGGCTAGGTTCTGGTGATGCTGTATTGCTCATTATTTTGTTGTATGTACTTCCGATTTGACGTCTGCCCATCTCCTCTTGGGTTCATTCTTGTTCTTATCAGCAATCTTGGTCCAGTCATACCTGACATTTTAAGTGTTTCAGTTATCCTCACTTTTGCAATGAGAGGTGGCAGATCCTGCTTCTCAGAAAGCCACTGTTGGTCTAATCAGGGCTCTCAGATTCCCTATCTCCTGAACTTACTCTTTGTCCAATTTTGACACTTTGTGCAATGAGAGCTCTCTCTTTCTCTGGGCAGGGTGGTGCCATATTTTGTAGACCTTTGAAGTGTTTGAAGATTATTAGTCTACCTGAAATATATGTATGTATACCTAGAAAACTTCACATGACTATAAGTTTAACTATCATAGAAGACTAATTGATCTGTATTTCTTAATTATCCATTACAATCTAAAGTAGTTGTATAAACATGAAACCTCAGATGAGAGTAGAAATATATTTTATACAGAATAACAAAATTAACTTTAAATTTGTATCAATAGACTAAAATCTATACCGATGTAAGACATTTTAAACAAGTTGTTGTGTCTTAAAAGTAAGTTCATTAATCTACCCTTTTATCTTATTACATCTATATCATATGTCCTTTTGTCCTTTTTTTTTTTTAAAGAGATCACATTTATAATCAACCTGATTTAAATAAAACTATTGTTCCTCTAGAAGGAACTCTCCAGTTTGGCAGCATGCTTTCCATGGGTGCACCAGAGCATGTTGAAGTTGACTACAAAGATATTTTCAATGACAGCTTCTACTTCCAATTTTGGGAGCAGGTTCAGCCCACAAAGCAGTTATTCAGAGGATTGCCCTGGGTCCAGAGAGTTTTAAGTACCACGTGGGATTTCACAGGACATGGGTTCTGCAGGTAGGATCCCACCCAGATCTGGGTGGGACACACCACACTCACTTTTGTACCTCACCATCTGCTCCACCCTTCAGGAAACAGCAGCCCCTCGCTCACCAAGTCATGGTTTCCCAGCTCAGCCATGCTCTCTGCTCAGCTCCCTGCAGGAGCACTCACAGCACACCACACCACACAAAAGTGCTGGAAGCAGCTCTTCTTCAAAGCAAAGACTGAAAACTGCCAGGTGGTGGTGGCACACGCCTTTAATCTCAGCACTCGGGAGGCAGAGCCAGGCATAAATCTGTGAGTTTGAGGCCAGCCTATTCTCCAAAGCAAGTTCCAGGAAAGCTCAAAGCTACACAGAGAAACCCTGTCTCAAAAAATCAAAAAAAAAAAAAAAAAAAAAAAAAGACTGAAAGCCTGTGGCTGCAGGAAAAACCCTGCACCACTTTTGACTGGCAGTTCATCTGGAGGACCTGATTGGCTAGTGAGGCCTGAGTAATGGGAGCACATCCTACAGGGTTACAATGTGCTTAAAGACACAGCACAATGTTTCCTGACCCTCTGTTTCACCCCAGACAAAGACTTTTTCTAGATCAGCTGAGATATGCAAATTAATAGCACTTGGCACTGGCTCTAAAGCAGACCCCATTCTCCTCCTGCTCTCCATTGGCACTTCCTCTCCTTCCTCCTGGACACAATGTGACTAGCTAGCCTGGACCAACTACTATACACTATTTGGGGTGCAGTGAATCCCCGTAACACTGGCAGCAGGGTGCCTGGAATATTAACAATTAAAGAAAGATATAAAGACACACAAGGAGAGTGTTTGTTGTGTGACTGAACACTGACATCAAGTGAAATGAAAGTACGTTTTACCTGGTTGTCACAGTGACCTCAGATAACCACCAAAGAAAAGGAGGAACTAGATTACAACCAAGAAATTAGGTCCATTGCCTTAAGAGTTTTTTACCAGATATTCAGAGCAAACTGTTGGCAAATGAATAATAGTAAACAGTAGTCTTATTGGATAGTTTAATACTTAGAGAATAATTGAGCTATGAAGAATGTGTTTATGGGCACTATTATTAGTCAGCATATCTTAGTGGGCAGGTGAAAAAAATACAATTGCTTTATTCTACATGATCAGAACTGGTAGAACAAATCTCTCCATGTATGAAGAAAGTTGATTGATTGATTGATTGATTTGTTAGTTCCTTCCTTTGTTTGTTTACTTTTGTTTTTCAACACAGGTTCTCTGTGTACTTTGGAGCCTGTCTTGGATCTCACTCTGTAGACCAGGCTTGCCTAGAACTCATATAAATACACCTGCCTCTGCCTCCTTAGTGCTGGGATTAAAGAAGTGTGCCACTACAGCCTGGCAGAATGTGGATTTATTAGAATGTCTCACAAATTGTGCTTCAGGTAGTCCAAAAATGGCTACCTACCAATGGAAATTTGTAGAATTCAGTAGTTGTTCAGTTCATGAGGCTATATATCTCATCTGATTTTCAGTATACACCACAATTCTAAGGAAGTGGGCTCTAATGCTGCTAAAGGAATGAACGTGGTACCCAGAGGTAGCACAATCAGGCAAAGGGCATGCTCCCTTCTCAGTGTTCTTTGTATTTAGGCTGTCTCCAGAATGTATGATCAAGAGTGAAGGTGGAACTTATACTTTATTTTGCTTGGTGTTTTGAGACCTGTGTAGTCCTGGAACTCATTCTATAGACCAGGCTGGCCCCAAGCTTAGAAAAGGCAACTGATTCTGCCTACTGAGTGCTGGAGTTGAAGGTGCACACAGCCACCAAGTAGCTGAAGAAGGATATCACCTCAAATGACCCACATTAAAGATGGGTCTTTTATTTCAAAACCATTTAAAAAAATCCCTCACAAGTGTACACAAGTCTTTAGGTTTTAGCTAATTCCAAAGGTAGAAGTTTGACTACCAAGAATAACAGTCCCGATAGTCAAGACAGAAGAAAGGAGAAAACTTTCTTACCAGTAGGAGGCTGGTCGAGTTGTGGATGATTTTCCAATGTTTTTCCTAAACAAATGGAACATGATATTTTAGTTAGGGAGTCTGGACATGTTTACATAGAGTTCTCCTTCTTCCTATGCAGGCTAGGTTAACAAATCCATTTTTTAACATGATCATAATGCAAAAGCGGAGACATTTAGGGGAATTCTTACCTCAAAGTAATGCAGAAACTTATAAAAGTGATAAGAAGAAATGCCTGTGGGATGTTCATCTTGTACCACAAGCTCTTCACTGAAAATCAGGTAAATGTCAGAATGAAAGTAGATTGCTCTTAAGCACATGTGACCTGTCAATCTTGATGTTCAATCTAAAAGACAACTGTATCAAACTGGTGGTTCATGTTCCTGGAGTTGTGTCCATGCCAAGGGATACTCACATGGTCCAAAAGAGAATTTGACATCGCTGCTGCCATTGTTGCTTTTATAACAGTGACAACCACCACTACTACTATTTCTGGGATTGCCATTTCATAACTGGTTACTACAGCTAGCACAGTGGAGACCCTGGCAGCAAAAGTAGCTACCACAGTTAATTAATCTTTCTTTCTATTGGGCATGACAAATTTAAGTCAATAGTTATATACATTTCTATTGGCTTTGAAAGTTATAAATTTATAAAATCAAGTTCCATTTGTTCTTGGGATACCATCTTACAAGGACTCCAATTTGCAGTAAGGCTTGTGATGGAAGGGAACAGCTCAGTTGCCTTTAGCCTACCAGCTATGTGTGGGTTAAGATTTCTGCTGGTCTTTTCTGTGTCAAACACACAGATTTCAAGCCAGTACCACTTAGAGATCTTTGGCAACAGTTAACTCTGCAGCACTCACATGATTGAGTCTGTATGATAATGAGCATTCAGAGATAGGTAGTACCTGATGGGGTCAAGATCATGATGGGGAAACCCACAGAGACAGCTGACTGGTGCTAGTTGGAGCTCACTGACTCTAGACTGACAGCTCAGGAACCTGCATGGGACCGAACTAGGCCTGCTGAATGTGGGTGACAGTTGTGTGGCTTGATCTGTTTGTGGGGTCCCTGGCAGCAGGACCAAGACTTATTCCAGGTGCATGAACTGGCTTGTTGGAGCCCATTCCCTGTGGTGGGATAACTTGCTCAGCCTTGATACAATGGAGATGCGCTAGGCTCCTCCTTCAACTTGATATGCCAGACTTTGTTGACTACCATGGGAGGCCTTACCCACTCTGAGGAGTGGATGGGGGTAGAGTGGGAGAGAGGTGAGGAGGTGGGAGACGGGAAGTGAGGGGGAACTGGGGTTGGTATGTAAAATGAAAAAAAATTAATAAATAAATATATTTATAAAAAAAGATAACTGTACCAATGCCACAAGTCTCACAGATACAAAATATAGTGAACACAAACACAGACAACTTCATGGAAATGTCTCTTAACAGCACTGTGTATTCTGCTCTAAGATGAAGACTTATGATGATCACTATTAAGCTCACAACAAGGAGGCTTTTGCCTCTGAACAGAAGGCCACAGCTGCTTTCATGCAAAACCAGAAGAAGGTATATTTAACTAGCCCTGGGTCCTGAGTCGCTCAGGTTTGTGCCCTCACTATAAATAATTCCATTATTTCCCATTTTCTAACTTAAAAACAGGTTTATGATGTTTCTTCTGTGCATAGTACTGACAGAGGTTAGAAGAAGGCAGGGGATACATGGAACTGGGGTTACAGAAAATTGTTAGCAACCACGTGGGTTCTAGAAATGAAACCTGGGGCTTCTATAACAACAGCCAGTGATCTTAATTGCTAAGCCATCTCTTTAGCCCCTTTTTATTTAAAATGTATTTGTACACATTTTAATTAAAATATATTACATCATTACATCACATTTCCTTTCATCTCTTAATTCCATCGCTTCCAAAATCCCCTTTTCAACCAATCAGGGACTGGAACCCTAGTAATCTTCTCACCACAATCTCTGCTATGATAAAAACCCCAACCTGCCTTGACACAGAACTGTCTGATCTTATTGTTGTATACCATAGACCAAGGTATGAGCTTGATATGTGGGATTTGATCTCCATGTTGGTATTTTGGGGGTACCCACAATCTGGTCATAACAGTAGGAAAGGCAGATCTATAACCAGAATAAGTATCCACTCCAGTAAGGACACAAAGGTTTTTTGTTTTTGTTTTTTCTATGAAGGAAGTCCTGTTTAAAAAGTGGAATTCTCCATTTGAGAGAATTAGCCTCAGGCAGGGATGAGCTTCATAACAGTTTATCCAGTACAATGTGGTCCTCTGATTATCAATTTATGTACAACTAATAAGAAAGGATACAGAAGGTTGTATTTATGTGTTTCAGCATATTCGTTCACCCATATCTAACAAGAAAGAAGTTGAAAGGGATTTTTGAAGGGATGGAATGAAGAGATGAAAGGAAATGTGATGTTAATATCTTTTAAGTAACAATTTATAGAAATTAATTTTAAGTAAAAAGAGAGGCTAGAGAGCTGGCTCAGCAATTAAGAGTACTGGCTGTTGTTACAGAGGATCCAGGTTTTATTTCTAGGACCTGCATGGTAGGTAATCATTTGCTGTAATTCTACTCCCTGGCATATCCTACCATCTTCTGGCCTCATAAGTAGTGTGCCCAGACACATGCATGGAAAACACCCATATAATTTAACTATTTTTAAGTTAGAATAGGGACTGGGAGGTATTGACACATGCCATTAATCCCAGCACATGGGAGCCAGAGGCAAGAGGAACTTTGCGAGTTTGAGGACAGCTTGAACTACAGAAAGACTAGGCCAGCCTGGGCTAAACTGTGAGTTCCAGAAAAGGCTCTAAAGCTACAGAGAAAAACCCTGTCTCAAAAAAAAATATATGTGAAAAAGGGAAGAATGGAATTTTCTTCAGTGATGTCATGGCCTTTACAGCAGCCATGGCTAGTTAAAAATGACATCACTATGGAAGGAGCCATGACCTTCCACTGAGCCAGCCTGTTCAGAGGCAAAAGCAGCTTCATTCTGAGGTTAATATGGTTCCTCACAACCATTCATGTGAAAGAAGAGTATACAGTGCTGTTCAGTGACTTTCCTTGAAGTTTTTGTATTTGTGTTCTCTATCTTTTCCATCACTGAGAATGGCATTGGTACAGTTAACTTTCAGATTGGACATCAAGATTGACATAGGCTCCAAAGCAATATTTTTCACTGTGTCATTTTTTGATGTTCAGCTAAGATCTTGTTATACGCGATGAACATGCCACAGGCATTTCTTTCCTTCATTTTTATAGTTTATACATGTTTCTGGATCACATTGAAGTAAGAATACTCCTAAATATCTCTGCTTTTACATTGTGACCATGTTCACAAGTGGATTTGGTTACTTGTCTGCTTAAGAATAGAGGTAATTCTATATGAACATGTCCAGACTTCCTAAGTAGAATCCACATAATTTGTATAGGAAAAGCATGCATTCCCTTCCTCTTGCAAGTAAGAAATTTTTACCATTTCTTCATTCTTGGCTACTGTGGTGGTCATTTCTGGTAGTAAAATGGACTACTTCTGGAATTTACTAAAACAAGAAAAGTTGGGTATACCTGTGATGGATTTTTTTTAATGTTTTCAAATTAAAGACGCATCTTCAATTTGGATCATTTGAGGTGATCATTAAATCTGTTTTCTACATACATGAAGAGATGCATTCTACCAGTACTGATCATGTAGAGAACCTTGAATAATACAGTTGTATCAGGAATCTGAAAGAGTCTTATTAATAAAATCAAACCTGAGACCAGTTATTGGTGTGAATGCTAGATCAGATAAGTAGAACAAGCCACAGCTTCCTCAGCTCACCAGTTCCTCAGCTGATTCTGTTTCCTCACACTGGGAGCTTCTGAGTCTTCATCCAGATGGGTCTGAGCTGAACTGTGTTGCTCAAAGCCTCAAAGCTTAGCCAGCCAAATGCTTCTAGTTTCTTATATACCTTTCCCTGGGATTAAAGGCTTGCTAAATGCATGTGTTTCCATGCTGGCTGTATCCTTAAACACACAGAGATATGCCTAGCTCTGCCTCCCAAGTGCTGGGATTAAAGGCATGCAACACCATCGCCCAGCTTCTGCTCTGGCTTGCTCTGACCCATTTTCTAGCCACCATTTTTGGCTCTGTATCTAGTGGCTGTCTGTTCTCTGACCCCAGATAAATTTATTAGTGTGCACAATATTTTGGGGAACACAATACCACCACATACAGTTGTGTTTTTTCACCTGCCCCCTGAGGAAGATGTGCTGGCTGACAAGGCTGTGTATAAAGACATTATCCTTGCTCAATTATTCTCTAAGTATTCAACTTTCCATGAAGACTACTCTTTATCAGTATTTATTTGCCAAAACCTTTCTCTGGATTTCAGGAATAAAATTCCTTAACCATTGGGCCATCATCCATCTTTCTGATGGGAGAAAGACCTATTATCTTCTTTGTGATCTAGTTTCTGCTTTTTTTCTCATTTTCTGAAGTCCCTGTTGTTAGTTAAACTCCAAATGTTGGATAAACTCCAAATGTTGGTTAAAGCAGTGCTGCTGGTGGATGTCTATCGCCAGCAGTGGCCAGCTGGAGGTGCGTGCTGCAGAATAATCACAAGGCATGGTTACCTTTGTAGATGTTTATTGAGAGAGGGAGGGAGGGGGGAGATGGAGAGAGGGGGCAGAGACAGACATAGAGAGACAGACAGACAGAGAAAGAGAGAGAGACAGTGACAGAGACAGAGACCACATGGAGGGAAGAGAGAGGGGGAAGGGGGAAAAAGGAAGAGACATAGAGAGGGCCTGCCCACTTTTTAGGCTGGCCTGCATCCCAGGATGATGATGCAATCAAGGACAAAACTCTTAACCTGTGACAACCAGGTAAAAAGTACCTTCAATTCACCTGTTGTCACTTTGAATCCTCCTAGAAATCGTCTTCTTTTGTGTCCTTCAAACCCTATTTAGTTGTTAATCTAGGTACACTTCCAGATGAATGACAGACAATCACTCCCTCCCACATAGTATACTGGTCTGCACAAGCTAGCTAGCCACACTGTGTCCAGGAGGAGGAAGAGGAAGTTCCTATGGAGAGCAGGAAGATAGCAGGGTCTGCTATTTGAGCCAAGGCCAGGTGCTATTGAAATACAAATCTCTGCTAGTTCAGATCAGGCCTGGGTCTGGGGTGGAGGACAGGATCAGGAACCACTGTGTTATGTTTTTAAGCACACTGTAACTCTATGGGAGGTGCTCTTCTAACTCAAGCCTCATTAGCCAATCAGACCCTCCAGGAGACCTGCCAGTCCTAAATTGTGCTGGGTCCTTCCAGTCAACTTGTAAGAGAATTTGGTGCCACGGGTTTTGTGTACTGTGCTATGAGTTCTGCTTCAGGAAGGTGAGCAGAGAGTGTGGGTAAGCTGGAAATCCAAAACATGGTGAGTGAAGGGCTGCCGTCCCCAGACTGGGTAGAAGTGGTCAGTTGAGTCATGGGATCCAGTTTAGTGTGTGCCCCCTGGCTGAGTGGGAGCCACTGGCTAGATGTAGAGTTGCACATGTTCTTGCCTGGTCCTTTATTGTCCAGCTTGGTTCTGCTTATCCTGCACATTCTAGTGTGTTTTTGTGTGGTCCTGGGTTGTGTTTGAAATTCCTGGGCTGGCTGGCAGCCTCTGTGTAACTTTGCTCTGCTGGCTGCATCTGTGCAGAGCATTGGGAATGGGACTGTGATTTGAAATAACCTTGTTGTTGACATCACTATGAAATGCTGGCACCCTTAGTGATTATGTTGTCCCTATGGAAACCAAGTTTACTGAACTCAGAGAAACAGGGTCCTGTATATTCCAGAAGTAATGTACATTGAACTTTTCACATTTAGGTTTAGGATCCATCTAGAGTTAATTCTGTGGAGCTTATAAACAGTATATCCTGTGTAAAGTAGCATTCCACTGCTAAACTGTGATGTTAAAGAGTAGAATTGACAGTAAAAAGTCTTTCCAGTTCTTAGGAAACATTAATTCACAAAGTAGAATTTAGGTAAGGTGGGGCTGTATCTCAAATACCCCAAAGATAAGTAGTATGATTGACATGCCTGTTAGAGATTAATATGATGAGATCTAAATATTTGTTTTCCGAGATTAACCAGCTACATTCCCATAACAAAGGAGACAAGCCTGATTTATTACCAGCAGAAAGACCCATCTCTCCTTTAAAAATCTGGCTTCCAAATGCTGCTCAAATGAAGATTACAAAGTCAAAGCCAACTTGAATTCCTGTTATGCCATAGAGATATATTAATTTTAGAAAAGGGGTGTCTAGTCTTTGTGAAAAGCAGTTTGGGTCAAGGTTTCTTATTGGCTGAGGTGGACATGAATCTTCTCTGTAGCATGAGAAAACATTTCCAATCATCTTAGGCCAGTCCTGTGATACAGTAATTTATCTGCCAAATGGAGCCATGACCATTATTTCCACTATCTCTCCTGCCTCAAAGCCCTCCCATACATCCTTTATTGTGTTCTAATCAATGACTTCTTTTTGCTTAATAACAGTTACCATTTGAATGTGACTTGCCTTTCATTGCAGGACTTCCCAACTACAAAGTAAAGTAAATTGTTGGCTGTACTGGACACTGTATATGATTTTTTTTAAATGCATGAAATTTAATTTAGGTGTATGAGTTTTGCCTGTGTGTATATCAAGTTAATGCCAGGTATCACTGACTATCAAAAGGGAGTGTCTGATCCCAAGTGCCTATAGTTACAGATAGTTGTGAACTGTCTCTTGTGTGCTGAGAATGAAAATCAGGCCCTGTGAATGTGTAGCCAGTGTTCTCAGGTGTTGAACCATCTATTCAGCTCCATGGACATGTCATTATATCAGTAAGGTGTGAGTGGATGATCCTGATTTCATCTTTACCTCTGCCCTGATGACCCAAAAGAAATACATAGTTGATACCATCCAAACGTAACATAAGGATGTTTCTTAATAAAGTTCCCAAGCCCAAATTTCCAGAAAATGAGGGAAGAGTACAAAAAGTGATCATGAGAAAAACTGACAAGCCTTTAAAGTGTCTGATGGCTTTATCAAAGCCAGATGACTCAGTTTTACCTCCAATGCCAAAAAATGAGCAGTAATGTGAGTCCACAAAGACAATTGTTAGGTGGACCCATGCTCGAATTTTTTTAAAGTATAGTTAAGTATAAATATTCATGTAACTAATTCCATTATTCTAATACCTCATTAAATGCATTTGAAGCAACTTAGGCTAGACATGGTGGATCAGGCCTGCAATCATGGTACTTAGAATGTGGAGGTAGGAATTTCAGGTTTTTGAAGTCACCCAAAATGAAAATGCTCAGTGGGTTATGGTTGAAGGAACACAGAACCAAGGGATACAGATTGTCTGAGGACATTGTCCATAGTCTTCCCTGCAGCTCCAGAAATTCATGGTCAAGGCAACAGCAATTGTTAGCTCAGGTATTTACCACCTCAAGTTTACTATTATTTATACTATTTTCCTAGTCTTGATAATGGTTTTTGTCCAAGGCACCTAGATCACTTGCAGATAAGACTCTTGTTGCTCACTAAATAGTAGAATTCTCCTGCTGGTGTGAAAATTAGCCTTGGGCAGGGATGAGTTCCCTATTTGCTTATGCAACATAATGTGTTCATCATTGGATCCCTATGAACACTACTAAGAGAATTGGACTCAGCAGGTTTTATTCATATATTTGTGGATACATATTTTCACATGCTTAACAAGGAAGAAATTGGAAGGGAAAAATTTAGGAAGGGATGGAGAGAGGACAAGCAGGGTGGAAATGATTTGATACATATTAATTATAATGTAGTAAAATAAATTTTAAATAAAGAAAATGCCTATGGAGATAGCTTAACAGTTAAAAGCAGCAACAGTTGTTCCATAGGACACAGGTTCCATTTTACCTAACCGTCTCCTGTAACTCTCTCTGTCATTTGCAAGTATTCTGTACAAACACCTGGAGGCAAACAGCTATACATATAAAATAAAATGAAGCTTAAAAATGGAGTCCTCTGCAATGATGTCCCAGCCCTGAGACAGACAGAAGGCAGTTAAAGTTAAAATGATCTCTATTGTTCCCAGGTCACAAGACCCCCAAGCAAGACCACCACAGAGCCATTATCTGTTGCAAGCACACAGACGTTTTGAATAGCAAAATGAGCAAACTTGGTTGTGTTCATCATCCTACACAGCAGGTGAGGGAGAATGACCCCCAGCACTCAATTTAAGGGGTTTATATAAGAAAAGTTTACATGCAGCTTGTGATTGGATGAGGGGTTAGGGATGAGGTAGGTCTTTGAAGTTACTGGCTGAACTATAAGCATGAGGTTACTGATGGCTAACAGGATTCACAGTATTACAGAGTCATAAATTTTTACTACCTATGTCTTGCTTTTGTTGAACCCAGGATATATACATTATATTCAGATTTGTTGTTCCTGTCCTACTCTTCCCTGAGTTCAACTTCTGATCAATTGAGCCTACTGCTCCATATATCTTGTTTTGCCAAGTCCAGGATACATAGATTTATTGTCCCAGCCTTAAAAGTTCATCTTCTGGTCACTTCTAAAACTGCTGGTCAGCAAATACCTTGGAGGAGGTGAGGGGGAAGCATCTCTCAAGATGGCTAGTGATTATTCCCTTTTTCTTACCATCCTGCATGCTTATAAGACATTCTATGAAATCCACTGTCTACATAAATGGAGAGATTCATTCTACCAGTCCTGATCATGTAGAGAAGCTTGAATTATACTGTTGTGTTTTTGTTTTCTTTTCACCTGTCTATTGTGGAAGATATACTGGCTAACAATGGAGTTCATAAATGCATTCTTCCTAGCTCCATTACTTTCTAAGTATTCAACTTACCATGAAAACTATTCTTTATTATTATTTAATTTGTCAAAACTTTGCTCTGAATTTCAGGAATAAAACTCCTTAAGCAATGAAACCATCATCCAGCTTTCTGATGGGAGAAAGATCTATTATCTTGTTTGTGATCTAGTTTCTGCTTTTTTTTTTTTTTTTTTTTTTTTTTTTTTTGCTGTTTGTCTGCAGTCCCTGTGACAACCAGGTAAAAAATACCTTCAGTTCACCTCATGTCAGTGTCAAGTCACACAACAAATGCTCTCCTTGTGTGTCTTTAAATATCTCTGCAGTTGTTGATATTCTGGGCACCTTTCTACCTGTGTGCCAGTGAATCACTCCACCCCACATAGTATAGTGGGCTGGACAAGCTAGTTAGCCACTTTGTTTCCAGGAGGAAGAAGACGAAGTGCCTATGTAAAGCAGGGAGAGAGCAGGTCTGCTTTGCAGCCTGGGGCAAGTGCTATTGAAATGCATATTTCTGCTGATCTAGAAAAAGTCTTTGCCTGGTGTGGAAAGGAGGGACAGGAACCATTGTGCTCTGTTTTTAAGCACATTGTAACCCTATGGGATGTGCTCTTGTCACTGAAGTGTCACTAGCCAATCAGGTCCTCCAGGTGACCTGCTAGTCAAAAGTGGTGCAGGGTTCTTCCTTCTGCCATAGGTTTCAGACTTGGATTTCAAGAGGACCTGGTGCTATTGGCTTTGTGTGGTGTGCTGTGAGCCCTGCTGCAGGGAGTTGAGCAGAGAGCATGGCTGACCTAGGAAACCATGACAAGGTGAGTGAATTGATTCTGTCTCCAGATAGGTTAAAGCAGATGATGAGGTGTAGAATCCACTGTGTTTGGTCCTGTCTCAGGATCTGGGTGGGAACCTGCCTGTAGAAACTCTGTCATCTTAGGTCCCATGTGGTACTTGAAACTCCCTAGACCCTCTTAATCACTGCTCTATGGGCAGTGTCTGCTCACAGATCTGAAAGTAGGGAGCTGTGCTTAAAAACCTCTTTGAAGCTGAGCAGTGGTGGTGGAACAAGCTTTTAATCCCAGTACTTTGGAGGCAGAGCCAGATGGATCTCTGTAAGTTTGATGCTAGCCTGGTAACAGAGTGAGATCCAGGACAGGCACCAAAACTACACAGAGAAACCCTGTTTCAAAAAAAAATTTTTTTTTAGGACTTCAACCATGGAAAATCAGGATGCCAAACTTGGAGAATACCTTCTATTACCGTATAGCGCTTCAGTGTTTCACATTTAATTTTTACATGTAAGATCCATTAGTAGTTAATTTTGTGGGGGGTTATGAAAGGCATCTCATGCATTGGGTAGCACTCCCAGTAAGGTGTGATGTACATGAATAGAACTGGTGATTAAAAGGATTTACTAATGCTTAGGAGATGGTAATTCTCACAAAATAGAATTTAGAGGAGGGCAGACTGCCTCTAATACACCCCAACAATAAGTACATGCTAACCAGGTGTGTTAGAGTTTAGAAGGGTAGGATAATCTTACATTCATCAGGATTGTCCGTCCAGACATTGGGCTCCAAAACATCACAAAGGAGCCACAACAGGTATATAACAAGCCACTAGGCCCAAACATATCAAAGAATTAAATTTTAACAAGCTGCTTATTGAGGCATTATAGGGTCAAATCCAACCTTAAGGCCTGGAGTGCCACAATGTTCCAGTTTTCTTGAGAAAAGCATTGTTCTGCCAGATGGGCAATATGACACCAGGTGACATTTATTTGAAAAAGAAAAATGCTGTTGTGTTAAAGACTGGCCTGATCAGCAAGGCTTTCTTTTAGGCCCAGCATTAAGGAGGAGGGATATTCTTGGGAGAGCTAGCAATATCATGGGGCATAGGCCATGGGAGCTTACCCTAAGGGCCTGATGTATTGACAATAAAACAGCACTCCTTCCCTAAGATATGTTTGGGTGAACTGCTTATGTTCTGGAACCAGATCTTTTATAGTGGAGTGGCTTCAGTCCGACATGGAGCTGTGGTTATCAGTCCCAAGACAACTGGTGGACTTCCTCAGTAAGGTTCTAGAGATGCCCCATGATCCCCTTTATGGCACTGTTTGATTAGCCTTCTCCTGAGTCTCTCCTTTTGTATGATGGCTTCTGCTGACTTAACAGAAGTCATCCATCCCCCCCCACTTACCTTCTAGAAGTAGTATACAAGATGCTGTTTTCCTTAAGAAGCTTACATGACATACAATGTAGCTTGTAAATGAACTCCCCAACCCAGCTCTTATCTTTACTACCTTCCACTTTTCCCATCATTCTCAGCCCCTGTCAGCTTTAACCCAGCACTAAAGAATGACCTGCTGTCTCAGGTGTTTGGTATGTTTAAGAAACCATCTGGGAATATTTTTGCTCTCTAACTCACCCATCTGCCCAAATGGCTAGACCTGCAAGTTGCTGTCTCTATTTACATTGTTCAAAGTGAAACCTGGAGCATGAAGCTAAAAGACACATGGATGAATGCACATGATGAATGCAAAGTGTGTCAAGGCTGTCTCCTACTTAATCATTTGCCAGAGATGGATGCATACTATCATTAAAGGTATTTTTCTTGATTAATATCCTAAGTGTGATTTCTCCCTGGGAAGTCAGTATTAATTTTAGGACAGCAGAATGTCTATCCTGTTAGACAAATGTTTTGGAGACAAGCTCTTTTATGTTGTTTCAGGTGTCCTTGATTCCATTCTCATGCTCTCCAGGCCAATGATCTCACTGTTCTTTATGCTATAACATCAAAATTCTTAAATTAAATGACTGTACCACCTCAGAGTTTTAAAATTATCCATTTGAGTCATGTAGTTGACTATCTAATGCAGTCACCAGAAAAGGTTTCACATGTGGAGCATTGCTTCTGAGTCCAGACCAAATAGCAGAAATAATTTATTGTGCACACTAAAGGGGGAAGCAGGGTAGACAATCACCTGCTGGAGTCACTATTATAAAAAAAAAAAAAGACTTGATTATGGTAGCAAGAGTTGTTTTATACTTTCTCATCATGTTTTAATTTATGTCACATGAATGATCACAGACCAGATCGTGTGAGTGTAGAGTTTTGGAAAATTATCTTCTTTTTTTTTTTTCTTTTTGGTTTTTTGAGACAGGGCTTCTCTGTGTAGCTTTGCGCTTTTCCTGGGACTCACTTGGTAGCCCAGGCTGGCCTTGAACTCACAGAAATCTGCCTGGCTCTGCCTCCCGAGTGCTGGGATTAAAGGCGTGCACCACCACCACCCAGCTTTGGAAAATTATCTTGAGCCAATGAATATTGAATTTGTAATTAGGCAATTCTCCTATGCAGATATGTGAAATCCTGCTTGACACAGTTATGTCAGCTCAGAGGTTTAAGAAACAGGTCAATGACTATGACTTGATGTGCCAATTATAGATCTCAGCAGCTAACATATGCAAATGAGCAAGATCAATCTATCTCATATTAATGACTTCCCCTCCACTAGGGTAGGGCCTGTTCTTTTTCAAAATCAATATAGCTAAGGTTTTCATCTTTAAAATGCATTATTTTGTTAGGTGGTGGTGGTGCATGCCTTTAATCCTAGCACTTGGGAGGCAGAGCCAGGCTGATCTCTGTGAGTTCAAGGCCAGCCTTGTCTACCAAGTGAGTTCAAGGAAAGGTGCAAAAAGCTACACTGAGAAACCATGTCTCAAAAAAAAGTTATATCATTTTAAAAATGGCTTATTGGTATCATTTTAGTGCATTACTGCTCTTATCTCTCTGTTTCTGTTCTCCAATGTCTCTAGGTAATCAGTGGTTCTATTCCTTTTCTCTCAAGTGATGTGGATTATTGATTTCTGTGTAGAGCAATGTCTCCTTTAGTTTAAGCTCTCCTCATTCTATGTAACTGAGAATTGCATTGAACAGCTAATCCTGCTTCTGTTGCCCAGTGCTGAGAAAAAAGTCCTCCAATTTCTTCTATTCTGGGCCTTGATGAGTCAGTAAGAAGAAAAAATAAAATTAACCTGTTAATAAGTGACCCCCAATCTCTCTTGCTTTTAGTGGATTTTAGTGGAGAGTTATACATGAATAGGGACCCGTGCAAGAATTGAATTCATTGAGCAACTTTGAAGCTGGTGGAGTCACAGTGCAGAAAGGGAGAGACAGGTTGGTGTTGACAGACTTCCTACTTCAAGAGTACTTGAGAATAGCAATGTGAGATTAGGTAATCAATTTTAGATGTTCCAAAAATGTCCTGATTGGCCATTTCTTGAGGCCCACAGACAAGGACAATCAAGAATCTGGATAAAGGACTTCTATTAGCATGAAACAAAATTGCTATAGTTACAGTAGGTCAATCAACACATATATAGGTAAAATTTGGCCATTCCTAATGGCACTGTTATTTTTCATGTTTTAGATCTACACCTAGAGATAAAGGTTTGAGAAATTTTTCATGTGCTGTAATACAAATCCTTGGACTATGGAATACATGGCCATTATCCCCATTTTAACATTTCAAAATATAGTTTTGAGATTTTTATCTGTATTATATCCACATCCTCTTTCTTGTCTCCAAGCCATACCATGACGACTCATTGTTTTCTAGTTCATGGCCTGTTTTTCTTTAACAACAGTTATGTAGTAACAACAGTTACTGTGTGGATGTGACATTTTTGGATACACTATTTTCCAGCTATGATGAGGCGATGGGATGGCTGCACTGCATATTGAGTATATAATTAAATGATCTCACAAAGGAACCTGTGATTTGGATGAAGAAGTGGATATGTTCTAAGAGAGTACAAGAATGTCTACAAAAAATAGAATCTTTCTAGACTAGGACCCTGTCCCCTGGGTTGGAAGGACAAAACTGGAAGGACTGTGCTTTCTGTGTCCTCTGATCTTTGATCACCCAGTAGGAGAATGTGAGGCATTTACCCACCAACCCCACAGCTCCCCAGAGATTTCTTGAGTGTGAGCTGCAGGAAATATTAGATAGAAGGATTTATAGTGTGGAAATAAACAGATAGAAAATAAAGGATAGCCTCGAGAGGGCCTGGAACCTATATCAATGGGCTCTGACTGTCTCTACCCCAGGGTATTTATAGAGATGCCAAGGGGATGGAGCAAAAGACCTCCCCCGAGCAAAACCATGTGCAGACCAATTCAGACACCTGCACTCAGGCCCGTGACCCTAATCATCCTCTATGGGGACCTGCTGGGTAAAGCCACAAGGAACCCAAAAACGGGCTCCAACGGGAGACCTGCTGATATTCTCAAACCATTAACACTTTGAAAACTTAGCAAAACATCCAAAAGCAATTTCTTTTTCTTAATTTTTTTTTTTATTTAGTGTTCTGCCTGCATCTCTGTAGGCCAGAAGAGGGCACCAGATTTCATTACAGATGGTTGTAAATCATCATGTGGCTGCTTGGAAGCAAATTCAGGACCTCTGGAAGAACAGTCAGTGCTTTTAACCTCTGAGCCCTCTCTCCAGCCCCAAATGTAGTTTCTTAGAACTTTTTACACTTTCAAAGTAGTCTCTTAATGTACCCAATTTGCATTTTTTGGTTGTGAGCCTTGCCTTTAATGGCTGAGGCATCTCTCCAGCCCCCAATTTGCATTTTTTACTAACAAAACATGACATTAATCCACTCAAAGAAAATATTTTTTAAATTAAATTAAGCAATATTAATTCTCACATTTCTTTATAATTTCTTAAGCAAAGTCACAAGCCTAGTAAGAAAACCCAAACTTTTCCATTTAATCAGTTCCATTTGCAACACAAAACCAGTTCCAAAAGTAATTCCATTTTTACATAAACAGTTCCATAAGACAATTCTTGAATCACCAGTTAATAAAGCATATATACATACACAAAATTGTATCTTGACTCTAGGTAGAAACAATAAATTTCTTCATTTAAACAATTCCATATTTAACCCAAATTCCAGAAATCAGTTGCCAGGTTATTACTAGAAGCAAATTTAAAATTATCGCATTGCAATGAAATTACTATTGTTCATTTCATTTCTTAAGTCCCAAATATCAAATGATAAATTCTGGCACTAGCCTTCCAAATATAAAGAAATGCTTAACCAAAAATTTTGTAGTTTTATCTCTTTTTTAAGTTCAAAAAATTCTGGTATCAGGCTTTCACTTCCAAATACGAAGAGACATTTTACAAGCAAAACTCTGCACTTAACAATTTTAGTTCAAACAAGCACCTCTGCAACTTGTGATCTCACAGGGAGGATCATGTCCCTTCTCTTTCTTCAGAGTCTTTCTCCCTGACAGTTCCCAGTTTGGTCACAATTTATCCCTTCTACCCCAGAAAAGTTTCCCAATGCCGCAGTGACAGCTTTTTTGCTTCTGAAGGTAGGACCTTTAGTCCATTTCTGTTTTGGGGTCTGAGGTTTGTGTTCATAAATAAAGCTTAGCAAGGGAGTTTTTTGCCATATCTAAGCTAACATTAGGACTGGTGGTTTTCCTCAGGCCTTCACCTGGCCCAGTCCCCCAGGGGGTTGCTTGTGCTTGTCTGGGTGCTCAAGGACAGAGCTTATGCCAGAGGCAATCAACCCTTAGGGTTACACTCCATCTCACCTGGAGTCAGTTGAAACAAAGCTTTTCTCAAAGAGATGCTTTCTCTGACAGAAAAGAAAGCTTTACTTCTGGATTGTTCTGTTCTGTCCTGGCTGGGCTCTTTCCCCAAACAGCTCTTGACTCAGCAGCACAATTGCTTCAGACACAGTTCAGCTTTCCTGCTTTCCCAGAAAGGGCTTTTCTTTGATGGGAAAGCTTTTCTCAGATGTTTTTGCAGCAGTAGACCAATCAACCCGGGACTTGTAGGAAATCGGACAACTGCCATTCCCACTGGCTTTAGCTTTGTTTGTTCATTGGAAATCTTCCCCTGGGTCCTGTACCTTCCTGCCTCAGCTCTGTGCTCCAGGAACCCTAGTATCCCCGACATGCTCCCCAACTCAGAGACACTGGACAGTCACCTCTGAGTTTTTGGTCAGAAGGGAGGATAAAATGCTAACAGAGTTTGTTTCTCTTCAGGGGATCTTTATGTTAGGAAGATTAGGAACACCTTTCCATAGCTCACTCAGAAACAAAACCATTGATGCCTCCACTCAGCTGTAACTGAAAAGCTTGGCTTTTTTGCTTTTCCCAGGTAAAGTGTACTTCCTTTTTGGGCTTTCTGTTGCACTTCATCCTTCCTCTCCCAAGTGTTTCCTTCAGGGGACTTTGACCCACTGTCTGTTATGAACTTGAAGAGACAGAACCTAGTAGAGGTTTTTAGGAATTTCTCCCTTCCTCCTGCATTTCAGTGAGTATTTTGAAAGCTTGAAAGAGAACTTAGAGAGGCTTTGCTGTCTTAAGAAGTTTGTTGTTTTCCCTTAGAGCTAATCACAGGTGGTCCCCATACTAATATCTTCAGGTCATTCTAATTTTTGTCCTTCTAAGAGAATGTTAAAGGCTTCAGTACTTAAGGTTTTTTTTTTTTTTTTAAAGAAAAAGAATACGGCCTTTTTTGTTTGTTTGTTTGTTTTTGTTTTTGTTTTTCAAGACAGGGTTTCTCTGTGTTGCTTTGCGACTTTCCTGGATCTCACTCTGTAGACCAGGCTGGCCTAGAATTCACAAAGATCGGTCTGCATCTGCCTCCCAAGTGCTGGAATTGAAGGCACTACCACCCAGCTAGATTAAGGCTTTTAAAGAGATTTTCCCCAAAAATTTTCAACGAAAAACCTTTATAGTTTAAGAGAAAGATCCCCCCCCCCCCCAGGAGAGAAAGACCAACTTTTCCAAAAACTTCCCAGCTTTAAATTTTGGCTTTTTACACCCACATTTTTTTGCCTCAGAGAGAAATCACTTTCTCCTGCCACTTTCAGCTCTCCCCAGGTCAAAGTTTCCATACTTTTTCTTCCCCATAAGCTCAAGGAAGATATTTTTTATGACCCGTAAAGCTCAAAGAAATATTTTCCCCAGTTTGCTTTCATAGCCCCCAAAGTTAGAAAATTGAAGAGTTTTTCTGTCTAGCTGCTTTTAGTTATCTGAAATTTTTCTGCACAATCTTACATTTCTGTTTTTCCTACACTATATTACTACACTATGCCTTATATTTGTCACAGAAAGAAATTGAGAAAGGGATAGAAGATAGAAAATTTTGACAAAGAGAATATTGCGCTGCAGCATCGGACATCCTTCCAGTCCATTTTCCTTTTCTCTCAAGTATAAGAACCCCGCATATATATATATATATTTTTTTTTTCCACAAAACTGGCATGCCACTTTCCACTGGCCAGGCTGACTCACACTTTTGCCAAAAACTGTGTAATAAAACTATTACTTTCTTTTTTCTTCAGTCCCTATTAATTTTTCTTTAGTACCTGTTCATTTGTCTTTAGTTCGCTTTATTTATTTTTTTATTAGTCCCCATTTTTTTCCCATTTTTTGTTTTTTGTCTTTAGTCCTTGTTCATGGCAGCATTCTATGGAGCATTTATCCACCAACCCCACAGCTCCTCAGATATTTCTTGAGAGGGAGCAGCAGGAAATATTAGCTAGAAGGATTTATAGTACAAACATAAACAGATAGAAAATAAAGAACAGCCTTGAAATGGCCTGGAACCTTTTCCACTCTGCCCCAGGGTATTTATAGAGACACCAAGGGGGTGGAGCAAAAAACCTCCTCCCGCAGCACAGCCAAGTGCAGACCATTGGAGACACCTGTACTCAGGCCCATAGTCCTAATCATCCTCTATGTGGACCTGCTGGGTAAAGCCATGAGGAAGCCGAAAACGGGCTCCCACAGGAGAGGTGCTGATATTTTGAGGTCTAGCTGGTTGGTCCTAGCCAATGAAAGACTTATGGAGTACTTTTCAATGAGGAATAAGAGTGGCAGGTAGCTTGGAGATTCATTCCAGGCTTATGTTCTGCTTCTGCTGTAAATACTTGCAGGAAAGACCACCAGCTATGCCATGGTGAGGATAGGGTGTTCAGAGCAGGTCTGTTGAGGTGTTATGTCTGTTGGTATGTGGATGGATGATGAGCCAGACTTTGGTGTGTTGTTCTATGGGGTGACCTGGACAGTGAGTGGTCTTTGTACTTGGTGTGTCACTGTGAATGGATTTCTTGGGTAGGGAATGACTGTAGTCCTTGCATGGGAGGATATGATTCTTGTAATGTCAGTGTCCAGTGAGTATCCACAGGCAAGCTTTTGGCGTGAAGTTGGAAGACATAGTAAAATATTAAATGTCTGGTTTCTAAAAGTTCTGAAAATACATTCCACTTTCATGTTTCTCTTATAAATGTTTTCAGTATTTTAGAAACTCGTAGAAAAATGGTGATGTGGATTGTGTTTCAGCACTACATGATTAGAATGCTTCTTGCTTTCTGCTACCACCAGCTGCAATGGTGTGATTTAGCAAAGTTTAGTTCTAAAGGAAAAAGGAGTTTATGAGCTACAGAGGTTTTTAGGTGTGCATGGTGTTGGGTAGATAGATAGGATAGAATTCACATTTAGAGCCATAATCCATGTACATAAAGCAGATTATAAGTTACTCTTCTATGTTGCTTTGGGATTGGACATCAGTGGGGCTGGTCTTACCTGAAACCACAAAGAGTCATAAGGAGCTACAGAGCCATAGCAAGAGATCACCTCCTTTTGCAAAGAGAGGTCTAAGCATGGGGCTTCTGCCTTTGTAAGAAATATCAGAAGCTTGAGGGTTAAAATCAATTGTTCAAGGGTGACTTTGAGTTAATTTTGTGGTAGTTGTGAAGTCTGTGCTTATTTATTTGCTGTGCACATAGAATCATAACTAGGTGGGTAACATTTTTGAAAGTGTACAGAAGTAATATCTCTTAATTAACAATTTATGGGAAACATTTTTAATATAAAGGGACTAGATAGATGGCTCAGCAATAAATACACTGGCTTTTGATACAGAGGACCCAGGCTCCATTTATAGGACCCACAAGGTAGGAAACCATTTGCTCTAACTCAGGTTGCAGACACCTCCTGCCTTTTTCTGGCCTCAGTGGGTACTGTGAACAGACAAACTATCATATGAATAATTCTTTTCAAGTTAGAAAAAGTAAAGAAGGAATTATTTACAGTGAGCTCACAGCCCTCAGACTGACAGATGCCAGGGATAGTTAAAATTAGCTCCTCTTTGTCTTGCAGGGAAGCAGCTGTGGCCCCCTGCCAAACAAGCCTGCTCAGAGGCAAAAGCAGCTTTATTTTGAGGTTAATCAAGCCCATCATAACCATTCATCTAACAGCACAGTACACAATGCTGCTAAATGACTTTTTAATGATGATTTGTGCATTTCTCTTCTCTGTCTTTGTGAGAATTGTGGTATTGGTATACTTATCTTTCAGACTGAACATTAAGATTGACAGGTCTCAAATGCCTGAGAACAATCTTTGTTCAGTGTATCACTTACTAGACTTTTAGCTAACACTTTGGGGTACAAAATGAACATCCCAGAGGCATTTGTTTCTATCATTTTATAATTTATATATGGCTTCCCCTGATTTTTATGTAAGAATTCCCCTAAATGTCTCTACTTTTACATTGTGATGGTGTTCAAAAATGGATTTGTTAACATAGTCTGCTTAGGAATATGTCCAGTTTCCCTCTGTTAAAATCTACATGCTTCCTTTGTTTACATGAAGCATTGTAAAAGTATTCCATACTCTACCATCTTGGAAATTTTTCTCCTTTCTTCCATCTTGGATATTGTGAAGGCTATTCTTGGTAGTCAACAGGCAATCTCTGCAATTAACTAAAACCAAAAGAGTTGCGTTCACCTGTGAAGGATTTTTGAAATGTTTTGAAATTAAAGACCCATCTTTAATCTATATCATTTGAGGTGATATCTACTTTCAGCTGCTTGATGTCTGTGCACACTTTTAAGCACAGCACTGAGGAGGCTGAATCTTCTGTGGATTTCTGAGGTTGAGGCCAGCCTGGTCTACAGAATGAGTTCCAGGGCTATACAAATAAATCCAGTCTCAGGGACACACACACACACACACAAAAAGAATCAAACAACGTATAAGATCCCCCTTTAATCTTGATATTACCTTCTGGTGGTAGCCTACATACATAAAGAACACAGAAGGAGTAAGCTCTCCCTTTGCCTGGTTACCCTAGCTCTGGCTACCAAGTTCATTTTTTTTTTTTTTTTTGAGACAGGATTTCTCTGTATAGTTTCTGGCTTTCCCAGAAGTTCCTCTGTATCCCAGGGTGGCCTTGAACTCACAGAGATCTTCCTGACTATGCCTCCCAAGTGCTGGGATTAATGGCGTTTGCCACTGGCCAGCTCCAAGTTCATTCTTTTACCAGCACCAGAGCCTACTTCCTTAGAATTGTGTTGTACACTAAAGAGCAGTTGAGATAGATACACAGCCTCATGCTCTGAACAACTACTGACTTTTTCAAATATCCAATGGTAGCAGTCATAGATGGACTGCCTGAACCACATTATGTGAGACATTCTAATAAATCCATTTTCTTCATACATAGATTCATTCTACCAGTACTTTTCAGTTAGAGAACCTTTAATAATGCAGTTTATTTTTCCTTCACCTGCACACTGAGGAAGATGTGCTGGCTAACAATAGTGTTCATAAACACATTTTTCATACTTCAGTTATCTAAATATTAAACTATCCATGAAGACTACTCTGTATTATTATTTCTTTGCCAACAATATGCTCTGCACTTCTGGAATAAAATTCCTAAAGCAATGGCACTATTTTCTTGGTTGTGATCAAGTTCCTGCATTTGTTGGCTGGTAGTCTGAAGTCCCTATGACAAGAAGGTACAAAGTACCTTCAGTTCACCTGATGTCAGCAGTAAATCACATAATAACATTCTCCTTGTGTGTCTTTAAATCTCTCTTTAGTTGTTAATATTCCCGAGATCCCTTTTACCTGTATGACAAGGAATCACTCTGCCCCATATAGTTTAGTGGTTTGTACAAGCTAGCTACCCACATTGTGTCCTGGGGTAAGAAGGGGAAGTACCCATGGAGAGCAGGAAGAAAGCAGGGTCAGCTATTGGAGCCAAGGGCAAGTGCTGTTAATAAAGGAATCTCTGCTCATTTAGAAAAAGACTTTGGAGTGGAAGGGAGGGTCAGGAATGATTGTGCTGTCTCTTTAAGCACACTGTAACCCTGTGGGAGGTGCTCTTGTCACTCAGGTCTCACTATCCAATCAGGCACTCCAGGTGTCCTGCCAGTCAGAAGTTGGGCAGGGTCCTTCAGGCCACTGGCTTCAGATTTGGCTTTGAAGAAGAGCTGGTTCCAGCAGTTTTGTGTGGTGTGCTGTGAGTCCTTCTGGTGAGTCCTTCTGCAGGGAGCTGAGTTGAGAGCATGGCTTTCATTTACGCCCTCAGGCATAGATTAGGAAAATTCTTGTGCCTTGGACCATGAACTAAGACGCTTTCCCTCAGGGCCTGGTGTACTGATAATAAAACAGCTCCTTCCTGAAAACCAAGAATATGCTTTGGAGAACTAGCAATGGTCCTGAACCAGGACATTTGTGGTGGGGTTACTTCAGGTTCTGAGAAACCAACTCCTTCCTGAACATGGGGCTATAGTTAACAGTACACAGTTCATTGTGGGCTTAGTCAGTAATGTTCTTTTTTTTTTTTTTTTTTTTTAAGAATTATTTATTTATTGCCAGTCAGTGGTGGTTCATGTCTTTAATTCCTGCACTGGAGAGGCAGAGTTTGGTGGATTTCAGTGAGTTTGTGGCCAGACTGGGCTACCAAGTGAGTTCCAGGAAAGGTGCAAAAGTACAGAGAGAAACCCTGTCTCAAAAAAACAAAAAAACAAAAAAGGAATTATTTACTTATTATGTATACAGAAGAGGGTGACAGATATAAATACAGATGTTTTTGAGCCACATTGTGGGAACTGGGAATTGAACTCAGGACCTCTGAGTCATCTCTCCAGCCCAGTAATGTTCTTGAGATACCCTGTTTTCCCTTGTGCAGCATTGCTTGTTTAGCCTCTACTTTGAGTCTGTCCCAATGTATGATACTTTCTAGAACTTCCCCATTTCCCTTTATTTCACCTCTGGAAGTAGTATCGAAGGTGCCATTCTTCTTAAGAATCTTAGGTGACATGAGACATATTTAGTGTAAGACCTCCACACCCCAGCTTTTATATTTTCTACCTTATACTTTTCACAGAGATCTGCCTGCCACTTTTTCCTGAGTGCTGGTATTAAAGGTGTGTGCTACCACCATCTAGCATAGCTCAGTTTTTTATCTTGAAAAATACATAATTTCACGTTAAAAATACCACTTATTGCTATTATTTTGCACATGTTTAAGGGCATTGCTGCTTTATCTGTTTGCTCCTGCTCTCTAATGTGTCTAGGTTATTAATTGTTTCATTCCTTTTCTCTCAAGAGCTGTTGATTATTGACTTCTGTGTAGAGCATTGTCTCCTGTAGACCAGACTTGCCTCATACTATGTAATTGAGAATTTCATTGAACATCTAAACCTGCCTCTGCTGCCCAGTGCTGGAAAGATAGCCAATGAATCAGGTAAGAAAGATGCTAGGTAAGAGTGCAGAATAGGAGTTTAGACAAAGAAACTGGCTCAGAATAAGGTGTATGGAATAAAAAGTTTATTGTATGTAGACTCATTTCCTGTCATGAAAGATTAAATTACCCACTGGTTATATACTTTTTCTGGACCCTGGGATGGGGCTATTGAGAGCTGGACCCACATAGTCCCTGAAACACGTCTTCCCAGATTACCTGGTTGTTTTTTGTCAAGAAATTTATTTATTGAACATTTTCTTTGACTGATGTGTCTATTTCTTCTATTGTATCCATAGTGCCTGATATTCCTTCTACTATTTCTCTATTTTATTGGTGAATCTTGGCTCTGTACTTCCTGTTTTTTGTCCTACATTTTTCATTTGTGTAATAACCCCAGTTTCTATTTTATTTAATGTTTCTGTTTTCATTTGAGGTCTTAAACAGATTTCTTTGTTTCCTTCAACTATTTGCTTGTTTTTTTCTTGGCTTTATTTGATTTCTTTACTCCAATTGTTTGTGCTTTCATAAATTTATTTAAGAGATTTATTCATTTCTTTTTAAGAACCTCTATCATTTGGGTTGTATTTTGAGACTATAAAATGTTGAGATACTTAGGCTATGAGTCATCTTTCATGGAGAACTAGCTGCATAAATGGAGTAGAAGTAACCAAAGAGAGAGATGAATAGGAAGTTGTGGTGAGATAGAAATCTAAGTCCTTTGAAAGTGAAGCCCCATGTGTCTGATGCAGAAATAGTACATTTGATTGTTGTCCTGTGGGGTTTCAATCTTCCCGTTTTCTTTCCTCACTATGTCTCAATTCCTCTTTGGAATGAACATGGGTTTTCTGTGTCATTTGTATGTTGGGAAGATTTAACATGTTCTTTGATTTTATAAGATGGCACAGTCAAGAATTGGTCTTGAGTGTCAAAAGAAATTTTATGTATTTGAACAGTATAGGGGCTGTTGCAGACTATGAGCATCATTGAAATGATTAAATGCATTTTCTCATGGATGATCCTGAACCTAAAATGACCTGGGTCAGAATCTAGTCAACTGAATGTAAAGCTCCCAGATAGGATGAGGTATTTGAACATGTTTCTCTCCTTGGCGACTTTCTTTGGGTTGCTAGTGGATCCTTCAGGAGGAGGAACCTGGTCACTATGCACAGCCTGGAAGGATGGGACTGGAGTTGCCTATACTGAATCCACCATGTTTAAATGAATCACAGGGGTGTCTTGGCCCTGGAGGAGATGGGAATGGAGGGGAGGGTGTGGGGGGAAGGTTGGCCACCGGAAGGAAGTGGAGGATGGCGGAACCAATGGCTGATATGTAAAATTAAAACACAAATATAATAAATTAAAAAAAACAAAAAAGGAAATATATCATTGGTGGTTGCGATGGCATCAACCCATTTCCTTTTCTGTGTTTCTACTAAATTGTGGGTGAAATGAGTCAGCCAGCTTCCTTCTTGTGCTGTCATGTCTTCACCATCAGTATGCATAGTGTCACTAAATCAGATAAGATACAATTTGTGGAATTTATAGTCAATGCTAAGCCATTTTACTACCCAGATTTTTTTAAATTTTGTAGTTTTTATTTTTGTTCCTGAACACAAACTTTTTCTGGGTAGCCCTGACTCTACTAAATGTAGCTCTGTTAACCAGGTTGACCTCCAACTCATAGCTTCACCTGACATTTGCTCTCACATGCTGAGATTAAAGGTTGGACAACATTCCAAATGACCCCCAATACATACAAGACCAGTAAGAGTTCTGAACTTCTCAACCATCTCTTCTTCCCTGTATTGATTATTTATGACCAACAATGATATTTCAAATGTAATCATCTTTCCATTTGTAACTGTTTAAATGCACAGCCATTTTAGTAAGATGTATGAAAGTACAATTCAAACTGGAGCAATTCAGATTTTTAGAAGATGAATACAGAACTAGAGTGAATGCCTGACTCCTTTTAGGAGCTTCAGTAAAACAATATCCGAGGTCATCTTATCATTTTGTTTGTTTGATGGATGTTTAAAGTGCAGATGGGTTCTTAATATTTACTTTTTTATTGTCCTATAACTGATTACATAGACGAGGGTAACTTTCAACTCAGAAGCACATATATCTGCTTCTGCCTTCTAAGTTCTGGGATTAAAAGCACGAGCCATTACAGTCAGCTTACAAATTTTTGTTGTATTTAGTAATGGTTCATGCAATTTCTTTGATATGTGCTCAGTACTGTTGAAGTCTTTTCTTGTCTCTCTAACTCTGTTAATAGGAATTTCTCTTGCAAGACGTTATCCAATTCCAAGCATTCATAAATAATTGTTGTAAACCTACTATTGAGTTTGTTTGTGAAGTAACTTGATGATATCGTTGTAATGTCTGAGTTATAAGATACGTGTGGCAGTCACCAGAATTGTGTGGCTATATTGTCAAAGAAGCACACATTTACAATGTTGTATCATGATTTTTGTTTTATACATCTGGATGGCACATTTATGTATGGCATATTTTAGAATGCAGTGACCTATAATGATGTGCATGTCAACATCACTCAGGAAGAGTGGGCATTGATGGATCCTTCACAGAAGAATCTCTACAAAGATGTGATGCTGGAGACCTATATGAACTTCATTGCTATAGGTAATACTGAAAATTTTCCTTCATATTTTAAATAAGGGGATACCTATTGATTGATTATTGATGCTCTTCTACAATTCTGATTGAGAATGTGAAAGAATGAGCTGAATAAGTCAGATTTCATTCTGAGACTATCTGAAGATATTAATGTAAAATTTTCAGTTTCTTGTAATAATTCATATATGATTCTTGTCCTATATCTTAGGCTACAATTGGGAAGATCTTAAAGTTGAAGAACATTGTCAAAGTTCTCAAAATCATGGAAGGTAATTTTCTTATGAAAGGTGCTAGAAATGGGCTTCTGGATATATAGAATTTATCTGGAAGTTTGAATTAGATGAAGCAGTGTAAATAATCACAGCTTAAAATACATTGTTGATCAATAAATGCTCATAAACATATGTACCTCAATGGCAGAAAAGTGAATTGTGTTTGCAAGTGATTCTTTTAAGAAGGAACACAAAAATCAATAGCTTAACAGAAATCAACATTTGAATAATAGTTTCATCAAAGCTATGGTTTACAACTGACAATCCATTTAGTTTCATAGCTTTATATGACAAAATTATACTCATTGAATATGTGATAAGAATATATGTACAACCTTGAAATAAGCAAACAGTCTATAATATAGCTACTCATATAGTTGTTCTGTCTTGCTAATTTTAGTTAGATGAGTAGTTAGATTCAAGAGTTAAGGGGAGGGGGTTGTAGAGAAACATTATTCCCTATACCACATGTTGATGAGTAACAGAACGTCTAACTGTAAATGAAATGTGAAAATATTATTGTTTTTAATCTTTCTTTATATGTTATATCATATGTCACTCATGATACCAGCTCTATGAACATAAGGATATGGAAAGAAGCAATGTACATCTTTCAATCTCAGAACAATTAGAAGATATATCATAGTTCAATGTTGAATACAACTTGTTGAATGAGATTCCAGTTTACAAACAACAAGGTTTCCAACTTCATTCAGAATAGTTCAACAAGCACACCACAGAAATGCCCTATGAGTACTAGGACTATTTGAATGCTTCTGTTTGTCCTGGTTAACGATGAACATGTAGCAGGAATACAGTATAGGAAACTTTATCAATGGAATAAATGAGGTAAATGTCCAAATTCTCTTTAAATATGTGAAAAACCACAAAGAAAAATGATGCCATAAATATGAGCCAGTAATAAAGGCTCTTATCATCACAGGCATGTTCAAATAGGCAAAGTAATCCTTAATGCAGGGGAACAACAGGAGTGTAAATAACATGTTAAAACCTTAAGATCTCATTTCTCTTTATATTTAGACCAAATTGCAAAATTAATTCTTGCATATATAAAGACTCAGCAACGCAATGAATGTGATAAAGTTTTTAAATGTTTCAATTGTTCTTGTAGGCATAAAAGAAGTCATACTACAGTGAAAGCACATGAACATACTGAGTGTGGTAAAGTCTTTGTATGTCAGAGTCATCCTCAAAGGCATGAACAAACACATACTGGAGAGAAATCCTATGAATATAATCATTGTGGTAAAACCTTTGCACCACACAGTCATCTTCACAGGCGTGAAACTACACATAATCTTAAAAAACCTTACGGGTGTAATCAAAGTGGCAAAACCTTTACTCATTGTAAAATTCTACAATTAGATAGAAGAAAACATTCTGGAGAGAAACCCTATGAATGTATTCAATGTGGTAAAGCCTTTACAAACCCCAATCATCTTCAAGTACATAAAAGGACACATACTGGAGAGAAACTCTATGAATGTAAACAATGTGGTAAAGCCTTTGCACAGCACAAATATCTTAAAGTACATAATAGAACACATACTGGAGAGAAACCCTATGAATGTAAACAATGTGGTAAAACCTTTGCACATTCCAATAATCTCCAAGTACATAAAAGAACACATACTGGAGAGAAACCCTATGAATGTAATCAGTGTGGTAAAGCCTTTGCACATTCCAGTGATCTTCAAGTACATAAAAGAACACATACTGGAGAGAAACCCTATGATTGTAAACAATGTGGTAAAACCTTTGCACAGCCTGGTCATCTTCAAGTATATAAAAGAACACATACTGGAGAGAAACCCTATGAATGTAATCAGTGTGGTAAAGTCTTTGCACATCCCGGTTCTCTTCAAGTACATAAAAGAACACATTCTGGAGAGAAACCCTATGAATGTAATCAGTGTGGTAAAGCCTTTGCTCAAAAGAGTACTCTTCAAATGCATGAAAGGACACATAGTGGAGAAAAACCCTATGAATGTTATCAATGTGGTAAAGCCTTTACAAAGTGCAGTCATCTTCAAGTACATAAAAGAACACATGCTGGAGAGAAACCCTATGAATGTAATCAGTGTGGTAAAGTCTTTGCACATCCCGGTTCTCTTTAAGTACATAAAAGAACACATTCTGGAGAGAAACCCTATGAATGTAATCATTGTGGAAAAGCCTTTGCTCAATACTGTGCTCTTCTATCACACAAAAGAACACATACTGGAGAGAAACCCTATGAATGTAAACAATGTGGCAAAACATGTGCACATCCTGGTCATGTTCAAGTACATAAAAGAACACATACTGGAGTGAAACCCTATGAATGTAAACAATGTGGTAAAACCTTTGAACACCCTGGTCATCTTCAAGTACATAAAAGAACACATACTGGAGAGAATCCCTATGAATGTAATCATTGTGGTAAAGGTTTTACTCGAGACAGTGGTCTTCGATTACATGAAAGAACACATACTGGATAGAAACTCTAGAATATAAACAGTGTGGTAAAGGCTTTGCTCTTCACAATTCTTTTCAGTTGCATCAAAGAACACATATGGGAGAGAAAACCTATGAATGTATACAATGTGGGATAGCATTTGTACAGCCCAGTCATCTACAAGTACATAAGAGAACACATACTAGAGAGAAACCCTATGTGCCCCAGCAAGCCAGGTTTCAAAGGGTGCAACTCATCTGTTTGAGCAAATGAAAGGAACAGGGGACAAGGAGACGACAGCAAGACAGGATTCTGATGAAGCTGCAAATATTATTTTTCTCAGCAGTCTTATATAGCATTGTAGGGGAGGGGACAGGAAGGAGGGAAGGGGAAGAGGAGTGGAAGGGGTGCAGTACATGGGAGAAGTGCAGATCGTGCAACTGCAAGATGTCAGCTAAGGTCACTGGAAAGGGGCCATTTATTCTGTTGCTAGGCTACCTGACTATGGCATGCTCTTTCCACTTGGTTGTCATGACACCTGATTGTGAATTGTCTTATCTTTGGGAGCATCTGGTTAGTCAACAGGTGTTACTGTTCTGGGGAAGGGCAGTGGTCTTGTAACTTGTTCTCTTGCCCGGCTAATACTACTCCATGTTTCATGTTTGGTTCCTGACATCTTTCTCTTTGACACTTATGAATGTAAACAATGTGGTAAAGCCTTTGTTCATCACAATTCTCTTCAGTTGCATGAAAGAACACATACGGAAGAGACACCCTATGAATTTACACAATGTGGGTAAGCATTTGCACAGCCTGGTCATCTTCAAGTACTTATGGGTACACATACTGGAGAGACCATATGATTGTAATCAGTGTTTTACAGGCCTTTGCTCATCACTCTCATCTACAAAGACATAAAAGAACACATACTGGATTGGAACCATACAATTCTAATCAGTGTGCTAAAGCCTTTGTACATCACAACACTCTTCAATTTCATGAAAGAATACATAATTGACAAGAACGCTATGATTTTAAACAGTGTGGTAAAGCCCTTGCACAACCCTATACAAAAACACATATTGGAGAGAAACCCTATGAGTATAATCAATGTGGTAATGCCTACTAAACACAAAGAAACCCTGTAACTGTAAAATTTTAGTGTGTAATTGGTCTCTTAAAGCATTTCAATATGACATTATACTTTGAAGATCTGAAAGAAACTCAAACCAAAGGAAATCTGACTATATATAAATTGTTATGATCCTCAGCCAACATACTTAAATCCAATTTCAAAAAATGAATTATTTTGGAAAAAAATCTAAAATGTGTCAATAATCTGATCAATCATTATAATATCTTTTTATTTTGTTTACATATTTCAACAAATATGGACAAAAGGCCTATAAATTTAAATTATAAGTAACGTTTTAGATTTCATACCTCTGTTCAAATACATGAGATAATGAATTCTGGTCTAAAAATTCATAGATATGCCTTTTCTGTTGCTTTGATAATAGAACATATCGATGTGAACTTAGAAAAGGGTTTAATTTGGCCCTGGGTTCCACAGCAATACATGAACCTCTTAGAAGTGGCATGGAAACAAGTGTCAGATATGGCAGCTAAAGCAGGCAGCTAAGAATTTACCTTCTTGTGCTGCAGCATAAAGCAAATGTGTAAATTGGAAGTCGTGTGCAGATGTAAATGCTCAGGACAACCCTCATGACTGATTTCTTCCTGCAGTGTAACATTTTCAAAATTTTCTCAAATGATATCTCAGACTGAAAATGATAGATTACTCAGACTTCAAGACTTGATGCTTGATTTCTATTACATGGACCAATTCATGATGGAGAAAAACTCTGTAATCATTTAGATGCCTCAAAACCCATGTTACGAGAATGATAACAGAAAAACATTCATGATTGATAATTATTTTAATGGTTTGTTTCTGTTTTAATTATGGTGTGTGTGTGTGTGTGTGTATGTGTGCGTGTGTGTGTGTGTGTGTGTGTGTGTGTGTCTTCCTCTGGATATATGTATGTGCATTCTGGTTCCCAAGAATGTTAGACCTTTGGAGGTTCTTTTTGCAAGATTTACTGGAAGTCATCCAAAACCTGATCTTGGTCCAGGGAATGAACTTTGGTTAACACTTCAGGTATCACAGTTGTTTTAGGTTTCAAAGAAAAAAACCTTTGTTGTAAGTCTTTTCATTGTACATTTGAAGTAAATAAATTATTAACAAGGTTCACTAAAGACTGATGTGAAGATCCCAGTGTGGCTTCTATTTGGCAGCATGTGAGAAAGATATTGAAGTGTGGGATATATGTGGCAAATTCAATTACTCAAGTTTATTTTGTGGCCTTATATTCCTTCTGTGGCTTTTGTTGATCTTCTTTTACACTTTCCCTTATTCAGAGCTATTTATCTGCAGCCTTGTATAGGATGGAAATGCTATCATGGAAGTGGGTCATTTTTATTTAACTCTCAGGCAGTATGTGATCACACTTTCCAAGTAAGGGTGTTTGTAAAAGGGTGATGGATTTTTGTTCATGATTGTATTTTTAATATTTAATATTCACAAATGTGCTTGAAATGTTTGTTATCCAGCCTGGGTTGAATGTCAGTAATTAGTCATGGATACATTAGAATATATGAATATATGATCCTTGTGCACCAGTCTCTTAAGTAGAATACTAAGGGTAGGTGATATACTGCCATTGATATTTGTTTTGTAAAACTGTAGGGGTGAGGAGTTGGCAAAAGAAACCTAGCCTCACACTGGAGCCCAGAACTAGAAAAAGATGGCTCAGATATGCCCAGTGAAAGAAACACACTTTGGCTCAAATCAGAGGCATCTCTGCCCCTGGTCAACTGACTTGTGAAACCAAGCAATCAAAGAAGACGACAGTAGAATCCTGTCCCTAGTGTCCAGGACCAGGGAAAGAAACATAACTTGTGTTTTGGACCTGAGCCAGGAAAATGAAACAAGGAAACATGCCCTGAATCTGAAACGGGTGCCAACATAACACTCTTGTTCCTAGCATCAGAGTCAGAAAGAGATGAGCCCTGGCCTTGAAGGTAGTGTCAAAAAGCCAAGAAATACCAGTGAAAGGAAAACTGTCTCTGTAATCAGGACCATCTCTGTCCCTAGCCCACAATACTGGCCACTCTGTGGGCAGAAAAAATTAAAACTGATCAGTTGAATTCATCTCCAAAATATCCTATATAAATTGCTGTGCCTGGTCAATTGAGAGTTGTTCTTTCCACCCTTGTAGAAACAGCTACTCTCCTGGACTCCTTATTCTTAAACAATTTCTTTATCAATAGTGTTTTGGGTGTGAAGACCTTCATTCACTGGTGCTGAGAAGAACCTTTTGGGGACATCCCAATTTGGATTGGGCAAGGGGGTGCTGAATAGAAGTACCTTGCTGAGATATTCCATAGTGGATTGAGCAAGGGAGACCTAAACAGAAAAGCTTTGCAGAGATAGCTTATAGTTGTTTGAGGAAGGGGGAGCTGAATGGAAGATCCTTGCTGAGTAGACAGAGCAAAAGAGCTGAAAAGTAAGATTTTTCTCCTGAGTCAGAGTAGATTGCTACATTTTTGTAATTTCTTTGGCCAGAGAAGTAGGGCTTTTCTAGGAAGCCCCCTTAAGTGGGAGCTGAGCAAAACTCAGCTGCAGCACCTCTAGAGGAGAAGAGCAGGATTGCTCTATCCCGCGGGTAGACCATCAACTATCACACCAGATGTAGCCCATTTCCCAAACAGTCAGGAATCTCTGACTTTCCTGAACAGTTAGGATACCCTTCCCTGCTGAGGCAGTCTCAAGCCTGCCTTTCCTGAGAAGTCAGAAAATCTTCCCTCCGTGTTTGAGATAAACAGCTCCAGGCATCCAGGACACCTTCAGGGAAGGGTTGTTGTTGTGAGCAGCTTGAGGTATCTGGATTAACTTGCCCTCCAGGACTGAACTGTCTCCTTGCATTTACAGCCATCAGAGGTGGGCTAAACATCTCCAGGTGTCCAGGACACCTTCAGGGCAGAGCAGCTCGAGGTCTCCAGTAAAACTCTCCCTCAAGTGCTGAACTGTCCTATTGAAGTTCCAGCTGTCAGAGATGTCCTAAGCAACTCAAGGTGTTGCCTGAATCCTCACATAGTCAAAACATCTTTCCCTGGAGTTGTAAAAGTCATGATTTGTGCCAAAGTCTTGGACCAATCCCAGAGTTGTTGCAACCAATTTACTTACAAAATACATTTTAACAATGTTAGTATTAAAATACTTAATAGAGAATATAAAAATGATTACTTCATGTATGTATCCAAAGAAACATTTTCATCTAACTGAAAGAGATATAGAAATTTAAGTTAGTAAACAACTGTACATTTCACTATAAAATTTGATGTGCTAGGAATATGTATACCTTACTTAAAGTTACATACATCTTAATGTCATCATCTGTTATGCATTTGGCACTTCATCCTGAAGTATTGTCTTCTAAGGCAATTATCCAGTGATACCAGATAATGTAATAGTTAAGAGATTTACTTTGTGAGGTCTACCTTTGTCCAACTTGACATGGTGATTAAAATAACATTAAAGCCTTGTACATGAAAGGCATTTCCGGGTTGGGGATTTAGCTCAGTGGTAGAGCACTTGGCTAGCAAGCACTAGTCCCTGGTTTCAATCCTCACGTCCACATAAAAAGAGAAAAAGTATTTCCAACACAGCTGTCTTACTGATGCTCAAATAAGATTAGTTGTAATATGAAATCAATAAGATACTGTGTTTTAAGACTGTAAACATATTTTCATTGAAAGATAAAGCAAAGTATGAGAAATTGAATGATAAATCCTATTTGCAAGTGAAAATGATATATTGATATCTCTTTTGTTTTCCCTTTTAGTGCCTGTGAAATTATTTAGTTTATTCTGAAGAGCAAACTTTTTTTCTTACCAGTTTCTCAGATGAAAAAATGAATATGAGAGAATATCCTGATGTTAGTTATTAGTCATAAATATATATATTCATGATCTTCATGTGTCAATCTCTTGAGTATAAGTCAAAGCGTAGATTTACTTCCAAGAAATATTATTTTTGCAAAATATTTTAACAATGTTAATGTTAAAATACTTAATAGAAAATATAAAAATATTAAATACTTATGTGTGTATCCAAAGAAATGTTTTCATTTATTTGGAAGAGATTTAATAATTTAAGGTAATCAGTAATCAACTGAATATTTCACAATAGAACATGATATATTTTGTATATATATGTTATTTGAAGTTCCATGCATCTGCAGGTCCTCAACAGTTATCCATTTGGCATAATATCTTGAAGCATTGCCTTCTAAGGGAATTATAGACGTACCAGATAATGTAATAGCAGTGACATTTACTGTAAAATAATTCTTGTGTATTTGTATGTGTGTGCGAACGCACGTTTATGTGTGTAATATAACTATGGTTTTTAGGCAATTACAGAAATGTGAAGAATAGAAGACAAGTTTGTGGGGTCTACTTGTGTCCATCTTCATATTGTGATCAAGATTAGTTCACAGTCTTGTGCAACACAGACATTTCTAACAGAGCTGTCTCATTGATGCTGAAATAAGATTAGCTGAAATATTAAAACAATAAAATATTGTTCTTTCCGAAAACATATTTTCATTAAAGATAATGGAAAATAGACACTGAATAATAAATACTATTTGTGGATAAAAATGATATACTGAGATCTCTTTTTGTCTTTTTCTTGCATGTTGAATGAGTTCTTTTCATAACACTTTCTACAAACAACATGCTGGACTTCATTTCCCAAGAGAGGACAAGGACTACTGCCCAAGTCACCACACCGATGAACAGAATACAATCTGACTCATGGTCCATCCAAGTCCCTGCAGAAATGACAGCTCAGCAGACCTGCTCTGAACATGCTACACTCAGGCTACAAAAATGCAGGACAACAAAAATCTACATTAGAGCATGCAGGATGAGCAGGATGACAATGGACAATGCAGCATGAAGCAAGAATAAGCTGAACTCTGCCTCTGACCACTTGTTTCCACTCAGCAAGGGAAGTACTTAACACACTGACTCCCATGACTCAATTGAACACTCCTTTGAGTCTGCCAGGATGGCAGCCCCTCACTCACCATATTGTGATTTCCCTGCTTGGGCATGCTCTCTGTTCAGCTCACTGCAGCAACACTGGAGCTACACAGCAAACAAAACTACTGGAGACAGATTCTCTTCAAAGCCAAGCCTGAAGCTGGTAGCCAGAAGGACCCTACACAACTTCTGATTGGCAGGTAGCATGGAGAAACTGATTGGCTAGTGAGGCTTGACTGACAAGAGCATCTCTCAATATGGTTACACTATGATTAAAGGCACAGCACAAAGATTCCTGATCCTGCCTCCCACCCAAGACCCAGACCTTTTCTGAACCACCAGAGATTTGCATTTCCATAGTCCTAGTCCCTGGCTATAGTAGCAGACAATGTGATCTTCCTGCTCTCCATAGGCACTTCCTCTTCATTCTCCTGGACACAATGTGTCTAGCTAGCTTATACAACCAACTATACTGTGTAGGGTCGACTAAATCCCTGTCAAGCAGGGGGAAGGGTACCCAGAATATTTACAACTAAAGAGAGATTTAAGAAAACAAAAGAAGATGTTTGTTAATTGGCTTCAACTGAGGTCTGGTGAATTGAATGGACTTTTTACCTGCTTGTCCAAGAGACTTCAGACAACCAGGAAAGAAAGCAGGAACTAGATCCAAAACAAGATAATAGGCCTTTCTCCCATCAGAAAGCTGGATTGTAGCTCCATTGCTTAAGGAGTTTTCAGGAATGAAAGTCAGTGCAAATTGTTGGGAAATGAAATAATAATAATGTATAGTCTTCATGGAAAATTTAATACATACAGAATAATAAAGCTATGAAGAATGTCTTTATAAACACCATTGTTAGCCAGCACATCTTCCTCAGTGGGCAGGTGAAATGAAACCAACAACTGTATTATTAAAGGTACACTATTTGAATAGAACTGGTAGAATGTATCTCTCCATGAATATAGGAGGTGGATTTACTAGAATTTCGCACAAATTGTGATAGAGCTAGTGAAACAATGGCTGTCTACCAATGGAGTTTTGAAGAATTTAGTTGTTGTTCAGGCTAGATATCTCAGTTGTGTGCAGTATAGAACAAAATACCATGGAAATAAGCTTTAATTCTGGTACAGGAAGGAACTTCTGTTGTACCCATTTTGTGAAACCCCTAGGGACCCCCAGTTTCCTAAGCAGACAAATTAAGATCCTTTTACTAAGGTTTAACCTGGGGCACTGCATGGCAGACAAAAGGAAATGTGGTGGCAGCTAAAAACCCACGTGCAGTAAGTTTTTATAGGAAAAAATCACAAGCAAGAAATTGGCAACTTGTGATTGAGTAGGAGGGATATGGGGCAAAGTGATTTCTTTTAAACTTTTGTTACAGACTTTGGGTGCAAGAGAAATGTCTGTTAACATAGACAGACAAATAAACAGATCAAGAGTACAGAGCACACATGAGTGAAATTATATGAACAAGTACTAACTACAGAAAAGAAAAATAGGATGGGTAGACTGGGTGTAATTTTTATACCTGTAACTCAGGCACTCAGAAGGGAGAGGCAGGTGTACTGGCCAGTGAGTTGAATACAAATCTTGTCTTTGAATTCAGGTCCAGAACAGCCAGAACTAGACTTTAAGAACCATGTCTTCAATGCAAAAATCAACAACAAAAAACAGATAGAACACACTCAGAGGATTTTACTGAGGTCTCTACAAAGAGTTATGCATTTATTACAGTTCTGTTTTCTTCTTTAAGAACATGAAGTGCCCCAATTCAAACTGTAACATGAATAAGATTTTGCTAAAAGGCACTGCACATTGTAACAGTTATAAATGGATAGATTAAAAAATTAGCAATATAAATGTTGATCAAGCATAATTCAACACAGGGCAGGAGAGATGTTATAGCAGCAAAGTGCTCTTGCTTGTTTTGCATAGAGTTGTGCTCAATTGCCCTTGCTTAATTAGGGGATGACAACTATTCCTTATTCCAACCTCAGGGTTTGTAAGACCATCATTTGGTCACTGTGAGGACCAGGTATCCATGTGATATATATCCATGCACACAGATAAACTATTCATATTCACTTAAAAATTCAAACAAAACACTACACAAAAAGGTCATGCACCTGTTATTATCCAATGACTCAGAAGGCTCAGGCAGTATGAGTGTCTTGAGTATATGCCATCCTGAGAAACAGAATGACACCCTCTGCCTAATTGTAAAGTAAAAAATATGGCTGAAAATCTGTAAAACAACATATGTTTGACATGTACAAAAACCTACATCTAAAACCCCTCACCCAATAGTATAAAAAAAAAAAAAAACTAGGAATACTGGCCCTCCTTTCATCCCAGGACGTAGGGGCCAGAATCAGAGGGATCTCTGAGCTTGAGGCTAGCCTGGCATACAGAGCTCCTTTCAGAATAGAAAGGGCTACACAGATAAACCTTGTCTTCAAAAATATACAAACAAAAAAAAATTTAAAAAAGCAGGCTACCAAATGACTTAGCACTGAATAGCAATTGATTCTTTTGTATCTTATGTGATTTTGAAAAAGATTCTATAATGATGGTGAAGGCATGATGGAACAAGAAGGAAGCAGGCTGATTACTTTCAACTACAACATAGTATACAGAAGAAAGAGGAAATGTGTTGAGACTATAGAGATGCATATCTTACCCTTAGTGAGGAATGTCATCCAGAATGTCTCTTCCTCCTCAAGGTTTCAAAAGCATTTTAAAGAAATCACCAAGAAGAGATGTGTTTCCAAATACAATACCTACTGTGGGAGGATTTTCAATCAATTACATTCTGTTTTTAGTCACTTCAGTGATTCTGATAGTCTATAACAGCACTTACATTGTTCAAATGGCCAAAGCGTCTTTTGATACTCAACATGATGTATTGACAATGACATCTTGTAAAATTAGAAGAGTTACATCTTTTGAACATACAATGGCACACAGTCCCATTCTCATTCCAAAACAGTGAAATGGAGACACAATGAAGGGAGTTTGAACCAAGAAGAGACTGAAGCACAGCAAGACAAACAACAAATCCTGTATCTCTGTCTCAGATTCAAGGGGTGTTAATTCCCAAGAGCTTAGATGGCCATTTCTCTTCAACTTTCCATGCATCTCTGTCTCTGGTTACTTCTGCACCCCATGCGCAGCTAGGTCTACATGGAAGATGCCTCATAGTTGAGGTATTTCAACATCTTGTGGTCACAATGCAACCCAGATGTGTGGAATATTATTTTAAGATGTGTTATATTTGTGTATGATGTGGAACATTTGTTTTAGTGATGGAAAGATGTGTTGCAATCTTTCATGTTGCATTTGTTTAAATCTGTGAAGCTGTGATAAGTTTTTTGTATCTAGTCTGTATAAAATACTTCTTTGGTCTAATACAAAGCTGAATGGACAACAGCTCAGCAGGAAAGGCTGGCAGTCAGATAATAAAAGGAAGAAGCAATCTGGGTGGAAAAAAGGAAGAAGCAGCAAGATAAAAAAAAAAGGACACCAGAGGCCACCCTCTAAACTAAACAGCAAGCAATGGAGTAAGAAGTAAATCTAGGTATTCAAAATAGAGAAAGATAAAAGCCAAAAGATAGATGGGATAATTTAAGGTGAGAAAAGCTGGCTAGAAACAAGCCAAGTTAATGCCAGGCAATTAAAAAAAAAGACTCTGTGCGTGTGATTTATTTTAGAACTGGGTAGCAGGCCACCAAAAGAGTAAAGTGTTAAAAAAGAGTAAAAAAAGAAACAAAACCACCAGGTCTCATCCTCACCACTTCGTGCAGTGAACCCTCCCATTCTCCTCACTTGGTTTCTGTTTCTGCCAATCATAGACGCCTGGAAAAATACTGAACTATAAGCAGAGGCTAAGAATCCATGACCTTAAATTTTGATTCTCTCTTGTTTTCCAGACCAGCACATGGTGGAGGATAATGCAAAGCTTGATTTCTTGATTTGGATGGACACTATCATGCTTGGACCACAGGTGAAGCAGGTTTTGTATGAAGTTGCTTCCTGGGACTAGAAATCATGTTGTTGCTCATTTCATACCTTGAAGCTCTAGCTAGATAGAGTCTTAAGCTTAGGGCACCTTCCTTTACCCCTAGGGCTTCCATTTTCTGTATAATGGTCATAAGGTCCTTGAAGACCCTTGCCTGTTATAGCACTTCACTGCCCTCTGAAACTACCTTTTCATTTTCAATTGTTACTGCCATAACGCAAACAATAAGAGGTCCAGCCTATATAGTTTGCCTCAAGGGTCTTTGTGAAGAGTCTACCAAACAGCGGAGGACTCTAATCTGAGGGATATTCAATGAAGCTAAGCACACTGAGTTCTTTAGTCCATTCATTTTATTCTTCTATGGTGATTCTATCTGTACCTTTACTTGTCTGCTCTCTTACTTAGCTCCTTTCGGTCCCTCCTGCTGTTCTCTCATCATTCTACCTAGTTATTTCCACCTCCGTCCTCATCTTTGTTCTTCTCCATCAGTTCTCACAGTCCTCTCAGAGAACCAGTATATATACCCACACAGTAATTCTTTGGTAAAGCAATGTGAGGCTTGAAGTTTCCAAGGTCTCAGAGAGAGGTGATAAGGACTCACACATAAAGCGATTAATTGTCAGCTTCCAATTATACCCAAAAAGGGGAATGTCTAAAGGGGAGTTCTCTGGTAGAGTCAACTAAAGATTTAGATCAATTAGGAAATTTGTGTGGTCAAACTATAATCTAGAAATGGCTAGGTAGAATGTTAGGCAATTAGAAGTCACAAGAAGTCACAAGAAAGTAAACTGCCTTTGTTGCCAGTTTTCCCACTCATCCCAGCTTCAGCTGCTCTATGATAGGGAGGGGGACATATGTTAGGTGGCTAAGCAACCTGTGTCAGAGCGTGTAGCATTTGGTTAGTGAAACACTTTCACTCAGAAATTGCTGACCAGAAAATCTGTGAATATCACCGGGCTGAGGAGGAATTAAAATCTTAACTTGCACAAGAAAGAAGCTTGGCACCTATTGCCTGCCTGGCCTGGAGGCAGTCTTCTTCATCCAGTGGGAAGCTACTGCCTTAACTCAGTATCTAGCAAATGGCTAAAACATCACCCAGGAATGTGAGTAGTAAATTTCTGAAATTAGGGTCTTGTGTAAATATTCCGAGGTGAAGGGAAGGGGTTGAAGATTTAATTGTTTGTGGTTCTTTTCTCTATCTGTGAGTGAGATGAGCTAATGTTTATCTATGAGCAGTTTTGTCCTTGGACAAACAACACAGCAGTGTGTTGTTGTCACCCTAGGTGGAATAGCCATTCCTGCTACCCTAGGTATAGGAACCTTCTCATTTCAATCATCAATCAGAAAATCTCTCACAGAAATAACACTTTCTGGCTATTATAAAGAAAGCCACTGTCAACCTAGTTGAGCAATTTTCCTTGAGGTAGGATGGAGGAGCATCATTTGGGTATATGCCCAAGCTGGATCTTGATGTACATTGACTCACATTTTCTGAGGATTGCATATATATGTCCATAGTGGCTGTACAAATTTTCACTTGTCAAAGCAGTGACTCCCCTTGCTCCATGTCCTTGCCAGCATTAGCTATAACCTGTGTTATTCATCATCCCATTCTGATAGATATAAGAAGAAATCTCAAAGATTTTTAATATGCATTTCCTTAATGGCTAAGTGTAGATGTAACCATCTTGTTAAATAAGAAACACAGAGCCAATTGCAGAGTTAAAAGCCAAGAGGTCAGAGCAATAGCTGAGAGCTGAAAACCTTACCCTTCACTGCTGCTCTGTCTTTCCTCTCTGCCAGAGACCTACTTTCTATTTCCTGTCTTTTATATAGGCTTTCTGTTCTGCCTTCTAATTGGTTGTAAACACAGCAACATGACCTCATCACTGCCTGTCTGTTCAGACCTCCAGGTCTTCTATGGTTGGTATTGAGATTAAAGGTGTGTCTCAGCATTCTGGCTGTATCCTTGAATACACTGAGATCCTGCCTAGCTCTGCCTCCCAAGTGCTTGGATTACACTCTTGCACCATTACCACCAGCTTCTGCTAGGCTTGCTTTAGCAAGGTAAGTTTATTAATATACAAATAAAATCACATTTCAGTACAAATAAAATATCACAATAGCTAAGAATGTTGAACATTTCTTCAAGTTTTGAATCAGTCAAATGTTCAGTTTTTCACATTGGCTAGAATTAATGCCATGAGCTTTCATGTTGGCCAAACTTTTTTGAACGTGATTCCATGGGCACTTGGAACTTGAAATTACTTTAATCAGTTTTGTATTGTCCCTATTCAACAATGCTCCTATTGCTTTAGGTTATTAAGTTTTGTTCATTTCCAGTGAGTGAGAGTCTGTCTGTGTGTGTGTGTGTGTGTGTGTGTGTGTGCATCTGTGTGTGTCTGTTTCTGTTTGTGTGTATAGACTCTGTATCATATGCTTCAAAAGTTACTGTGATCTTCCTGCATCTGTGTCCAGATTGCTGGTACTAAAAGAATGTACTACCACATACAGCATTAAATATAATCTTTATGGACTAAGTCTCCTCTTCTTATGGTGGCCAGGGAGAACAGGAGATTATGTCAGAATCCCTGATACTGGAGATATATATTAGTGAGTTTTATATGTACTGGTAATGGAAGAAGGAAGCTCTGAAAGAATCTTCATTGCTCTTAACAGGTAAGGCATATTCTACCCTAAGTTTTCTACTCTTGATCATGTTTCCTGTCCAGGATAGCCTAGTCAGTGTCAGACAACTGGTGCTGATTAAAAAGTACAATTCTCCTCCATTTGAGAGAATAAGGCAGGAAATAGCTCCCTAATGAATTGTCCAATATAACATGGTCAGCCAATTATCCATATATGTACAATCAACAACAATGGATGCTGCATGTTGTATTCATATATTTCAGCATACTGATTCACCCACACTTAACAAGGAAGAGTTTAGAAGTGGTTTGGAAAGGTAGTAAATCAAGAAATAAAAGGGAAAAGAGAAGTAATATTTTTAATGTAAATTTTTAAAATTTATTTTCTATTATCAGCTTGATACAGTATAAATTCTTATACTAAGAATGAAAAATTTCTTTGAGGCTTCCCCAGAAATTGAGTAAAACCAAAACATTTTGTAAACCAGAGTCATCATGGGTTCCTCCCTGCTATGTAGCCTCCCTGGTTCTGTGGGTTGCAATCTGGTTGTTCTTTGCTTAATATCTAGAATCTACTTATGAGTGAGTACATCCCATGTATGTCCTCCTGGATTTGGCTTACCTCCCTCAGGATGATATTTCCAAATTCCATTCATTTGCCTGAAAACCTCATGATGTCATTGTTTTTCTCTGCTGAGTTGTACTCCATTATGTACATGTACCTCATTTTCTTAATCCATTCTTCAGTTGACAGGCATCTAGATTTATTCCAGGTTCTAGATACATAGTGCTGCTATGAACATAGTTAAGCATGCATCTTTGTGGTAGGATTGATCAACCCTTGGGTATATGCCCAAGAGTGGTATGGCTGGGTATTGAGCTAGATCGATTCCCAATTTTCTGAGAAACCGCCATACTGATTTCCACAGTGGTTGTACAAGTTTGCATTCCCACCCACAATGGAGGAGTGTTCCCTTTGCTCCACATCCTCTCCAACATAGACTGTCATTAGTGTTTATGATAAAAGCCATTCTGACAGGTGTAAGATGGTATCTCAGAGTCATTTTGATTTTTATGTCTCTGATGATTAAGGAAGTTGAGCATTTCTTTAGGTGTCTTTCAGCCTTTTGTGATTCTTCTTTCGATAATTCTCTGCACAGAACGGCATCCTGGGAAATGACCTCACAGGCATGATGGAAATAGACACTACACAGAACAGCATCCTGGAAAATGACCTCACAGGAATGATGGAAATAGACACTGCAGAGAACGGCATCCTGGGAAATGACCTCGCAGGCATGATGGAAATAGACAGACACTACAAAGAATGGTATCCTGGGAAATGACCTCACAGGGATGATGGAAATACACACTGCACAGAGAGGCATCCTGGGAAATGACCTCACAGGCATGAAGGAAATAGACACTACACAGAGAGGGATCCTGGGAAATGACCTCACACGGATGATAGAAATAGACAGTGCACAGAGAGGCATCCTGGGAAATGACCTCAGAGTCATGATGGAAATAGACAGACACTACAAAGAATGGCATCCTGGGAAATGACCTACAGGCATGATGAAAATAGAAAGACACTACACATAGAGGCATCCTGGGAAATGATATCAGAGGCATGATGGAAATAGACAGACACTGCACAGAACGGCATCCTGGGAAATGACCTCACAGGCATGATGGAAATAGACACTACACAGAACGGCATCCTGGGAAGTGACCTCACAGGCATGATGGAAAGAGACACTGCACAGAACGGCTTCCTGGGAAATAACCTCACAGACATGATGGAAATAGACACTGCACAGAGAAGCATTCTGGGAAATGACCTCACAGGCATGATGTAAATAGACACTACACAGAACGGCATCATGGGAAATGACCTCACAGGCATGATGTAAGGAGACACTGCACAGAACAGCATCCTGGGAAATGACCTCAGACACATGATGGAAATAGACACTACAGAGAACGGCATCCTGGGAAATGACCTCACAGGCAAGATGGAAATAGACACTGCACAGAACGGCATCCTAAGAAATGACCTCACACGCATGATGGAAACAGACACTGCACAGAACGGCATCCTGGGAAATGACCTCACAGGCATGATGGAAATAGACAGACACTGCACAGAACGGCATCCTGGGAAATGACCTCGCAGGCATGATGGAAATAGACACTGCACAGAAAAGCATCCTGGGAAATTTAGTTTTTAATAGAGACACTACAGAGAAAGGCAACCTGGGAAATGTAGTTTTCAATAGAGAGACACTACAGAGAAAGGCATCCTGGGAAATGTAGTCTTTAATAGAGAGACACTACACAGAGAGGCATCCTGGGAAATGACCTCACAGGCATGATGGGTATATACAGACACTACACAGAACGGCATCCTGGGAAATGACCTCACAGGCATGATGGAAATAGACACTGAACAGAATGGCATCCTGTGAAATGACCTCACAGGCATGATGGAAATAGACAGACACTGCACAGAGAGGCATCCTGGGAAATGACCTCACAGACATAATGGAAATAGACAGACACGGCACAGAACGGAATCCTGGGAAATGACATCACAGACATGATGGAAACAGACACTGCACAGAACGGCATCCTGGGAAATGACCTCACAGGCATGACGGAAGCAGACACTGCACAGAACAGCATCCTGGGAAATGACCTGACTTGCATGATGGAAATAGACACTGCACAGAACGGCATCCAGGTAAATGACCTCACAGGCATGATGGAAATAGACACTACACAGAACGGCATCCTGGGAAATGACCTCACAGGCATGATGGAAATAGACACTACACAGAACGGCATCCTGGGAAATGAACTCACAGGCATGATGGAAATAGACACTGCACAGAATGCCATCCAGGAAAATGACCTCAGACACATGATGGAAATAGACACTACACAGAACAGCATCCTGGGTAATGACCTCATAGGCATTATGGAAATAGACACTGCACAGAACGGCATCCTGGGAAATGACCTCACAGGCATGATGGAAATAGACACTGAATAGAGCGGCATCCTGGGAAATGTAGTTTTTAATAGAGACACTACAGACAAAGGTATCCTGGGAAATGTAGTTTTTAATAGAGAGACCCTACAGAGAAAGGCATCCTGGTATTGTAGTCTTTAATAGAGAGAAACTACACAGAAAGGCATCCTGGGAAATGACGTTACAGGCATGATGGAAATAGACAGACACTACACAGAAGGGCATCCTGGGAAATGACCTCACAGGCATGATGGAAATAGACACTGCACAGAACGGCATCCTGGGAAATGACCTCACAAGCATGATGGAAATAGACACTGCACAGACAGCCATCCTGGGAAATGACCTCACAGGCATAATGGAAATAGCCACTACACAGAACGGCAACCTGGGAAATGACCTCACAGGCATGATGTAAATAGACACTGCACAGAACGGCATCCAGGGAAATGACCTCACAGGCATGATGGAAATGGACACTACACAGAACGGTATCCTGGGAAATGACCTCACAGGCATGATGGAAGTAGACACTGCACAGAACGGCATCCTGGCAAATGACCCCACAGACATGTGGAAAATAGACACTGAACAGTACGGCAAACTGGGAAATGTAGTTTTTAATAGAGACACTACAGAGAAATGCATCCTGGAAAATGTAGTTTTTAATAGAGAGACACTACATAGAAAGGCATACTGGTAAATGTAGTCCTTAATAGAGAGACACTGCACTGAGAGGCATCCTGGGAAATGACCTCACAGGCATGATGGGTATATACAGACACTACACAGAACGGCATCCTGGGACATGACCTCAGAGGCATGATGGAAATGGACACTGCACAGAACGTTATCCTGGGAAATGACCTCACAGGCAATATGGAAATAGAAACTGCACCGAGAGGCATCCTGGGAAATGACCTCAGAGGCATGGTGGTAATAGACACTGCACAGAACGGCATCCTGGGAAATGACCTCACAGGCATAATGAAAAAGACACTGCTCAGAGAGGCATCCTGGGAAAGGACCTCACAGGCATGATGGAAATAGACACTACACAGAACGGCATCCTGAGAAATGACCTCACAGGCATGATGGTAATAGACACTGCACCGAACGGCATCCTGGGTAATGACCTCACAGGCATGATGGAAATAGACAGTGCACAGAATGGCATCCAGGGAAATGACCTCACAGGCATGATGGAAATAGACACTGCTCAGAGAGGCATCCTGGGAAAGGACCTCAGAGTCATGATGGAAATAGACACTACAAAGAACGGCATCCTGGGAAATGACCTCACAGGCATGATGGAAATAGACACTGCACCGAACGGCTTCCTGGGTAATGACCTCACAAGCATGATAGAAATAGACAGTGCACAGAACGGCATCCAGGGAAATGACCTCACAGGCATGATGGAAATAGACACTGCTCAGAGAGGCATCCTGGGAAAGGACCTCACAGGCATGATGGAAATAGACACTACACAGAACGGCATCCTGGGAAATGACCTCACAGGCATGATTGAAATAGACACTGCACCGAACGGCATCGTGGGTAATGACCTCACAGGCATGATGGAAATAGACAGTGCACAGAACGGCATCCAGGGAAATGACCTCACAGGCATGATGGAAATGGACACTGCACAGAACGGCATCCTGGGCAATGAACTCACAGGCATGATGGAAATAGACAGACACTGCACAAAACTGCATCCTGGGAAATGACCTCACAGGCATGATGGAAATAGACACTGAACAGAATGGCATCCTGTGAAATGACCTCACAGGCATGATGGAAATAGAGAGACACGGCACAGATCGGAATCCTGGGAAATGACATCACAGACATGATGGAAACAGACACTGCACAGAACGGCATCCTGGGAAATGACCTGACCTGCATGATGGAAATAGACACTGCACAGAGAGGCATCATGGTAAATGACTTCACAGGCATGATGGAAATAGACCCTGCATAGAGAGGCATCCTGGGAAATGACCTCACAGGCATGATGGAAATTGACACTGCACAGAACGGCATCCTGGGAAATGACCTCACAGGCATGATGGAAATAGACACTGAATAGAGCGGCATCCTGGGAAATGTAGTTTTTAATAGAGACACTACAGACAAAGGTATCCTGGGAAATGTAGTTTTTAATAGAGAGACCCTACAGAGAAAGGCATCCTGGTATTGTAGTCTTTAACAGAGAGAAACTACACAGAGAGGAATCCTGGGAAATGACCTTACAGGCATGATGGAAATAGACAGACACTACACAGAAGGGCATCCTGGGAAATGACCTCACAGGCATGATGGAAATAGACACTACACAGAACGGCATCCTGGGTAATGACCTCATAGGCATGATGGAAATAGAAACTACACAGAGAGGCATCCTGGGAAATGACCTCAGAGGCATGATGGAAATAGACACTGCACAGAGAGGCATCCTGGGAAATGACCTCACAGGCTTGATTGAAATAGACGCTGCAAAGAACGGCATCCTGGGAAATGACCTCACAGGCATGATGGCAACAAACACTACACAGAACGGCATCCTGGAAAATGACCTCACTGGCATGATGGAAATAGACACTGCACAGAATGGCATCCTATGAAATGAACTCACAGGCATGATGGAAATAGACACTACACAGAACGGCATCCTGGGAAATGATCATAGACATGATGGAAATAGACACTGCACAGAGAGGCATCCTGGGAAATGACCTCAGAGACATGATGGAAATAGACACTGCACAGAGAGGCATCCTGGGAAATGACCTCAAAGGCATGTTGGAAATAGACAGACACTACACAGAACGGCATCCTGGGAAATAACCTCACAGGCATGTTGGAAATAGACAGACACTACACAGAACAGCATCCTGGGAAATGACCTCACAGGCATGATGGAAATAGACACTACACAGAGAGACATCCTGGGAAAGGACCACACAAGCATGATGGAAATAGACACTGCACAGAATGGCATCCTGGGAAATGACCTCAAAGTCATGATGGAAATAGACACTGCACAGAGAGGCATCCTGGGAAATGACCTCACAGGCAAGATGGAAAAGACACTACACAGAACAGCATCCTGGGAAATGACCTCACAGGCATGATGGAAGTAGACACTGCACAGAACGGCTTCCAGGGAAGTGACCTCAAAGGCATGATGTAAATGGACACTATACAGAACGGCACCCTAGGCAATGAACTCAGATTCATGATGGAAACAGACACTGCACAGAACGGCATCCTGTGAAATGACCTCACAGACATGATGGAAATAGACACTACACAGAACGGCATCCTGGGTAATGACCTCACAGTCATGATGGAAATAGACACTACACAGAACGGCATCCTGGGAAATAACCTCAAAGGCATGATGGAAATAGACACTGCACAGCGAGGCATCATGGGAAATGACCTCATAGTCATGATGGAAATAGATACTACACAGAGAAGCATCCTGGGAAATGACCTCACAGGCATGATGGAAATAGACACTGCACAGAGAGGCATGCTGGGAAATGAACTCACCGGCATGATGGAAATAGACAGAGACTATATAGAACGGCACTCTGGAAATGACCTCACAGGCATGATGGAAACAGACACTGCACAGAACGGCATCCTGGGAAATGACCTCACAGGCATGATGGAAATAGACACTACACAGAGAGGCATCCAGGGAAATGACCTCACAGGCATGATAGAAATAGACACTGCACAGAACAGCATCCTGGGAAATGACCTCACAAGCATGATGGAAATAGACACTGCACAGACAGCCATCCTGGGAAATGGCCTGTCAGGCATGATGTAAATAGACACTGCACAGAACGGCATCCAGGGATATGACCTCACAGGCATGATGGAAATGGACACTGCAGAGAACAGCATCCTGGGAAATGACCTCACAGGAATGATGGAAATAGACACGGCAGAGAACGACATCCTGGGAAATGACCTCGCAGGCATGATGGAAATAGACAGACACTACAAAGAATTGTATCCTGGGAAATGACCTCACAGGGATGATGGAAATACACACTGCACAGAGAGGCATCCTGGGAAATGACCTCACAGGCATGATGGAAATAGACACTTCACAGAGAGGGATCCTGGGAAATGACCTCACATGGATGATAGAAATAGACAGTGCACAGAGAGGCATCCTGGGAAATGACCTCAGAGTCAAGATGGAAATAGACAGACACTACAAAGAATGGCATCCTGGGAAATGACCTACAGGCATGATGAAAATAGAAAGACACTACACATAGAGGCATCCTGGGAAATGATATCAGAGGCATGATGGAAATAGACACTACACAGAACGGCATCCTGGGAAATGTAGTCTTTAATAGAGAGACACTACACAGAGAGGCATCCTGGGAAATGACCTCACAGGCATGATGGAAATAGACACTACACAGAACGGCATCCTGGGAAGTGACCTCACAGGCATGATGGAAGGAGACACTGCACAGAACGGCATCCTGGGAAATGACCTCACAGACATGATGGAAATAGACACTGCACAGAGAAGCATTCTGGGAAATGACCTCACGGGCATGATGTAAATAGACACTACACAGAACGGCATCATGGGAAATGACCTCACAGGCATGATGTAAGGAGACACTGCACAGAACAGCATCCTGGGAAATGACCTCAGAGACATGATGGAAATAGACACTACAGAGAACGGCATCCTGGGAAATGACCTCACAGGCAAGATGGAAATAGACACTGCACAGAACGGCATCCTAAGAAATGACCTCACAGGCATGATGGAAACAGACACTGCACAGAACGGCATCCTGGGAAATGACCTCACAGGCATGATGGAAATAGACAGACACTGCACAGAACGGCATCCTGGGAAATGACCTCGCAGGCATGATGGAAATAGACACTGCACAGAAAAGCATCCTGGGAAATTTAGTTTTTAATAGAGACACTACAGAGAAAGGCATCCTGGGAAATGTAGTTTTCAATAGAGAGACACTACAGAGAAAGGCATCCTGGGAAATGTAGTCTTTAATAGAGAGACACTACACAGAGAGGCATCCTGGGAAATGACCTCACAGGCATGATGGGTATATACAGACACTACACAGAACGGCATCCTGGGAAATGACCTCACAGGCATGATGGAAATAGACACTGAACAGAATGGCATCCTGTGAAATGACCTCACAGGCATGATGGAAATAGACAGACACTGCACAGAGAGGCATCCTGGGAAATGACCTCACAGACATAATGGAAATAGAGAGACACGGCACAGAACGGCATCCTGGGAAATGACCTCACAGGCATGACGGAAGCAGACACTGCACAGAACAGCATCCTGGGAAATGACCTGACTTGCATGATGGAAATAGACACTGCACAGAACGGCATCCAGGGAAATGACCTCACAGGCATGATGGAAATAGACACTACACAGAACGGCATCCTGGGAAATGACCTCACAGGCATGATGGAAATAGACACTACACACAACAGCATCCTAGGAAATGAACTCACAGGCATGATGGAAATAGACACTGCACAGAATGCCATCCAGGAAAATGACCTCAGACACATGATGGAAATAGACACTACACAGAACAGCATCCTGGGTAATGACCTCATAGGCATTATGGAAATAGACACTGCACAGAACGGCATCCTGGGAAATGACCTCACAGGCATGATGGAAATAGACACTGAATAGAACGGCATCCTGGGAAAAGTAGTTTTTAATAGAGACACTACAGACAAAGGTATCCTGGGAAATGTAGTTTTTAATAGAGAGACCCTACAGAGAAAGGCATCCTGGTATTGTAGTCTTTAATAGAGAGAAACTACACAGAAAGGCATCCTGGGAAATGACGTTACAGGCATGATGGAAATAGACAGACACTACACAGAAGGGCATCCTGGGAAATGACCTCACAGGCATGATGGAAATAGACACTGCACAGAACGGCATCCTGGGAAATGACCTCACAAGCATGATGGAAATAGACACTGCACAGAGAGGCATCCTGGTAAATGACTTCACAGGCATGATGGAAATAGACCCTGCATAGAGAGGCATCCTGGGAAATGACCTCACAGGCATGATGGAAATAGACACTGCACAGAACGGCATCCTGGGAAATGACCTCACAGGCATGATGGAAATAGACACTGAATAGAGCAGCATCCTGGGAAATGTAGTTTTTAATAGAGACACTACAGACAAAGGTATCCTGGGAAATGTAGTTTTTAATAGAGAGACCCTACAGAGAAAGGCATCCTGGTATTGTAGTCTTTAACAGAGAGAAACTACACAGAGAGGAATCCTGGGAAATGACCTTACAGGCATGATGGAAATAGACAGACACTACACAGAAGGGCATCCTGGGAAATGACCTCACAGGCATGATGGAAATAGACACTGCACAGAACGGCATCCTGGAAATGACCTGACAGGCATGATGGAAATAGTCACTGCACAGAACGGCATCCTGGTAAATGACCTCACAGGCATGATGGAAATAGACACTACACAGAACGGCATCCTGGGTAATGACCTCATAGGCATGATGGAAATAGAAACTACACAGAGAGGCATCCTGGGAAATGACCTCAGAGGCATGATGGAAATAGACACTGCACAGAGAGGCATCCTGGGAAATGACCTCACAGGCTTGATTGAAATAGACGCTGCAAAGAACGGCATCCTGGGAAATGACCTCACAGGCATGATGGCAACAAACACTACACAGAACGACATCCTGGAAAATGACCTCACTGGCATGATGGAAATAGACACTGCACAGAATGGCATCCTATGAAATGAACTCACAGGCATGATGGAAATAGACACTACACAGAACGGCATCCTGGGAAATAATCATAGACATGATGGAAATAGACACTGCACAGAGAGGCATCCTGGGAAATGACCTCAGAGACATGATGGAAATAGACACTGCACAGAGAGGCATCCTGGGAAATGACCTCAAAGGCATGTTGGAAATAGACAGACACTACACAGAACGGCATCCTGGGAAATAACCTCACAGGCATGTTGGAAATAGACAGACACTACACAGAACAGCATCCTGGGAAACGACCTCACAGGCATGATGGAAATAGACACTACACAGAGAGACATCCTGGGAAATGACCTCACAGGCATGATGGAAATAGACACTGCACAGAATGGCATCCTGGGAAATGACCTCAAAGTCATGATGGAAATAGACACTGCACAGAGAGGCATCCTGGGAAATGACCTCACAGGCAAGATGGAAAAGACACTACACAGAACAGCATCCTGGGAAATGACCTCACAGGCATGATGGAAGTAGACACTGCACAGAACGGCTTCCAGGGAAGTGACCTCAAAGGCATGATGTAAATGGACACTATACAGAACGGCACCCTAGGCAATGAACTCAGATTCATGATGGAAACAGACACTGCACAGAACGGCATCCTGTGAAATGACCTCACAGACATGATGGAAATAGACACTACACAGAACGGCATCCTGGGTAATGACCTCACAGTCATGATGGAAATAGACACTACACAGAACGGCATCCTGGGAAATAACCTCAAAGGCATGATGGAAATAGACACTGCACAGCGAGGCATCATGGGAAATGACCTCATAGTCATGATGGAAATAGATACTACACAGAGAAGCATCCTGGGAAATGACCTCACAGGCATGATAGAAATAGACACTGCACAGAGAGGCATCCTGGGAAATGAACTCACCGGCATGATGGAAATAGACAGAGACTATATAGAACGGCACTCTGGAAATGACCTCACAGGCATGATGGAAACAGACACTGCACAGAACGGCATCCTGGGAAATGACCTCACAGGCATGATGGAAATAGACACTACACAGAGAGGCATCCAGGGAAATGACCTCACAGGCATGATAGAAATAGACACTGCACAGAACGGCATCCTGGGAAATGACCTCACAAGCATGATGGAAATAGACACTGCACAGACAGCCATCCTGGGAAATGGCCTGTCAGGCATGATGTAAATAGACACTGCACAGAACGGCATCCAGGGATATGACCTCACAGGCATGATGGAAATGGACACTGCAGAGAACAGCATCCTGGGAAATGACCTCACAGGAATGATGGAAATAGACACGGCAGAGAACGACATCCTGGGAAATGACCTCGCAGGCATGATGGAAATAGACAGACACTACAAAGAATTATATCCTGGGAAATGACCTCACAGGGATGATGGAAATACACACTGCACAGAGAGGCATCCTGGGAAATGACCTCACAGGCATGATGGAAATAGACACTTCACAGAGAGGGATCCTGGGAAATGACCTCACATGGATGATAGAAATAGACAGTGCACAGAGAGGCATCCTGGGAAATGACCTCAGAGTCAAGATGGAAATAGACAGACACTACAAAGAATGGCATCCTGGGAAATGACCTACAGGCATGATGAAAATAGAAAGACACTACACATAGAGGCATCCTGGGAAATGATATCAGAGGCATGATGGAAATAGACACTACACAGAACGGCATCCTGGGAAATGTAGTCTTTAATAGAGAGACACTACACAGAGAGGCATCCTGGGAAATGATATCAGAGGCATGATGGAAATAGACAGACACTGCACAGAACGGCATCCTGGGAAATGACCTCACAGGCATGATGGAAATAGACACTACACAGAACGGCATCCTGGGAAGTGACCTCACAGGCATGATGGAAGGAGACACTGCAAAGAACGGCATCCTGGGAAATGACCTCACAGACATGATGGAAATAGACACTGCACAGAGAAGCATTCTGGGAAATGACCTCACAGGCATGATGTAAATAGACACTACACAGAACGGCATCATGGGAAATGACCTCACAGGCATGATGTAAGGAGACACTGCACAGAACAGCATCCTGGGAAATGACCTCAGAGACATGATGGAAATAGACACTACAGAGAACGGCATCCTGGGAAATGACCTCACAGGCAAGATGGAAATAGACACTGCACAGAACGGCATCCTAAGAAATGACCTCACACGCATGATGGAAACAGACACTGCACAGAACGGCATCCTGGGAAATGACCTCACAGGCATGATGGAAATAGACAGACACTGCACAGAACGGCATCCTGGGAAATGACCTCGCAGGCATGATGGAAATAGACACTGCACAGAAAAGCATCCTGGGAAATTTAGTTTTTAATAGAGACACTACAGAGAAAGGCATCCTGGGAAATGTAGTTTTCAATAGAGAGACACTACAGAGAAAGGCATCCTGGGAAACGTAGTCTTTAATAGAGAGACACTACACAGAGAGGCATCCTGGGAAATGACCTCACAGGCATGATGGGTATATACAGACACTACACAGAACGGCATCCTGGGAAATGACCTCACAGGCATGATGGAAATAGACACTGAACAGAATGGCATCCTGTGAAATGACCTCACAGGCATGATGGAAATAGACAGACACTGCACAGAGAGGCATCCTGGGAAATGACCTCACAGACATAATGGAAATAGACAGACACGGCACAGAACGGAATCCTGGGAAATGACATCACAGACATGATGGAAACAGACACTGCACAGAACGGCATCCTGGGAAATGACCTCACAGGCATGACGGAAGCAGACACTGCACAGAACAGCATCCTGGGAAATGACCTGACTTGCATGATGGAAATAGACACTGCACAGAACGGCATCCAGGGAAATGACCTCACAGGCATGATGGAAATAGACACTACACAGAACGGCATCCTGGGAAATGACCTCACAGGCATGATGGAAATAGACACTACACACAACAGCATCCTAGGAAATGAACTCACAGGCATGATGGAAATAGACACTGCACAGAATGCCATCCAGGAAAATGACCTCAGACACATGATGGAAATAGACACTACACAGAACAGCATCCTGGGTAATGACCTCATAGGCATTATGGAAATAGACACTGCACAGAACGGCATCCTGGGAAATGACCTCACAGGCATGATGGAAATAGACACTGAATAGAACGGCATCCTGGGAAATGTAGTTTTTAATAGAGACACTACAGACAAAGGTATCCTGGGAAATGTAGTTTTTAATAGAGAGACCCTACAGAGAAAGGCATCCTGGTATTGTAGTCTTTAATAGAGAGAAACTACACAGAAAGGCATCCTGGGAAATGACGTTACAGGCATGATGGAAATAGACAGACACTACACAGAAGGGCATCCTGGGAAATGACCTCACAGGCATGATGGAAATAGACACTGCACAGAACGGCATCCTGGGAAATGACCTCACAAGCATGATGGAAATAGACACTGCACAGACAGCCATCATGGGAAATGACCTCACAGGCATAATGGAAATAGCCACTACACAGAACGGCAACCTGGGAAATGACCTCACAGGCATGATGTAAATAGACACTGCACAGAACGGCATCCAGGGAAATGACCTCACAGGCATGATGGTAATAGACACTGCACCGAACGGCATCCTGGGTAATGACCTCACAGGCATGATGGAAATAGACAGTGCACAGAACAGCATCCAGGGAAATGACCTCACAGGCATGATGGAAATAGACACTGCTCAGAGAGGCATCCTGGGAAAGGACCTCAGAGGCATGATGGAAATAGACACTACAAGAACGGCATCCTGGGAAATGACCTCACAGGCAATATGGAAATAGAAACTGCACCGAGAGGCATCCTGGGAAATGACCTCACAAGCATGATGGAAATAGACACTGCACAGACAGCCATCCTGGGAAATGGCCTCTCAGGCATGATGTAAATAGACACTGCACAGAACGGCATCCAGGGAAATGACCTCACAGGCATGATGGAAATGGACACTGCAGAGAACAGCATCCTGGGAAATGACCTCAAAGGAATGATGGAAATAGACACTGCAGAGAAAGGCATCCTGGGAAATGACCTCGCAGGCATGATGGAAATAGACAGACAATACAAAGAATGGTATCCTGGGAAATGACCTCACACGGATGATGGAAATACACACTGCACAGAGAGGCATCCTGGGAAATGACCTCACAGGCATGATGGAAATAGACACTTCACAGAGAGGGATCCTGGGAAATGACCTCACATGGATGATAGAAATAGACAGTGCACAGAGAGGCATCCTGGGAAATGACCTCAGAGTCAAGATGGAAATAGACAGACACTACAAAGAATGGCATCCTGGGAAATGACCTACAGGCATGATGAAAATAGAAAGACACTACACATAGAGGCATCCTGGGAAATGATATCAGAGGCATGATGGAAATAGACAGACACTGCACAGAACGGCATCCTGGGAAATGACCTCACAGGCATGATGAAAATAGACACTACACAGAACGGCATCCTGGGAAGTGACCTCACAGGTATGATGGAAGGAGACACTGCACAGAACGGCATCCTGGGAAATGACCTCACAGACATGATGGAAATAGACACTGCACAGAGAAGCATTCTGGGAAATGACCTCACAGGCATGATGTAAGTAGACACTACACAGAAGGGCATCATGGGAAATGACCTCACAGGCATGATGTAAGGAGACACTGCACAGAACAGCATCCTGGGAAATGACCTCAGAGACATGATGGAAATAGACACTACAGAGAACGGCATCCTGGGAAATGACCTCACAGGCAAGATGGAAATAGACACTGCACAGAACGGTATCCTAAGAAATGACCTCACACGCATGATGGAAACAGACACTGCACAGAACGGCATCCTGGGAAATGACCTCACAGGCATGATGGAAATAGACAGACACTGCACAGAACGGCATCCTGGGAAATGACCTCGCAGGCATGATGGAAATAGACACTGCACAGAAAAGCATCCTGGGAAATTTAGTTTTTAATAGAGACACTACAGAGAAAGGCATCCTGGGAAATGTAGTTTTCAATAGAGAGACACTACACAGAAAGGCATCCTGGGAAATGTAGTCTTTAATAGAGAGACACTACACAGAGAGGCATCCTGGGAAATGAACTCACAGGCATGATGGGTATATACAGACACTACACAGAACGGCATCCTGGGAAATGACCTCACAGGCATGATGGAAATAGACACTGAACAGAATGGCATCCTGTGAAATGACCTCACAGGCATGATGGAAATAGACAGACACTGCACAGAGAGGCATCCTGGGAAATGACCTCACAGACATAATGGAAATAGACAGACACGGCACAGAACGGCATCCAGGGAAATGACATCACAGACATGATGGAAATAGACACTACACAGAACGGCATCCTGGGAAATGACCTCACAGGCATGATGGAAATAGACACTACACACAACAGCATCCTAGGAAATGAACTCACAGGCATGATGGAAATAGACACTGCACAGAATGCCATCCAGGAAAATGACCTCAGACACATGATGGAAATAGACACTACACAGTACAGCATCCTGGGTAATGACCTCATAGGCATTATGGAAATAGACACTGCACAGAACGGCATCCTGGGAAATGACCTCACAGGCATGATGGAAATAGACACTGAATAGAACGGCATCCTGGGAAATGTAGTTTTTAATAGAGACACTACAGACAAAGGTATCCTGGGAAATGTAGTTTTTAATAGAGAGACCCTACAGAGAAAGGCATCCTGGTATTGTAGTCTTTAATAGAGAGAAACTACACAGAAAAGCATCCTGGGAAATGACGTTACAGGCATGATGGAAATACACAGACACTACACAGAAGGGCATCCTGGGAAATGACCTCACAGGCATGATGGAAATAGACACTGCACAGAACGGAATCCTGGGAAATGACCTCACAAGCATGATGGAAATAGACACTGCACAGACAGCCATCATGGGAAATGACCTCACAGGCATAATGGAAATAGCCACTACACAGAACGGCAACCTGGGAAATGACCTCACAGGCATGATGTAAATAGACACTGCACAGAACGGCATCCAGGGAAATGACCTCACAGGCATGATGGAAATGGACACTACACAGAACGGCATCCTGGGAAATGACCTCACAGGAATGATGGAAGTAGACACTGCACAGAACGGCATCCCGGCAAATGACCCCACAGACATGTGGAAAATAGACACTGAACAGTACGTCATCCTGGGAAATGTAGTTTTTAATAGAGACACTACAGAGAAGTGCATCCTGGAAAATGTAGTTTTTAATAGAGAGACACTACATAGAAAGGCATACTGGTAAATGTAGTCCTTAATAGAGAGACACTGCACTGAGAGGCATCCTGGGAAATGACCTCACAGGCATGATGGGTATATACAGACACTACACAGAACGTCATCCTGGGACATGACCTCAGAGGCATGATGGAAATGGACACTGCACAGAACGTTATCCTGGGAAATGACCTCACAGGCAATATGGAAATAGAAACTGCACCGAGAGGCATCCTGGGAAATGACCTCACAGGCATGATGGTAAAAGACACTGCACCGAACGGCATCCTGGGTAATGACCTCACAGGCATGATGGAAATAGACAGTGCACAGAACGGCATCCAGGGAAATGACCTCACAGGCATGATGGAAATAGACACTGCTCAGAGAGGAGTCCTGGGAAAGGACCTCAGAGGCATGATGGAAATAGACATTACAAAGAACGGCATCCTGGGAAATGACCTCACAGGCATGTTGGAAATAGACACTGCACCGAACGGCTTCCTGGGTAATGACCTCACAAGCATGATAGAAATAGACAGTGCACAGAACGGCATCCAGGGAAATGACCTCACAGGCATGATGGAAATAGACACTGCTCAGAGAGGCATCCTGGGAAAGGACCTCACAGGCATGATGGAAATAGACACTACACAGAACGGCATCCTGGGAAATGACCTCACAGGCATGATGGAAATAGACACTGCACCGAACGGCATCGTGGGTAATGACCTCACAGGCATGATGGAAATAGACAGTGCACAGAACGGCATCCAGGGAAATGACCTCACAGGCATGATGGAAATAGAAACTACACTGAACGGCATCCTGGGAAATGACCTCACAGGCATGATGGAAATGGACACTGCACAGAACGGCATCCTGGAGAATGACCTCACAGGCATGATGGAAATAGACAGACACTGCACAGAACTGCATCCTGGGAAATGACCTCACAGGCATGATGGAAATAGACACTGAACAGAATGGCATCCTGTGAAATGACCTCACAGGCATGATGGAAATAGAGAGACACGGCACAGATCGGAATCCTGGGAAATGACATCACAGACATGATGGAAACAGACACTGCACAGAACGGCATCCTGGGAAATGACCTGACCTGCATGATGGAAATAGACACTACACAGAGAGCCATCCTGGTAAATGACTTCACAGGCATGATGGAAATAGAGCCTGCATAGAGAGGCATCCTGGGAAATGACCTCACAGGCATGATGGAAATAGACACTGCACAGAACGGCATCCAGGGAAATGACAGCACAGGCATGATGGAAATAGACACTACACAGAATGGCATCCTGGGAAATGACCTCACAGGCATGATGGAAATAGACACTACACACAACAGCATCCTGGGAAATGACCTCACAGGCATGATGGAAATAGACACTGCACAGAACGCCATCCAGGAAAATGACCTCAGACACATGATGGAAATAGACACTACACAGAACAGCATCCTGGGTAATGACCTCATAGGCATTATGGAAATAGACACTGCACAGAACGGCATCCTGGGAAATGACCTCACAGGCATGATGGAAATAGACACTGAATAGAGCGGCATCCTGGGAAATGTAGTTTTTAATAGAGACACTAGAGACAAAGGTATCCTGGGAAATGTAGTTTTTAATAGAGAGACCCGACAGAGAAAGGCATCCTGGTATTGTAGACTTTAATAGAGAGAAACTACACAGAGAGGAATCCTGGGAAATGACCTTACAGGCATGATGGAAATAGACAGACACTACACAGAAGGGAATCCTGGGAAATGACCTCACAGGCATGATGGAAATAGACACTGCACAGAATGGCATCCTGGAAATGACCTGACAGGCATGATGGAAATAGGCACTGCACAGAACGGCATCCTGGTAAATGACCTCACAGGCATGATGGAAATAGACACTACACAGAACGGCATCCTGGGTAATGACCTCATAGGCATGATGGAAATAGAAACTACACAGAGAGGCTTCCTGGGAAATGACCTCAGAGGCATGATGGAAATAGACACTGCACAGAGAGGCATCCTGGGAAATGACCTCAGAGGCTTGATGGAAATAGACGCTGCAAAGAACGGCATCCTGGGAAATGACCTCACAGGCATGATGGCAACAAACACTACACAGAACGGCATCCTGGAAAATGACCTCTCTGGCATGATGGAAATAGACACTGCACAGAACGGCATCCTGCAGAATGATCTCACATGCATGAAGGAAATAGACAGACACTGCACAGAATGGCATCCTATGAAATGAACTCACAGGCATGATGGAAATCGACACTACACAGAACGGCATCCTGGGAAATGATCATAGACATGATGGAAATAGACACTGCACAGAGAGGCATCCTGGGAAAGGACCTCACAGGCATGATGGAAATAGACAGACACTGCACAGAGAGGCATCCTGGGAAATGACCTCACAGGCATGTTGGAAATAGACAGACACTACACAGAACGGCATCCTGGGAAATGACCTCACAGGCATGTTGGAAATAGACAGACACTACACAGAACAGCAGCCTGGGAAATGACCACACAGGCATGATGGAAATAGACACTACACAGAGAGACATCCTGGGAAATGACCTCACAGGCATGATGGAAATAGACACTGCACAGAATGGCATCCTGGGAAATGACCTCAAAGTCATGATGGAAATAGACACTGCACAGAGAGGCATCCTGGGAAATGACCTCACAGGCAAGATGGAAAAGACACTACACAGAACAGCATCCTGGGAAATGACCTCACAGGCATTATGGAAGTAGACACTGCACAGAACGGCTTCCAGGGAAGTGACCTCAAAGGCATGATGGAAATGGACACTATAAAGAACGGCACCCTGGGAAATGAGCTCAGACTCATGATGGAAACAGACACTGCACAGAACGGCATCCTGTGAAATGACCTCACAGACATGAAGGAAATAGACACTACAGAGAACGGCATCCTGGGTAATGACCTCACAGTCATGATGGAAATAGACACTACACAGAACGGCATCCTGGGAAATAACCTCAAAGGCATGATGGAAATAGACACTGCACAGCGAGGCATTAAGGGAAAATGACCTCATAGTCATGATGGAAATAGATACTACACAGAGAGGCATCCTGGGAAATGACCTCACAGGCATGATGGAAATAGACAGTGCACAGAACGGCATCCAGGGAAATGACCTCACAGGCATGATGGAAATAGAATCTACACTGAACGGCATCCTGGGAAATGACCTCACAGGCATAATGGAAATGGACACTGCACAGAACGGCATCCTGGGCAATGACCTCACAGGCATGATGGAAATAGACAGACACTGCACAGAACTGCATCCTGGGAAATGACCTCACAGGCATGATGGAAATAGACACTGAACAGAATGGCATCCTGTGAAATGACCTCACAGGCATGATGGAAATAGAGAGACACGGCACAGATCAGAATCCTGGGAAATGACATCACAGACATGATGGAAACAGACACTGCACAGAACGGCATCCTGGGAAATGACCTGACCGGCATGATGGAAATAGACACTACACAGAGAGGCATCCTGGTAAATGACTTCACAGGCATGATGGAAATAGAGCCTGCATAGAGTGGCATCCTGGGAAATGACCTCACAGGCATGATGGAAATAGACACTGCACAGAACGGCATCCAGGGAAATGACAGCACAGGCATGATGGAAATAGACACTACACAGAATGGCATCCTGGGAAATGACCTCACAGGCATGATGGAAATAGACACTACACACAACAGCATCCTGGGAAATGACCTCACAGGCATGATGGAAATAGACACTGCACAGAACGCCATCCAGGAAAATGACCTCAGACACATGATGGAAATAGACACTACACAGAACAGCATCCTGGGTAATGACCTCATAGGCATTATGGAAATAGACACTGCACAGAACGGCATCCTGGGAAATGACCTCACAGGCATGATGGAAATAGACACTGAATAGAGCGGCATCCTGGGAAATGTAGTTTTTAATAGAGGCACTACAGACAAAGGTATCCTGGGAAATGTAGTTTTTAATAGAGAGACCCTACAGAGAAAGGCATCCTGGTATTGTAGTCTTTAATAGAGAGAAACTACACAGAGAGGCATCCTGGGAAATGACCTCACAGGCTTGATGGAAATAGACGCTGCAAAGAACGGCATCCTGGGAAATGACCTCACAGGCATGATGGCAACAAACACTACACAGAACGGCATCCTGGAAAATGACCTCTCTGGCATGATGGAAATAGACACTGCACAGAACGGCATCCTGCAGAGTGATCTCACATGCATGAAGGAAATAGACAGACACTGCACAGAATGGCATCCTATGAAATGAACTCAACGGGCATGATGGAAATCGACACTACACAGAACGGCATCCTGGGAAATGATCATAGACATGATGGAAATAGACACTGCACAGAGAGGCATCCTGGGAAATGACCTCAGAGACATGATGGAAATAGACACTGCACAGAGAGGCATCCTGGGAAATGACCTCACAGGCATGTTGGAAATAGACAGACACTACATAGAACGGCATCCTGGGAAATGACCTCACAGGCATGTCGGAAATAGACAGACACTACACAGAACAGCATCCTGGGAAATGACCACACAGGCATGATGGAAATAGACACTACACAGAGAGACATCCTGGGAAATGACCTCACAGGCATGATGGAAATAGACACTGCACAGAATGGCATCCTGGGAAATGACCTCAAAGTCATGATGGAAATAGACACTGCACAGAGAGGCATCCTGGGAAATGACCTCACAGGCAAGATGGAAAAGACACTACACAGAACAGCATCCTGGGAAATGACCTCACAGGCATTATGGATTAGACACTGCACAGAACGGCTTCCAGGGAAGTGACCTCAAAGGCATGATGGAAATGGACACTATACAGAACGGCACACTGGGAAATGAGCTCAGATTCATGATGGAAACAGACACTGCACAGAACGGCATCCTGTGAAATGACCTCACAGACATGAAGGAAATAGACACTACAGAGAACGGCATCCTGGGTAATGACCTCACAGTCATGATGGAAATAGACACTACACAGAACGGCATCCTGGGAAATAACCTCAAAGGCATGATGGAAATAGACACTGCACAGCGAGGCATTAAGGGAAAATGACCTCATAGTCATGATGGAAATAGATACTACACAGAGAGGCATCCTGGGAAATGACCTCACAGGCATGATGGAAATAGACACTGCACAGAGAGGCATCCTGGGAAATGAACTCACAGGCATGATGGAAACAGACAGAGACTATATAGAACGGCACTCTGGAAATGACCTCACAGGCATGATGGAAACAGACACTGCACAGAACGGCATCCTGGGAAATGACCTCAGACACATGATGGAAATAGACACTACACAGAACAGCATCCTGGGTAATGACCTCATAGGCATTATGGAAATAGACACTGCACAGAACGGCATCCTGGGAAATGACCTCACAGGCATGATGGAAATAGACACTGCACAGAACGGCACCCTGGGAAATGAGCTCAGATTCATGATGGAAACAGACACTGCACAGAACGGCATCCTGGGAAATGACCTCAGACACATGATGGAAATAGACACTACACAGAACGGCAACCTGGGAAATGACCTCACAGGCATGATGGAAATGGACACAACACAGTACGGCATCCTGGGTAATGACCTCACAGGCATGATGGAAATAGACAGTGCACAGAACGGCATCCAGGGAAATGACCTCACAGGCATGATGGAAATAGACACTGCTCAGAGAGGCATCCTGGGAAAGGACCTCACAGGCATGATGGAAATAGACACTACAAAGAATGGCATCCTGGGAAATGACCTCACAGGCATGATGGAAATAGACACTGCACCGAACGGCTTCCTGGGTAATGACCTCACCGGCATGATAGAAATAGACAGTGCACAGAACGGCATCCAGGGAAATGACCTCACAGGCATGATGGAAATAGACACTGCTCAGAGAGGCATCCTGGGAAAGGACCTCACAGGCATGATGGAAATAGACACTACACAGAACGGCATCCTGGGAAATGACCTCACAGGCATGATGGAAATAGACACTGCACCGAACGGCATCGTGGGTAATGACCTCACAGGCATGATGGAAATAGACAGTGCACAGAACGGCATCCAGGGAAATGACCTCACAGGCATGATGGAAATAGAAACTACACTGAACGGCATCCTGGGAAATGACCTCACAGGCATGATGGAAATGGACACTGCACAGAACGGCATCCTGGGCAATCACCTCACAGGCATGATGGAAATATACAGACACTGCACAGAACTGCATCCTGGGAAATGACCTAACAGGCATGATGGAAATAGACACTGAACAGAATGGCATCCTGTGAAATGACCTCACAGGCATGATGGAAATAGAGAGACACGGCACAGATCGGAATCCTGGGAAATACATCACAGACATGATGGAAACAGACACTGCACAGAACGGCATCCTGGGAAATGACCTGACCTGCATGATGGAAATAGACACTGCACAGAGAGGCATCCTGGTAAATGACTTCACAGGCATGATGGAAATAGACCCTGCATAGAGAGGCATCCTGGGAAATGACCTCACAGGCATGATGGAAATAGACACTGCACAGAACGGCATCCAGGGAAATGACAGCACAGGCATGATGGAAATAGACACTACACAGAATGGCATCGTGGGAAATGACCTCACAGGCATGATGGAAATAGACACTACACACAACAGCATCCTGGGAAATGACCTCACAGGCATGATGGAAATAGACACTGAACAGAACGCCATCCAGGAAAATGACCTCATACACATGATGGAAATAGACACTACACAGAACAGCATCCTGGGTAATGACCTCATAGGCATTATGGAAATAGACACTGCACAGAACGGCATCCTGGGAAATGACCTCACAGGCATGATGGAAAAAGACACTTAATAGAGCGGCATCCTGGGAAATGTAGTTTTTAATAGAGACACTACAGACAAAGGTATCCTGGGAAATGTAGTTTTTAATAGAGAGACCCGACAGAGAAAGGCATCCTGGTATTGTAGACTTTAATAGAGAGAAACTACACAGAGAGGAATCCTGGGAAATGACCTTACAGGCATGATGGAAATAGACAGACACTACACAGAAGGGAATCCTGGGAAATGACCTCACAGGCATGATGGAAATAGACACTGCACAGAATGGCATCCTGGAAATGACCTGACAGGCATGATGGAAATAGGCACTGCACAGAACGGCATCCTGGTAAATGACCACACAGGCATGATGGAAATAGACACTACACAGAACGGCATCCTGGGAAATGATCATAGACATGATGGAAATAGACACTGCACAGAGAGGCATCCTGGGAAATGACCTCACAGGCATGATGGAAATAGAAACTACACTGAACGGCATCCTGGGAAATGACCTCACAGGCATGATGGAAATAGAAACTACACTGAACGGCATCCTGGGAAATGACCTCACAGGCATGATGGAAATGGACACTGCACAGAACGGCATCCTGGGCAATGACCTCACAGGCATGATGGAAATAGACAGACACTGCACAGAACTGCATCCTGGGAAATGACCTCACAGGCATGATGGAAATAGACACTGAACAGAATGGCATCCTGTGAAATGACCTCACAGGCATGATGGAAATAGAGAGACACGGCACAGATCGGAATCCTGGGAAATGACATCACAGACATGATGGAAACAGACACTGCACAGAACGGCATCCTGGGAAATGACCTGACCTGCATGATGGAAATAGACACTACACAGAGAGGCATCCTGGTAAATGACTTCACAGGCATGATGGAAATAGAGCCTGCATAGAGAGGCATCCTGGGAAATGACCTCACAGGCATGATGGAAATAGACACTGCACAGAACGGCATCCAGGGAAATGACAGCACAGGCATGATGGAAATAGACACTACACAGAACGGCATCCTGGGTAATGACCTCATAGGCATGATGGAAATAGAAACTACACAGAGAGGCATCCTGGGAAATGACCTCAAGGCATGATGGAAATAGACACTGCACAGAGAGGCATCCTGGGAAATGACCTCACAGGCTTGATGGAAATAGACGCTGCAAAGAACGGCATCCTGGGAAATGACCTCACATGCATGATGGCAACAAACACTACACAGAACGGCATCCTGGAAAATGACCTCTCTGGTATGATGGAAATAGACACTGCACAGAACGGCATCCTGCAGTATGATCTCACATGCATGAAGGAAATAGACAGACACTGCACAGAATGGCATCCTATGAAATGAACTCACAGGCATGATGGAAATCGACACTACACAGAACGGCATCCTGGGAAATGATCATAGACATGATGGAAATAGACACTGCACAGAGAGGCATCCTGGGAAATGACCTCAGAGACATGATGGAAATAGACACTGCACAGAGAGGCATCCTGGGAAATGACCTCACAGGCATGTTGGAAATAGACAGACACTACACAGAACGGCATCATGGAAAATGACCTCACATGCATGAAGGAAATAGACAGACACTGCACAGAATGGCATCCTATGAAATGAACTCACAGGCATGAAGGAAATAGACACTACACAGAACGGCATCCTAGGAAATGATCATAGACATGATGGAAATAGACACTGCACAGAGAGGCATCCTGGGAAATGACCTCAGAGACATGATGGAAATAGACACTGCACAGAGAGGCATCCTGGGAAATGACCTCACAGGCATGTTGCAAATAGACAGACACTACACAGAACGGCATCCTGGGAAATGAGCTCACAGGAATGTTGGAAATAGACAGACACTACACAGAACAGCATCCTGGGAAATGACCACACAGGCATGATGGAAATAGACACTACACAGAGAGACATCCTGGGAAATGACCTCACAGGCATGATGGAAATAGACACTGCACAGAATGGCATCCTGGGAAATGACCTCAAAGTCATGATGGAAATAGACACTGCACAGAGAGGCATCCTGGGAAATGACCTCACAGGCAAGATGGAAAAGACACTACACAGAACAGCATCCTGGGAAATGACCTCACAGGCATTATGGAAGTAGACACTGCACAGAACGGCTTCCAGGGAAGTGACCTCAAAGGCATGATGGAAATGGACACTATACAGAACGGAACCCTGGGAAATGAGCTCAGATTCATGATGGAAACAGACACTGCACAGAACGGCATCCTGTGAAATGACCTCACAGATATGAAGGAAATAGACACTACAGAGAAAGGCATCCTGGGTAATGACCTCACAGTCATGATGGAAATAGACACTACACAGAACGGCATCCTGGGAAATAACCTCAAAGGCATGATGGAAATAGACACTGCACAGCGAGGCATTAAGGGAAAATGACCTCATAGTCATGATGGAAATAGATACTACACAGAGAGGCATCCTGGGAAATGACCTCACAGGCATGATGGAAATAGACACTGCACAGAGAGGCATCCTGGGAAATGAACTCACAGGCATGATGGAAATAGACAGAGACTATATAGAACGGCACTCTGGAAATGACCTCACAGGCATGATGGAAACAGACACTGCACAGAACGGCATCCTGGGAAATGACCTCAGACACATGATGGAAATAGACACTACACAGAACAGCATCCTGGGTAATGACCTCATCGGCATTATGGAAATAGACACTGCACAGAATGGCATCCTGGGAAATGACCTCACAGGCATGATGGAAATAGACACTGAATAGAGCGGCATCCTGGGAAATGTAGTTTTTAATAGAGACACTACAGACAAAGGTATCCTGGGAAATGTAGTTTTTAATAGAGAGACCCTACAGAGAAAGGCATCCTGGTATTGTAGTCTTTAATAGAGAGAAACTACACAGAAAGGCATCCTGGGAAATAACGTTACATGCATGATGGAAATAGACAGACACTACACAGAAGGGCATCCTGGGAAATGACCTCACAGGCATGATGGAAATAGACACTGCACAGAACGGCATCCTGGGAAATGACCTCACAAGCATGATGGAAATAGACACTGCATAGACAGCCATCATGGGAAATGACCTCACAGGCATAATGGAAATAGCCACTACACAGAACGGCAACCTGGGATATGACCTCACAGGCATGATGTAAATAGACACTGCACAGAACGGCATCCAGGGAAATGACCTCACAGGCATGATGGAAATGGACACAACACAGTACGGCATCCTGTGTAATGACCTCACAGGCATGATGGAAATAGACAGTGCACAGAACGGCATCCAGGGAAATGACCTCACAGGCATGATGGAAATAGACACTGCACAGAACGGCATCCTGGGAAATGACCTCACAGGCATGATGGAAATAGACACTGCACCGAACGGCTTCCTGGGTAATGACCTCACAAGCATGATAGAAATAGACAGTGCACAGAACGGCATCCAGGGAAATGACCTCACAGGCATGATGGAAATAGACACTGCTCAGAGAGGCATCCTGGGAAAGGACCTCACAGGCATGATGGAAATAGACACTACACAGAACGGCATCCTGGGAAATGACCTCACAGGCATGATGGAAATAGACACTGCACCGAACGGCATCGTGGGTAATGACCTCACAGGCATGATGGAAATAGACAGTGCACAGAACGGCATCCAGGGAAATGACCTCACAGGCATGATGGAAATAGAAACTACACTGAACGGCATCCTGGGAAATGACCTCACAGGCATGATGGAAATGGACACTGCACAGAACGGCATCCTGGGCAATGACCTCACAGGCATGATGGAAATATACAGACACTGCACAGAACTGCATCCTGGGAAATGACCTCACAGGCATGATGGAAATAGACAGTGAACAGAATGGCATCCTGTGAAATGACCTCACAGGCATGATGGAAATAGAGAGACACGGCACAGATCGGAATCCTGGGAAATGACATCACAGACATGATGGAAACAGACACTGCACAGAACGGCATCCTGGGAAATGACCTGACCTGCATGATGGAAATAGACACTGCACAGAGAGGCATCCTGGTAAATGACTTCACAGGCATGATGGAAATAGACCCTGCATAGAGAGGCATCCTGGGAAATGACCTCACAGGCATGATGGAAATAGACACTGCACAGAACGGCATCCAGGGAAATGACAGCACAGGCATGATGGAAATAGACACTACACAGAATGGCATCCTGGGAAATGACCTCACAGGCATGATGGAAATAGACACTACACACAACAGCATCCTGGGAAATGACCTCACAGGCATGATGGAAATAGACACTGCACAGAACGCCATCCAGGAAAATGACCTCAGACACATGATGGAAATAGACACTACACAGAACAGCATCCTGGGTAATGAACTCATAGGCATTATGGAAATAGACACTGCACAGAACGGCATCCTGGGAAATGACCTCACAGGCATGATGGAAATAGACACTGAATAGAGCGGCATCCTGGGTAATGTAGTTTTTAATAGAGACACTACAGACAAAGGTATCCTGGGAAATGTAGTTTTTAATAGAGAGACCCTACAGAGAAAGGCATCCTGGTATTGTAGTCTTTAATAGAGAGAAACTACACAGAGAGGAATCCTGGGAAATGACCTTCCAGGCATGATGGAAATAGACAGACACTACACAGAAGGGAATACTGGGAAATGACCTCACAGGCATGATGGAAATAGACACTGCACAGAACGGCATCCTGGAAATGACCTGACAGGCATGATGGAAATAGTCACTGCACAGAACGGCATCCTGGTAAATGACCTCACAGGCATGATGGAAATAGACACTACACAGAACGGCATCCTGGGTAATGACCTCATAGGCATGATGGAAATAGAATCTACACAGAGAGGCATCCTGGGAAATGACCTCTGAGGCATGATGGAAATAGACACTGCACAGAGAGGCATCCTGGGAAATGACCTCACAGGCTTGATGGAAATAGACGCTGCAAAGAACGGCATCCTGGGAAATGACCTCACAGGCATGATGGCAACAAACACTACATAGAACGGCATCCTGGAAAATGACCTCTCTGGCTGATGGAAATAGACACTGCACAGAACGTCATCCTGCAGAATGATCTCACATGCATGAAGGAAATAGACAGACACTGCACAGAATGGCATCCTATGAAATGAACTCACAGGCATGATGGAAATCGACACTACACAGAACGGCATCCTGGAAATGATCATAGACATGATGGAAATAGACACTGCACAGAGAGGCATCCTGGGAAATGACCTCAGAGACATGATGGAAATAGACACTGCACAGAGAGGCATCCTGGGAAATGACCTCACAGGCATGTTGGAAATAGACAGACATTACACAGAACGGCATCCTGGGAAATGACCTCACATGCATGAAGGAAATAGACAGACACTGCACAGAATGGCATCCTATGAAATGAACTCACAGGCATGATGGAAATAGACACTACACAGAATGGCATCCTAGGAAATGATCATAGACATGATGGAAATAGACACTGCACAGAGAGGCATCCTGGGAAATGACCTCAGAGACATGATGGAAATAGACAGTGCACAGAGAGGCATCCTGGGAAATGACCTCACAGGCATGTTGGAAATAGACAGACACTACACAGAACGGCATCCTGGGAAATGACCTCACAGGCATGTTGGAAATAGACAGACACTACACAGAACAGCATCCTGGGAAATGACCTCACAGGCATGATGGAAATAGACACTACACAGAGAGACATCCTGGGAAATGACCTCACAGGCATGATGGAAATAGACACTGCACAGAATGGCATCCTGGGAAATGACCTCAAAGTCATGATGTAAATAGACACTGCACAGAGAGGCATCCTGGGAAATGACTTCACAGGCAAGATGGAAAAGAAACTACACAGAACAGCATCCTGGGAAATGACCTCACAGGCATTATGGAAGTAGACACTGCACAGAACGGCTTCCAGGGAAGTGACCTCAAAGGCATGATGGAAATGGATACTATACAGAACGGCACCCTGGGAAATGAGCTCAGATTCATGATGGAAACAGACACTGCACAGAACGGCATCCTGTGAAATGACCTCACAGACATGATGGAAATAGACACTACAGAGAACGGCATCTTGGGTAATGACCTCACAGTCATGAGGGAAATAGACACTACACAGAACGGCATCCTGGGAAATAACCTCAAAGGCATGATGGAAATAGACACTGCACAGCGAGGCATTAAGGGAAAATGACCTCATAGTCATGATGGAAATAGATACTACACAGAGAGGCATCCTGGGAAATGACCTCACAGGCATGATGGAAATAGACACTGCACAGAGAGGCATCCTGGGAAATGAACTCACAGGCATGATGGAAATAGACAGAGACTATATAGAACGGCACTCTGGAAATGACCTCACAGGCATGATGGAAACAGACACTGCACAGAACGGCATCCTGGGAAATGACCTCACAGGCATGATGGAAATAGACACTACACAGAGAGGCATCCAGGGAAATGACCTCACAGGCATGATAGAAATAGACACTGCACAGAACGTCATCCTGGGAAATGACCTCACAAGCATGATGGAAATAGACACTGCACAGACAGCCATCCTGGGAAATGACCTCTCAGGCATGATGTAAATAGACACTGCACAGAACGGCATCCAGGGAAATGACCTCACAGGCATGATGGAAATGGACACTACACAAAACGGCATCCTGGGAAATGACCTCACAGGCATGATGGAAGGAGACACTGAACAGTACGGCATGCTGGGAAATGTAGTTTTTAATAGAGACACTACAGAGAAATGCATCCTGGGAAATGTAGTTTTTAATAGAGAGACACTACATAGAAAGGCATCCTGGTAAATGTAGTCTTTAACAGAGAGACACTGCACAGAGAGGCATCCTGGGAAATGACCTCACAGGCATGATGGGTATATACAGACACTACACAGAACGGCATCCTGGGACATGACCTCAGAGGCATGATGGAAATGGACACTGCACAGAACGGCATCCTGGGAAATGACCTCACAGGCATGACTGAAATAGACACTGCAAAGAGAGGCATCCTGGGAAAAGACCTCACAGGCATGTTGGAAATAGACAGACACTACACAGAACGGCATCCTGGGAAATGACCTCACATGCATGAAGGAAATAGACAGACACTGCACAGAATGGCATCCTATGAAATGAACTCACAGGCATGATGGAAATAGACACTACACAGAACGGCATCCTGGGAAATGATCAGAGACATGATGGAAATAGACACTGCACAGAGAGTCATCCTGGGAAATGACCTCAGAGACATGATGGAAATAGACACTGCACAGAGAGGCATCCTGGAAAATGACCTCACAGGCATGTTGGAAATAGACAGACACTACACAGAACAGCATCCTGGGAAATGACCTCACAGGCATGATGGAAATAGACACTACCCAGAGAGACATCCTGTGAAATGACCTCACAGACATGATGGAAATAGACAGAGACTATACAGAACGGCACTCTGGAAATGACCTCACAGGCATGATGGAAACAGACACTGCACAGAACGGCATCCTGGGAAATGACCTCACAGGCATGATGGAAATAGACACTACACAGAGAGGCATCCGGGGATATGACCTCACAGGCATGATAGAAATAGACACTGCACAGAAGGGCATCCTGGGAAATGACCTCACAAGCATGATGGAAATAGACACTGCACAGACTGCCATCCTGGGAAATGACCTCACAGGCATAATGGAAATAGACACTACACAGAACGGCAACCTGGGAAATGACCTCTCAGGCATGATGGAAATATACACTGCACAGAAGGGCATCCAGGGAAATGACCTCACAGGCACGAAGAAAATGGACACTACACAGAACGGCATCCTGGGAAATGACCTCACAGGCATGATGGAAGTAGACACTGCACAGAACGGCATCCTGGCAAATGACCTAACAGACATGTGGAAAATAGACACTGAACAGTACGGCATCCTGGGAAATGTAGTTTTTAATAGAGACACTACAGAGAAATGCATCCTGGAAAATATAGTTTTCAATAGAGAGACACTACATAGAAAGGCATCCTGGTAAATGTAGTCTTTAACAGAGAGACACTGCACAGAGAGGCATCCTGGGAAATGACCTCACAGGCATGATGGGTATATACAGACACTACACAGAACGGCATCCTGGGACATGACCTCAGAGGCATGATGGAAATGGACACTGCACAGAAGGTCATCCTGGGAAATGACCTCACAGGCAATATGGAAATAGAAACTGCACCAAGAGGTATCCTGGGAAATGACCTCACAGGCATGGTGGTAATAGACACTGCACATAACGGCATCCGGGGAAATGACCTCACAGTCATGATGGAAATAGACACTGCTCAGAGAGGCATTCTGGGAAAGGACCTCACAGGCATGATGGAAATAGACACTACACAGAACGGCAACCTGAGAAATGACCTCACAGGCATGATGGAAATAGACACTGCACCGAACGGCATCCTGGATAATGACCTCACAGGCATGATGGAAATAGACAGTGCACAGAACGGCATCCAGGGAAATGACCTCACAGGCATGATGGAAATAGACACTACACTGAACGGCATCCTGGGAAATGACCTCACAGGCATGATGGAAATGGACACTGCACAGAACGGCATCCTGGGCAATGACCTCACAGGCATGATGGAAATAGACACTGCACAGAACATCATCCTGGGAAATGACCTCACAGGCATGATGGAAATAGACACTGCACAGAACGTCATCCTGTGAAATGACCTCACAGGCATGATGGAAATAGACACTGCACAGAGAGGAATCCTTGGAAATGAACTCACAGGCATAATGGAAATAGACAGAGACTATACAGAACGGCACTCTGGAAATGACCTCACAGGCATGATGGAAACAGACACTGCACAGAACGGCATCCTGGGAAATGACCTCACAGGCATGATGGAAATAGACACTACACAGAGAGGCATCCGGGGAAATGACCTCACAGGCATGATAGAAATAGACACTGCACAGAACGGTATCCTGGGAAATGACCTCACAAGCATGATGGAATAGACACTGCACAGACAGCCATCCTGGGAAATGACCTCACAGGCATAATGGAAATATACACTACACAGACCGGCAACCTGGGATATGACCTCTCAGGCATGATGGAAATAGACACTGCACAGAACGGCATCCTAAGAAATGACCTCACACGCATGATGGAAATGGACACTATACAGAACGGCATCCTGGATAATGACCTCACAGGCATGATGGAAGTAGACACTGCAAAGAACGGCATCCTGGCAAATGACCTCACAGACATGTGGAAAATAGACACTTTACAGTAGGGCATCCTGGGAAATGTAGTTTTTAATAGAGACACTACAGAGTAATGCATCCTGGGAAATGTAGTTTTTAATAGAGAGACACTACATAGAAAGGCATCCTGGTAAATGTAGTCTTTAACAGAGAGACACTGCACAGAGAGGCATCCTGGGAAATGACCTCACAGGAATGATGGGTATATACAGACACTACACAGAACGGCATCCTGGGACATGACCTCAGAGGCATGATGGAAATACACACTGCACAGAACGTCATCCTGGGAAATGACCTCACAGGCAATATGGAAATACAAACTGCACCGAGAGGCATCCTGGGAAATGACCTCACTGGCATGGTGGTAATAGACACTGCACATAACGGCATCCTGGGAAAGGACCTCACAGGTATGATGGAAATAGACACTGCTCAGAGAGGCATCCTGGGAAAGGACCTCACAGGCATGATGGAAATAGAAACTGTACCGAGAGGCATCCTGGGAAATGACTTCACAGGCATGATGGAAAAGGACAGAGACTACACAGAACAGCATCCTGGGAAATGACCTCACAGGCATGATGGAAAAAGGCACTACAGAGAACGGCATCCTGGGAAATGACCTCACAGGCATGATGGAAATAGACACTGTACAGAACGGCATCCAGCGAAATGACCTCACAGGCATGATGGAAATGGACACTACACAGAACGGCGTCCTGGGAAATGACCTCACAGGCATGATGGAAGTAGACACTGCACTGAACGGCATCTTGGCAAATGACCTCACAGTCATGATGGAAGTAGACACTGCACAGAACGGCATCCTGGGAAATGCAGTTTTTAACATAGACATTACAGAGAAAGGCATCCTGGTAAATGTAGTCTTTTATAGAGAGACACTACACAGAGAGGCATCCTGGGAAATGACCTCACAGGCATGATGGGAATAGACAGACACTACACAGAACAGCATCCTGGGAAATGACCTCACAGGCATGATGGAAATAGACACTACACAGAGAGACATCCTGTGAAATGACCTCACAGACATGATGGAAATAGACAGAGACTATACAGAACGGCACTCTGGAAATGACCTCACAGGCATGATGGAAACAGACACTGCAAAGAACGGCATCTTGGGAAATGAACTCACAGGCATGATGGAAATAGACACTGCACAGAAAGGCATCCTGGGAAATGACCTCACAGGCATGATGGAAATAGACACTGCACAGAACGGCATCCTGGAAAATGACCTCACAGGCACGATGTAAATAGACACAGCACAGAACGTCATCCTGGGAAATGACCTCACAGGCATGATGGAAATAGACACGGCACAGAGAGGCAGCCTGGGAAATGACCTCAGAGTCATGTTGGAAATAGACACTGCACAGAATGGCATCCTGTGAAATGACCTCACAGACATGATGGAAATAGACACTACACAGAAGGGCATCCTGGGTAATGACCTCACAGTCATGATGGAAATAGACACTACACAGAATGGCATAATGGGAAATAACCTCACATGCATGATGGAAATAGACACTGCACAGCGAGGCATCCTGGGAAATAACCTCACAGGCATGATAGAAATAGACACTACACAGAGTATCCTCCTGGATAATGACCTCACAGGCATGATGGAAGTAGACACTGCACAGAACGGCATCCTGGGAAATGATCAGAGACATGATGGAAATAGACACTGCACAGAGAGGCATCCTGGGAAATGACCTCAGAGACATGATGGAAAGAGACACTGCACAGAGAGGCATCCTGGAAAATGACCTCACAGGCATGTTGGAAATAGACAGACACTACACAGAACAGCATCCTGGGAAATGACCTCACAGGCATGTTGGAAATAGACAGACACTACACAGAACAGCATCCTGGGAAATGACCTCACAGGCATGATGGAAATGGACACTACACAGAGAGACGTCCTGTGAAATGACCTCACAGACATGATGGAAATAGACAGAGACTATACAGAACGGCACTCTGGAAGTGACCTCACAGGCATGATGGAAACAGACACTGCACAGAACGGCATCCTGGGAAATGACCTCACAGGCATGATGGAAATAGACACTACACAGAGAGGCATCCGGGGAAATGACCTCACAGGCATGATAGAAATAGACACTGCACAGAAGGGCATCCTGGGAAATGACCTCACAAGCATGATGGAAATAGACACTGCACAGACAGCCATCCTGGGAAATGACCTCACAGGCATAATGGAAATAGACACTACACAGAACGGCAACCTGGGAAATGACCTCTCAGTCATGATGGAAATATACACTGCACAGAAGGGCATCCAGGGAAATGACCTCACAGGCACGAGGGAAATGGACACTACACAGAACGGCATCCTGGGAAATGACCTCACAGGCATGATGGAAGTAGACTCTGCACAGAACGGCATCCTGGCAAATGACCTAACAGACATGTGGAAAATAGACACTGAACAGTACGGCATCCTGGGACATGGAGTTTTTAATAGAGACACTACAGAGAAATGCATCCTGGGAAATGTAGTTTTCAACAGAGAGACACTACATAGAAAGGCATCCTGGTAAATGTAGTCTTTAACAGAGAGACACTGCACAGAGAGGCATCCTGGGAAATGACCTCACAGGCATGATGGGAATAGACAGACACTACACAGAACGGCATCCTGGGACATGACCTCAGAGGCATGATGGAAATGGACACTGCACAGAAGGTCATCCTGGGAAATGACCTCACAGGCAATATGGAAATAGAAACAGCACCAAGAGGTATCCTGGTAAATGACCTCACAGGCATGGTGGTAATAGACACTGCACATAACGGCATCCTGGGAAATGACCTCACAGGCATGATGGAAATAGACACTGCTCAGAGAGGCATTCTGGGAAAGGACCTCACAGGCATGATGGAAATAGACACTACACAGAACGGCATCCTGAGAAATGACCTCACAGGCATGATGGAAATAGACACTGCACCGAACGGCATCCTGGGTAATGACCTCACAGGCATGATGGAAATAGACAGTGCACAGAAGAGCATCCTGGGAAATGACCTCACAGGCATGATGGAAATAGACACTGCACAGAACGTCATCCTGGGAAATGACCTCACAGGCATGATGGAAATAGACACTGCACAGAGAGGAATCCTTGGAAATGAACTCACAGGCATGATGGAAATAGACAGAGACTATACAGAACGGCACTCTGGAAATGACCTCACAGGCATGATGGAAACAGACACTGCACAGAACGGCATCCTGGGAAATGACCTCACAGGCATGATGGAAATAGACACTACACAGAGAGGCATCCGGGGAAATGACCTCACAGGCATGATAGAAATAGACACTGCACAGAACGGTATCCTGGGAAATGACCTCACAAGCATGATGGAATAGACACTGCACAGACAGCCATCCTAGGAAATGTCCTCACAGGCATAATGGAAATAGACACTACACAGAACGGTAACCATGGAAATGACCTCTCAGGCATGATGGAAATAGACACTGCACAGAACGGCATCCTAAGAAATGACCTCACACGCATGATGGAAATGGACACTACACAGAACGGCATCCTGGATAATGACCTCACAGGCATGATGGAAGTAGACACTGCAAAGAACGGCATCCTGGCAAATGACCTCACAGACATGTGGAAAATAGACACTGAACAGTAGGGCATCCTGGGAAATGTAGTTTTTAATAGAGACACTACAGAGTAATGCATCCTGGGAAATGTAGTTTTTAATAGAGAGACACTACATAGAAAGGCATCCTGGTAAATGTAGTCTTTAACAGAGAGACACTGCACAGAGAGGCATCCTGGGAAATGACCTCACAGGAATGATGGGTATATACAGACACTACACAGAACGGCATCCTGGGACATGACCTCAGAGGCATGATGGAAATACACACTGCACAGAACGTCATCCTGGGAAATGACCTCACAGGCAATATGGAAATACAAACTGCACCGAGAGGCATCCTGGGAAATGACCTCACTGGCATGGTGGTAATAGACACTGCACATAACGGCATCCTGGGAAATGACCTCACAGGTATGATGGAAATAGACACTGCTCAGAGAGGCATCCTGGGAAAGGACCTCACAGGCATGATGGAAATAGAAACTGTACCGAGAGGCATCCTGGGAAATGACTTCACAGGCATGATGGAAAAGGACAGAGACTACACAGAACGGCATCCTGGGAAATGACCTCACAGGCATGATGGAAATAGATACTGCACAGACAGCCATCCTGGGAAATGACCTCACAGGCATAATGGAAATAGACACTACACAGAACGGCAACCTGGGAAATGACCTCTCAGTCATGATGGAAATATACACTGCACAGAAGGGCATCCAGGGAAATGACCTCACAGGCACGAGGGAAATGGACACTACACAGAACGGCATCCTGGGAAATGACCTCACAGGCATGATGGAAGTAGACTCTGCACAGAACGGCATCCTGGCAAATGACCTAACAGACATGTGGAAAATAGACACTGAACAGTACGGCATCCTGGGACATGGAGTTTTTAATAGAGACACTACAGAGAAATGCATCCTGGGAAATGTAGTTTTCAACAGAGAGACACTACATAGAAAGGCATCCTGGTAAATGTAGTCTTTAACAGAGAGACACTGCACAGAGAGGCATCCTGGGAAATGACCTCACATGCATGATGGGAATAGACAGACACTACACAGAACGGCATCCTGGGACATGACCTCAGAGGCATGATGGAAATGGACACTGCACAGAAGGTCATCCTGGGAAATGACCTCACAGGCAATATGGAAATAGAAACAGCACCAAGAGGTATCCTGGTAAATGACCTCACAGGCATGGTGGTAATAGACACTGCACATAACGGCATCCTGGGAAATGACCTCACAGGCATGATGGAAATAGACACTGCTCAGAGAGGCATTCTGGGAAAGGACCTCACAGGCATGATGGAAATAGACACTACACAGAACGGCATCCTGAGAAATGACCTCACAGGCATGATGGAAATAGACACTGCACCGAACGGCATCCTGGGTAATGACCTCACAGGCATGATGGAAATAGACAGTGCACAGAAGAGCATCCTGGGAAATGACCTCACAGGCATGATGGAAATAGACACTGCACAGAACGTCATCCTGGGAAATGACCTCACAGGCATGATGGAAATAGACACTGCACAGAGAGGAATCCTTGGAAATGAACTCACAGGCATGATGGAAATAGACAGAGACTATACAGAACGGCACTCTGGAAATGACCTCACAGGCATGATGGAAACAGACACTGCACAGAACGGCATCCTGGGAAATGACCTCACAGGCATGATGGAAATAGACACTACACAGAGAGGCATCCGGGGAAATGACCTCACAGGCATGATAGAAATAGACACTGCACAGAACGGTATCCTGGGAAATGACCTCACAAGCATGATGGAATAGACACTGCACAGACAGCCATCCTAGGAAATGTCCTCACAGGCATAATGGAAATAGACACTACACAGAACGGTAACCATGGAAATGACCTCTCAGGCATGATGGAAATAGACACTGCACAGAACGGCATCCTAAGAAATGACCTCACACGCATGATGGAAATGGACACTACACAGAACGGCATCCTGGATAATGACCTCACAGGCATGATGGAAGTAGACACTGCAAAGAACGGCATCCTGGCAAATGACCTCACAGACATGTGGAAAATAGACACTGAACAGTAGGGCATCCTGGGAAATGTAGTTTTTAATAGAGACACTACAGAGTAATGCATCCTGGGAAATGTAGTTTTTAATAGAGAGACACTACATAGAAAGGCATCCTGGTAAATGTAGTCTTTAACAGAGAGACACTGCACAGAGAGGCATCCTGGGAAATGACCTCACAGGAATGATGGGTATATACAGACACTACACAGAACGGCATCCTGGGACATGACCTCAGAGGCATGATGGAAATACACACTGCACAGAACGTCATCCTGGGAAATGACCTCACAGGCAATATGGAAATACAAACTGCACCGAGAGGCATCCTGGGAAATGACCTCACTGGCATGGTGGTAATAGACACTGCACATAACGGCATCCTGGGAAATGACCTCACAGGTATGATGGAAATAGACACTGCTCAGAGAGGCATCCTGGGAAACGACCTCACAGGCATGATGGAAATAGAAACTGTACCGAGAGGCATCCTGGGAAATGACTTCACAGGCATGATGGAAAAGGACAGAGACTACACAGAACGGCATCCTGGGAAATGACCTCACAGGCATGATGGAAAAAGGCACTACAGAGAACGGCATCCTGGGAAATGACCTCACAGGCATGATGGAAATAGACACTGTACAGAACGGCATCCAGCGAAATGACCTCACAGGCATGATGGAAATGTACACTACACAGAACGTCATCCTGGGAAATGACCTCACAGGCATGATGGAAGTAGACACTGCACTGAACGGCATCTTGGCAAATGACCTCACAGTCATGATGGAAGTAGACACTGCACAGAACGGCATCCTGGGAAATGCAGTTTTTAACATAGACATTACAGGGAAAGGCATCCTGGTAAATGTAGTCTTTTATAGAGAGACACTACACAGAGAGGCATCCTGGGAAATGACCTCGCAGGCATGATGGGAATAGACAGACACTACACAAAACAGCATCCTGGGAAATGACCTCACAGGCATGATGGAAATAGACACTACACAGAGAGACATCCTGCGAAATGACCTCACAGACATGATGGAAATAGACAGAGACTATACAGAACGGCACTCTGGAAATGACCTCACAGGCATGATGGAAACAGACACTGCACAGAACGGCATCCTGGGAAATGACCTCACAGGCATGATGGAAATAGACACTACACAGAGAGGCATCCGGGGAAATGACCTCACAGGCATGATAGAAATAGACACTGCACAGAACGGTATCCTGGGAAATGACCTCACAAGCATGATGGAATAGACACTGCACAGACAGCCATCCTGGGAAATGACCTCACAGGCATAATGGAAATAGACACTACACAGAACGGCAACCTGGGAAATGACCTCTCAGGCATGATGGAAATAGACACTGCACAGAACGGCATCCTAAGAAATGACCTCACACGCATGATGGAAATGGACACTACACAGAACGGCATCCTGGATAATGACCTCACAGGAATGATGGAAGTAGACACTGCAAAGAACGGCATCCTGGCAAATGACCTCACAGACATGTGGAAAATAGACACTGAACAGTAGGGCATCCTGGGAAATGTAGTTTTTAATAGAGACACTACAGAGTAATGTATCCTGGGAAATGTAGTTTTTAATAGAGAGACACTACATAGAAAGGCATCCTGGTAAATGTAGTCTTTAACAGAGAGACACTGCACAGAGAGGCATCCTGGGAAATGACCTCACAGGAATGATGGGTATATACAGACACTACACAGAACGGCATCCTGGGACATGACCTCAGAGGCATGATGGAAATACACACTGCACAGAATGTCATCCTGGGAAATGACCTCACAGGCAATATGGAAATACAAACTGCACCGAGAGGCATCCTGGGAAATGACCTCACTGGCATGGTGGTAATAGACACTGCACATAACGGCATCCTGGGAAATGACCTCACAGGCATGATGGAAATAGAAACTGTACCGAGAGGCATCCTGGGAAATGACTTCATAGGCATGATGGAAAAGGACAGAGACTACACAGAACGGCATCCTGGGAAATGACCTCACAGGCATGATGGAAAAAGGCACTACAGAGAACGGCATCCTGGGAAATGACCTCACAGGCATGATGGAAATACACACTGTACAGAACGGCATCCAGCGAAATGACCTCACAGGCATGATGGAAATGGACACTACACAGAACGGCATCCTGGGAAATGACCTCACAGGCATGATGGAAGTAGACACTGCACTGAACGGCATCTTGGCAAATGACCTCACAGTCATGATGGAAGTAGACACTGCACAGAACGGCATCCTGGGAAATGCAGTTTTTAACATAGACATTACAGAGAAAGGCATCCAGGTAAATGTAGTCTTTTGTAGAGAGACACTACACAGAGAGGCATCCTGGGAAATGACCTCGCAGGCATGATGGGAATAGACAGACACTACACAGAACAGCACCCTGGGAAATGACCTCACAAGCATAATGGAAATAAGCACTGCACAGAACGGCATCCTGGGAAATGACCTCACGGGCATGATGGAAATAGACACTGCACAGAGAGGCATCCTGGGAAATGACCTCACAGGCATGATGGAAATAGACAGTGCACATAACGGCATCCTGGGAAATGACCTCACAGGCATGATGGAAATAGACACTGCACAGAGAGGCAGCCTGGGAAATGACCTCAGATTCATGTTGGAAATAGACACTGCACAGAATGGCATCCTGTGAAATGACCTCACAGACATGATGGAAATAGACACTACACAGAAGGGCATCCTGGGTAATGACCTCACAGTCATGATGGAAATAGACACTACACAGAATGGCATAATGGGAAATAACCTCACATGCATGATGGAAATAGACACTGCACAGCGAGGCATCCTGGGAAATGACCTCACAGGCATGATAGAAATAGACACTACACAGAGAATCATCCTGGGTAATGACCTCACAGGCATGATGGAAGTAGACACTGCACAGAACGGCATCCTGGGAAATGATCAGAGACATGATGGAAATAGACACTGCACAGAGAGGCATCCTGGGAAATGACCTCAGAGACATGATGGAAATAGACACTGCACAGAGAGGCATCCTGGAAAATGACCTCACAGGCATGTTGGAAATAGACAGACACTACACAGAACAGCATCCTGGGAAATGACCTAGAAGGCATGTTGGAAATAGACAGACACTACACAGAACAGCATCCTGGGAAATGACCTCACAGGCATGATGGAAATGGACACTACACAGAGAGACATCCTGTGAAATGACCGCACAGACATGATGGAAATAGACAGAGACTATACAGAACGGCACTCTGGAAATGACCTCACAGGCATGATGGAAACAGACACTGCACAGAACGGCATCCTGGGAAATGCCCTCACAGGCATGATGGAAATAGACACTACACAGAGAGGCATCCGGGGAAATGACCTCACAGGCATGATAGAAATAGACACTGCACAGAAGGGCATCCTGGGAAATGACCTCACAAGCATGATGGAAATAGACACTGCACAGACAGCCATCCTGGGAAATGACCTCACAGGCATAATGGAAATAGACACTACACAGAACGGCAACCTGGGAAATGACCTCTCAGGCATGATGGAAATATGCACTGCACAGAAGGGCATCCAGGGAAATGACCTCACAGGCATGAAGGAAATGGACACTACACAGAACGGCATCCTGGGAAATGACCTCACAGGCATGATGGAAGTAGACACTGCACAGAACGGCATCCTGGCAAATGACCTAACAGACATGTGGAAAATAGACACTGAAGAGTACGGCATCATGGGACATGTAGTTTTTAATAGAGACACTACAGAGAAATGCATCCTGGGAAATGTAGTTTTCAATAGAGAGACACTACATAGAAAGGCATCCTGGTAAATGTAGTCTTTAACAGAGAGACACTGCACAGAGAGGCATCCTGGGAAATGACCTCACAGGCATGATGGGTATATACAGACACTGCACAGAACGGCATCCTGGGACATGACCTCACAGGCATGATGGAAATAGACACTGCTCAGTGAGGCATTCTGGGAAAGGACCTCACAGGCATGACGGAAATAGACACTACACAGAACGGCATCCTGAGAAATGACCTCAACGGTATGATCGAAATAGACACTACACAGAGAGGCATCCGGGGAAATGACCTCACAGGCATGATAGAAATAGACACTGCACAGAATGGTATCCTGGGAAATGACCTCACAAGCATGATGGAATAGACACTGAACAGACAGCCATCCTGGGAAATGACCTCACAGGTATAATGGAAATAGACACTACACAGAACGGCAACCTGGGATATGATCTCTCAGGCATGATGGAAATAGACACTGCACAGAACGGCATCCTAAGAAATGACCTCACACGCATGATGGAAATGGACACTACACAGAACGGCATCCTGGATAATGACCTCACAGGCATGATGGAAGTAGACACTTCAAAGAACGGCATCCTGGCAAATGACCTCACAGACATGTGGAAAATAGACACTGAACAGTAGGGCATCCTGGGAAATGTAGTTTTTAATAGAGACACTACAGAGTAATGCATCCTGGGAAATGTAGTTTTTAATAGAGAGACACTACATAGAAAGGCATCCTGGTAAATATAGTCTTTAACAGAGAGACACTGCACAGAAAGGCATCCTGGGAAATGACCTCACAGTAATGATTGGTATATACAGACACTACACAGAACGGCATCCTGGGACATGACCTCAGAGGCATGATGGAAATACACACTGCACAGAAGGTCATCCTGGGTAATGACCTCACAGGCAATATGGAAATACAAACTGCACCGAGAGGCATGCTGGGAAATGACCTCACTGGCATGGTGGTAATAGACACTGCACATAACGGCATCCTGGGAAATGACCTCACAGGCATGATGGAAATAGGCACTGCTCAGAGAGGCATCCTGGGAAAGGACCTCACAGGCATGATGGAAATAGAAACTGTACCGAGAGGCATCCTGGGAAATGACTTCACAGGCATGATGGAAAAGGACAGAGACTACACAGAACGGCATCCTGGGAAATGACCTCACAGGCATTATGGAAAAAGGCACTACAGAGAACGGCATCCTGGGAAATGACCTCACAGGCATGATGGAAATAGACACTGTACAGAACGGCATCCAGCGAAATGACCTCACAGGCATGATGGAAATGGACACTACACAGAACGGCATCCTGGGAAATGACCACACAGGCATGATGGAAGTAGACACTGCACTGAACGGCATCTTGGCAAATGACCTCACAGTCATGATGGAAGTAAACACTGCACAGAACGGCATCCTGAGAAATGCAGTTTTTAACATAGACATTACAGAGAAAGGCATCCTGGTAAATGTAGTCTTTTATAGAGAGACACTACACAGAGAGGCATCCTGGGAAATGACCTCACAGGCATGATGGGAATAGACAGACACTACACAGAACGGCATCCTGGGAAATGACCTCACAAGCATAATGGAAATAAGCACTGCACAGAACGGCATCCTGGGAAATGACCTCACGGGCATGATGGAAATAGACACTGCACAGAGAGGCATCCTGGGAAATGACCTCACAGGCATGATGGAAATAGACACTGCACATAACGGCATCCTGGGAAATGACCTCACAGGCATGTTGGAAATAGACACTACACAGAACAGCATCCTGGGAAATGACCTCACAGGCATGATGGAAATAGACACTACACAGAGAGACATCCTGTGAAATGACCTCACAGACATGATGGAAATAGACAGAGACTATACAGAACGGCACTCTGGAAATGACCTCACAGGCATGATGGAAACAGACACTGCACAGAACGGCATCCTGGGAAATGCCCTCACAGGCATGATGGAAATAGACACTACACAGAGAGGCATCCGGGGAAATGACCTCACAGGCATGATAGAAATAGACACTGCACAGAAGGGCATCCTGGGAAATGACCTCACAAGCATGATGGAAATAGACACTGCACAGACAGCCATCCTGGGAAATGACCTCACAAGCATAATGGAAATAGACACTACACAGAACGGCAACCTGGGAAATGACCTCTCAGGCATGATGGAAATATGCACTGCACAGAAGGGCATCCAGGGAAATGACCTCACAGGTATGAAGGAAATGGACACTACACAGAACGGCATCCTGGGAAATGACCTCACAGGCATGATGGAAGTAGACACTGCACAGAACGGCATCCTGGCAAATGACCTAACAGACATGTGGAAAATAGACACTGAAGAGTACGGCATCATGGGACATGTAGTTTTTAATAGAGACACTACAGAGAAATGCATCCTGGGAAATGTAGTTTTCAATAGAGAGACACTACATAGAAAGGCATCCTGGTAAATGTAGTCTTTAACAGAGAGACACTGCACAGAGAGGCATCCTGGGAAATGACCTCACAGGCATGATGGGTATATACAGACACTGCACAGAACGGCATCCTGGGACATGACCTCACAGGCATGATGGAAATAGACACTGCTCAGTGAGGCATTCTGGGAAAGGACCTCACAGGCATAATGGAAGTAGACACTACACAGAACAGCAACCTGGGATATGATCTCTCAGGCATGATGGAAATAGACACTGCACAGAACGGCATCCTAAGAAATGACCTCACACGCATGATGGAAATGGACACTACACAGAACGGCATCCTGGATAATGACCTCACAGGCATGATGGAAGTAGACACTTCAAAGAACGGCATCCTGGCAAATGACCTCACAGACATGTGGAAAATAGACACTGAACAGTAGGGCATCCTGGGAAATGTAGTTTTTAATAGAGACACTACAGAGTAATGCATCCTGGGAAATGTAGTTTTTAATAGAGAGACACTACATAGAAAGGCATCCTGGTAAATATAGTCTTTAACAGAGAGACACTGCACAGAGAGGCATCCTGGGAAATGACCTCACAGGAATGATGGGTATATACAGACACTACACAGAACGGCATCCTGGGACATGACCTCAGAGGCATGATGGAAATACACACTGCACAGAAGGTCATCCTGGGAAATGACCTCACAGGCAATATGGAAATACAAACTGCACCGAGAAGCATCCTGGGAAATGACCTCAATGGCATGGTGGTAAAAGACACTGCACATAACGGCATCCTGGGAAATGACCTCACAGGCATGATGGAAATAGACACTGCTCAGAGAGGCATCCTGGGAAAGGACCTCACAGGCATGATGGAAATAGAAACTGTACCGAGAGGCATCCTGGGAAATGACTTCACAGGCATGATGGAAAAGGACAGAGACTACACAGAACGGCATCCTGGGAAATGACCTCACAGGCATGATGGAAAAAGGCACTACAGAGAACGGCATCCTGGGAAATGACCTCACAGGCATGATGGAAATAGACACTGTACAGAACGGCATCCAGCGAAATGACCTCACAGGCATGATGGAAATGGACACTACACAGAACGGCATCCTGGGAAATGACCACACAGGCATGATGGAAGTAGACACTGCACTGAACGGCATCTTGGCAAATGACCTCACAGTCATGATGGAAGTAGACACTGCACAGAACGGCATCCTGAGAAATGCAGTTTTTAACATAGACATTACAGAGAAAGGCATCCTGGTAAATGTAGTCTTTTATAGAGAGACACTACACAGAGAGGCATCCTGGGAAATGACATCACAGGCATGATGGAAATAGACAGACACTACACAGAACGGCATCCTGGGAAATGACCTCACGGGCATGATGGAAATAGACACTGCACAGAGAGGCATCCTGGGAAATGACCTCACAGGCATGATGGAAATAGACACTGCACATAACGGCATCCTGGGAAATGACCTCACAGGCATGTTGGAAATAGACACTACACTGAACGGCATCTTGGGAAATGAACTCACAGGCATGATGGAAATAGACACTGCACAGAAAGGCTTCCTGGGAAATGAACTCACAGGCATGATGGAAATAGACACTGCACAGAACGGCATCCTGGAAAATGACCTCATAGGCACGATGTAAATAGACACAGCACAGAACGTCATCCTGGGAAATGACCTCACAGGCATGATGGAAATAGACACTGCACAGAGAGGCAGCCTGGGAAATGACCTCAGAGTCATGTTGGAAATAGACACTGCACAGAATGGCATCCTGTGAAATGACCTCACAGACATGATGGAAATAGACACTACACAGAAGGGCATCCTGGGTAATGACCTCACAGTCATGATGGAAATAGACACTGCACAGAGAGGCATCCTGGAAAATGAACTCACAGGCATGATGAAATAGACAGAGACTATACAGAACGGCACTCTGGAAATGACCTCACAGGCATGATGGAAACAGACACTGCACAGAAAGGCATCCTGGGAAATGACCTCACAGGCATGATGGAAATAGACAGACACTGTACAGAACGGCATCCTTGGAAATGACCTCGCAGGCATGATGGAAATAGACACTGCAAAGAAAAGCATCCTTGGAAATTTAGTTTTTAATAGAGACACTACAGAGAAAAGCATCCTGGGAAATGTATTCTTTAATAGAGAGACACTACACAGAGAGGCATCCTGGGAAATGACCTCACAGGCATGATGGAAATAGACACTGCACAGAACGGTATCCTGGGAAATGACCTCACAGGCATGATGGAAATAGACACTGCACAGAATACCATCCAGGGAAATGACCTCCCAGGCATGATGGAAATAGACACTGAACAGAATGGCATCCTGTGAAATGACCTCACAGGCATGATGGAAATAGACAGATACTGCACAGAACGGAATCCTGTGAAATGACATCACAGACATGATGGAAACAGACACTGCACAGAACGGCATCCTGCGAAATGACCTGACCTGCATGAGGGAAATAGACACTGCACAGAGAGGCATCCTGGTAAATGACCTCACAGGCATGATGGAAATGGACACTACACACAACGGCATCCTGGGAAATGACCTCACAGGCATGATGGAAGTAGACACTGCACTGAACGGCATCTTGGCAAATGACCTCACAGTCATGATGGAAGTAGACACTACACAGAACGGCATCCTGGGAAATGCAGTTTTTAACATAGACGTTACAGAGAAAGGCATCCTGGTAAATGTAGTCTTTTATAGAGAGACACTACACAGAGAGGCATCCTGGGAAATGACCTCACAGGCATGATGGGAATAGACAGACACTACACAGAACGGCATCCTGGGAAATGACCTCACAAGCATAATGGAAATAAGCACTGCACAGAACGGCATCCTGGGAAATGACCTCACGGGCATGATGGAAATAGACACTGCACAGAGAGGCATCCTGGGAAATGACCTCACAGGCATGATGGAAATAGACACTGCACATAACGGCATCCTGGGAAATGACCTCACAGGCATGTTGGAAATAGACACTACACTGAACGGCATCTTGGGAAATGAACTCACAGGCATGATGGAAATAGACACTGCACAGAAAGGCATCCTGGGAAATGAACTCACAGGCATGATGGAAATAGACACTGCACAGAACGGCATCCTGGAAAATGACCTCACAGGCACGATGTAAATAGACACAGCACAGAACGTCAACCTGGGAAATGACCTCACAGGCATGATGGAAATAGACACTGCACAGAGAGGCAGCCTGGGAAATGACCTCAGAGTCATGTTGGAAATAGACACTGCACAGAATGGCATCCTGTGAAATGACCTCACAGACATGATGTAAATAGACACTACACAGAAGGGCATCCTGGGTAATGACCTCACAGTCATGATGGAAATAGACACTACACAGAATGGCATAATGGGAAATAACCTCACATGCATGATGGAAATAGACACTGCACAGCGAGGCATCCTGGGAAATGACCTCACAGGCATGATAGAAATAGACACTACACAGAGAATCATCCTGGGTAATGACCTCACAGGCATGATGGTAGTAGACACTGCACAGAACGGCATCCAGGGAAATGACCTCACAGGCATGATGGAAATGGACACTACACAGAACAGCATCCTGGGAAATGACCTCAGATTCATGATGGAAATAGACACTGCACAGAGAGGCATCCTGGAAAATGAACTCACAGGCATGATGAAATAGACAGAGACTATACAGAACGGCACTCTGGAAATGACCTCACATGCATGATGGAAACAGACACTGCACAGAAAGGCATCCTGGGAAATGACCTCACAGGCATGATGGAAATAGACACTACACAGAGAGGCATCCTGGGAAATGACCTCACAGGCATGATGGAAATAGACAGACACTGTACAGAACGGCATCCTGGGAAATGACCTCGCAGGCATGATGGAAATAGACACTGCAAAGAAAAGCATCCTGGGAAATTTAGTTTTTAATAGAGACACTAAAGAGAAATGCATCCTGGGAAATGTATTCTTTAATAGAGAGACACTACACAGAGAGGCATCCTGGGAAATGACCTCACAGGCATGATGGAAATAGACACTGCACAGAACGGCATCCTGGGAAATGACCTCCCAGGCATGATGGAAATAGACACTGAACAGAATGGCATCCTGTGAAATGACCTCACAGGCATGATGGAAATAGACAGACATTACACAGAACGGAATCCTGTGAAATGACATCACAGACATGATGGAAACAGACACTGCACAGAACGGCATCCTGCGAAATGACCTGACCTGCATGATGGAAATAGACACTGCACAGAGAGGCATCCTGGTAAATGACTTCACAGGCATGATGGAAATAGACCCTGCATAGAGAGGCATCCTGGGAAATGACCTCACAGACATGATGGAAATAGACACTGCACAGAACGGCATCCAGGAAAATGACAGCACAGGCATGATGGAAATAGACACTACACAGAATGGCATCCTGGGAAATGACCTCACAGGCATGATGGAAATAGACACTACACACAACAGCATCCTGGGAAATGACCTCACAGGCATGATGGAAATAGACACTGCACCGAAGGCCATCCAGGAAAATGACCTCAGACACATGATGGAAATAGACACTACACAGAACAGCACCCTGGATAATGACCACATAGGCATTATGGAAATAGACACTACACAGAACGGCATCCTGGGAAATGACCTCACAGACATGATGGTAATGGACACTGAATAGAGTGGCATCCTGGGAAATGTAGTTTTTAATAGAGACACTACAGACACAGGTATCCTCGGAAATGTAGTTTTTAATAGAGCGACCCTACAGAGAAAAGCATCCTGGTATTGTAGTCTTTAATAGAGAGAAACTACACAGAGAGGAATCCTGGGAAATGACCTTACAGGCATGATGGAAATAGAAAGACACTACACAGAAGGGCATCCTGGAAAATGACCTCACAGGCATGATGGAAATAGACACTGCACAGAACGGCATCCTGGAAATGACCTGACAGGCATGATGGAAATAGTCAGTGCACAGAACGGCATCCTGGTAAATGACCTCACAGGCATGATGGAAATAGACACTACACAGAACGGCATCCTGGGTAATGACCTCATAGGCATGATGGAAATAGAAACTACAAGAGAGGCATCCTGGAAAATGACCTCAGAGGCATGATGGAAATAGACACTGCACAGAGAGGCATCCTGGGAAATGACCTCACAGGCATGATGGAAATAGACACTGCACAGAACGGCATCCTGCAGAATGATCTCACATGCATGAAGGAAATAGACAGACACTGCACAGAATGGCATCCTATGAAATGAACTCACAGTCATGATGGAAATAGACAATACACAGAACGGCATCCTGGAAAATGACCTCACTGGCATGATGGAAATAGACACTGCACAGAACGGCATCCTGCAGAATGATCTCACATGCATGAAGGAAATAGACAGACACTGCACAGAATGGCATCCTATGAAATGAACTCACAGGCATGATGGAAACAAACACTACACAGAATGGCATCCTGGAAAATGACCTCACTGGCATGATGGAAATAGACACTGCACAGAACGGCATCCTGCAGAATGATCTCACATGCATGAAGGAAATAGACAGACACTGCACAGAATGGCATCCTATGAAATGAACTCACAGGCATGATGGAAATAGACACTACACAGAACGGCATCCTGGGAAATGATCATAGACATGATGGAAATAGACACTGCACAGAGAGGCATCCTGGGAAAGGACCTCACAGGCATGATGGAAATAGACAATACACAGAACGGCAACCTGGGAAATGACCTCTCAGGCATGATGGAAATAGACACTGCACAGAACGTCATCCTGTGAAATGACCTCACAGGCATGATGGAAATAGACACTGCACAGAGAGGAATCCTTGGAAATGAACTCACAGGCATGATGGAAATAGACAGAGACTATACAGAACGGCACTCTGGAAATGACCTCACAGGCATGATGGAAACAGACACTGCACAGAACGGCATCCTGGGAAATGACCTCACAGGCATGATGGAAATAGACACTACACAGAGAGGCATCCGGGGAAATGACCTCACAGGCATGATAGAAATAGACACTGCACAGAACGATATCCTGGGAAATGACCTCACAAGCATGATGGAATAGACACTGCACAGACAGCCATCCTGGGAAATGACCTCACAGGCATAATGGAAATAGACACTACACAGAACGGCAACCTGGGAAATGACCACTCAGGCATGATGGAAATAGACACTGCACAGAACGGCATCCTAAGAAATGACCTCACATGCATGATGGAAATGGACACTACACAGAACGGCATCCTGGATAATGACCTCACAGGCATGATGGAAGTAGACACTTCAAAGAACGGCATCCTGGCAAATGACCTCACAGACATGTGGAAAATAGACACTGAACAGTAGGGCATCCTGGGATATGTAGTTTTTACTAGAGACACTACAGAGTAATGCATCCTGGGAAATGTAGTTTTTAATAGAGAGACACTACATAGAAAGGCATCCTGGTAAATGTAGTCTTTAACAGAGAGACACTGCACAGAGAGGCATCCTGGGAAATGACCTCACAGGAATGATGGGTATATACAGACACTACACAGAACGGCATCCTGGGACATGACCTCAGAGGCATGATGGAAATACACACTGCACAGAAGGTCATCCTGGGAAATGACCTCACAGGCAATATGGAAATACAAACTGCACCGAGAGGCATCCTGGGAAATGACCTCACAGGCATGATGGAAATAGACACTGCTCAGAGAGGCATCCTGGGAAAGGACCTCACAGGCATGATGGAAATAGACACTACACAGAATGGCATCCAGCGAAATGACCTCACAGGCATGATGGAAATGGACACTACACAGAACGGCATCCTGGGAAATGACCTCACAGGCATGATGGAAGTAGACACTGCACTGAACGGCATCTTGGCAAATGACCTCACAGTCATGATGGAAGTAGACACTGCACAGAACGGCATCCTGGGAAATGCAGTTTTTAACATAGACGTTACAGAGAAAGGCATCCTGGTAAATATAGTCTTTTATAGAGAGACACTACACAGAGAGGCAACCTGGGAAATGACCTCACAGGCATGATGGGAATAGACAGACACTACACAGAACGGCATCCTGGGAAATGACCTCACAAGCATAATGGAAATAAGCACTGCACAGAACGGCATCCTGGGAAATGACCTCACGGGCATGATGGAAATAGACACTGCACAGAGAGGCATCCTGGGAAATGACCTCACAGGCATGATGGAAATAGACACTGCACATAACGGCATCCTGGGAAATGACCTCACAGGCATGTTGGAAATAGACACTACACTGAACGGCATCTTGGGAAATGAACTCACAGGCATGATGGAAATAGACACTGCACAGAAAGGCATCCTGGGAAATGAACTCACAGGCATGATGGAAATAGACACTGCACAGAACGGCATCCTGGAAAATGACCTCACAGGCACGATGTAAATAGACACAGCACAGAACGTCAACCTGGGAAATGACCTCACAGGCATGATGGAAATAGACACTGCACAGAGAGGCAGCCTGGGAAATGACCTCAGAGTCATGTTGGAAATAGACACTGCACAGAATGGCATCCTGTGAAATGACCTCACAGACATGATGTAAATAGACACTACACAGAAGGGCATCCTGGGTAATGACCTCACAGTCATGATGGAAATAGACACTACACAGAATGGCATAATGGGAAATAACCTCACATGCATGATGGAAATAGACACTGCACAGCGAGGCATCCTGGGAAATGACCTCACAGGCATGATGGAAGTAGACACTGCACAGAACGGCATCCAGGGAAATGACCTCACAGGCATGATGGAAATGGACACTACACAGAACAGCATCCTGGCAAATGACCTCAGATTCATGATGGAAATAGACACTGCACAGAGAGGCATCCTGGAAAATGAACTCACAGGCATGATGAAATAGACAGAGACTATACAGAACGGCACTCTGGAAATGACCTCACAGGCATGATGGAAACAGACACTGCACAGAAAGGCATCCTGGGAAATGACCTCACAGGCATGATGGAAATAGACACTACACAGAGAGGCATCCTGGGAAATGACCTCACAGGCATGATTTAAATAGACAGACACTGTACAGAACTGCATCTTGGGAAATGACCTCGCAGGCATGATGGAAATAGACACTGCAAAGAAAAGCATCCTGGGAAATTTAGTTTTTAATAGAGACACTACAGAGAAAGGCATCCTGGGAAATGTATTCTTTAATAGAGAGACACTACACAGAGGGGCATCCTGGGAAATGACCTCACAGGCATGATGGAAATAGACACTGCATAGAACGGCATCCTGGGAAATGACCTCACAAGCATGATGGAAATAGACACTGCACAGAATAGCATCCAGGGAAATGACCTCCCAGGCATGATGGAAATAGACACTGAACAGAATGGCATCCTGTGAAATGACCTCACAGGCATGATGGAAATAGACAGACACTGCACAGAACGGAATCCTGTGAAATGACATCACAGACATGATGGAAACAGACACTGCACAGAACGGCATCCTGCGACATGACCTGACCTGCTTGATGGAAATAGACACTGCACAGAGAGGCATCCTGGTAAATGACTTCCCAGGCATGATGGAAATTGACCCTGCATAGAGAGGCATCCTGGGAAATGACCTCACTGACATGATGGAAATAGACACTGCACAGAACAGCATCCAGGAAAATGACAGCACAGGCATGATGGAAATAGACACTACACAGAATGGCATCCTGGGAAATGACCTCAAAGGCATGATGGAAATAGACACTACACACAACAGCATCCTGGGAAATGACCTCACAGGCATGATGGAAATAGACACTGCACAGAAGGCCATCCAGGAAAATGACCTCAGACACATGATGGAAATAGACACTACACAGAACAGCACCCTGGGTAATGACCACATAGGCATTATGGAAATAGACACTGCACAGAACGGCATCCTGGGAAATGACCTCACAGACATGATGGTAATGGACACTGAATAGAGTGGCATCCTGGGAAATGTAGTTTTTAATAGAGACACTACAGACACAGGTATCATCGGAAAGGTAGTTAATAGAGAGACCCAACAGAGAAAAGCATCCTGGTATTGTAGTCTTTAATAGAGAGAAACTACACAGAGAGGAATCCTGGGAAATGACCTTACAGGCATGATGGAAATAGAAAGACACTACACAGAAGGGCATCCTGGGAAATGACCTCACAGGCATGATGGAAATAGACACTGCACAGAACGGCATCCTGGAAATGACCTGACAGGCATGATGGAAATAGTCAGTGCACAGAAAGGCATTCTGGTAAATGACCTCACAGGCATGATGGAAATAGACACTACACAGAACGGCATCCTGGGTAATGACCTCATAGGCATGATGGAAATAGAAACTACAAGAGAGGCATCCTGGGAAATGACCTCAGAGGCATGATGGAAATAGACACTGCACAGAGAGGCATCCTGGGAAATGACCTCACAGGCATGATGGAAATAGACACTGCACAGAACGGCATCCTGCAGAATGATCTCACATGCATGAAGGAAATAGACAGACACTGCACAGAATGGCATGCTATGAAATGAACTCACAGGCATGATGGAAATAGACACTACACAGAACGGCATCCTGGAAAATGACCTCACTGGCATGATGGAAATAGACACTGCACAGAACGGCATCCTGCAGAATGATCTCACATGCATGAAGGAAATAGACAGACACTGCACAGAATGGCATCCTATGAAATGAACTCACAGGCATGATGGAAACAAACACTACACAGAATGGCATCCTGGAAAATGACCTCACTGGCATGATGGAAATAGACACTGCACAGAACGGCATCCTGCAGAATGATCTCACATGCATGAAGGAAATAGACAGACACTGCACAGAATGGCATCCTATGAAATGAACTCACAGGCATGATGGAAATAGACACTACACAGAACGGCATCCTGGGAAATGATCATAGACATGATGGAAATAGACACTGTACAGAGGCATCCTGGGAAATGACCTCAGAGACATGATGGAAATAGACACTGCACAGAGAGGCATCCTGGGAAATGATCTCACAGGCATGATGGAAATAGACACTACACAGAGAGACATCCTGGGAAATGACCTCACAGGCATGATGGAAATAGACACGGCACATAACGGCATCCTGGGAAATGACCTCAAAGTCATGATGGAAATAGACACTGCACAGAGAGGCATCCTGGGAAATGACCTCACAGGCATGATGGAAAAAGACACTACACAGAACAGCATCCCGGGAAATGACCTCACAGGCATGATGGAAGTAGACACTGCACACAACGGCATCCAGGGAAATGACCTCAAAGGCATGATGGTAATGGACACTACACAGAACGGCAACCTGGGAAATGAGCCCAGATTCATGATGGAAACAGACACTGCACAGAACGGCATCCTGTGAAATGACCTCACAGACATGATGGAAATAGACACTACACAGAACGGCATCCTGGGTAATGACCTCACAGTCATGATGGAAATAGACACTACACAGAACGGCATCCTGGGAAATAACCTCACAGGCATGATGGAAATAGACAATGCACAGCGAGGCATCATGGGAAATGACCTCATAGTCATGATGGAAATAGATATTACACAGAGAGGCATCTTGGGAAATGACCTCACAGCCATGATGGAAATAGACACTGCACAGAGAGGCATCCTGGGAAATGAACTCACAGGCATGATGGAAATAGACAGAGACTATACAGAACGGCACTCTGGAAATGACCTCACAGGCATGATGGAAACAGACACTGCACAGAACGGCATCCTGGGAAATGACCTCACAGGCATGATGGAAATAGACACTACACAGAGAGGCATCTGGGGAAATAACCTCTCAGGCCTGATGGAAACAGACACTGCACAGAACGGCATCCTGGGAAATGACCTCACAGGCATAATGGAAATAGACACTACACAGAACGGCAACCTGGGAAATGACCTCTCAGGCCTGATGGAAATAGACACTGCACAGAACGGCATCCAGGGAAATGACCTCACAGGCATGATGGAAATGGACACTACACAGAACGTCATCCTGGGAAATGACCTCACAGGCATGATGGAAGTAGACACTGCACAGAACGGCATCCTGGCAAATGACCTCACAGACATGTGGAAAATAGACACTGAACAGTACGGCATCCTGGGAAATGTAGTTTTTAATAGAGACACTACAGAAAAATGCATCCTGGGAAATGTAGTTTTTAATAGAGAGACACTACATAGAAAGGCATCCTGGTAAATGTAGTCTTTAACAGAGAGACACTGCACAGAGAGGCATCCTGGGAAATGACCTCACAGGCATGATGGGTATATACAGACACTACACAGAACGGCATCCTGGGACATGACTTCAGAGGCATGATGGAAATGGACACTGCACAGAACGTCATCCTGGGAAATGACCTCACAGGCAATATGGAAATAGAAACTGCACCGAGAGGCATCCTGGGAAATGACCTCACAGGCATGGTGGTAATAGGCACTGCACATAACGGCATCCTGGGAAATGACCTCAAAGGCATGATGGATATAGACACTGCTCAGAGAGGCATCCTGGGAAAGGACGACACAGGCATGATGGAAATAGACACTACACAGAACGGCATCCTGAGAAATGACCTCCCAGGCATGATGGAAATAGACACTGCACCGAATGGCATCCTGGGTAATGACCTCACAGGCATGATGGAAATAGTGCACAGAACGCCATCCAGGGAAATGACCCCACAGGCATGAAGGAAATAGACACTACACTGAACGGCATCCTGGGAAATGACCTCACAGGCATGATGGAAATGGACACTGCACAGAACGGCATCCTGGGCAATGACCTCACAGGCATGATGGAAATAGACACTGCACAGAACAGCATCCTGGGAAATGACCTCACAGCCATGATGGAAATAGACACTGCACAGAACGTCATCCTGTGATATGACCTCACAGGCATGATGGAAATAGACACTGCACAGAGAGGCATCCTGGTATATGACCTCAGAGTCATGATGGAAATAGACACTGCACAGAACGGCATCCTGTGAAATGACCTCACAGACATGATGGAAATAGACACTACACAGAACGGCATCCTGGGTAATGACCTCACAGTTATGATAGAAATAGACACTACACAGAACGGCACAATGGGAAATAACCTCACAGGCATGATGGAAATAGACACTGCACAGCGAGGCATCCTGGGAAATGGCCTCACAGGCATGATGGAAATAGACACTGTACAGAGGCATCCTGGGAAATGACCTCAGAGACATGATGGAAATAGACACTGCTCAGAGTGGCATCCTGGGAAATGATCTCACAGGCATGATGGAAATAGACACTACACAGAGAGACATCCTGGGAAATGACCTCACAGGCATGATGGAAATAGACACGGCACAGAATGGCATCCTGGGAAATGACCTCAAAGTCATGATGGAAATAGACAATGCACAGCGAGGCATCATGGGAAATGACCTCATAGTCATGATGGAAATAGATATTACACAGAGAGGCATCCTGGGAAAGGACGTCACAGGCTTGATGGAAATAGACACTGCACAGAACGGCATCCTGGGCAATGACCTCACAGGCATGATGGAAATAGACACTGCACAGAACAGCATCCTGGGAAATGACCTCACAGCCATGATGGAAATAGACACTGCACAGAACGTCATCCTGTGAAATGACATCACAGGCATGATGGAAATAGACACTGCACAGAGAGGCATCCTGGGATATGACCTCACAGTCATGATGGAAATAGACAGTGCACAGAACGGCATCCTGTGAAATGACCTCACAGACATGATGGAAATAGACACTACACAGAACGGCATCCTGGGTAATGACCTCACAGTCATGATGGAAATAGACACTACACAGAACGGCATAATGGGAAATAACCTCACAGGCATGATGGAAACAGACACTGCACAGCGAGGCATCCTGGGAAATGGCCTCACAGGCATGATGGAAATAGACAGAGATTACGTAGAACGGCACTCTGGAAATGACCTCACAGGCATTGTGGAAATAGACACTGCAAAGAACGGCATCCTGGGAAATGACCTCATAGGCATGATAGAAATAGAGAGTACACAGAGAGGCATCCTGGGAAATGACCTCACAGGCATGAGAGAAATAGACACTGCACAGAACGGCATTCTGGCAAATGACCACACAGACATGTGGAAAAAAGACAGTGAACAGGACAGCATCCTGGGAAATGTAGTTTTTAATAGAGACACTACAGAGAAATGCATCCTGGGAAATGTAGTTTTTAATAGAGACACTACATAGAAAGGCATCCTTGTAAATGTAGTCTTTAATAGAGAGACACTACACAGAGAGGCATCCTGCGAAATGACATCACAGGCATGGTGGGTATAAACAGACACTACAGAGAACGGCAACCTTTGACATGACCTCAGAGGTATGATGGAAATAGACACTGCACAGAACGGCAATCTGGGAAATGACCTCACAGGCATGATGGAAATAGAAACTGCACCGAGAGGCTTCCTGGGAAATGACTTCACAGGCATGATGGAAAAGGACAGAGACTACACAGAACGGCATCCTGGGAAATGACCTCACAGGCATGATGGAAAAAGACACTACAGAGAACGGCATCCTGGGAAATGACCTCACAGGCATGATGGAAATAGACACTACACAGAACGCCATCCAGGGAAATGACCTCACAGGCATGATGGAAATAGACACTGCACAGAGAGGCAGCCTGGGAAATGACCTCACAGGCATGATGGAAATAGACACTGCACAGAGAGGCAGCCTGGGAAATGACCTCAGAGTCATGTTGGAAATAGACACTGCACAGAATGGCATCCTGTGAAATGACCTCACAGACATGATGGAAATAGACACTACACAGAAGGGCATCCTGGGTAATGACCTCACAGTCATGATGGAAATAGACACTACACAGAATGGCATAATGGGAAATAACCTCACATGCATGATGGAAATAGACACTGCACAGCGAGGCATCCTGGGAAATGACCTCACAGGCATGATGGAAGTAGACACTGCACAGAACGGCATCCAGGGAAATGACCTCACAGGCATGATGGAAATGGACACTACACAGAACAGCATCCTGGCAAATGACCTCAGATTCATGATGGAAATAGACACTGCACAGAGAGGCATCCTGGAAAATGAACTCACAGGCATGATGAAATAGACAGAGACTATACAGAACGGCACTCTGGAAATGACCTCACAGGCATGATGGAAACAGACACTGCACAGAAAGGCATCCTGGGAAATGACCTCACAGGCATGATGGAAATAGACACTACACAGAGAGGCATCCTGGGAAATGACCTCACAGGCATGATTTAAATAGACAGACACTGTACAGAACGGCATCCTGGGAAATGACCTCGCAGGCATGATGGAAATAGACACTGCAAAGAAAAGCATCCTGGAAAATTTAGTTTTTAATAGAGACACTACAGAGAATGGCATCCTGGGAAATGTATTCTTTAATAGAGAGACACTACACAGAGAGGCATCCTGGGAAATGACCTCACAGGCATGATGGAAATAGACACTGCATAGAACGGCATCCTGGGAAATGACCTCACAAGCATGATGGAAATAGACACTGCACAGAATAGCATCCAGGGAAATGACTTCCCAGGCATGATGGAAATAGACACTGAACAGAATGGCATCCTGTGAAATGACCTCACAGGCATGATGGAAATAGACAGACACTGCACAGAACGGAATCCTGTGAAATGACATCACAGACATGATGGAAACAGACACTGCACAGAACGGCATCCTGCGAAATGACCTGACCTGCTTGATGGAAATAGACACTGCACAGAGAGGCATCCTGGTAAATGACTTCACAGGCATGATGGAAATTGACCCTGCATAGAGAGGCATCCTGGGAAATGACCTCACTGACATGATGGAAATAGACACTGCACAGAACGGCATCCAGGAAAATGACAGCACAGGCATGATGGAAATAGACACTACACAGAATGGCATCCTGGGAAATGACCTCAAAGGCATGATGGAAATAGACACTGCACAGAACGGCATCCTGCAGAATGATCTCACATGCATGAAGGAAATAGACAGACACTGCACAGAATGGCATCCTAAGAAATGAACTCACAGGCATGATGGAAATAGACACTACACAGAACGGCATCCTGGGAAATGATCATAGACATGATGGAAATAGACACTGTACAGAGGGATCCTGGGAAATGACCTCAGAGACATGATGGAAATAGACACTGCACAGAGAGGCATGCTGGGAAATGATCTCACAGGCATGATGGAAATAGACACTACACAGAGACATCCTGGGAAATGACTTCACTGGCATGATGCAAATAGACACTGCACATAACGGCATCCTGGGAAATGACCTCACAGGCATGTCGGAAATAGACACTACACTGAACGGCATCTTGGGAAATGAACTCACAGGCATGATGGAAATAGACACTGCACAGAAAGGCATCCTGGGAAATGAACTCACAGGCATGATGGAAATATACACTGCACAGAACGGCATCCTGGAAAATGACCTCACAGGCACGATGTAAATAGACACAGCACAGAACGTCATCCTGGGAAATGACCTCACAGGCATGATGGAAATAGACACTGCACAGAGAGGCAGCCTGGGAAATGACCTCAGAGTCATGTTGGAAATAGACACTGCACAGAATGGCATCCTGTGAAATGACCTCACAGACATGATGGAAATAGACAGTACACAGAAGGGCATCCTGGGTAATGACCTCACAGTCATGATGGAAATAGACACTACACAGAATGGCATAATGGGAAATAACCTCACATGCATGATGGAAATAGACACTGCACAGTGAGGCATCCTGGGAAATGACCTCACAGGCATGATGGAAGTAGACACTGCACAGAACGGCATCCAGGGAAATGACCTCACAGGCATGATGGAAATGGACACTACACAGAACAGCATCCTGGCAAATGACCTCAGATTCATGATGGAAATAGACACTGCACAGAGAGGCATCCTGGAAAATGAACTCACAGGCATGATGAAATAGACAGAGACTATACAGAACGGCACTCTGGAAATGACCTCACAGGCATGATGGAAACAGACACTGCACAGAAAGGCATCCTGGGAAATGACCTCACAGGCATGATGGAAATAGACACTACACAGAGAGGCATCCTGGGAAATGACCTCACAGGCATGATTTAAATAGACAGACACTGTACAGAACGGCATCCTGGGAAATGACCTCACAGGCATGATGGAAATAGACACTGCACAGAACGGCATCCTGCAGAATGATCTCACATGCATGAAGGAAATAGACAGACACTGCACAGAATGGTATGCTATGAAATGAACTCACAGGCATGATGGAAATAGACACTACACAGAACGGCATCCTGGAAAATGACCTCACTGGCATGATGGAAATAGACACTGCACAGAATGGCATCCTGCAGAATGATCTCACATGCATGAAGGAAATAGACAGACACTGCACAGAATGGCATCCGATGAAATGAACTCACAGGCATGATGGAAACAAACACTACACAGAATGGCATCCTGGAAAATGACCTCACTGGCATGATGGAAATAGACACTGCACAGAACGGCATCCTGCAGAATGATCTCACATGAATGAAGGAAATAGACAGACACTGCACAGAATGGCATCCTATGAAATGAACTCACAGGCATGATGGAAATAGACACTACACAGAACGGCATCCTGGGAAATGATCATAGACATGATGGAAATAGACACTGTACAGAGGCATCCTGGGAAATGACCTCAGAGACATGATGGAAATAGACACTGCACAGAGAGGCATCCTGGGAAATGATCTCACAGGCATGATGGAAATAGACACTACACAGAGAGACATCCTGGGAAATGACCTCACAGGCATGATGGAAATAGACACGGTACATAACGGCATCCTGGGAAATGACCTCAACGTCATGATGGAAATAGACACTGCACAGAGAGGCATCCTGGGAAATGAGCTCAGATTCATGATGGAAACAGACACTGCACAGAACGGCATCCTGTGAAATGACCTCACAGACATGATGGAAATAGACACTACACAGAACGGCATCCTGGGTAATGACCTCACAGTCATGATGGAAATAGACACTACACAGAACGGCATCCTGGGAAATAACCTCACAGGCATGATGGAAATAGACAATGCACAGCGAGGCATCATGGGAAATGACCTCATAGTCATGATGGAAATAGATATTACACAGAGAGGCATCCTGGGAAATGACCTCACAGCCATGATGGAAATAGACACTGCACAGAGAGGCATCGTGGGAAATGAACTCACAGGCATGATGGAAATAGACAGAGACTATACAGAACGGCACTCTGGAAATGACCTCACAGGCATTATGGAAACAGACACTGCACAGAACAGCATCCTGGGAAATGACCTCACAGGCATGATGGAAATAGACACTACACAGAGAGGCATCCGGGGAAATAACCTCACAGGCATGATAGAAATAGACACTGTACAGAACGGTATCCTGGGAAATGACCTCACAAGCATGATGGAAATAGACACTGCACAGACAGCCATCCTGGAAAATGACCTCACAGGCATAATGGAAATAGACACTACACAGAACGGCAACCTGGGAAATGACCTCTCAGGCCTGATGGAAATAGACACTGCACAGAACGGCATCCAGGGAAATGACCTCACAGGCATGATGGAAATGGACACTACACAGAACGTCATCCTGGGAAATGACCTCACAGGCATGATGGAAGTAGACACTGCACAGAACGGCATCCTGGCAAATGACCTTACAGACATGTGGAAAATAGACACTGAACAGTACGGCATCCTGGGAAATGTAGTTTTTAATAGAGACACTACAGAGAAATGCATCCTGGGAAATGTAGTTTTTAATAGAGAGACACTACATAGAAAGGCATCCTGGTAAATGTAGTCTTTAACAGAGAGACACTGCACAGAGAGGCATCCTGGGAAATGACCTCACAGGCATGATGGGTATATACAGACACTACACAGAACGGCATCCTGGAACATGACTTCAGAGGCATGATGGAAATGGACACTGCACAGAACGTCATCCTGGGAAATGACCTCACAGGCAATATGGAAATAGAAACTGCACCGAGAGGCATCCTGGGAAATGACCTCACAGGCATGGTGGTAATAGGCACTGCACATAACGGCATCCTGGGAAATGACCTCAAAGGCATGATGGATATAGACACTGCTCAGAGAGGCATCCTGGGAAAGGACGTCACAGGCATGATGGAAATAGACACTACACAGAACGGCATCCTGAGAAATGACCTCACAGGCATGATGGAAATAGACACTGCACCGAATGGCATCCTGGGTAATGACCTCACAGGCATGATGGAAATAGTGCACAGAACGGCATCCAGGGAAATGACCCCACAGGCATGAAGGAAATAGACACTACACTGAACGGCATCCTGGGAAATGACCTCACAGGCATGATGGAAATGGACACTGCACAGAACGGCATCCTGGGCAATGACCTCACAGGCATGATGGAAATAGACACTGCACAGAACAGCATCCTGGGAAATGACCTCACAGCCATGATGGAAATAGACACTGCACAGAACGTCATCCTGTGATATGACCTCACAGGCATGATGGAAATAGACACTGCACATAGAGGCATCCTGGGATATGACCTCAGAGTCATGATGGAAATAGACACTGCACAGAACGGCATCCTGTGAAATGACCTCACAGACATGATGGAAATAGACACTACACAGAACGGCATCCTGGGTAATGACCTCACAGTTATGATAGAAATAGACACTACACAGAACGGCATAATGGGAAATAACCTCACAGGCATGATGGAAATAGACACTGCACAGCGAGGCATCCTGGGAAATGGCCTCACAGGCATGATGGAAATAGACACTGTACAGAGGCATCCTGGGAAATGACCTCAGAGACATGATGGAAATAGACACTGCTCAGAGAGGCATCCTGGGAAATGATCTCACAGGCATGATGGAAATAGACACTACACAGAGAGACATCCTGGGAAATGACCTCACAGGCATGATGGAAATAGACACGGCACAGAATGGCATCCTGGGAAATGACCTCAAAGTCATGATGGAAATAGACAATGCACAGCGAGGCATCATGGGAAATGACCTCATAGTCATGATGGAAATAGATATTACACAGAGAGGCATCCTGGGAAAGGACGTCACAGGCATGATGGAAATAGACACTACACAGAACGGCATCCTGAGAAATGACCTCACAGGCATGTTGGAAACACACTGCACCGAATGGCATCCTGGGTAATGACCTCACAGGCATGATTGAAATAGTGCACAGAACGGCATCCAGGGAAATGACCTCACAGGCATGAAGGAAATAGACACTACACTGAACGGCATCCGGGGAAATGACCTCACAGGCATGATGGAAATGGACACTGCACAGAACGGCATCCTGGGCAATGACCTCACAGGCATGATGGAAATAGACACTGCACAGAACAGCATCCTGGGAAATGACCTCACAGCCATGATGGAAATAGACACTGCACAGAACGTCATCCTGTGAAATGACCTCACAGGCATGATGGAAATAGACACTGCACAGAGAGGCATCCTGGGATATGACCTCACAGTCATGATGGAAATAGACAGTGCACAGAACGGCATCCTGTGAAATGACCTCACAGACATGATGGAAATAGACACTACACAGAACGGCATCCTGGGTAATGACCTCACAGTCATGATGGAAATAGACACTACACAGAACGGCATAATGGGAAATAACCTCACAGGCATGATGGAAACAGACACTGCACAGCGAGGCATCCTGGGAAATGGCCTCACAGGCATGATGGAAATAGACAGAGATTACGTAGAACGGCACTCTGGAAATGACCTCACAGGCATTGTGGAAACAGACACTGCAAAGAACGGCATCCTGGGAAATGACCTCATAGGCATGATAGAAATAGAGAGTACACAGAGAGGCATCCTGGGAAATGACCTCACAGGCATGAGAGAAATAGACACTGCACAGAACGGCATTCTGGCAAATGACCACACAGATATGTGGAAAAAAGACAGTGAACAGGACAGCATCCTGGGAAATGTAGTTTTTAATAGAGACACTACAGAGAAATGCATCCTGGGAAATGTAGTTTTTAATAGAGACACTACATAGAAAGGCATCCTGGTAAATGTAGTCTTTAATAGAGAGACACTACACAGAGAGGCATCCTGCGAAATGACATCACAGGCATGATGGGTATAAACAGACACTACAGAGAACGGCAACCTTTGACATGACCTCAGAGGTATGATGGAAATAGACACTGCACAGAACGGCAATCTGGGAAATGACCTCACAGGCATGATGGAAATAGAAACTGCACCGAGAGGCTTCCTGGGAAATGACTTCACAGGCATGATGGAAAAGGACAGAGACTACACAGAACGGCATCCTGGGAAATGACCTCACAGGCATGATGGAAAAAGACACTACAGAGAACGGCATCCTGGGAAATGACCTCACAGGCATGATGGAAATAGACACTACACAGAACGCCATCCAGGGAAATGACCTCACAGGCATGATGGAAATGGACACTACACAGAACGGCATCTTGGGAAATGACCTCACAGGCATGATGGAAGTAGACACTGCACTGAACGGCATCTTGGCAAATGACCTCACAGTCATGATGGAAGTAGACACTGCACAGAACGGTATCCTGGGAAATGTAGTTTTTAACATAGACATTACAGAGAAAGGCATCCTGGTAAATGTAGTCTTTAATAGAGAGACACTACACAGAGAGGCATCCTGGAAAATGACCTCACAGGCATGATGGAAATGGACACTACACAGAACGGCATCCTGGGAAATGACCTCACAGGCATGATGGAAATAGACACTGCACAGAACGGCATCCTGGCAAATGACCTCACAGGCATGCGGAAAATAGACACTGAACAGTACGGCACCCTGGGAAATTTAGTTTTTAATAGAGACACTACAGAGAAATGCATCCTGGAAAATGTAGTCTTTAATAGAGAGACAATTCACAGAGAGGCATCCTGGGAAATGACCTCACAGGCATGATGGGTATATACAGACACTACACAGAACAGCATCCTGGGACATGACCTCAGAGGCATGATGGAAATGGACACTGCACAGAACGGCATCCTGGGAAATGACCTCACAGGCAATATGGAAATAGAAACTGCACCGAGAGGCATACTGGAAATGACCTCACAGGCATGGTGGTAATAGACACTGCACAGAACGGCATCCTGGGAAATGACCTCATAGGCATGATGGAAATAGACACTGCTCAGAGACATCCTGGGAAAGGACCTCACAGGCATGATGGACATAGACACTACACAGAACGGCATCCTGGGAAATGACCTCACAGGCATGATGGAAATAGACACTGCACCGTACGGCATCCTGGGTAATGACCTCACAGGCATAATGGAAATAGACACTGCACCGTATGGCATCCTGGGTAATGACCTCACAGGCATGATGGAAATAGACACTGCACAGAGAAGTAGCCTGGGAAATGACCTCAGAGTCATGTTGGAAATAGACAGTGCACAGAATGGCATCCTGTGAAATGACCTCACAGACATGATGGAAATAGACACTACACAAGGGCATCCTGGGAAATGACCTCACAGTCATGATGGAAATAGATACTACACAGAATGGCATAATGGGAAATAACCTCACATGCATGATGGAAATAGACACTGCATAGCGAGGTTTCCTGGGAAATGCCCTCAAGGGCATGATAGAAATAGACACTACACAGAGAAGCATCATGGGAAATGACCTCACAGGCATGATGGAAAGAGACACTGCACAGAATGGCATCCTGGGAAATGACCTCAAAGTCATGATGGAAATAAACACCACAGAGAGAGGCATCCTGGGAAATGACCTCACAGGCATGATGGAAGTAGACACTGCACAGAACTGCATCCTGGCAAATGACCTCAAAGACATGTGGAAAATAGACACTGAACAGTACGGCATCCTGGGAAATGTAGTTTTTAATAGAGACACTACAGAGAAATGCATCCTGGAAAATGTAGTTGTTAATAGAGAGACACTACATAGAAAGGTATCCTGGTAAATGTAGTCTTTAATAGAGAGACAAAGCACAGAGAGGCATCCTGGGAAATGACCTCACAGGCATGATGAGTATATACAGACACTACACAGAACGGAATCCTGGGACATGACCTCAGAGGAATGATGGAAATGGACACTGCACAGAACGGCATGCGGGGAAATGACCTCACAGGCAATATGGAAATAGAAACTGCACCGAGAGGCATCCTGGGAAATGACCTCACAGGCATGGTGGTAATAGACACTGCACAGAACGGCATCCTGGGAAATGACCTCACAGGCATGATGGAAATAGACACTGCTCAGAGACATCCTGGGAAAGGATCTCACAGGCATGATGGAAATAGACACTGCACCGATCGGCATCCTGGGTAATGACCTCACAGGCATGATGGAAATAGACAGTGCACAGAACGGCATCCAGGGAAATGACCTCACAGGCATGATGGAAATGGACACTACACAGAACGGCAACCTGGGAAATGAGCTCAGATTCATGATGGAAACAGACACTGCACAGAACGGCATCCTGTGAAATGACCTCACAGACATGATGGAAATAGACACTACACAGAACGGCATCCTGGGTAATGACCTCACAGTCATGATGGAAATAGACACTACACAGAACGGCATCCTGGGAAATAACCTCACAGGCATGATATAAATAGACAATGCACAGCGAGGCATCATGGGAAATGACCTCATATTCATGATGGAAATAGATACTACACAGAGAGGCATCCTGGGAAATGACCTCACAGGCATGATGGAAATAGACACTGCACAGAGAGGCATCCTGGGAAATGAACTCACAGGCATGATGGAAATAGACAGAGACTATACAGAACGGCACTCTGGAAATGACCTCACAGGCATGATGGAAACAGACACTGCACAGAACGGCATCCTGGGAAATGACCTCACAGGCATGATGGAAATAGACACTACACAGAGAGGCATCCGGGGAAACGACCTCACGAGCATGATAGAAATAGACACTGCACAGAACGGTATCCTGGGAAATGACCTCACAAGCATGATGGAAATAGACACTGCACAGACAGCCATCCTGGAAAATGACCTCACAGGCATAATGGAAATAGACACTACACAGAACGGCAACCTGGGAAATGACCTCTCAGGCATGATGGAAATAGACACTGCACAGAACGGCATCCAGGGAAATGACCTCACAGGCATGATGGAAATGGACACTGCACAGAACGGCATCCAGGGAAATGACCTCACAGGCATGATGGAAGTAGACACTGCACAGAACGGCATCATGGCAAATGACCTCACAGACATGTGGAAAATAGACACTGAACAGTACGGCATCCTGGGAAATGTAGTTTTTAATAGAGACACTACAGAGAAATGCATCCTGGGAAATGTAGTTTTTAATAGAGACACTACATAGAAAGGCATCCTGGTAAATGTAGTCTTTAACAGAGAGACACTGCACAGAGAGGCATCCTGGGAAATGAACTCACAGGCATGATGGAAATAGACAGAGACTACACAGAACGGCATCCTGGGACATGACTTGAGAGGCATGATGGAAATGGACACTGCACAGAACGTCATCCTGGGAAATGACCTCACAGGCAATATGGAAATAGAAACTGCACCGAGAGGCATCCTGGATAATGACCTCACAGGCATGGTGGTAATAGACACTGCACATAACGGCATCTTGAGAAATGACCTCACAGGCATGATGGAAATAGACAGTGCACAGAACGGCATCCAGGGAAATGGCCTCACAGGCATGATGGAAATAGACAGAGACTACGTAGAACGGCACTCTGGAAATGACCTCACAGGCATTGTGGAAACAGACACTGCAAAGAACGGCATCCTGGGAAATGACCTCACAGGCATGATGGAAATAGACAGTACACAGAGAGGCATCCTGGGAAATGACCTCACTGGCATGATAGAAATAGACACTGAACAGAACGGCATTCTGGCAAATGACCACACAGACATGTGGAAAAAAGACACTGAACAGGACGGCGTCCTGGGAAATGTAGTTTTTAATAGAGACACTACAGAGAAATGCATGCTGGGAAATGTAGTTTTTAATAGAGACACTACATAGAAAGGCATCCTGGTAAATGTAGTCTTTAATAGAGAGACACTACACAGAGAGGCATCCTGGGAAATGACATCACAGGCATGATGGGTATAAACAGACACTACAGAGAACGGCAACCTTTGACATGACCTCAGAGGTATGATGGAAACAGACACTGCACAGAATGGCAATGACCTCACAGGCATGATGGAAATAGAACCTGCACTGAGAGGCATCCTGGGAAATGACCTCACAGGCATGATGGAAAAAGACACTACAGAGAACGGCATCCTGGGAAATGACCTCACAGGCATGATGGAAATAGACACTACACAGAATGGCATCCAGGGAAATGACCTCACAGGCATGATGGAAATGGACACTACACAGAACGGCATCCTGGGAAATGACCTCACAGGCATGATGGAAGTAGACACTGCACTGAACGGCATCTTGGCAAATGACCTCACAGTCATGATGGAAGTAGACACTGCACAGAACGGCATCCTGGGAAATGTAGTTTTTAACATAGACATTACAGAGAAAGGCATCCTGGTAAATGTAGTCTTTAATAGAGAGACACTACCCAGAGAGGCATCCTGGAAAATGACCTCACAGGCATGATGGAAATGAACACTACACAGAACGGCAACCTGGGAAATGACCTCACAGGCATGATGGAAGTAGACACTGTACAGAACGGCATCCTGGCAAATGACATCACGGGCATGATGGAAATAGACACTACACTGAACGGCATCTTGGGAAATGACCTCACAGGCATGACGGAAATAGACACTGCACAGAAAGGCATCCTGGGAAATAAACTCACAGGCATGATGGAAATAGACACAGCACAGAACGGCATCCTGGAAAATGACCTCACAGGCAGGATGTAAATTGACACAGCACAGAACGTCATCCTGGGAAATGACCTCACAGGCATGATAGAAATAGACACTGCTCAGAGAGGCAGCCTTGGAAATGATCTCAGAGTCATGTTGGAAATAGACACTGCACAGAATGGCATCCTGTGAAATGACCTCACAGACAGATGGAAATAGACACTACACAGAAGGGCATTCTGGGAAATGACCTTACAGGCATGATGGAAGTAGACAGTGCACAGAACGGCATCCAGGGAAATGACCTCACAGGCATGATGGAAATGGACACTACACAGAACGGCATCCTGGGAAATGACCTCACAGGCATGATGGAAGTAGACACTGCACTGAACGGCATCTTGGCAAATGACCTCACAGTCATGATGGAAATAGACACTGCACAGAGAGGCAGCCTGGGAAATGACCTCAGAGTCATGTTGGAAATAGACAGTGCACAGAATGGCATCCTGTGAAATGACCTCACAGACATGATGGAAATAGACACTACACAGAAGGGCATCCTGGGAAATGACCTCACAGTCATGATAGAAATAGATACTACACAGAATGGCATAATGGGAAATAACCTCACATGCATGATGGAAATAGACACTGCACAGAATGGCATCCTGGGAAATGACCTCAAAGTCATGATGGAAATAGACACTGCAGAGAGAGGCATCCTGGGAAATGACCTCACAGGCATGATGGAAAAAGACACTACACAGAACGGCATCCTGGGAAATGACCCCACAGGCCTGATGGAAGTAGACACTGCACAGAACGGCATCCAGGGAAATGACCTCACAGGCATGATGGAAATGGACACTACACAGAACGGCATCCTGGGAAATGACCCCACAGGCCTGATGGAAGTAGACACTGCACAGAACGGCATCCTGGCAAATGACCTCACAGACATGTGGAAAATAGACACTGAACAGTACGGCATCCTGGAAAATGTAGTTTTTAATAGAGACACTACAGAGAAATGCATCCTGGAAAATGTAGTTTTTAATAGAGAGACACTACATAGAAAGGAATCCTGGTAAATGTAGTCTTTAATAGAGAGACAATGCACAGACAGGCATCCTGGGACATGACCTCAGAGGCATGATGGAAATGGACACTGCACAGAACTGCATGCTGGGAAATGACCTCACAGGCAATATGGAAATAGAAACTGCACCGAGAGGCATCCTGGGAAATGACCTCACAGGCATGGTGGTAATAGACACTGCACAGAACGGCATCCTGGGAAATGACCTCACAGGCATGATGGAAATAGACACTGCTCAGAGACATCCTGGGAAAGGACCTCCCAGGCATGATGGAAATAGACACTGCACAGAGAGGCAGCCTGGGAAATGACCTCAAAGTCATGTTGGAAATAGACACTGCACAGAATGGCATCCTGTGAAGTGACCTCACTGACATGATGTAAATAGACACTACACAGAAGGGCATCCAGGGTAATGACCTCACAGTAATGATGGAAATTGACAATACACAGAATGGCATAATGGGACATAACCTCACATGCATGATAGAAATAGACACTGCACAGCGAGGCATCCTGGGAAATGACATCACAGGCATGATAGAAATAGACACTACACAGAGAAGCATCCTGGGAAATGACCTTACAGGCATGATGGAAATAGACACTGCAAAGAACGGCATCCTGGGAAATGACCTCACAGGCATGATGGAAATAGACAGTACACAGAGAGGCATCCTGGGAAATGACCTCACTGGCATGATAGAAATAGACACTGAACAGAACGGCATTCTGGCAAATGACCACACAGACATGTGGAAAAAAGACACTGAACAGGACGGCGTCCTGGGAAATGTAGTTTTTAATAGAGACACTACAGAGAAATGCATGCTGGGAAATGTAGTTTTTAATAGAGACACTACATAGAAAGGCATCCTGGTAAATGTAGTCTTTAATAGAGAGACACTACACAGAGAGGCATCCTGGGAAATGACATCACAGGCATGATGGGTATAAACAGACACTACAGAGAACGGCAACCTTTGACATGACCTCAGAGGTATGATGGAAACAGACACTGCACAGAATGGCAATGACCTCACAGGCATGATGGAAATAGAACCTGCACTGAGAGGCATCCTGGGAAATGACCTCACAGGCATGATGGAAAAAGACACTACAGAGAACGGCATCCTGGGAAATGACCTCACAGGCATGATGGAAATAGACACTACACAGAATGGCATCCAGGGAAATGACCTCACAGGCATGATGGAAATGGACACTACACAGAACGGCATCCTGGGAAATGACCTCACAGGCATGATGGAAGTAGACACTGCACTGAACGGCATCTTGGCAAATGACCTCACAGTCATGATGGAAGTAGACACTGCACAGAACGGCATCCTGGGAAATGTAGTTTTTAACATAGACATTACAGAGAAAGGCATCCTGGTAAATGTAGTCTTTAATAGAGAGACACTACCCAGAGAGGCATCCTGGAAAATGACCTCACAGGCATGATGGAAATGAACACTACACAGAACGGCAACCTGGGAAATGACCTCACAGGCATGATGGAAGTAGACACTGTACAGAACGGCATCCTGGCAAATGACATCACGGGCATGATGGAAATAGACACTACACTGAACGACATCTTGGGAAATGACCTCACAGGCATGACGGAAATAGACACTGCACAGAAAGGCATCCTGGGAAATAAACTCACAGGCATGATGGAAATAGACACAGCACAGAACGGCATCCTGGAAAATGACCTCACAGGCACGATGTAAATTGACACAGCACAGAACGTCATCCTGGGAAATGACCTCACAGGCATGATAGAAATAGACACTGCTCAGAGAGGCAGCCTTGGAAATGATCTCAGAGTCATGTTGGAAATAGACACTGCACAGAATGGCATCCTGTGAAATGACCTCACAGACAGATGGAAATAGACACTACACAGAAGGGCATTCTGGGAAATGACCTTACAGGCATGATGGAAGTAGACAGTGCACAGAACGGCATCCAGGGAAATGACCTCACAGGCATGATGGAAATGGACACTACACAGAACGGCATCCTGGGAAATGACCTCACAGGCATGATGGAAGTAGACACTGCACTGAACGGCATCTTGGCAAATGACCTCACAGTCATGATGGAAATAGACACTGCACAGAGAGGCAGCCTGGGAAATGACCTCAGAGTCATGTTGGAAATAGACAGTGCACAGAATGGCATCCTGTGAAATGACCTCACAGACATGATGGAAATAGACACTACACAGAAGGGCATCCTGGGAAATGACCTCACAGTCATGATAGAAATAGATACTACACAGAATGGCATAATGGGAAATAACCTCACATGCATGATGGAAATAGACACTGCACAGAATGGCATCCTGGGAAATGACCTCAAAGTCATGATGGAAATAGACACTGCAGAGAGAGGCATCCTGGGAAATGACCTCACAGGCATGATGGAAAAAGACACTACACAGAACGGCATCCTGGGAAATGACCCCACAGGCCTGATGGAAGTAGACACTGCACAGAACAGCATCCAGGGAAATGACCTCACAGGCATGATGGAAATGGACACTACACAGAACGGCATCCTGGGAAATGACCCCACAGGCCTGATGGAAGTAGACACTGCACAGAACGGCATCCTGGCAAATGACCTCACAGACATGTGGAAAATAGACACTGAACAGTACGGCATCCTGGAAAATGTAGTTTTTAATAGAGACACTACAGAGAAATGCATCCTGGAAAATGTAGTTTTTAATAGAGAGACACTACATAGAAAGGAATCCTGGTAAATGTAGTCTTAAATAGAGAGACAATGCACAGACAGGCATCCTGGGACATGACCTCAGAGGCATGATGGAAATGGACACTGCACAGAACTGCATGCTGGGAAATGACCTCACAGGCAATATGGAAATAGAAACTGCACCGAGAGGCATCCTGGGAAATGACCTCACAGGCATGGTGGTAATAGACACTGCACAGAACGGCATCCTGGGAAATGACCTCACAGGCATGATGGAAATAGACACTGCTCAGAGACATCCTGGGAAAGGACCTCCCAGGCATGATGGAAATAGACACTGCACAGAGAGGCAGCCTGGGAAATGACCTCAAAGTCATGTTGGAAATAGACACTGCACAGAATGGCATCCTGTGAAGTGACCTCACAGGCAGGATGGAAATAGACACTACACATAGAGGCATCCTGGGAAATGATCGTACAGTCATGATGGAAGTAGACACGACACAGAACGGCATCCAGGGAAATGACCACAGAGGCATGATGGAAATAGGCACTGCACAGCGAAGCATCCTGGGAATTGACCTCACAGGCATAATGGAAATAGTCACTGTACAGAGAGGCATCCTGGAAAATGACCTCACAGGTATGATGGAACAAACACTGCACAAAACCGCATCATGGGAAATGACCTCACAGGCATGATGGAAATGGACAGACACTGCACAGAACGGCATCCTGGGAAATGAGCTCACAGGCATGATGGAAATAGACACTGCACAGAACGGCATCCTGGGAAATGACCTCACAGGCAGGATGGAAATAGACAATGCCCAGAGAGACATCCTGGGAAATTACCTCACAGGCATGATGTAAATAGACAGACACTGCACAGAATGGCATCCTGGCAAAAGACCTCATAGTCATGATGGAAATAGAAACGACACAGAGAAGCATCCTGGTAAATGACCTCACAGGCATGGTGGAAAGAGTCACTGCACAGAGAGGCATCCTGGAAAATGACCTCTCCGTCATATTGGAAATAGACACACCTCAGAACAGCATCCTGGGAAATGACCTCACAGGCATGATGGAAATAGACACTACAAAGAATGGCATCCTGGGAAATGACTTCACAGGCATGATGGAAATGGATACTGCACAAAACGGCATTATGGGAAATGTAGTTTTTAAAAGAGACACTACAGAGAAAGGTATCCTGGGAAATGTAGTCTTTAATAGAGAGACACTACACAGAGAGGCATCCTGGGAAATGACCTCACAGGCATGGTGGAAAGAGTCACTGCACAGAGAGGCATCCTGGAAAATGACCTCACCGTAATATTGGAAATAGACACACCTCAGAACAGCATCCTGGGAAATGAACTCACAGGCATGATGGAAATAAACTGACACTACACAGACCGGCATCCTGGGAAATGACGTCACAGTCATGATGGAAATAGACACTGCACAGAATGACATCCTGGGAAATGACCTCCCAGGAATGATGGAAATAGACACTGCACAGAACGGCATCCTGGGAAATGTAGTTTTTAATAGAGACACTACAGAGAAAGGCATCCTGGGAAATGTAGTTTTTAATAGAGGGACACTACAGAGAAAGGCATCCTGATAAATGTAGTTTTTAATAGAGAGACACTACAGAGAAAGGTATCCTGATAAATGTAGTCTTTAATAGACAGACACTACACAGAGTGGCATCTCGGGAAATGAACTCACAGGCATGATGGAAATAGACTGACACTACACATAACGGCATCCTGGGAAATGACCTCACAGGCATGATGGAAATAGACACTACACAGAACGGCATCCTGGGAAATGACCTCACAGGCATGATGGAAATGGATATTGCACAAAACGGCATCCTGGGAAATGTAGTTTTTAACAGAGAGACAATACAGTGAAAGGTATGCTGGGAAATGTAGTCTTTGATAGAGAGACACTACACAGAGAGGCATCCTGGGAAATGGCCTCACAGGCATGATGGAAATAGACTGACACTACACAGACCGGCATCCTGGGAAATGACCTCACAGTCATGATGGAAATAGACACTGCACAGAACGGCATCCTGGGAAATGACCTCCCAGGCATGTTGGAAATAGACACTGCACAGTATGGCATCCTGGTAAATGTAGTTTTTAATAGAGACACTACAGAGAAAGGCATCCTGGGAAATGTAGTCTTTAATACAGAGACACTACACAGAGAGGCATCCTGGGAAATGACCTCACATGCATGATGGAAATAGTCACGGCACAGAGAGGCATCCTGGAAAATGACCTCAAAGGCATGATGGAACAGACACTGCACAAAACCGCATCATGGGAAAAGACCTCACAGGCATGATGTTAATAGACAGACACTGCACAGAATGGCATCCTGGGAATTGAGATCACAGGCATGATGGAAATAGACACTGCACAGCGAGGCATCCTGGGAAATGAACTCACAGGAATGATGAAAATAGACACGGCACAGAGAGGCATCCTGGGAAATGACCTCACAGGCATGATGGAAATAGACACTGCACAGAACGGCATCCTGGGAAATGACTTCAAAGGCATGATGGATATAGACAATGCACAGAGGCATCCAGGAAAATGACCTCACAGGCATGATGGAAATGGACACTGCACAGAACGGCATCCTGGGAAATGACCTCACAGGCATGATGGAAATATACACTGCACAGAACGGCATCCTGGGAAATGACCTCACAGGTATGATGGAAATAGACACTGCACAGAACGGCATGCTGGGAAATTTAGTTTTTATTACAGACACTACAGAGAAAGGAATCCTGGGAAATGTAGTTTTTAATAGAGAGACACTACAGAGAAAGGCATCCTGATAAATGTAGTCTTTAATAGAGAGACACTACACAGAGTACCATCTCAGGAAAAGAATTCACAGGCATGATGGAAATAGACTGACACTACACAGAATGGCATCCTGGGAAATGACCTCACAGTCATTATCAAATAGACATTGCACATAACGGCATCCTGGGAAAGACCTCACAAACATGATGGAAATAGACACTGCACAGAACTGCATCCTGGGAAATGACCTCACAGGCATAATGGAAATAGACATTGCACAGAACGGCATCGTGAAAAATGACCTCACAGGCATGATAGAAATAGACACTGGACAGTGAGGCATCCTGGGAAATGACCTCAGAGTCATGATGGAAATAGAAACGACACAGAGAAGCATCCTGGTAAATGACATCACAGACATGGTGCAATGGGTCACTGCACAGAGAGGCATCCTGGAAAATGACCTCACCGTCATATTGGAAATAGACACACCTCAGAACAGCATCCTGGGAAATGACCTCACAGGCATGATGGAAATAGACACTACAAAGAATGGCATCCTGGGAAATGACCTCACAGGCATGATGGAAATGGATACTGCACAAAATGGCATTATGGGAAATGTAGTTTTTAAAAGAGACACTACAGAGAAAGGTATCCTGGGAAATGTAGTCTTTAATAGAGAGACACTACACAGAGAGGCATCCTGGGAAGTGACCTCAGAGGCATGGTGGAAAGAGTCACTGCACAGAGAGGCATCCTGGAAAATGACCTAACCGTCATATTGGAAATAGACACACCTCAGAACAGCATCCTGGGAAATGACCTCACAGGCATGATGGAAGTACACTGACACTACACAGACCAGCATCCTGGGAAATGACGTCACAGTCATGATGGAAATAGACACTGCACAGAATGTCATCCTGTGAAATGACCACCCAGGCTTGATGGAAGTAGACACTGCACAGTATGGCATCCTGATAAATGTAGTTTTTAATAGAGACACTACAGAGAAAGGAATCCTGGGAAATGTAGTTTTTAATAGAGAGACACTACAGAGAAAGGCATCCTGGGAAATGTAGTCTTTAATAGAGAGACCCTACACAGAGAGGAATCCTGGGAAATGAACTCACAGCTATGATGGAAATAGTCACCGCAGAGAACGGCATCCTGGGAAATGACCTCAGAGGCATGGTGGAAATAGACAGTGCACAGAGAGGCATCCTGGGAAATGACCTCATAGGAATGATGGAAATAGACACTGCACAGAACGGCATCCTGGGAAATGTAGTTTTTAATAGAGACACTACAGAGAAAGGCATCCTGGGAAATGTAGTTTTTAATAGAGAGACACTACAGAGAAAGGCATCCTGATAAATGTAGTCTTTAATAGAGAGACACTACACAGAGTAGCTTCTCGGGAAATGAACTCACAGGCATGATGGAAATAGACTGACACTACACAGAACGGCATCCTGGGAAATGACCTCACAGGCATTATGGAAATAGACACTACACAGAACGGCATCCTGGGAATGACCTCACAAACATGATGGAAATAGACACTGCACAGAACGGCCTCCTGGGAAATGACCTCACAGTCATGATGGAAATAGACACTACACAGAACGGCATCGTGGAAAATGACTTCACAGGCATGATAGAAATAGATACTGCACAGTGAGGCATCCTGGGAAATGACCTCATAGTCATGATGGAAATAGACACGACACAGAGAAGCATCCTGGTAAATGACCTCACAGGCATGGTGGAAAGAGTCACTGCACAGAGAGGCATCCTGGAAAATGTCCTCACCGTCATATTGGAAATATCACACCTCAGAACAGCATCCTGGGAAATGACCTCACAGGCATGATAGAAATAGACACTGCACAGTGAGGCATCTTGGTAAATGACCTCACAGGCATGGTGGAAAGAGTCACTGCACAGAGAGGCATCCTGGAAAATGACCTCACCGTCATATTGGAAATATCACACCTCAGAACAGCATCCTGGGAAATGACCTCACAGGCATGATGGAAATAGACACTACAAAGAATGGCATCCTGGGAAATGACCTCACAGGCATGATGGAAATGCATACTGCACAAAACGGCATTATGGGAAATGTAGTTTTTAAAAGAGACACTACAGAGAAAGGCAACCTGAGAAATGTAGTTTTTAATAGAGAGACACTACAGAAAAAGGTATCCTGGGAAATGTAGTCTTTAATAGAGAGACACTACACAGAGAGGCATCCTGGGAAATGACCTCACTGGCATGATGGAAATAAACTGACACTACACAGACCGGCATCCTGGGAAATGACGTCACAGTCATGATGGAAATAGACACTGCACAGAATATCATCCTGGGAAATGACCTCCCAGGCATGATGGAAATAGACACTGCACAGTATGGCATCCTGGTAAATGTAGTTTTTATAGAGACAATACAGAGAAAGGCATCCTGGGAAATGTAGTTTTTAATAGAGAGACACTACAGAGAAAGGCATCCTGATAAATGTAGTCTTTAATAGAGAGACACTACACAGAGTGGCATCTCGGGAAATGAACTCACAGGCATGATGGAAATAGACTGACACTACACAGAATGGCATCCAGGGAAATGACCTCACAGGCATGATGGAAATAGACACTACACAGAAATGCATCCTGGGAAATGACCTCACAGGCATGATGGAAATGGATACTGCACAGAACGGCATCCTGGGAAATGTAGTTTTTAATAGCGACACTATAGAGTAAGGCAACCTGGGAAATGTAGTTTTTAATAGAGAGACACTACAGAGAAAGGCATCCTGGTAAATGTAGTCTTTAATACAGATCCAGTACACAGAGAGACATCCTGGGAAGTGACCTCACATGCATGAAGGAAATAGACAGACACTAAAAAGAACGGCATCCAGGGAAATGACCTCACAGGCATGAAGGACATAGACACTGCACAGAACGGCATCCTGGGTATTGTTGTTTTTAATAGAGACAATACAGAGAAAGGCTTCCTGGGAAATATAGTCTTTAATTGAGAGACACTACACAGAGAGGCATCCAGGGAAATAACTTCACAGGCATGATGGAAATAGACACTGCACAGAGAGGCATCCTGGGAAATGACCTCACAGGCATGATTGAAATAGACACTACTCAGAACGGCATCCTGAGAAATGACGTCACAGGCATGATGGAAATAGACACTGCACACCATGGTATCCTGGGAAATTACCTCACAGGCATGATGGACATAGACACTGCACAGAACGGCATCCTGGGAAATGTAGTTTTCAATAAAGACACTACAGAGAAAGGCTTCCTGTGAACTGTAGTTTTTAATAGAGAGACACTACAGAGAAAGGCATCCTGGTAAATGTAGTCTTTAATAGAGAGACACTACACAGAAGGCATCCTAGCAAATGACCTCACAGGCATCATGGAAATAGACACTGCACAGAACGGCATCCTGGGAAATGTAGTTTTTAATAGAGACACTACAGAGAAAGGCTTCCTGTGAAATGTAGTTTTTAATAGAGAGACACTACACAGAGAGGCATCCTGGGAAATGACCTCACAGGCATGATGGAAATAGACACTACACAGAACGGCACACTGGAAAATGACCTCACAGGCATGATGGAAATAAACACTGCACAGCGAGGCATCTTGGGAAATCACCTCATAATCATGAGGGAAATTGAAACTACACAGAGAGGCATCCTGGTAAATAACCTCACAGGCATGATGGAAATAGTCACTGCACAGAGAGGCATCCTGGAAAATGACCTCACAGGCATGATGGAAATTGACACTACACAGAACGGCATCCTGGGAAACGACATCACAGGCATTATGGAAATGGATACTGCACAGAAAGGCATCCTGGGAAATGTAGTTTTTAATAGAGACACTACAGAGAAAGGCAACCTGGGAAATGTAGTTTTTAATAGGAGACACTACAGAGAAAGGCATCCTGGTAAATGTATTCTTTAATAGAGATCCTATACACAGAGAGGCATCCTAGGAAATGACCTCACATGCATGAAGGAAATAGACTGACACTAAACAGAACGACAGCCTGGGAAATGACCTCACAGGCATGATGGACATAGACACTGCACAGAGAGGCATCCTGGGAAATGACCTCACAGGAACGATGGAAATAGAACCTGCACAGAGAGTCTTTCTGGGAAATAACCTCACAGGCATGGTGGAAATAGAGACTACACAGAGAGGCATCCTGGGAAATGACCTCACAGTCATGAGGGAAATAGACACTACACAGAACTGCATCCTGGGAAATGACCTCACAGGCATGATGGAAATAGACCCTACACAGAGAGGCATCCTAGTAAATGACTTCACAGGCATGATGGAAATAGTCACTGCACAGAGAGGCATCCTGGAAAATGACCTCACAGGCATGATGGAAATAGACACTACACAGAACGGCATCCTGGGAATTGACCTCACAGGCATGATGGAAATAGACACTACACAGAACGGCATCCTGGCAAATGACCTCACAGGCATGATGGAAATGGATACTGCACAGAACGGCATCCTGGGAAATGTAGATTTTAATAGAGACACTACAGAGAAAGGCAACCTGGGAAATGTAGTTTTTAATAGAGGGACACTACAGACAAAGGCATCCTGGTTAATGTAGTCTTTAATAGAGAGACACTACACAGAGAGGCATCCTGGGAAATGACTTCACAGGCATGATGGAAATAGACTGACACTACACAGACCGGCATCCTGGGAAATGACCACACAGTCATGATGGAAATAGACACTGCAAAGAAAGGCATCCTGGGAAATGACCTCAAAGGCATGATGGAAATAGACACTGCACAGAACGGCATCCTGGAAAATGTAGTTTTCAATAGAGACACTACAGAGAAAGGCTTCCAGTGAAATGTAGTTTTTAATAGAGAGACACTACAGAGAAAGGCATCCTGTAAATGTAGTCTTTAATAGAGAGACACTACACAGAGAGGCATCCTGGGAAATGACCTCACGGGCATGATGGAAATAGGCACTGCACAGAACTGCATCCTGGGAAATGACCTCACAGTCATGATGGAAATATACACTGCACAGAACGGCATCCAGGGAAATGACTTCACAGACATGATGGAAATAGACACTACAAGAACGGCATCCTGGGAAATGACCTCACAAACATGTTGGAAATAGAAAATGCACAGAGAGGCATCCTGGGAAATGACCTCACAGTCATGATGGAAATAGACACTGCACAGAACGTCGCTCTGGGAAATGACCTCACAGGCATGATGGAAATAGACACTGCACAGAACGGCATCCTGGGAAATGTAGTTTTTAATAGAGACACTACAGAGAAAGGCATCCTGGGAAATGTAGTTTTTAATGAGAGACACTACAAAGAAAGGCATCCTGGGAAATGTAGTCTTTAATAGAGAGACACTACACAGAGCAGCATCCTGGGAAATGACCTCACAGGCATGATGGAAATAGACAGACACTACACAGAACGGCAACCTGGGAAATGACCTCACAGCCATGATGGAAATAAACACTGCACAGAGAGTCATCCAGGGAAATGACTTCACAAGCAGGATGGAAATAGCCACTACACAGAACGGCATCCTGGGAAATGTCCTTACAGGCATGATGGAAATAGACAGTACACTGAACGGCATCCAGGAAAATGACCTCACAGACAAGTTGGAAATAGACACTGCACAGAGAGGCATCCTGGGAAATGGCCTCACAGTCATGATTGAAATAGACACTACTCAGAACGGCATCCTGAGAAATGACCTCACAGGCATGATGGAAATAGACAATGCACAGAACGGCATCCAGGGAAATGACCTCACAGGCTGATGGAAATGGACACTACACGGAACGGCATCCTGGCAAATGACCTCACAGGCATGATGGAAGTAGACACTGCACACAATGGTATCCTGGGAAATTACCTCACAGGCATGATGGACATAGACACTGCACAGAACGGCATCCTGGGAAATGTAGTTTTCAATAGAGACAATACAGAGAAAGGCTTCCTGTGAAATGTAGTTTTTAATAGAGAGACACTACAGAGAAAGGCATCCTGTAAATGTAGTCTTTAATAGAGAGACACTACACAGAGAGGCATCCTGGCAAATGACCTCACAGGCATGATGGAAATAGACACTGCACAGAGAGGAATCCTGGGAAATGACCTCACAGGCATGATGGAAAGAGACACTACACAGTGAGGCATCCTGGTAAATGACCTCACAGTCATGTGGAAATAGACACTACACAGAACGGCATCGTGAGAAATGACCTCAAATTCATGATAGAAATAGACACTGCACAGTGAGGAATCCTGGGAAATGACCTCACAGGCTTGATGGAAATATACACTGCACAGTGAGACATCCTGGGAAATGACTTCACAGGCATGATTGGAATAGACACTGCACAGAACGGCATCCTGGGAAGTGATCTCAGAGACATGATGGAAATAGACAGAGCACAGAAAGGCACTCTGGGAAATGACCTCACAGGAATGATGGAAATAGACCCTGCACAGAGAGGCATCCTGGGAAATGACCTCAAAGGCATGATGGAAATAGACAGACACTGCACAGAACGTCATCCAGGGAAATGACCTCACAGGCATGATGGAAATAGACACTACACAGAACGGCATCATGGGAAATGACCTCATAGACATGAAGGAAATAGACAATGCACAGAGGCATCCTGGGAAATGACCTCACAGGCATGATGGAAATAGACCCTACACAGAGAGGCTTCCTGGTAAATGATCTTACAGTCGTGATGGAAGTAGACACTACAGAGAACGGCATCCTGGGAAATATGCACACATGAATGATGGAAATAGACAATGCACAGCGAAGCATCCTGGGAATTGACCTCATAGTCATGATAAATAGACACTACACAGTGAGGCATCCTGGGAAATGACTTCACAGGCATGATGGAACAGACACTGCACAAAACCGCATCATGGGAAATGACCTCACAGGCATGATGTAAATAGACAGACACTGCACAGAACGGCATCCTGGGAAATGAGCTCACAGGCATGATGGAAATAGACACTGCACAGAACGGCATCCTGGGAAATGACCTAACAGGCATGATGAAAATAGACACTGCACAGAGAGGCATCCAGGAAAATGACCTCACAGGCATGATGGAAATGGAAACTGCACAGAACGGCATCCTGGGAAATGACCTCACAGGCATGATGGAAGTAGACACTGCACAGAATGGCATCCTGGGATATGTAGTTTTTAATAGAGACACTACAGAGTAAGGCATCCTGGGAAATGTAGTTTTTAATAGAGGGACACTACAGAGAAAGGCATCCTGGTAAATGTAGTCTTTAATAGAGACACTACACAGAGAGGCATCTTGGGAAATGACATCACAGGCATGATTGAAATAGACTGACACTACACAGAACGGCATCCTGGGAAATGACCTCACAGGAATGATGGAAATAGACACTGCACAGAGTGGCATCCTGGGAAATGACCACAAAGGCATGATGGAAATAGACACTGCACAGAGAGGCATCCAGGAAATTGATCTCACATGCATGATGGAAATGGATACTGCACAAAACGGCATCCTGGGAAATGTAGTTTTTAATAGAGACACTACAGAGAAAGGCAACCTGGGAAATGTAGTTTTTAATAGAGAGACACTACAGAGAAAGGTATCCTGGGAAATGTAGTCTTTAATAGAGAAACTACACAGAGAGGCATCCTGGAAAATGACCTCACAGGCATGATGAAAATAGACTGACACTACACAGACCGGCATCCTGGGAAATGACCTCACAGTAATGATGGAAATAGACAATGCACAGAACGGCATCCTCGGAAATGACCGCCCTGGCATGATGGAAATACACAGCACAGTATGGCATCCTGGTAAATGTAGTTTTTAATAGAGACACTACAGAGAAAGGCATCCAGGGAAATGTAGTTTATAATAGAGAGACACTACAGAGAAAGGCATCCTGGGAAATGTAGTCTTTAATAGAGAGACACTACACAGAGAGTCATCCTGGGAAATGACCTCACAGGCATGATGGAAATAGACACACAATATACAGTATGTCATCCTCGTAAATGACCTCACAGTCATGATGGAAATAGACAGACAATACACAGAATGTCATCCTGGAAAATGACCTCAAAGGCATGATGGAACAGACACTGCACAAAACCGCATCATGGGAAATGACATCACAGGCATGATGGAAATGGACAGACACTGCACAGAACGGCATCCTGGGAAATGAGCTCACAGGCATGATTGAAATAGACACTGCACAGAACGGCATCCTGGGAAATGACCTCACAGGCATGATGGAAATAGACACTGCACAGAGAGGCAGCCTGGGAAATGACCTCACAGGAATGATGGAAATAGACACTGCACAGAATGGCATCCTGGGAAATGACCTCACAGGCATGATGTAAAAAGAAACCTCACAGAACGGCATCCTGGGAAATGACCTCACAGCCATGATGGAAATAGACACCTCACAGAGCGGCATCCTGGGAAATGACCTCACAGGCATGATGGAAATATACACTGCACAGAGAGGCATCTTGGGAAATGACCTCACAGGAATGATGGAAATAGACACTGCACAGAGAGACATCCTGGGAAATGACTTCACAGGCATGATGGAAATAGACACTGCACAGAACGGCATCCTGGGAAGTGACCTCACAGACATGATGGAAATACACACAGCACAGAAAGGCACTCTGGGAAATGACCTCACAGGAATGATGGAAATAGACACTGCACAGAACGGCATCCTGGGAAATGACCTCACAGGCATGATGGAAATAGACACCTCACAGATCGGCATCCTGGGAAATGACCTCATAGGCATGATGGAGGTAGACAGACACTGCACAGAACGTCATCCAGGGAAATGACCTCACAGGCATGATGGAAATAGACACTACAGGGAACGGCATCATGGGAAATGACCTCATAGACATGATGGAAATAGACACTGCACAGAGAGGCGTCCTGGAAAATAACCTCACAGGCATGATGGAAATAGGCACTGCACAGCGAAGCATCCTGGGAATTGACCTCATAGTCATGATGGAAATAGACACTACACAGAGAGGCATCATGGTAAATGACCTCACAGGCATAATGGAAATGTTCACTGTACAGAGAGGCATCCTGGAAAATGATCTCACAGGCATGATGGAACAGACACTGCACAAAACCGCATCATGGGAAATGACCTCACAGGCATGATGGAAATAGACACTGCACAGAGAGGCATCTTGGGAAATTACCTCATAATCATGAGGGAAATTGAAACTACACAGAGAGGCATCCTGGTAAATAACCTCACAGGCATGATGGAAATAGTCACTGCACAGAGAGGCATCCTGGAAAATGACCTCACAGGCATGATGGAAATTGACACTACACAGAACGGCATCCTGGGAAATGACATCACAGGCATTATGGAAATGGATACTGCACAGAAAGGCATCCTGGGAAATGTAGTTTTTAATAGAGACACTACAGAGAAAGGCAACCTGGGAAATGTAGTTTTTAATAGGAGACACTACAGAGAAAGGCATCCTGGTAAATGTATTCTTTAATAGAGATCCAATACACAGAGAGTCATCCTGGGAAATGACCTCACATGCATGAAGGAAATAGACTGACACTAAACAGAATGACAGCCTGGGAAATGACCTCACAGGCATGAAGGACATAGACACTGCACAGAGAGGCATCCTGGAAAATGACCGCACAGGCATGATGGAAATTGACACTACACAGAACGGCATCCTGTGAAATGACCTCACAGGCATGATGGAAATAGACACTACACAGAACGGCATCCTGGGAAATGACCTCTCAGGCATGATGGAAATAGACACTGCACAGAACGGCATCCTGGGAAATGACCTCACAGGAATGATGGAAATAGAACCTGCACAGAGAGTCTTTCTGGGAAATAACCTCACAGGCATGATGGAAATAGAGACTACACAGAGAGGCATCCTGGGAAATGACCTCACAGTCATGAGGGAAATAGACACTACACAGAACTGCATCCTGGGAAATGACCTCACAGGCATGATGGAAATAGACCCTACACAGAGAGGCATCCTAGTAAATGACTTCACAGGCATGATGGAAATAGTCACTGCACAGAGAGGCATCCTGGAAAATGACCTCACAGGCATGATGGAAATAGACACTACACAGAACGGCATCCTGGGAATTGACCTCACAGGCATGATGGAAATAGACACTACACAGAACGGCATCCTGGCAAATGACCTCACAGGCATGATGGAAATGGATACTGCACAGAACGACATCCTGGGAAATGTAGATTTTAATAGAGACACTACAGAGAAAGGCAACCTCGGAAATGTAGTTTTTAATAGAGGGACACTACAGACAAAGGCATCCTGGTTAATGTAGTCTTTAAAAGAGAGACACTACACAGAGAGGCATCCTGGGAAATGACTTCACAGGCATGATGGAAATAGACTGACACTACACAGACCGGCATCCTGGGAAATGACCACACAGTCATGATGGAAATAGACACTGCAAAGAAAGGCATCCTGGGAAATGACCTCAAAGGCATGATGGAAATAGACTCTGCACAGAACGGCATCCTGGAAAATGTAGTTTTCAATAGAGACACTACAGAGAAAGGCTTCCTGTGAAATGTAGTTTTTAATAGAGAGACACTACAGAGAAAGGCATCCTGTAAATGTAGTCTTTAATAGAGAGACACTACACAGAGAGGCATCCTGGGAAATGACCTCACGGGCATGATGGAAATAGGCACTGCACAGAACTGCATCCTGGGAAATGACCTCACAGTCATGATGGAAATAGACACTGCACAGAACGGCATCCAGGGAAATGACTTCACAGGCATGATGGAAATAGACACTACAAGAACGGCATCCTGGGAAATGTCCTCACAAACATGTTGGAAATAGAAAATGCACAGAGAGGCATCCTGGGAAATGACCTCACAGTCATGATGGAAATAGACACTGCACAGAACGTCGCTATGGGAAATGACCTCACAGGCATGATGGAAATAGACACTGCACAGAACGGCATCCTGGGAAATGTAGTTTTTAATAGAGACACTACAGAGAAAGGCATCCTGGGAAATGTAGTTTTTAATGAGAGACACTACAAAGAAAGGCATCCTGGGAAATGTAGTCTTTAATAGAGAGACACTACACAGAGCAGCATCCTGGGAAATGACCTCACAGGCATGATGGAAATAGACAGACACTACACAGAACGGCATCCTGGGAAATGACCTCACAGCCATGATGGAAATAAACACTGCACAGAGAGTCATCCAGAAAAATGACTTCACAAGCATGATGGAAATAGACACTACACAGAACGGCATCCTGGGAAATGTCCTTACAGGCATGATTGAAATAGACAGTACACTGAACGGCATCCTGGGAAATGACCTCACAGACAAGTTGGAAATAGACACTGCACAGAGAGGCATCCTGGGAAATGGCCTCACAGGCATGATTGAAATAGACACTACTCAGAACGGCATCCTGGCAAATGACCTCACAGGCATGATGGAAGTAGACACTGCACACAATGGTATCCTGGGAAATTACCTCACAGGCATGATGGACATAGACACTGCACAGAACGGCATCCTGGGAAATGTAGTTTTCAATAGAGACACTACAGAGAAAGGCTACCTGTGAAATGTAGTTTTTAATAGAGAGACACTACAGAGAAAGGCATCCTGTAAATGTAGTCTTTAATAGAGAGACACTACACAGAGTGGCATCCTGTCAAATGACCTCACAGGCATGATGGAAATAGACACTTCACTGAACGGCATCCTGGGAAATGACCTCACAGATATGATGGAAATAAACACTACCAGAACGGCATCCTGGGAAATGACTTCATAGGCATGATGGAAGTAGACACTGCACAGAGAGGCATCCTGGGAATTGACTTCACAGGCATGATGGAAATAGACACTGCACAGAGAGGCTTCTTGTGAAATTGCATCACAGGCATGATGGAAATAGAAACTGCTCAGAACGGCATCCAGGGAAATGACCTCACAGGCATGATGGAAATAGACACTGCACAGAACGGCATTCTGGGAAATGTAGTTCTTAATAGAGACACTACAGTGAAAGGCTTCCTGTGAAATGTAGTTTTTAATAAAGAGACACTACAGAGAAAGGCATCCTGGTAAATGTAGTCTTTAATAAAGAGATACCACACAGAGAGGCATCCTGGTAAATGACCTCAAAGACATGATGGAAATAGACATTTCACAGAACGGCATCCTGGGAAATGACCTCACAGGCATGATGGAAAAGGACACTACACAGAACGGCATCCTGGGAAATGTAGTTTTTAATTGAGAGACACTACACAGAGAGGCATCCTGGAAAATGACCTCACATGCATGATGGAAATAGACAGACACTACACAGAACGGCATCCTGGGAAATGACCTCACAGGCATGATGGAAATAGGCACTGCACAGAACTGCATCCTGGGAAATGACCTCACAGTCATGATGGAAATATACACTGCACAGAACGGCATCCAGGGAAATGACTTCACAGGCATGATGGAAATAGACACTACACAGAACGGAATCCTGGGAAATGACCTCACAAACATGTTGGAAATAGAAAATGCACAGAGAGGCATCCTGGGAAATGACCTCACAGTCATGATGGAAATAGACACTGCACAGAACGGCGCTCTGGGAAATGACCTCACAGGCATGATGGAAATAGACACTGCACAGAACGGCATCCTGGGAAATGTAGTTTTTCATAGAGACACTACAGAGAAAGGCATCCTGGGAAATGTAGTTTTTAATGAGAGACACTACAAAGAAAGGCATCCTGGGAAATGTAGTCTTTAGTAGAGAGACACTACACAGAGAGACATCCTGGGAAATGACGTCACAGGCATGATGGAAATAGACAGACACTACACAGAACGGCATCCAGGGAAATGACCTCACAGCCATGATGGAAATAGACACTGCACAGAGAGGCATCCAGGTAAATGACCTCACAGGCATGATGGAAATAGACACTGCACAGAACGGCATCCTGGGATGTGACCTCACAGGCATGATGGAAATAGACACTGCACAGAACGGCATCCAGGGAAATGACCTCACAGGCATGATGGAAATGGACACTACACGGAACGGCATCCTGGAAAATGACCTCACAGGCATGATGGAAGTAGACACTGCACAGATTGGCATCCTGGGAAATGTAGTTTTTAATAGAGAAACTACAGAGAAAGGCATCCTGGGAAATGTAGTCTTTAATACAGAGACACTACAAAGAGAAGCATCATGGGAAATGACCTCACATGCATGATGGAAACAGAAACTACACAGAGAGGCATCCTGTGAAATGACCTCACAGTCATGATGGAAATAGACACTACACAGAACGGCATCCTGGGAAATGACCTCACAGGCATGATGGAAATAGACACTGCACAGCGAGGTATCCTGGAAAATGACATCATATTCATGATGGAAAAAGTCACTACACAGAACGGAATCCTGGGAAATGACCTCACTGGCATGATGGAAATAGACACTGCACAGAGAGGCATCCTGGGAAATAACCTCACAGGCGTGATGGAAATAGACACTGGAAAGAGAGAAATCATGGGAAATGACCTCACAGGCATGATGGAAATAGACACTGCACAGCGAGGCATCCTGGGATATGACCTCATAGTAATGATGGAAATAGACACTACACAGAGAGGCATCCTGGTAAATGACCTCTCAGGCATAAGGGAAATAGACACTGCACAGAGAGGCATCCTGGGAAATGACCTCACAGGCATGATGGAAATAGACACTACACAGAACGGCACACTGGAAAATGACCTCACAGGCATGATGGAAATAAACACTGCACAGCGAGGCATCTTGGGAAATCACCTCATAATCATGAGGGAAATTGAAACTACACAGAGAGGCATCCTGGTAAATAACCTCACAGGCATGATGGAAATAGTCACTGCACAGAGAGGCATCCTGGAAAATGACCTCACAGGCATGATGGAAATTGACACTACACAAAACGGCATCCTGGGAAATGACATCACAGGCATTATGGAAATGGATACTGCACAGAAAGGCATCCTGGGAAATGTAGTTTTTAATAGAGACACTACAGAGAAAGGCAACCTGGGAAATGTAGTTTTTAATAGGAGACACTACAGAGAAAGGCATCCTGGTAAATGTATTCTTTAATAGAGATCCAATACACAGAGAGGCATCCTGGGAAATGACCTCATATGCATGAATGAAATAGACTGACACTACACAGAATGGCATCCTGGGAAATGACCTCTCAGGCATGATGGAAATAGACACTGCACAGAACAGAATCCTGGGAAATGACCTCATAGGAATGATGGAAATAGAACCTGCACAGAGAGTCTTTCTGGGAAATAACCTCACAGGCATGATGGAAATAGAGACTACACAGAGAGGCATCCTGGGAAATGACCTCACAGTCATGAGGGAAATAGACACTACACAGAACTGCATCCTGGGAAATGACCTCACAGGCATGATGGAAATAGACCCTACACAGAGAGGCATCCTAGTAAATGACTTCACAGGCATGATTGAAATAGTCACTGCACAGAGAGGCATCCTGGAAAATGACCTCACAGGCATGATGGAAATAGACACTACACAGAACGGCATCCTGGGAATTGACCTCACAGGCATGATGGAAATAGACACTACACAGAACGGCATCCTGGCAAATGACCTCACAGGCATGATGGAAATGGATACTGCACAGAACGGCATCCTGGGAAATGTAGATTTTAATAGAGACACTACAGAGAAAGGCAACCTGGGAAATGTAGTTTTTAATAGAGGGACACTACAGACAAAGGCATCCTGGTTAATGTAGTCTTTAATAGAGAGACACTACACAGAGAGGCATCCTGGGAAATGACTTCACATTCATGATGGAAATAGACTGACACTACACAGACCGGCATCCTGGGAAATGACCACACAGTCATGATGGAAATAGACACTGCAAAGAAAGGCATCCTGGGAAATGACCTCAAAGGCATGATGGAAATAGTCACTGCACAGAACGGCATCCTGGAAAATGTAGTTTTCAATAGAGACACTACAGAGAAAGGCTTCCTGTGAAATGTAGTTTTTAATAGAGAGACACTACAGAGAAAGGCATCCTGTAAATGTATTCTTTAATAGAGAGACACTACACAGAGAGGCATCCAGGGAAATGACCTCACTGGCATGATGGAAATAGGCACTGCACAGAACTGCATCCTGGGAAATGACCTCACAGTCATGATGGAAATATACACTGCACAGAACGGCATCCAGGGAAATGACTTCACAGGCATGATGGAAATAGACACTACAAGAACGGCATCCTGGGAAATGACCTCACAAACATGTTGGAAATAGAAAATGCACAGAGAGGCATCCTGGGAAATGACCTCACAGTCATGATGGAAATAGACACTGCACAGAACGTCGCTCTGGGAAATGACCTCACAGGCATGATGGAAATAGACACTGCACAGAACGGCATCCTGGGAAATGTAGTTTTTAATAGAGACACTACAGAGAAAGGCATCCTGGGAAATGTAGTTTTTAATGAGAGACACTACAAAGAAAGGCATCCTGGGAAATGTAGTCTTTAATAGAGAGACACTACACAGAGCAGCATCCTGGGAAATGACCTCACAGGCATGATGGAAATAGTCAGACACTACACAGAACGGCATCCTGGGAAATGACCTCACAGCCATGATGGAAATAAACACTGCACAGAGAGTCATCCAGGGAAATAACTTCACAAGCATGATGGAAATAGACACTACACAGAACGGCATCCTGGGAAATGTCCTTACAGGCATGATGGAAATAGACAGTACACTGAACGGCATCCAGGGAAATGACCTCACAGACAAGTTGGAAATAGACACTGCACAGAGAGGCATCCTGGGAAATGGCCTCACAGGCATGATTGAAATAGACACTACTCAGAACGGCATCCTGAGAAATGACCTCACAGGCATGATGGAAATAGACACTGCACAGAACGGCATCCTGGGAAATGACCTCACAAGCATGATGGAAATAGACACTGCACAGAGAGGCAGCCTGGGAAATGACCTCACAGGAATGATGGAAATAGACACTGCACAGAATGGCATCCTGGGAAATGACCTCACAGGCATGATGTAAAAAGAAACCTCACAGAACGGCATCCTGAGAAATGACCTCACAGGCATGATGGAAATAGACACTGCACAGAACGGCATCCAGGGAAATGACCTCACAGGCATGATGGAAATGGACACTACACGGAACGGCATCCTGGCAAATGACCTCACAGGCATGATGGAAGTAGACACTGCACACAATGGTATCCTGGGAAATTACCTCACAGGCATGATGGACATAGACACTGCACAGAACGGAATCCTGGGAAATGTAGTTTTCAATAGAGACACTACAGAGAAAGGCTTCCTGTGAAATGTAGTTTTTAATAGAGAGACACTACAGAGAAAGGCATCCTGTAAATGTAGTCTTTAATAGAGAGACACTACACAGAGAGGCATCCTGGCAAATGACCTCACAGGCATGATGGAAATAGACACTTCACTGAACGGCATCCTGGGAAATGACCTCACAGATATGATGGAAATAAACACTACCAGAACGGCATCCTGGGAAATGACTTCATAGGCATGATGGAAGTAGACACTGCACAGAGAGGCATCCTGGGAAATGACTTCACAGGCATGATGGAAATAGACACTGCACAGAGAGGCTTCTTGTGAAATTGCATCACAGGCATGATGGAAATAGACACTGCTCAGAACGGCATCCAGGGAAATCACCTCACAGGCATGATGGAAATAGACACTGCACAGAACGGCATTCTGGGAAATGTAGTTCTTAATAGAGACACTACAGAGAAAGGCTTCCTGTGAAATGTAGTTTTTAATAAAGAGACACTACAGAGAAAGGCATCCTGGTAAATGTAGTCTTTAATAAAGAGATACTACACAGAGAGGCATCCTGGGAATGACCTCACAGACATGATGGAAATAGACATTTCACAGAACGGCATCCTGGGAAATGACCTCACAGGCATGATGGAAAAGGACACTACAAAGAACAGCATCCTGGGAAATGTAGTTTTTAATATTGACACTACAGAAAAAGGCATCCTATGAAATGTTGTTTTTAATAGAGAGAGACTACAGAGAAAGGCATCCTGGGAAATGTAGTCTTTAATTGAGAGACACTACACAGAGAGGCATCCTGGAAAACGACCTCACATGCATGATGGAAATAGACAGACACTACACAGAACGGCATCCTGGGAAATGACCTCACAGGCATGATGGAAATAGGCACTGCACAGAACTGCATCCTGGGAAATGACCTCAAAGGCATGATGGAAATATACACTGCACAGAACGGCATCCAGGGAAATGACCTCACAGGCATGATGGAAATATACACTACACAGAACGGCATCCTGGGAAATGACCTCACAGGCATGATTGAAATAGACCCTGCACAGAGAGGCATCCTGGGAAATGACCTCACAGTCATGATGGAAATAGACACTGCACAGAACGGCGCTCTGGGAAATGACCTCACAGGCATGATGGAAATAGACACTGCACAGAACGGCATCCTGGGAAATGTAGTTTTTAATAGAGAAACTACAGAGAAAGGCATCCTGGGAAATGTAGTTTTTAATGAGAGACACTACAAAGAAAGGCATCCTGGGAAATGTAGTCTTTAATAGAGAGACACTACACAGAGAGGCATCCTGGGAAATGACCTCACAGGCATGATGGAAATAGACAGACACTACACAGAACGGCATCCAGGGAAATGACCTCACAGCCATGATGGAAATAGACACTGCACAGAACGGCATCCTGGGATGTGACCTCACAGGTATGATGGAAATAGACACTGCACAGAACAGCATCCAGGGAAATGACCTCACAGGCATGACGGAAATTGACACTACACGGAACGGCATCCTGGAAAATGACCTCACAGGCATGATGGAAGTAGACACTGCACAGATTGGCATCCTGGGAAATGTAGTTTTTAATAGAGAAACTACAGAGAAAGGCATCCTGGGAAATGTAGTCTTTAATGCAGAGACACTACACAGAGAAGCATCATGGGAAATGACCTCACATGCATGATGGAAACAGACACTGTAAAGAGAGAAATCCTGGGAAATGACCTCACAGGCATGATGGAAATAGACACTGCACAGCGAGGCATCCTGGGATATGACCTCATAGTAATGATGGAAATAGACACTACACAGAGAGGCATCCTGGTAAATGACCTCTCAGGCATAAGGGAAATAGACACTGCACAGAGAGGCATCCTGGGAAATGACCACAAACACATGATGGAAATAGACACATCACAGAACAGCATCCTGGGAAATGACCTCACAGGCATGATGGAAATGGACACTACACAGATCGGTATCCTGGGAAATGTAGTTTTTAATAGAGACACTACTGAGAAAGGCATCCTGGGAAATGTAGTCTTTAATACAGAGACACTACACAGAGAAGCATCCTGGGAAATGACTTCACAGCATGATGGAAATAGACAGTGCACAGAACGGCATCATGGGAAATGACTTCACAGCATGATGGAAATAGACACTGCAGAGAACAGCATCCTGGGAAATATAGTTTTTAATAGAGACACTACAGAGAAAGGCATCCTGGGAAATGTAGTTTTTAATAGAGAGACACTACACAGAGAGGCATCCTGGGAAATATAGACTTTAATAGAGAGACACTACACAGAGAGGCATCCTGGTAAATGACCTCACAGGCATGATGGAAATAGACACTGCACAGAGAGGCATCCAGGGAAATGAACTCACAGGCATGATGGAAATAGACACTGCACAGAACGGCATCCTGGGATGTGATCTCACAGGCATGATGGAAATAGACACTGCACAGAACGGCCTCCTGGGAAATGACCTCACAGGCATGATGGAAATAGACACTGCACAGCGAGGATTCCTGGGAAATGACCTCACAGGCATGATGGAAATAGACACTGCACAGAACGGCATCCTGGGAAATGATCTCACTGGCATGATGGAAATAGACACTGCACAGAGAGGCATCCTGGGAAATAACCTCACAGGCGTGATGGAAATAGACACTGGAAAGAGAGAAATCCTGGGAAATGACCTCACAGGCATGATGGAAATAGACACTGCATAGCGAGGCATCCTGGGAAATGACCTCATAGTAATGAGGGAAATAGACACTACACAGAGAGGCATCCTGGTAAATGACCTCTCAGGCATCAGGGAAATAGACACTGCACAGAGAGGTATCCTGTAAAATGACCTCACAGGCATGATAGAAATAGACACTACAGAGAACGGCATCCTGGGAATGACCTCACAGAATAATGGAAATAGACACTTCACAGAACGGCATCCTGGGAAATGTAGTTTTAAAAAGAGACACTACAGAGAAAGGCATCCTGGGAAATGTAGTTTTTAATAGAGAGACACTACAGAGAAAGCCATCCTGGGAATTGTAGTCTTTAATAGAGAGACACTACACAGAGAGGCATCCTGGGAAATGACCTCACAGGCATGAGGGAAATAGACAGACACCACACAGAACGGCATCCTGGGAAATGACCTCACAGGCATGATGGAAATAGACACTGCACAGAGAGGCATCCAGGGAAATGACCTCACAGTCATTATGGAAATAAACACTACACAGAACGACATCCTGGGAAATGACCTCACAGGCATTATGGAAATAGACAGTGCACAGAATGGCATCCTGGGATATGACCTCAGATGCATGATGGAAATAGACACTACTCAGAACGGCATCCTAGGAAATGACCTCACAGCATGATGGAAATAGACAGTGCACAGAACGGCATCATGGGAAATGACCTCACAGCATGATGGAAATAGACACTGCACAGAACAGCATCCTGGGAAATGTACTTTTTAATAGAGACACTACAGAGAAAGGCATCCTGGGAAATGTAGTTTTTAATAGAGAGACACTACACAGAGAGGCATCCTGGGAAATGTAGTCTTTAATAGAGAGACACTATACAGAGAAGCATCCTGGGAAGTAACCTCACATGCATGATGGAAATAGACACTGCACAGAACGGCATCCTGGGAAATGACCTCACAGGCATGATGGAAATAGACACTGCACAGCGAGGAATCCTGGGAAATGACCTCATAGTAATGATGGAAATAGACACTACACAGAGAGGCATCCTGATAAATGACCTCTCAGGCATCAGGGAAATAGACTCTGCACAGAGAGGCATCCTGGAAAATGACCTCACAGGCATGATATAAATAGACACTACAGAGAATGGCATCCAGGGAAATGACCTCACAGGCATGATGGAAATGGACACAGCAAAGAACGGCACCCTGGGAAATGTAGTTTTTAATAGAGACACTACAGAGAAAGGCAACCTGGGAAATGTAGTTTTTAATAGAGAGACACTACAGAGAAAGGCATCCTGGTAAATGTAGTCTTTAATAGAGATCCAATACACAGAGAGGCATCCTGGGAAATGACCTCACAGCATGATGGAAATAGACAGTGCACAGAACGGCATCCTGTGAAATGACCTCACAGCATGATGGAAATAGACACTTCACAGAACGGCATCATGGGAAATGTAGTTTTTAATAGAGACACTACAGAGAAAGGCATCCTGGGAAATGTAGTTTTTAATAGAGAGACACTACAGAGAAAGGCATCCTGGGAATTGTAGTCTTTAATAGAGAGACACTACACAGAGAGGCATCCTGGGAAATGACCTCACAGGAATGATGCAAATAGACAGACACTACACAGAACGGCATCCTGGGAAATGACCTCACAAGCATGATGGAAATAGACACTGCACAGAGAGGCATCCAGGGAAATGACCTCACAGGCATGATGGAAATAGACACTGCACAGAACGGCATCCTGGGATGTGACCTCACAGGCATGATGGAAATAGACACTGCACAGAAAGGCATCGAGGGAAATGACTTCAGAGGCATGATGGAAATAGCCACTACACAGAACGGCATCCTGGGAAATGACCTCACAGGCGTGATGGAAATAGACACTGCACAGGACGGCATCCAGGGAAATGACATCACAGGCATGATGGAAATGGACACTACACGAAACGGCATCCTGGAAAATGACTTCGCAGGCATGATGGAAGTAGACATTGCACAGATCGGCATCCAGGGAAATGTAGTGTTTAATAGAGAGACTACAGAGAAAGGCAACCTGGGAAATGTAGTTTTAAATAGAGAGATACTACAGAGTAAGGCATCCTGGTAAATGTAGTCTTTAATACAGAGACACTACACAGAGAAGCATCCTGGGAAATGACCTCACATGCCTGATGGAAATAGACACTACACAGAGAGGCATCCTGTGAAATGACCTCACAGTCATGATGGAAATAGACACTACACAGAATGGCATCCTGGGAAATGACCTCACAGGCATGATGGAAATAGACACTGCACAGCTAGGAATCCTGGGAAATGACCTCATAGTCATGATGGAAAAAGCCACTACACAGAACGGCATCCTGGGAAATAACCTCACATGCATGATGGAAATAGACACTGCACAGAGAGGCTTCTTGTGAAATGGCATCACAGGCATGATGGAAATAGACACTGCACAGAGAGGCTTCTTGTGAAATGGCATCACAGGCATGATGGAAATAGACACTGCTCAGAACGGCATCCAGGGAAATGACCTCACAGGCATGATGGAAATAGACACTGCACAGAACGTCATTCTGGGAAATGTAGTTTTTAATAGAGACAGTACAGAGAAAGGCTTCCTGTGAAATGTAGTTTTTAATAAAGAGACACTACAGAGAAAGGCATCCTGGTAAATGTAGTCTTTAATAAAGAGATACTACACAGAGAGGCATCCTGGGAAATGACCTCACAGACATGATGGAAATAGACATTTCACAGAACGGCATCCTGGGAAATGACCTCAAAGGCATGATGGAAAAGGACACTACAAGAACGGCATCCTGGGAAATGTAGTTTTTAATAGAGACACTACAGAAAAAGGCATCCTATGAAATGGTGTTTTTAATAGAGAGACACTACAGAGGAAGGCATCCTGGTAAATGTAGTCTTTAATTGAGAGACACTACACAGAGAGGCTTCCTGGGAAATGACGTCACATGCATGATGGAAATAGACAGACACTACACAGAACGGCATCCTGGGAAATGACCTCACAGGCATGATGGAAATAGGCACTGCACAGAACTGCATCCTGGGAAATGACCTCACAGTCATGATGGAAATATACACGGCACAGAACGGAATCCAGGGAAATGACTTCACAGGCATGATGGAAATAGACACTACACAGAACGGCATCCTGGGAAATGACCTCACAAACATGTTGGAAATAGAAAATGCACAGAGAGGCATCCTGGGAAATGACCTCACAGACATGATGGAAATAGACACTGCACAGAACGGCGCTCTGGGAAATGACCTCACAGGCATGATGGAAATACACACTGCACAGAACGGCATCATGGGAAATGCAGTTTTTAATAGAGACACTACAGAGAAAGGCATCCTGGGAAATGTAGTTTTTAATGAGAGAAACTACAAAGAAAGGCATCCTGGGAAATGTAGTCTTTAATAGAGAGACACTACACAGAGAGGCATCCTGGGAAATGACCTCACAGGCATGATGGAAATAGACAGACACTACACAGAACGGCATCTTGGGAAATGACCTCACAGCCATGATGGAAATAGACACTGCACAGAGAGGCATTCAGGGAAATGACCTCACAGGCATGATGGAAATAGACACTGCACAGAATGGCATCCTGGGATGTCACCTCACAGGCATGTTGGAAATAGACACTGCACAGAACGGCATCCAGGGAAATGACCTCACAGGCATGATGGAAATGGACACTACACGGAACGGCATCCTGGAAAATGACCTCACAGGCATGATGGAAGTAGACACTGCACAGATCTGCATCCTGGGAAATGTAGTTTTTAATAGAGAAACTACAGAGAAATGCATCCTGAGAAATGTAGTCTTTAATACAGAGACACTACAAAGAGAAGCATCATGGGAAATGACCTCACATGCATGATGGAAACAGACACTACACAGAGAGGCATCCTTTGAAATGACCTCACAGTCATGATGGAAATAGACACTACACAGAACGGCATCCTGGGAAATGACCTCACAGGCATGATGGAAATAGAAACTGCACAGAGAGGTATCCTGGGAAATGACATCATATTCATGATGGAAAAAGCCACTACACAGAACGGCATCCTGGGAAATGACCTCACAGGCATGATGGAAATAGACACTGCACAGAGAGGCATCCTGGGAAATAACCTCACAGGAGTGATGGAAATAGACACTGGAAAGAGAGAAATCCTGGGAAATGACCTCACAGGCATGATGGAAATAGACACTGCACAGCGAGGCATCCTGGGATATGACCTCATAGTAATGATGGAAATAGACACTACACAGAGAGGCATCCTGGTAAATGACCTCTCAGGCATAAGGGAAATAGACACTGCACAGAGAGACATCCTGGGAAATGACCTCAAACACATGATGGAAATAGACACTTCACAGAATGGCATCCTGGGAAATGACCTCACAGGCATGATGGAAATGGACACTACACAGATCAGTATCCTGGGAAAAGTAGTTTTTAACAGAGACCCTACAGAGAAAGGCATCCTGGGAAATGTAGTCTTTAATACAGAGACACTACACAGTGAAGCATCCTGGGAAATGACTTCACATGCATGATGGAAATAGACACTACACAGATAGGCCACCCGGGAAATGACCTCACAGTCATGATGGAAATAGACACTGCACAGAACGGCATCCGGGGAAATGACCTCACAGGCATGATGGAAATAGACACTATACAGAACGGCATCCTGGGAAATGACCTCACAGGCATTATGGAAATAGACAGTGCACAGAACGGCATCCTGGGAAATGTAGTTTTTAATAGAGACACTACAGAGAAAGGCATCCTGGGAAATGTAGTTTTTAATAGAGAGACACTACACAGAGAGGCATCCTGGGAAATTTAGTCTTTAATAGAGAGACACTATACAGAGAAGCATCCTGGGAAGTAACCTCACATGCATGATGGAAATAGACACTGCACAGAACGGCATCCTGGGAAATGACCTCACAGGCATTATGGAAATAGACACTGCACAGCGAGGAATCCTGGGAAATGACCTCACAGGCGTGATGGAAATAGACACTGGAAAGAGAGAAATCCTGGGAAATGACCTCATAGTAATGATGGAAATAGACACTACACAGAGAGGCATCCTGATAAATGACCTCTCAGGCATCAGGGAAATAGACACTGCACAGAGAGGCATCCTGGAAAGTGACCTCACAGGCATGATATAAATAGACACTACAGAGAACGGCATCCAGGTAAATGACCTGACAGGCATGATGGAAATGGACACAGCAAAGAACGGCATCCTGGGAAATGTAGTTTTTAATAGAGACACTAAAGAGAAAGGCATCCTGGGAAATGTAGTTTTTAATAGAGAGACACTACAGAGAAAGCCATCCTGGGAATTGTAGTCTTTAATAGAGAGACACTACACAGAGAGGCATCCTGGGAAATGACCTCACAGGCATGAGGGAAATAGACAAACACCACACAGAATGGCATCCTGGGAAATGACCTCACAGGCATGATGGAAATAGACACTGCACAGAGAGGCATCCAGGGAAATGACCTCACAGTCATGATGGAAATAGACACTACACAGAACGGCATCCTGGGAAATGACCTCACAGGCATTATGGATAGACACTGCACAGAACGGCATCCTGGGAAATGACCTCAGAGGCATGATGGAAATAGACACTACTCAGAACGGCATCCTGGGAAATGACCTCACAGCATGATGGAAATAGACAGTGCACAGAACGGCATCATGGGAAATGACCTCACAGCATGATGGAAATAGACACTGCACAGAACAGCATCCTGGGAAATGTAGTTTTTAATAGAGACACTACAGAGAAAGGCATCCTGGGAAATGTAGTTTTTAATAGAGAGACACTACACAGAGAGGCATCCTGGGAAATGTAGTCTTTAATAGAGAGACACTATACAGAGAAGCATCCTGGGAAGTAACCTCACATGCATGATGGAAATAGACACTGCACAGAACGGCATCCTGGGAAATGACCTCACAGGCATGATGGAAATAGACACTGCACAGCGAGGAATCCTGGGAAATGACCTCACAGGCGTGATGGAAATAGACACTGGAAAGAGAGAAATCCTGGGAAATGACCTCACAGGCATGATGGAAATAGACACTGCATAGCGAGGCATCCTGGGAAATGACCTCATAGTAATGATGGAAATAGACACTACACAGAGAGGCATCCTTATAAATGACCTCTCAGGCATCAGGGAAATAGACACTGCACAGAGAGGCATCCTGGAAAATGACCTCACAGGCATGATATAAATAGACACTACAGAGAACGGCATCCAGGGAAATGACCTCACAGGCATGATGGAAATGGACACAGCAAAGAACGGCATCCTGGGAAATGTAGTTTTTAATAGAGACACTACAGAGAAAGGCAACCTGGGAAATGTAGTTTTTAATAGATAGACACTACAGAGAAAGGCATCCTGGTAAATGTAGTCTTTAATAGAGATCCAATACACAGAGAGGCATCCTGGGAAATGACCTCACAGCATGATGGAAATAGACAGTGCACAGAACGGCATCCTGTGAAATGACCTCACAGCATGATGGAAATAGACACTTCACAGAACGGCATCATGGGAAATGTAGTTTTTAATAGAGACACTACAGAGAAAGGCATCCTGGGAAATGTAGTTTTTAATAGAGAGACACTACAGAGAAAGGCATCCTGGGAATTGTAGTCTTTAATAGAGAGACACTACACAGAGAGGCATCCTGGGAGATGACCTCACAGGCATGATGCAAATAGACAGACACTACACAGAACGGCATCCTGGGAAATGACCTCACAAGCATGATGGAAATAGACACTGCACAGAGAGGCATCCAGGGAAATGACCTCACAGGCATGATGGAAATAGACACTGCACAGAACGGCATCCTGGGATGTGACCTCACAGTCATGATGGAAATAGACACTACACAGAATGGCATCCTGGGAAATGACCTCACAGGCATGATGGAAATAGACACTGCACAGCTAGGAATCCTGGGAAATGACCTCATAGTCATGATGGAAAAAGCCACTACACAGAACAGCATCCTGGGAAATAACCTCACATGCATGATGGAAATAGACACTGCACAGAGAGGCATCATGGGAAATGACCTCACAGGCATGATGGAAATAGACACTGCACAGAGAGGCTTCTTGTGAAATGGCATCACAGGCATGATGGAAATAGACACTGCTCAGAACGGCATCCAGGGAAGTGACCTCACAGGCATGATGGAAATAGACACTGCACAGAACGGCATTCTGGGAAATGTAGTTTTTAATAGAGACACTACAGAGAAAGGCTTCCTGTGAAATGTAGTTTTTAATAAAGAGACACTACAGAGAAAGGCATCCTGGTAAATGTAGTCTGTAATAAAGAGTTACTACACAGAGAGGCATCCTGGGAAATGACCTCACAGACATGATGGAAATAGACATTTCACAGAACGGCATCCTGGGAAATGACCTCAAAGGCATGATGGAAAAGGACACTACACAGAACGGCATCCTGGGAAATGTAGTTTTTAATAGAGACACTACAGAAAAAGGCATCCTATGAAATGGTGTTTTTAATAGAGAGACACTACAGAGAAAGGCATCCTGGTAAATGTAGTCTTTAATTGAGAGACACTACACAGAGAGGCATCCTGGGAAATGACCTCAAAGGTATAATGGAAATAGACACTACACAGAACGGCATACTGGAAAATGACCTCACAGGCATGATGGAAATAGACACTGCACAGCGAGACATCCTGGGAAATGACGTCATAGTCATGATGGAAATAGACACTACACAGAGAGGCATCCTGGTAAATGACCTCACAGGCATGATAGAAATAGTCACTGCACAGAGAGGAATCCTGGAAAATGACCTACAAGCATGATGGAATTTGACACTACCCAGAACGGCATCCTGGGAAATGACCTCACAAACATGTAGGAAATAGAAAATGCACAGAGAGGCATCCTGGGAAATGACCTCAGAGTCATGATGGAAATAGACACTGCACAGAACGGCGCTCTGGGAAATGACCTCACAGGCATGATGGAAATAGACACTGCACAGAACGGCATCCTGGGAAATGTAGTTTTTAATAGAGACATTACAGAGAAAGGCATCCTGGGAAATGTAGTTTTTAATGAGAGACACTACAAAGAAAGGCATCCTGGGAAATGTAGTTTTTAATAGAGAGACACTACACAGAGAGGCATCCTGGGAAATGACCTCACAGGCATGATGGAAATAGACAGACACTACACAGAACGGCATCCTGGGAAATGACCTCACAGCCATGATGGAAATAGACACTGCACAGAGAGGCATTCAGGGAAATGACCTCACAGGCATGATGGAAATAGACACTGCACAGAACGGCATCCTGGGATGTGACCTCACAGGCATGATGGAAATAGACACTGCACAGAACGGCATCCTGGGAAATGACCTCACAGGCATGATGGAAATGGACACTACACGGAACGGCATCCTGGAAAATGACCTCACAGGCATGATGGAAGTAGACACTGCACAGATCGGCATCCTGGGAAATGTAGTTTTTAATAGTGAAACTACAGAGAAAGGCATCCTGGGATATATAGTCTTTAATACAGAGACACTACAAAGAGAAGCATCATGGGAAATGACCTCACATGCATGATGCAAACAGACACTGCACAGAGAGGCATCCTGGGAAATAACCTCACAGGCGTGATGGAAATAGACACTGGAAAGAGGGAAATCCTGGGAAATGACCTCACAGGCATGATGGAAATAGACACTGCACAGCGAGGCATCCTGGGATATGACCTCATAGTAATAATGGAAATAGACACTACACAGAGAGGCATCCTGGTAAATGACCTCTCAGGCATAAGGGAAATAGACACTACACAGAGAGGCATCCTGGGAAATGACCTCACAGTCATTATGGAAATAGACACTACACAGAATGGCATCCTGGGAAATGAACTCACAGGCATGATGGAAATAGACACTGCAGAGCTAGGAATCCTGGGAAATGACCTCATAGTCAAGATGGAAAAAGCCAATACACAGAATGGCATCCTGGGAAATAACCTCACATGCATGATGGAAATAGACACTGCACAGAGAGGCATCCTGGGAAATGACTTCACAGGCATGATGGAAATAGACACTGCACAGAGAGGCTTCTTGTGAAATGGCATCACAGGCATGATGGAAATAGACACTGCTCAGAACGGCATCCAGGGAAATGACCTCACAGGCATGATGGAAATAGACACTGCACAGAACGGCATTCTGGGAAATGTAGTTTTTAATAGAGACACTACAGAGAAAGGCTTCCTGTGAAATGTAGTTTTTAATAAAGAGACACTACAGAGAAAGGCATCCTGGTAAATGTAGTCTTTAATAAAGTGTTACTACACAGAGAGGCATCCTGGGAAATGACCTCACAGACATGATGGAAATAGACATTTCACAGAACGGCATCCTGGGAAATGACCTCAAAGGCATGATGGAAAAGGACACTACACAGAACGGCATCCTGGGAAATGTAGTTTTTAATAGAGACACTACAGAAAAAGGCATCCTATGAAATTGTGTTTTTAATAGAGAGACACTACAGAGAAAGGCATCCTGGTAAATGCAGTCTTTAATTGAGAGACACTACACAGAGAGGCATCCTGGGAAATGACCTCACATGCATGATGGAAATAGACAGACACTACACAGAACGGCATCCTGGGAAATGACCTCACAGGCATGATGGAAATAGGCACTGCACAGAACTGCATCCTGGGAAATGACCTCACAGTCATGATGGAAATAGACACTACACAGAACGGCATCCTGGGAAATGACCTCACAAACATGTTGGAAATAGAAAATGCACAGAGAGGCATCCTGGGAAATGACCTCACAGTCATGATGGAAATAGACACTGCACAGAACGGCATCCTGGGAAATGTAGTTTTTAATAGAGACACTACAGAGAAAGGCATCCTGGGAAATGTAGTTTTTAATGAGAGACACTACAAAGAAAGGCATCCTGGGAAATGTATTCTTTAATAGAGAGACACTACACAGAGAGGCATCCTGGGAAATGACCTCACAGGCATGATGGAAATAGACAGACACTACACAGAACGGCATCCTGGGAAATGACCTCACAGCCATGATGGAAATAGACACTGCACAGAGAGGCATTCAGGGAAATGACCTCACAGGCATGATGGAAATAGACACTGCACAGAACGGCATCTTGGGATGTGACCTCACAGGCATGATGGAAATAGACACTGCACAGAACGGCATCCAGGGAAATGACCTCACAGGCATGATGGAAATGGACACTACACGGAACGGCATCCTGGAAAATGACCTCACAGGCATGATGGAAGTAGACACTGCACAGATCGGCATCCTGGGAAATGTAGTTTTTAATAGAGAAACTACAGAGAACGGCATCCTGGGAAATGTAGTCTTTAATACAGAGACACTACAAAGAGAAGCATCATGGGAAATGACCTCACATGAATGATGGAAACAGACACTACACAGAGAGGCATCCTGTGAAATGACCTCACAGTCATGATGGAAATAGACACTACACAGAACGGCATCCTGGGAAATGACCTCACAGGCATGATGGAAATAGACACTGCACAGCGAGGTATCCTGGGAAATGACATCATATTCATGATGGAAAAAGCCACTACACAGAACGGCATCCTGGGAAATGACCTCACAGGCATGATGCAAATAGACACTGCGCAGAGAGGCATCCTGGGAAATAACCTCACAGGCGTGATGGAAATAGACACTGGAAAGAGAGAAATCCTGGGAAATGACCTCACAGGCATGATGGAAATAGACACTGCACAGCGAGGAATCCTGGGATATGACCTCATAGTAATGATGGCAATAGTCACTACACAGAGAGGCATCCTGGTAAATGACCTCTCAGGCATAAGGGAAATAGACAGTGCACAGAGAGGCATCCTGGGAAATGACCTCAAACACATGATGGAAATAGACACTTCACAGAACAGCATCCTGGGAAATGACCTCACAGGCATGATGAGAATGGACACTACACAGATCGGTATCCTGGGAAATGTAGTTTTTAATAGAGACACTACAGAGAAAGGCATCCTGGGAAATGTAGTCTTTAATACAGAGACACTACACAGAGAAGCATCCTGGGAAATGACTTCACATGCATCATGGAAATAGACACTACACAGATAGGACACCCGGGAAATGACCTCACAGTCATGATGGAAATAGACACTACACAGAACGGCATCCTGGGAAATGACCTCACAGGCATGATGGAAATAGACAGTGCACAGAACGGCATCCTGGGAAATGACCTCACAGCATGATGGAAATAGACAGTGCACAGAACGGCATCATGGGAAATGACTTCACAGCATGATGGAAATAGACACTGCACAGAACAGCATCCTGGGAAATGTAGTTTTTAATAGAGACACTACAGAGAAAGGCATCCTGGGAAATGTAGTTTTTAATAGAGAGACACTACACAGAGAGGCATCCTGGGAAATATGGTCTTTAATAGAGAGACACTACACAGAGTGGCATCCTGGGAAATGACCTCACAGGCATGATGGAAATAGACACTGCACAGAGAGGCATCCAGGGAAATGACCTCACAGGCATGATGGAAATAGACACTGCACAGAACGGCATCCTGGGATGTGACCTCACAGGCATGATGGAAATAGACACTGCACAGAACGGCATCCAGGGAAATGACTTCACAGGCATGATGGAAATAGCCACTACACAGAACGGCATCCTGGGAAATGACCTCACAGGCATGATGGAAATAGACACTGCACAGGACGGCATCCAGGGAAATGACATCACAGGCATGATGGAAATGGACCCTACACAGAACGGCATCCTGGAAAATGACCTCACAAGCATGATGGAAGTAGACACTGCACAGATCGGCATCCTGGGAAATGTAGTTTTTAATAGAGACACTACAGAGTAAGGCAACCTGGGAAATGTTGTTTTAAATAGAGAGACACTACAGAGAAAGGCATCCTGGTAAAAGTAGTCTTTAATAGAGAGACACTATACAGAGAAGCATCCTGGGAAATAACCTCACATGCATGATGGAAATAGACACTACACAGAACGGCATCCTGGGAAATGACATCACAGGCATGATGGAAATAGACACTGCACAGCGAGGAATCCTGGGAAATGACCTTACAGGCATGATGGAAATAGACAGTGCACAGAACGACATCCTTGGAAATGACCTCAGATGCATGATGGAAATAGACACTACTCAGAACGGCATCATGTGAAATGAACTCACAGCATGATGGAAATAGACAGTGTACAGAACGGCATCATGGGAAATGACCTCAAAGCATGATGGAAATAGACACTGCACAGAACAGCATCCTGGGAACTGTAGTTTTTAATAGAGACACTACAGAGAAAGGCATCCTGGGAAATGTAGTCTTTAATACAGAGACACTACAAAGAGAAGCATCATGGGAAATGACCTCACATGCATGATGGAAACAGACACTACACAGAGAGGCATCCTGTGAAATGACGTCACAGTCATGATGGAAATAGACACTACACAGAACGGCATCCTGGGAAATGACCTCACAGGCATGATGGAAATAGACACTGCACAGCGAGGTATCCTGGGATATGACATCATATTCATGATGGAAAAAGCCACTACACAGAACGGCATCCTGGGAAATGACCTCACAGGCATGATGGAAATAGACACTGCACAGAGAGGCATCCTGGGAAATAACCTCACAGGCATGATGGAAATAGACACTGGAAAGAGAGAAATCCTGGGAAATGACCTCACAGGCATGATGGAAATAGACACTGCACAGCGAGGCATCCTGGGATATGACCTCATAGTAATGATGGAAATAGACACTACACAGAGAGGCATCCTGGTAAATGACCTCTCAGGCATAAGGGAAATAGACACTACACAGAGAGGCATCCTGGGAAATGACCTCACAGTCATGATGGAAATAGACACTACACAGAATGGCATCCTGGGAAATGACCTCACAGGCATGATGGAAATAGACACTGCACAGCGAGGAATCCTGGGAAATGACCTTACAGGCATGATGGAAATAGACAGTGCACAGAACGACATCCTTGGAAATGACCTCAGATGCATGATGGAAATAGACACTACTCAGAACGGCATCATGTGAAATGAGCTCACAGCATGATGGAAATAGACAGTGTACAGAACGGCATCATGGGAAATGACCTCACAGCATGATGGAAATAGACACTGCACAGAACAGCATCCTGGGAAATGTAGTTTTTAATAGAGACACTACAGAGAAAGGCATCCTGGGAAATGAAGTCTTTAATACAGAGACACTACAAAGAGAAGCATCATGGGAAATGACCTCACATGATTGATGGAAACAGACACTACACAGAGAGGCATCCTGTGAAATGACATCACAGTCATGATGGAAATAGACACTACACAGAACGGCATCCTGGGAAATGACCTCACAGGCATGATGGAAATAGACACTACACAGAATGGCATCCTGGGAAATGACCTCACAGGCATGATGGAAATAGACACTGCACAGCTAGGAATCCTGGGAAATGACCTCATAGTCAAGATGGAAAAAGCCAATACACAGAATGGCATCCTGGGAAATAACCTCACATGCATGATGGAAATAGACACTGCACAGAGAGGCATCCTGGGAAATGACTTCACAGGCGTGATGGAAATAGACACTGCACAGAGAGGCTTCTTGTGAAATGGCATCACAGGCATGATGGAAATAGACACTGCTCAGAACGGCATCCAGGGAAATGACCTCACAGGCATGATGGAAATAGACACTGCACAGAACGGCATTCTGGGAAATGTAGTTTTTAATTGAGAGACACTACACAGAGAGGCATCCTGGGAAATGACCTCACATGCATGATGGAAATAGACAGACACTACACAGAACGGCATCCTGGGAAATGACCTCACAGGCATGATGGAAATAGGCACTGCACAGAACTGCATCCTGGGAAATGACCTCACAGTCATGATGGAAATAGACACTACACAGAACGGCATCCTGGGAAATGACCTCACAAACATGTTGGAAATAGAAAATGCACAGAGAGGCATCCTGGGAAATGACCTCACAATCATGATGGAAATAGACACTGCACAGAACGGCGCTCTGGGAAATGACCTCACAGGCATGATGGAAATAGACACTGCACAGAACGGCATCCTGGGAAATGTGGTTTTTAATAGAGACACTACAGAGAAAGGCATCCTGGGAAATGTAGTTTTTAATGAGAGACACTACAAAGAAAGGCATCCTGGGAAATGTATTCTTTAATAGAGAGACACTACACAGAGAGGCATCCTGGGAAATGACCTCACAGGCATGATGGAAATAGACAGACACTACACAGAACGGCATCCTGGGAAATGACCTCACAGCCATGATGGAAATAGATACTGCACAGAGAGGCATTCAGGGAAATGACCTCACAGGCATGATGGAAATAGACACTGCACAGAACGGCATCCTGGGATGTGACCTCACAGGCATGATGGAAATAGACACTGCACAGAACGGCATCCAGGGAAATGACCTCACAGGCATGATGGAAATGGACACTACACGGAACGGCATCCTGGAAAATGACCTCACAGGCATGATGGAAGTAGACACTGCACAGATCGGCATCCTGGGAAATGTAGTCTTTAATACAGAGACACTACAAAGAGAAGCATCATGGGAAATGACCTCACATGCATGATGGAAACAGACACTACACAGAGAGGCATCCTGTGAAATGACCTCACAGTCATGATGGAAATAGACACTACACAGAACGGCATCCTGGGAAATGACCTCACAGGCATGATGGAAATAGACACTGCACAGCGAGGTATCCTGGGAAATGACATCATATTCATGATGGAAAAAGCCACTACACAGAACGGCATCCTGGGAAATGACCTCACAGGCATGATGGCAATAGACACTGCACAGAGAGGCATCCTGGGAAATAACCTCACAGGCGTGATGGAAATAGACACTGGAAAGAGAGAAATCCTGGGAAATGACCTCACAGGCATGATGGAAATAGACACTGCACAGCGAGGCATCCTGGGATATGACCTCATAGTAATGATGGAAATAGACACTACACAGAGAGGCATCCTGGTAAATGACCTCTCAGTCATAAGGGAAATAGACACTGCACAGAGAGGCATCCTGGGAAATGACCTCAAACACATGATGGAAATAGACACTGCACAGAACAGCATCCTGGGAAATGACCTCACAGGCATGATGGAAATGGACACTACACAGATCGGTATCCTGGGAAATGTAGTTTTTAATAGAGACACTACAGAGAAAGGCATCCTGGGAAATGTAGTCTTTAATACAGAGACACTACACAGAGAAGCATCCTGGGAAATGACTTCACATGCATCATGGAAATAGACACTACACAGATAGGACACCCGGGACATGACCTCACAGTCATGATGGAAATAGACACTACACAGAACGGCATCCTGGGAAATGACCTCACAGGCATGATGGAAATAGACAGTGCACAGAACGGCATCATGGGAAATGACTTCACAGCATGATGGAAATAGACACTGCACAGAACAGCATCCTGGGAAATGTAGTTTTTAATAGAGACACTACAGAGAAAGGCATCCTGGGAAATGTAGTTTTTAATAGAGAGACACTGCACAGACAGGCATCCTGGGAAATATTGTCTTTAATAGAGAGACACTACACAGAGTGGCATCCTGGGAAATGACCTCAAAGGCATGATGGAAATAGACACTGCACAGAGAGGCATCCAGGGAAATGACCTCACAGGCATGATGGAAATAGACACTACACACAACGGCATCCTGGGATGTGACCTCACAGGCATGATGGAAATAGACACTGCACAAAACGGCATCCAGGGAAATGACATCACAGGCATGATGGAAATGGACCCTACACGGAACGGATTCCTGGAAAATGACCTCACAAGCATGAAGGAAGTAGACACTGCACAGATCGGCATCCTGGGAAATGTAGTTTTTAATAGAGACACTACAGAGTAAGGCAACCTGGGAAATGTTGTTTTAAATAGAGAGACACTACAGAGAAAGGCATCCTGGTAAAAGTAGTCTTTAATAGAGAGACACTATACAGAGAAGCATCCTGGGAAATAACCTCACATGCATGATGGAAATAGACACTACACAGAACGGCATCCTGGGAAATGACATCACAGGCATGATGGAAATAGAAACTGCACAGCGAGGAATCCTGGGAAATGACCTCACAGGCATGATGGAAATAGACACTGCACAGAACGGCATTCTGGGAAATGTAGTTTTTAATAGAGACACTACAGAGAAAGGCTTCCTTTGAAATGTAGTTTTTAATAAAGAGACACTACAGAGAAAGGCATCCTGGTAAATGTAGTCTTTAATAAAGTGTTACTACACAGAGAGGCATCCTGGGAAATGACCTCACAGACATGATGGAAATAGACATTTCACAGAACGGCCTCCTGGGAAATGACCTCAAAGGCATGATGGAAAAGGACACTACACAGAACGGCATCCTGGGAAATGTAGTTTTTAATAGAGACACTACAGAAAAAGGCATCCTATGAAATGGTGTTTTTAATAGAGAGACACTACAGAGAAAGGCATCCTGGTAAATGTAGTCTTTAATTGAGAGACACTACACAGAGAGGCATCCTGGGAAATGACCTCACATGCATGATGGAAATAGACAGACACTACACAGAACGGCATCCTGGGAAATGACCTCACAGGCATGATGGAAATAGGCACTGCACAGAACTGCATCCTGGGAAATGACCTCACAGTCATGATGGAAATAGACACTACACAGAACGGCATTCTGGGAAATGACCTCACAAACATGTTGGAAATAGAAAATGCACAGAGAGGCATCGTGGGAAATGACCTCACAGTCATGATGGAAATAGACACTGCACAGAACGGCGCTCTGGGAAATGACCTCACAGGCATGATGGAAATAGACACTGCACAGAACGGCATCCTGGGAAATGTAGTTTTTAATAGAGACACTACAGAGAAAGGCATCCTGGGAAATGTAGTTTTTAATGAGAGACACTACAAAGAAAGGCATCCTGGGAAATGTATTCTTTAATAGAGAGACACTACACAGAGAGGCATCCTGGGAAATGACCTCACAGGCATGATGGAAATAGACAGACACTACACAGAACGGCATCCTGGGAAATGACCTCACAGCCATGATGGAAATAGACACTGCACAGAGAGGCATTCAGGGAAATGACCTCACAGGCATGATGGAAATAGACACTGCACAGAACGGCATCCTGGGATGTGACCTCACAGGCATGATGAAAATAGAACCTGCACAGAACGGCATCCAGGGAAATGACCTCACTGGCATGATGGAAATGGACACTACACGGAACGGCATCCTGGAAAATGACCTCACAGGCATGATGGAAGTAGACACTGCACAGATCGGCATCCTGGGAAATGTAGTTTTTAATAGAGAAACTACAGAGAACGGCATCCTGGGAAATGTAGTCTTTAATACAGAGACACTACAAAGAGAAGCATCATGGGAAATGACCTCACATGCATGATGGAAACAGACACTACACAGAGAGGCATCCTGTGAAATGACCTCACAGTCATGATGGAAATAGACACTACACAGAACGGCATCCTGGGAAATGACCTCACAGGCATGATGGAAATAGACACTGCACAGCGAGGTATCCTGGGAAATGACATCATATTCATGATGGAAAAAGCCACTACACAGAACGGCATCCTGGGAAATGACCTCACAGGCATGATGGAAATAGACACTGCACAGAGAGGAATCCTGGGAAATAACCTCACAGGCGTGATGGAAATAGACACTGGAAAGAGAGAAATCCTGGGAAATGACCTCACAGGCATGATGGAAATAGACACTGCACAGCGAGGCATCCTGGGATATGACCTCATAGTAATGATGGAAATAGACACTACACCGAGAGGCATCCTGGTAAATGACCTCTCAGGCATAAGGGAAATAGACACTGCACAGACAGGCATCCTGGGAAATGACCTCAAACACATGATGGAAATAGACACTGCACAGAACAGCATCCTGGGAAATGACCTCACAGGCATGATGGAAATGGACACTACACAGATCGGTATCCTGGGAAATGTAGTTTTTAATAGAGACACTACAGAGAAAGGCATCCTGGGAAATGTAGTCTTTAATACAGAGACACTACACAGAGAAGCATCCTGGGAAATGACTTCACATGCATCATGGAAATAGACACTACACAGATAGGACACCCGGGACATGACCTCACAGTCATGATGGAAATAGACACTACACAGAACGGCATCCTGGGAAATGACCTCACAGGCATGATGGAAATAGACAGTGCACAGAACGGCATCATGGGAAATGACCTCACAGGCATGATGGAAATAGACAGTGCACAGCACGGCATCATGGGAAATGACTTCACAGCATGATGGAAATAGACACTGCACTGAACAGCATCCTGGGAAATGTAGTTTTTAATAGAGACACTACAGAGAAAGGCTTCCTGTGAAATGTAGTTTTTAATAAAGAGACACTACAGAGAAAGGCATCCTGGTAAATGTAGTCTGTAATAAAGAGTTACTACACAGAGAGGCATCCTGGGAAATGACCTCACAGACATGATGGAAATAGACATTTCACAGAACGGCATCCTGGGAAATGACCTCAAAGGCATGATGGAAAAGGACACTACACAGAACGGCATCCTGGGAAATGTAGTTTTTAATAGAGACACTACAGAAAAAGGCATCCTATGAAATGGTGTTTTTAATAGAGAGACACTACAGAGAAAGGCATCCTGGTAAATGTAGTCTTTAATTGAGAGACACTACACAGAGAGGCATCCTGGGAAATGACCTCACATGCATGATGGAAATAGACAGACACTACACAGAACGGCATCCTGGGAAATGACCTCACAGGCATGATGGAAATAGGCACTGCACAAAACTGCATCCTGGGAAATGACCTCACAGTCATGATGGAAATATACACTGCACAGAACGGCATCCAGGGAAATGACTTCACAGGCATGATGGAAATAGACACTACACAGAACGGCATCCTGGGAAATGACCTCACAAACATGTAGGAAATAGAAAATGCACAGAGAGGCATCCTGGGAAATGACCTCAGAGTCATGATGGAAATAGACACTGCACAGAACGGCGCTCTGGGAAATGACCTCACAGGCATGATGGAAATAGACACTGCACAGAACGGCATCCTGGGAAATGTAGTTTTTAATAGAGACATTACAGAGAAAGGCATCCTGGGAAATGTAGTTTTTAATGAGAGACACTACAAAGAAAGGCATCCTGGGAAATGTAGTTTTTAATAGAGAGACACTACACAGAGAGGCATCCTGGGAAATGACCTCACAGCCATGATGGAAATAGACACTGCACAGAGAGGCATTCAGGGAAATGACCTCACAGGCATGATGGAAATAGACACTGCACAGAACGGCATCCTGGGATGTGACCTCACAGGCATGATGGAAATAGACACTGCACAGAACGGCATCCTGGGAAATGACCTCACAGGCATGATGGAAATGGACACTACACGGAACGGCATCCTGGAAAATGACCTCACAGGCATGATGGAAGTAGACACTGCACAGATCGGCATCCTGGGAAATGTAGTTTTTAATAGAGAAACTACAGAGAAAGGCATCCTGGGATATATAGTCTTTAATACAGAGACACTACAAAGAGAAGCATCATGGGAAATGACCTCACATGCATGATGGAAACAGACACTGCACAGAGAGGCATCCTGGGAAATAACCTCACAGGCGTGATGGAAATAGACACTGGAAAGAGGGAAATCCTGGGAAATGACCTCACAGGCATGATGGAAATAGACACTGCACAGCGAGGCATCCTGGGATATGACCTCATAGTAATGATGGAAATAGACACTACACAGAGAGGCATCCTGGTAAATGACCTCTCAGGCATAAGGGAAATAGACACTACACAGAGAGGCATCCTGTGAAATGACCTCACAGTCATGATGGAAATAGACACTGCACAGAGAGGCTTCTTGTGAAATGGCATCACAGGCATGATGGAAATAGACACTGCTCAGAACGGCATCCAGGGAAATGACCTCACAGGCATGATGGAAATAGACACTGCACAGAACGGCATTCTGGGAAATGTAGTTTTTAATAGAGACACTACAGAGAAAGGCTTCCTGTGAAATGTAGTTTTTAATAAAGAGACACTACAGAGAAAGGCATCCTGGTAAATGTAGTCTTTAATAAAGTGTTACTACACAGAGAGGCATCCTGGGAAATGACCTCACAGACATGATGGAAATAGACATTTCACAGAACGGCATCCTGGGAAATGACCTCAAAGGCATGATGGAAAAGGACACTACACAGAACGGCATCCTGGGAAATGTAGTTTTTAATAGAGACACTACAGAAAAAGGCATCCTATGAAATTGTGTTTTTAATGGAGAGACACTACAGAGAAAGGCATCCTGGTAAATGGAGTCTTTAATAAAGTGTTACTACACAGAGAGGCATCCTGGGAAATGACCTCACATGCATGATGGAAATAGACAGACACTACACAGAACGGCATCCTGGGAAATGACCTCACAGGCATGATGGAAATAGGCACTGCACAGAACTGCATCCTGGGAAATGACCTCACAGTCATGATGGAAATAGACACTACACAGAACGGCATCCTGGGAAATGACCTCACAAACATGTTGGAAATAGAAAATGCACAGAGAGGCATCCTGGGAAATGACCTCACAGTCATGATGGAAATAGACACTGCACAGAACGGCATCCTGGGAAATGTAGTTTTTAATAGAGACACTACAGAGAAAGGCATCCTGGGAAATGTAGTTTTTAATGAGAGACACTACAAAGAAAGGCATCCTGGGAAATGTATTCTTTAATAGAGAGACACTACACAGAGAGGCATCCTGGGAAATGACCTCACAGGCATGATGGAAATAGACAGACACTACACAGAACGGCATCCTGGGAAATGACCTCACAGCCATGATGGAAATAGACACTGCACAGAGAGGCATTCAGGGAAATGACCTCACAGGCATGATGGAAATAGACACTGCACAGAACGGCATCTTGGGATGTGACCTCACAGGCATGATGGAAATAGACACTGCACAGAACGGCATCCAGGGAAATGACCTCACAGGCATGATGGAAATGGACACTACACAGATCGGCATCCTGGGAAATGTAGTTTTTAATAGAGAAACTACAGAGAACGGCATCCTGGGAAATGTAGTCTTTAATACAGAGACACTACAAAGAGAAGCATCATGGGAAATGACCTCACATGAATGATGGAAACAGACACTACACAGAGAGGCATCCTGTGAAATGACCTCACAGTCATGATGGAAATAGACACTACACAGAACGGCATCCTGGGAAATGACCTCACAGGCATGATGGAAATAGACACTGCACAGCGAGGTATCCTGGGAAATGACATCATATTCATGATGGAAAAAGCCACTACACAGAACGGCATCCTGGGAAATGACCTCACAGGCATGATGCAAATAGACACTGCGCAGAGAGGCATCCTGGGAAATAACCTCACAGGCGTGATGGAAATATACACTGGAAAGAGAGAAATCCTGGGAAATGACCTCACAGGCATGATGGAAATAGACACTGCACAGCGAGGAATCCTGGGATATGACCTCATAGTAATGATGGCAATAGTCACTACACAGAGAGGCATCCTGGTAAATGACCTCTCAGGCATAAGGGAAATAGACAGTGCACAGAGAGGCATCCTGGGAAATGACCTCAAACACATGATGGAAATAGACACTTCACAGAACAGCATCCTGGGAAATGACCTCACAGGCATGATGAGAATGGACACTACACAGATCGGTATCCTGGGAAATGTAGTTTTTAATACAGACACTACAGAGAAAGGCATCCTGGGAAATGTAGTCTTTAATACAGAGACACTACACAGAGAAGCATCCTGGGAAATGACTTCACATGCATCATGGAAATAGACACTACACAGATAGGACACCCGGGAAATGACCTCACAGTCATGATGGAAATAGACACTACACAGAACGGCATCCTGGGAAATGACCTCACAGGCATGATGGAAATAGACAGTGCACAGAACGGCATCCTGGGAAATGACCTCACAGCATGATGGAAATAGACAGTGCAAAGAACGGCATCATGGGAAATGACTTCACAGCATGATGGAAATAGACACTGCACAGAACAGCATCCTGGGAAATGTAGTTTTTAATAGAGACACTACAGAGAAAGGCATCCTGGGAAATGTAGTTTTTAATAGAGAGACACTACACAGAGAGGCATCCTGGGAAATATGGTCTTTAATAGAGAGACACTACACAGAGTGGCATCCTGGGAAATGACCTCACAGGCATGATGGAAATAGACACTGGACAGAGAGGCATCCAGGGAAATGACCTCACAGGCATGATGGAAATAGACACTGCACAGAACGGCATCCTGGGATGTGACCTCACAGGCATGATGGAAATAGACACTGCACAGAACGGCATCCAGGGAAATGACTTCACAGGCATGATGGAAATAGCCACTACACAGAACGGCATCCTGGGAAATGACCTCACAGGCATGATGGAAATAGACACTGCACAGGACGGCATCCAGGGAAATGACATCACAGGCATGATGGAAATGGACCCTACACAGAACGGCATCCTGGAAAATGACCTCACAAGCATGATGGAAGTAGACACTGCACAGATCGGCATCCTGGGAAATGTAGTTTTTAATAGAGACACTACAGAGTAAGGCAACCTGGGAAATGTTGTTTTAAATAGAGAGACACTACAGAGAAAGGCATCCTGGTAAAAGTAGTCTTTAATAGAGAGACACTATACAGAGAAGCATCCTGGGAAATAACCTCACATGCATGATGGAAATAGACACTACACAGAACGGCATCCTGGGAAATGACATCACAGGCATGATGGAAATAGACACTGCACAGCGAGGAATCCTGGGAAATGACCTTACAGGCATGATGGAAATAGACAGTGCACAGAACGACATCCTTGGAAATGACCTCAGATGCATGATGGAAATAGACACTACTCAGAACGGCATCATGTGAAATGAACTCACAGCATGATGGAAATAGACAGTGTACAGAACGGCATCATGGGAAATGACCTCAAAGCATGATGGAAATAGACACTGCACAGAACAGCATCCTGGGAACTGTAGTTTTTAATAGAGACACTACAGAGAAAGGCATCCTGGGAAATGTAGTCTTTAATACAGAGACACTACAAAGAGAAGCATCATGGGAAATGACCTCACATGCATGATGGAAACAGACACTACACAGAGAGGCATCCTGTGAAATGACGTCACAGTCATGATGGAAATAGACACTACACAGAACGGCATCCTGGGAAATGACCTCACAGGCATGATGGAAATAGACACTGCACAGCGAGGTATCCTGGGATATGACATCATATTCATGATGGAAAAAGCCACTACACAGAACGGCATCCTGGGAAATGACCTCACAGGCATGATGGAAATAGACACTGCACAGAGAGGCATCCTGGGAAATAACCTCACAGGCGTGATGGAAATAGACACTGGAAAGAGAGAAATCCTGGGAAATGACCTCACAGGCATGATGGAAATAGACACTGCACAGCGAGGCATCCTGGGATATGACCTCATAGTAATGATGGAAATAGACACTACACAGAGAGGCATCCTGGTAAATGACCTCTCAGGCATAAGGGAAATAGACACTACACAGAGAGGCATCCTGTGAAATGACCTCACAGTCATGATGGAAATAGACACTACACAGAAAGGCATCCTGGGAAATGACCTCACAGGCATGATGGAAATAGACACTGCACAGCGAGGAATCCTGGGAAATGACCTTACAGGCATGATGGAAATAGACAGTGCACAGAACGACATCCTTGGAAATGACCTCAGATGCATGATGGAAATAGACACTACTCAGAACGGCATCATGTGAAATGAGCTCACAGCATGATGGAAATAGACAGTGTACAGAACGGCATCATGGGAAATGACCTCACAGCATGATGGAAATAGACACTGCACAGAACAGCATCCTGGGAAATGTAGTTTTTAATAGAGACACTACAGAGAAAGGCATCCTGGGAAATGAAGTCTTTAATACAGAGACACTACAAAGAGAAGCATCATGGGAAATGACCTCACATGATTGATGGAAACAGACACTACACAGAGAGGCATCCTGTGAAATGACATCACAGTCATGATGGAAATAGACACTACACAGAACGGCATCCTGGGAAATGACCTCACAGGCATGATGGAAATAGACACTACACAGAATGGCATCCTGGGAAATGACCTCACAGGCATGATGGAAATAGACACTGCACAGCTAGGAATCCTGGGAAATGACCTCATAGTCAAGATGGAAAAAGCCAATACACAGAATGGCATCCTGGGAAATAACCTCACATGCATGATGGAAATAGACACTGCACAGAGAGGCATCCTGGGAAATGACTTCACAGGCATGATGGAAATAGACACTGCACAGAGAGGCTTCTTGTGAAATGGCATCACAGGCATGATGGAAATAGACACTGCTCAGAACGGCATCCAGGGAAATGACCTCACAGGCATGATGGAAATAGACACTGCACAGAACGGCATTCTGGGAAATGTAGTTTTTAATTGAGAGACACTACACAGAGAGGCATCCTGGGAAATGACCTCACATGCATGATGGAAATAGACAGACACTACACAGAACGGCATCCTGGGAAAGGACCTCACAGGCATGATGGAAATAGGCACTGCACAGAACTGCATCCTGGGAAATGACCTCACAGTCATGATGGAAATAGACACTACACAGAACGGCATCCTGGGAAATGACCTCACAAACATGTTGGAAATAGAAAATGCACAGAGAGGCATCCTGGGAAATGACCTCACAATCATGATGGAAATAGACACTGCACAGAACGGCGCTCTGGGAAATGACCTCACAGGCATGATGGAAATAGACACTGCACAGAACGGCATCCTGGGAAATGTGGTTTTTAATAGAGACACTACAGAGAAAGGCATCCTGGGAAATGTAGTTTTTAATGAGAGACACTACAAAGAAAGGCATCCTGGGAAATGTATTCTTTAATAGAGAGACACTACACAGAGAGGCATCCTGGGAAATGACCTCACAGGCATGATGGAAATAGACAGACACTACACAGAACGGCATCCTGGGAAATGACCTCACAGCCATGATGGAAATAGATACTGCACAGAGAGGCATTCAGGGAAATGACCTCACAGGCATGATGGAAATAGACACTGCACAGAACGGCATCCTGGGATGTGACCTCACAGGCATGATGGAAATAGACACTGCACAGAACGGCATCCAGGGAAATGACCTCACAGGCATGATGGAAATGGACACTACACGGAACGGCATCCTGGAAAATGACCTCACAGGCATGATGGAAGTAGACACTGCACAGATCGGCATCCTGGGAAATGTAGTCTTTAATACAGAGACACTACAAAGAGAAGCATCATGGGAAATGACCTCACATGCATGATGGAAACAGACACTACACAGAGAGGCATCCTGTGAAATGACCTCACAGTCATGATGGAAATAGACACTACACAGAACGGCATCCTGGGAAATGACCTCACAGGCATGATGGAAATAGACACTGCACAGCGAGGTATCCTGGGAAATGACATCATATTCATGATGGAAAAAGCCACTACACAGAACGGCATCCTGGGAAATGACCTCACAGGCATGATGGAAATAGACACTGCACAGAGAGGCATCCTGGGAAATAACCTCACAGGCGTGATGGAAATAGACACTGGAAAGAGAGAAATCCTGGGAAATGACCTCACAGGCATGATGGAAATAGACACTGCACAGCGAGGCATCCTGGGATATGACCTCATAGTAATGATGGAAATAGACACTACACAGAGAGGCATCCTGGTAAATGACCTCTCAGTCATAAGGGAAATAGACACTGCACAGAGAGGCATCCTGGGAAATGACCTCAAACACATGATGGAAATAGACACTGCACAGAACAGCATCCTGGGAAATGACCTCACAGGCATGATGGAAATGGACACTACACAGATCGGTATCCTGGGAAATGTAGTTTTTAATAGAGACACTACAGAGAAAGGCATCCTGGGAAATGTAGTCTTTAATACAGAGACACTACACAGAGAAGCATCCTGGGAAATGACTTCACATGCATCATGGAAATAGACACTACACAGATAGGACACCCGGGACATGACCTCACAGTCATGATGGAAATAGACACTACACAGAACGGCATCCTGGGAAATGACCTCACAGGCATGATGGAAATAGACAGTGCACAGAACGGCATCATGGGAAATGACTTCACAGCATGATGGAAATAGACACTGCACAGAACAGCATCCTGGGAAATGTAGTTTTTAATAGAGACACTACAGAGAAAGGCATCCTGGGAAATGTAGTTTTTAATAGAGAGACACTGCACAGAGAGGCATCCTGGGAAATATTGTCTTTAATAGAGAGACACTACACAGAGTGGCATCCTGGGAAATGACCTCAAAGGCATGATGGAAATAGACACTGCACAGAGAGGCATCCAGGGAAATGACCTCACAGGCATGATGGAAATAGACACTACACACAACGGCATCCTGGGATGTGACCTCACAGGCATGATGGAAATAGACACTGCACAAAACGGCATCCAGGGAAATGACTTCACAGGCATGATGGAAATAGCCACTACACGAACGGCATCCTGGGAAGTGACCTCACAGGCATAATGGAAATAGACACTGCACAGGACGGCATCCAGGGAAATGACATCACAGGCATGATGGAAATGGACCCTACACGGAACGGCATCCTGGAAAATGACCTCACAAGCATGAAGGAAGTAGACACTGCACAGATCGGCATCCTGGGAAATGTAGTTTTTAATAGAGACACTACAGAGTAAGGCAACCTGGGAAATGTTGTTTTAAATAGAGAGACACTACAGAGAAAGGCATCCTGGTAAAAGTAGTCTTTAATAGAGAGACACTATACAGAGAAGCATCCTGGGAAATAACCTCACATGCATGATGGAAATAGACACTACACAGAACGGCATCCTGGGAAATGACATCACAGGCATGATGGAAATAGAAACTGCACAGCGAGGAATCCTGGGAAATGACCTCACAGGCATGATGGAAATAGACACTGCACAGAACGGCATTCTGGGAAATGTAGTTTTTAATAGAGACACTACAGAGAAAGGCTTCCTTTGAAATGTAGTTTTTAATAAAGAGACACTACAGAGAAAGGCATCCTGGTAAATGTAGTCTTTAATAAAGTGTTACTACACAGAGAGGCATCCTGGGAAATGACCTCACAGACATGATGGAAATAGACATTTCACAGAACGGCCTCCTGGGAAATGACCTCAAAGGCATGATGGAAAAGGACACTACACAGAACGGCATCCTGGGAAATGTAGTTTTTAATAGAGACACTACAGAAAAAGGCATCCTATGAAATGGTGTTTTTAATAGAGAGACACTACAGAGAAAGGCATCCTGGTAAATGTAGTCTTTAATTGAGAGACACTACACAGAGAGGCATCCTGGGAAATGACCTCACATGCATGATGGAAATAGACAGACACTACACAGAACGGCATCCTGGGAAATGACCTCACAGGCATGATGGAAATAGGCACTGCACAGAACTGCATCCTGGGAAATGACCTCACAGTCATGATGGAAATAGACACTACACAGAACGGCATTCTGGGAAATGACCTCACAAACATGTTGGAAATAGAAAATGCACAGAGAGGCATCGTGGGAAATGACCTCACAGTCATGATGGAAATAGACACTGCACAGAACGGCGCTCTGGGAAATGACCTCACAGGCATGATGGAAATAGACACTGCACAGAACGGCATCCTGGGAAATGTAGTTTTTAATAGAGACACTACAGAGAAAGGCATCCTGGGAAATGTAGTTTTTAATGAGAGACACTACAAAGAAAGGCATCCTGGGAAATGTATTCTTTAATAGAGAGACACTACACAGAGAGGCATCCTGGGAAATGACCTCACAGGCATGATGGAAATAGACAGACACTACACAGAACGGCATCCTGGGAAATGACCTCACAGCCATGATGGAAATAGACACTGCACAGAGAGGCATTCAGGGAAATGACCTCACAGGCATGATGGAAATAGACACTGCACAGAACGGCATCCTGGGATGTGACCTCACAGGCATGATGAAAATAGAACCTGCACAGAACGGCATCCAGGGAAATGACCTCACTGGCATGATGGAAATGGACACTACACGGAACGGCATCCTGGAAAATGACCTCACAGGCATGATGGAAGTAGACACTGCACAGATCGGCATCCTGGGAAATGTAGTTTTTAATAGAGAAACTACAGAGAACGGCATCCTGGGAAATGTAGTCTTTAATACAGAGACACTACAAAGAGAAGCATCATGGGAAATGACCTCACATGCATGATGGAAACAGACACTACACAGAGAGGCATCCTGTGAAATGACCTCACAGTCATGATGGAAATAGACACTACACAGAACGGCATCCTGGGAAATGACCTCACAGGCATGATGGAAATAGACACTGCACAGCGAGGTATCCTGGGAAATGACATCATATTCATGATGGAAAAAGCCACTACACAGAACGGCATCCTGGGAAATGACCTCACAGGCATGATGGAAATAGACACTGCACAGAGAGGAATCCTGGGAAATAACCTCACAGGCGTGATGGAAATAGACACTGGAAAGAGAGAAATCCTGGGAAATGACCTCACAGGCATGATGGAAATAGACACTGCACAGCGAGGCATCCTGGGATATGACCTCATAGTAATGATGGAAATAGACACTACACCGAGAGGCATCCTGGTAAATGACCTCTCAGGCATAAGGGAAATAGACACTGCACAGACAGGCATCCTGGGAAATGACCTCAAACACATGATGGAAATAGACACTGCACAGAACAGCATCCTGGGAAATGACCTCACAGGCATGATGGAAATGGACACTACACAGATCGGTATCCTGGGAAATGTAGTTTTTAATAGAGACACTACAGAGAAAGGCATCCTGGGAAATGTAGTCTTTAATACAGAGACACTACACAGAGAAGCATCCTGGGAAATGACTTCACATGCATCATGGAAATAGACACTACACAGATAGGACACCCGGGACATGACCTCACAGTCATGATGGAAATAGACACTACACAGAACGGCATCCTGGGAAATGACCTCACAGGCATGATGGAAATAGACAGTGCACAGAACGGCATCATGGGAAATGACCTCACAGGCATGATGGAAATAGACAGTGCACAGCACGGCATCATGGGAAATGACTTCACAGCATGATGGAAATAGACACTGCACAGAACAGCATCCTGGGAAATGTAGTTTTTAATAGAGACACTACAGAGTAAGGCATCCTGGGAAATGTAGTTTTTAATAGAGAGACACTGCACAGAGAGGCATCCTGGGAAATATTGTCTTTAATAGTGAGACACTACACAGAGTGGCATCATGGGAAATGACCTCAAAGGCATGATGGAAATAGACACTGCACAGAGAGGCATCCAGGGAAATGACCTCACAGGCATGATGGAAATAGACACTACACACAACGGCATCCTGGGATGTGACCTCACAGGCATGATGGAAATAGACACTGCACAGAACGGCATCCAGGGAAATGACTTCACAGGCATGATGGAAATAGCCACTACACAGAACGGCATCCTGGGAAGTGACCTCACAGGCATGATGGAAATAGACACTGCACAGGACGGCATCCAGGGAAATGACATCACAGGCATGATGGAAATGGACCCTACACGGAACGGCATCCTGGAAAATGACCTCACAAGCATGAAGGAAGTAGACACTGCACAGATCGGCATCCTGGGAAATGTAGTTTTTAATAGAGACACTACAGAGTAAGGCAACCTGGGAAATGTTGTTTTAAATAGAGAGACACTACAGAGAAAGGCATCCTGGTAAAAGTAGTCTTTAATAGAGAGACACTATACAGAGAAGCATCCTGGGAAATAACCTCACATGCATGATGGAAATAGACACTACACAGAACGGCATCCTAGGAAATGACATCACAGGCATGATGGAAATAGAAACTGCACAGCAGGGAATCCTGGGAAATGACCTCACAGGCATGATGGAAATAGACACTGCACAGAACGGCATTCTGGGAAATGTAGTTTTTAATAGAGACACTACAGAGAAAGGCTTCCTTTGAAATGTAGTTTTTAATAAAGAGACACTACAGAGAAAGGCATCCTGGTAAATGTAGTCTTTAATAAAGTGTTACTACACAGAGAGGCATCCTGGGAAATGACCTCACAGACATGATGGAAATAGACATTTCACAGAACGGCCTCCTGGGAAATGACCTCAAAGGCATGATGGAAAAGGACACTACACAGAACGGCATCCTGGGAAATGTAGTTTTTAATAGAGACACTACAGAAAAAGGCATCCTATGAAATGGTGTTTTTAATAGAGAGACACTACAGAGAAAGGCATCCTGGTAAATGTAGTCTTTAATTGAGAGACACTACACAGAGAGGCATCCTGGGAAATGACCTCACATGCATGATGGAAATAGACAGACACTACACAGAACGGCATCCTGGGAAATGACCTCACAGCCATGATGGAAATAGACACTGCACAGAGAGGCATTCAGGGAAATGACCTCACAGGCATGATGGAAATAGACACTGCACAGAACGGCATCCTGGGATGTGACCTCACAGGCATGATGGAAATAGACCCTGCACAGAACGGCATCCAGGGAAATGACCTCACAGACATGATGGAAATGGACACTACACGGAACGGCATCCTGGAAAATGACCTCACAGGCATGATGGAAGTAGACACTGCACAGATCGGCATCCTGGGAAATGTAGTTTTTAATAGAGAAACTACAGAGAACGGCATCCTGGGAAATGTAGTCTTTAATACAGAGACACTACAAAGAGAAGCATCATGGGAAATGACCTCACATGCATGATGGAAACAGACACTACACAGAGAGGCATCCTGTGAAATGACCTCACAGTCATGATGGAAATAGACACTACACAGAACGGCATCCTGGGAAATGACCTCACAGGCATGATGGAAATAGACACTGCACAGCGAGGTATCCTGGGAAATGACATCATATTCATGATGGAAAAAGCCACTACACAGAACGGCATCCTGGGAAATGACCTCACAGGCATGATGGAAATAGACACTGCACAGAGAGGCATCCTGGGAAATAACCTCACAGGCGTGATGGAAATAGACACTGGAAAGAGAGAAATCCTGGGAAATGACCTCACAGGCATGATGGAAATAGACACTGCACAGCGAGGCATCCTGGGATATGACCTCATAGTAATGATGGAAATAGACACTACACAGAGAGGCATCCTGGTAAATGACCTCTCAGGCATAAGGGAAATAGACACTGCACAGAGAGGCATCCTGGGAAATGACCTCAAACACATGATGGAAATAGACACTGCACAGAACAGCATCCTGGGAAATGACCTCACAGGCATGATGGAAATGGACACTACACAGATCGGTATCCTGGGAAATGTAGTTTTTAATAGAGACACTACAGAGAAAGGCATCCTGGGAAATGTAGTCTTTAATACAGAGACACTACATAGAAGCATCCTGGGAAATGACTTCACATGCATCATGGAAATAGACACTACACAGATAGGACACCCGGGAAATGACCTCACAGTCATGATGGAAATAGACACTACACAGAACGGCATCCTGGGAAATGACCTCACAGGCATGATGGAAATACACAGTGCACAGAACGGCATCCTGGGAAATGACATCACAGGCATGATGGAAATGGACCCTACATGGAACGGCATCCTGGAAAATGACCTCACAAGCATGATGGAAGTAGACACTGCACAGATCGGCATCCTGGGAAAAGTAGTTTTTAATAGAGACACTACAGAGTAAGGCAACCTGGGAAATGTTGTTTTAAATACAGAGACACTACAGAGAAAGGCATCCTGGTAAAAGTAGTCTTTAATAGAGAGACACTATACAGAGAAGCATCCTGGGTAATAACCTCACATGCATGATGGAAATAGACACTACACAGAACGGCATCCGGGGAAATGACATCACAGGCATGATGGAAATAGACACTGCACAGCGAGGAATCCTGGGAAATGACCTCACAGGCATGATGGAAATAGACACTGCACAGAACGGCATTCTGGGAAATGTAGTTTTTAATAGAGACACTACAGAGAAAGGCTTCCTGTGAAATGTAGTTTTTAATAAAGAGACACTACAGAGAAAGGCATCCTGGTAAATGTAGTCTTTAATAAAGTGTTACTACACAGAGAGGCATCCTGGGAAATGACCTCACAGACATGATGGAAATAGACATTTCACAGAACGGCATCCTGGGAAATGACCTCAAAGGCATGATGGAAAAGGACACTACACAGAACGGCATCCTGGGAAATGTAGTTTTTAATAGAGACACTACAGAAAAAGGCATCCTATGAAATGGTGTTTTTAATAGAGAGACACTACAGAGAAAGGCATCCTGGTAAATGTAGTCTTTAATTGAGAGACACGAAACAGAGAGGCATCCTGGGAAATGACCTCACATGCATGGTGGAAATAGACAGACACTACACAGAACGGCATCCTGGGAAATGACCTCACAGGCATGATAGAAATAGACACTGCACAGAACGGCATCCTGGGATGTGACCTCACAGGCATGATGGAAATAGACACTGCACAGAACGGCATCCAGGGAAATGACCTCACAGGCATGATGGAAATGGACACTACACGGAACGTGATCCTGGAAAATGACCTCACAGGCATGATGGAAGTAGACACTGCACAGATCGGCATCCTGGGAAATGTAGTTTTTAATAGAGAAACTACAGAGAACGGCATCCTGGGAAATGTAGTCTTTAATACAGAGACACTACAAAGAGAAGCATCATGGGAAATGACCTCACATGCATGATGGAAACAGACACTACACAGAGAGGCATCCTGTGAAATGACCTCACAGTCATGATGGAAATAGACACTACACAGAACGGCATCCTGGGAAATGACCTCACAGGCATGATGGAAATAGACAGTGCACAGAACGGCATCCTGGGAAATGACATCACAGGCATGATGGAAATGGACCCTACACGGAACGGCATCCTGGAAAATGACCTCACAAGCATGATGGAAGTAGACACTGCACAGATCGGCATCCTGGGAAATGTAGTTTTTAATAGAGACACTACAGAGTAAGGCAACCTGGGAAATGTTGTTTTAAATAGAGAGACACTACAGAGAAAGGCATCCTGGTAAAAGTAGTCTTTAATAGAGAGACACTATACAGAGAAGCATCCTGGGAAATAACCTCACATGCATGATGGAAATAGACACTACACAGAACGGCATCCGGGGAAATGACATCACATGCATGATGGAAATAGTCACTGCACAGCGAGGAATCCTGGGAAATGACCTCACAGGCATGATGGAAATAGACACTGCACAGAACGGCATTCTGGGAAATGTAGTTTTTAATAGAGACACTACAGAGAAAGGCTTCCTGTGAAATGTAGTTTTTAATAAAGAGACACTACAGAGAAAGGCATCCTGGTAAATGTAGTCTTTAATAAAGTGTTACTACACAGAGAGGCATCCTGGGAAATGACCTCACAGACATGATGGAAATAGACATTTCACAGAACGGCATCCTGGGAAATGACCTCAAAGGCATGATGGAAAAGGACACTACACAGAACGGCATCCTGGGAAATGTAGTTTTTAATAGAGACACTACAGAAATAGGCATCCTATGAAATGGTGTTTTTAACAGAGAGACACTACAGAGAAAGGCATCCTGGTAAATGTAGTCTTTAATTGAGAGACACTACACAGAGAGGCATCCTGGGAAATGACCTCACATGCATGGTGGAAATAGACAGACACTACACAGAACGGCATCCTGGGAAATGACCTCACAGGCATGATGGAAATAGGCACTGCACAGAACTGCATCCTGGGAAATGACCTCACAGTCATGATGGAAATAGACACTACACAGAACGGCATCCTGGGAAATGACCTCACAAACATGTTGGAAATAGAAAATGCACAGAGAGGCATCCTGGGAAATGACCTCACAGTCATGATGGAAATAGACACTGCACAGAACGGCGCTCTGGGAAATGACCTCACAGGCATGATGGAAATAGACACTGCACAGAACGGCATCCTGGGAAATGTAGCTTTTAATAGAGACACTACAGAGAAAGGCATCCTGGGAAATGTAGTTTTTAATGAGAGACACTACAAAGAAAGGCATCCTGGGAAATGTATTCTTTAATAGAGAGACACTACACAGAGAGGCATCCTGGGAAATGACCTCACAGGCATGATGGAAATAGACAGACACTACACAGAACGGCATCCTGGGAAATGACCTCACAGCCATGATGGAAATAGACACTGCACAGAGAGGCATCCTGGGAAATGACCTCACAGGCATGATGGAAATAGACACTGCACAGAACGGCATCATGGGATGTGACTTCACAGGCATGATGGAAATAGACACTGCACAGAACGGCATCCAGGGAAATGACCTCACAGGCATGATGGAAATGGACACTACACGGAACGGCATCCTGGAAAATGACCTCACAGGCATGATGGAAGTAGACACTGCACAGATCCGCATCCTGGGAAATGTAGTTTTTAATAGAGAAACTACAGAGAACGGCATCCTGGGAAATGTAGTCTTTAATACAGAGACACTACAAAGAGAAGCATCATGGGAAATGACCTCACATGCATGATGGAAACAGACACTACACAGAGAGGCATCCTGTGAAATGACCTCACAGTCATGATGGAAATAGACACTACACAGAACGGCATCCTGGGAAATGACCTCACAGGCATGATGGAAATAGACACTGCACAGCGAGGTATCCTGGGAAATGACATCATATTCATGATGGAAAAAGCCACTACACAGAACGGCATCCTGGGAAATGACCTCACAGGCATGATGGAAGTAGACACTGCACAGATCGGCATCCTGGGAAATGTAGTTTTTAATAGAGACACTACAGAGTAAGGCATCCTGGGAAATGTAGTTTTTAATACAGAGACACTACACAGAGGAGCATCCTGGGAAATGACTTCACATGCATCATGGAAATAGACACTACACAGATAGGACACCCGGGACATGACCTCACAGTCATGATGGAAATAGACACTACACAGAACGGCATCCTGGGAAATGACCTCACAGGCATGATGGAAATAGACAGTGCACAGAACGGCATCCTGGGAAATAACATCACAGGCATGATGGAAATGGACCCTACACGGAACGGCATCCTGGAAAATGACCTCACAAGCATGATGGAAGTAGACACTGCACAGATCGGCATCCTGGGAAATGTAGTTTTTAATAGAGACACTACAGAGTAAGGCAACCTGGGAAATGTTGTTTTAAATAGAGAGACACTACAGAGAAAGGCATCCTGGCAAAAGTAGTCTTTAATAGAGAGACACTATACAGAGAAGCATCCTGGGAAATAACCTCACATGCATGATGGAAATAGACACTACACAGAACGGCATCCGGGGAAATGACATCACAGGCATGATGGAAATAGACACTGCACAGCGAGGAATCCTGGGAAATGACCTCACAGGCATGATGGAAATAGACACTGCACAAAACGGCATTCTGGGAAATGTAGTTTTTAATAGAGACACTACAGAGAAAGGCTTCCTGTGAAATGTAGTTTTTAATAAAGAGACACTACAGAGAAAGGCATCCTGGTAAATGTAGTCTTTAATAAAGTGTTACTACACAGAGAGGCATCCTGGGAAATGACCTCACAGACATGATGGAAATAGACACTGCACAGAGAGGCATCCTGGGAAATAACCTCACAGGCGTGATGGAAATAGACACTGGAAAGAGAGAAATCCTGGGAAATGACCTCACAGGCATGATGGAAATAGACACTGCACAGCGAGGCAACCTGGGATATGACCTCATAGTTATGATGGAAATAGACACTACACAGAGAGGCATCCTGGTAAATGACCTCTCAGGCATAAGGGAAATAGACACTGCACAGAGAGGCATCCTGGGAAATCACCTCAAAGACATGATGGAAATAGACACTGCACAGAACAGCATCCTGGGAAATGACCTCACAGGGATGATGGAAATGGACACTACACAGATCGGTATCCTGGGAAATGTAGTTTTTAATAGAGACACTACAGAGAAAGGCATCCTGGGAAATGTAGTCTTTAATACAGAGACACTACACAGAGAAGCATCCTGGGAAATGACTTCACATGCATCATGGAAATAGACACTACACAGATAGGACACCCGGGAAATGACCTCACAGTCATGATGGAAATAGACACTACACAGAACGGCATCCTGGGAAATGACCTCACAGGCATGATGGAAATAGACAGTGCACAGAACGGCATCCTGGGAAATGACCTCACAGCATGATGGAAATAGACAGTGCACAGAACGGCATCATGGGAAATGACTTCACAGCATGATGGAAATAGACACTGCACAGAACAGCATCCTGGGAAATGTAGTTTTTAATAGAGACACTACAGAGAAAGGCATCCTGGGAAATGTAGTTTTTAATAGAGAGACACTGCACAGAGAGGCATCCTGGGAAATATTGTCATTAATAGAGAGACACTACACAGAGTGGCATCCTGGGAAATGACCTCAAAGGCATGATGGAAATAGACACTGCACAGAGAGGCATCCAGGGAAATGACCTCACAGGCATGATGGAAATAGACACTACACACAACGGCATCCTGGGATGTGACCTCACAGGCATGATGGAAATAGACACTGCACAGAACGGCATCCAGGGAAATGACTTCACAGGCATGATGGAAATATCCACTACACAGAACGGCACCCTGGGAAGTGACCTCACAGGCATGATGGAAATAGACACTGCACAGGACAGCATCCAGGGAAATGACATCACAGGCATGATGGAAATGGACCCTACACGGAACGGCATCCTGGAAAATGACCTCACAAGCATGATGGAAGTAGACACTGCACAGATCGGCATCCTGGGAAATGTAGTTTTTAATAGAGACCCTACAGAGTAAGGCAACCTGGGAAATGTTGTTTTAAATAGAGAGACACTACAGAGAAAGGCATCCTGGTAAAAGTAGTCTTTAATAGAGAGACACTATACAGAGAAGCATCCTGGGAAATAACCTCACATGCATGATGGAAATAGACACTACACAGAACGGCATCCTGGGAAATGACATCACAGGCATGATCGAAATAGACACTGCACAGCGAGGAATCCTGGGAAATGACCTTACAGGCATGATGGAAATAGACAGTGCACAGAACGACATCCTTGGAAATGACCTCAGAGGCATGATGGAAATAGACACTACTCAGAACGGCATCATGGGAAATGACCTCACAGCATGATGGAAATAGACACTGCACAGAACAGCATCCTGGGAACTGTAGTTTTTAATAGAGACACTACAGAGAAAGGCATCCTGGGAAATGTAGTTTTTAATAGCGAGACACTACACAGAGAGGCATCCTGGGAAATATAGTCTTTAATAGAGAGACACTACACAGAGAGGCATCCTGGGAAATGACCTCACAGGCATGATGGAAATAGACAGACATTACACAGAACGGCATCCTTTGAAATGACCTCACAGGCATGATGGAAATAGACACTGCACAGAGAGGCATCCAGGGATGTGACCTCAAAGGCATGATGGAAATAGACACAGCACAGAACGGCATCCTGGGAAATGACCTCACAGGCATGATGGAAATGGACACTGCACAGAGAGGCATCCAGGGAAGTGACCTCAAAGGCATGATGGAAATAGACACTGCACAGAACGGCATCCTGGGAAATGACCTCACAGGCATGATGGAAATAGACACTGCACAGCGAGGATTCCTGGGAAATGACCTCACAGGCATGATGGAAATAGACACTGCACAGAACGGCATCCTGGGAAATGACCTCACTGGAATGATGGAAATAGACAGTGCACAGAGAGGCATCCTGGGAAATAACCTCACAGGCGTGATGGAAATAGACAGACACCACACAGAACGGCATCCTGGGAAATGACCTCACAGGCATGATGAAAATAGACAATGCACAGAGAGGCATCCAGGGAAATGACCTCACAAGCATGATGGAAATAGACACTTCACAGAACGGCATCCTGGGATGTGACCTCACAGGCATGATGGAAATAGACCCTGCACAGAACGGCATCCAGGGAAATGACTTCACAGGCATGATGGAAATAGCCACTACACAGAACGGCATCCTGGGAAATGACCTCACAGGCATGATGGAAATAGACACTGCACAGTGAGGAATCCTGGGAAATGACCTCACAGGCATGATGGAAATAGACAGTGCACAGAACGACATCCTTGGAAATGACCTCAGAGGCATGATTGAAATAGACACTACTCAGAACGGTATCATGTGAAATGACCTCACAGCATGATGGAAATAGACAGTGTACAGAACGGCATTATGGGAAATGACCTCACAGCATGATGGAAATAGACACTGCATAGAACAGCATCCTGGGAACTGTAGTTTTTAATAGAGACACTACAGAGTAAGGCAACCTGGGAAATGTTGTTTTAAATAGAGAGACACTACAGAGAAAGGAATCCTGGTAAATGTAGTCTTTCATAGAGAGACACTATACAGAGAAGCATCCTGGGAAATGACCTCACAGGCATGATGGAAATAGACACTGCACAGCGAGGAATCCTGGGAAATGACCTCACAGGCATGATGGAAATAGACAGTGCACAGAACGACATCCTTGGAAATGACCTCAGAGGCATGATGGAAATAGACACTACTCAGAACGGTATCATGTGAAATGACCTCACAGCATGATGGAAATAGACAGTGCACAGAACGGCATTATGGGAAATGACCTCACAGGCATGATGGAAATAGACACTGCACAGAACGGCATCCTGGGAAATGTAGTTTTTAATAGAGACACAACAGAGAAAGGCAACCTGGGAAATGTAGTTTTAAATAGAGAGATACTACAGAGAAAGGCATCCTGGTAAATGTAGTCTTTAATAGAGAGACACTATACAGAGAAGCATCCTGGGAAATAACCTCACATGCATGATGGAAATAGACACTGCACAGAACGGCATCCTGGGAAATGACCTCACAGGCATGATGGAAATAGACACTGCACAGCGAGGAATCCTGGGAAATGACCTCACAGGCGTGATGGAAATAGACACTGGAAAGAGAGAAATCCTGGGAAATGACCTCACAGGCATGATATAAATAGACACTACAGAGAACGGCATCCAGGGAAATGACCTCATAGGCATGATGGAAATGGACACAGCAAAGAACGGCATCCTGGGAAATGTAGTTTTTAATAGAGACACTACAGAGAAAGGCAACCTGGGAAATGTAGTTTTTAATAGAGAGACACTACAGAGAAAGGCATCCTGGTAAATGTAGTCTTTAATAGAGATCCAATACAAAGAGAGGCATCCTGGGAAATGACCTCACAGCATGATGGAAATAGACAGTGCACAGAACGGCATCCTATGAAATGACCTCACAGCATGATGGAAATAGACACTTCACAGAACGGCATCATGGGAAATGTAGTTTTTAATAGAGACACTACAGAGAAAGGCATCCTGGGAATTGTAGTTTTTAATAGAGAGACACTACAGAGAAAGGCATCCTGGGAATTGTAGTCTTTAATAGAGAGACACTACACAGAGAGGCATCCTGGGAAATGACCTCACAGTCATGATGCAAATAGACAGACACTACACAGAACGGCATCCTGGGAAAAGACCTCACAAGCATGATGGAAATAGACACTGCACAGAGAGGCATCCAGGGAAATGACCTCACAGGCATGATGGAAATAGACACTGCATAGAACGGCATCCTGGGATGTGACCTCACAGGCATGATGGAAATAGACACTGCACAGAAAGGCATCGAGGGAAATGACTTCACAGGCATGATGGAAATGGACACTACACGGAACGGCATCTTGGGAAATGACCTCACAGGCGTGATGGAAATAGACACTGCACAGGACGGCATCCAGGGAAATGACATCACAGGCATGATGGAAATGGACACTACACGGAACGGCATCCTGGAAAATGACTTCGCAGGCATGATGGAAGTAGACATTGCACAGATCGGCATCCTGGGAAATGTAGTGTTTAATAGAGACACTACAGAGAAAGGCAACCTGGGAAATGTTGTTTTAAATAGAGAGACACTACAGAGAAAGGAATCCTGGTAAATGTAGTCTTTCATAGAGAGACACTATACAGAGAAGCATCCTGGGAAATGACCTCACAGGCATGATGGAAATAGACACTGCACAGCGAGGAATCCTGGGAAATGACCTCACAGGCATGATGGAAATAGACAGTGCACAGAACGACATCCTTGGAAATGACCTCAGAGGCATGATGGAAATAGACACTACTCAGAACGGTATCATGTGAAATGACCTCACAGCATGATGGAAATAGACAGTGTACAGAACGGCATTATGGGAAATGACCTCACAGCATGATGGAAATAGACACTGCATAGAACAGCATCCTGGGAACTGTAGTTTTTAATAGAGACACTACAGAGAAAGGCATCCTGGGAAATGTAGTTTTTAATAGTGAGACACTACACAGAGAGGCATCCTGGGAAATATAGTCTTTAATAGAGAGACACTACACAGAGAGGCATCCTTGGAAATGACCTCACAGGCATGATGGAAATAGACAGACATTACACAGAACGGCATCCTTTGAAATGACCTCACAGGCATGATGGAAATAGACACTGCACAGAGAGGCATCCAGGGAAGTGACCTCAAAGGCATGATGGAAATAGACACTGCACAGAACGGCATCCTGGGATGAGACCTCACAGGCCTGATGGAAATAGACACTGCACAGAACGGCATCCAGGGAAATGACTTCACAGGCACGATGGAAATAGCCACTACACAGAACGGCATCCTAGGAAATGACCTAACTGGCATGATGGAAATAGACACTGCACAGGACGGCATCCAGGGTAACGACATCACAGGCATGACGGAAATGGACACTACATGGAACGGCATCCTGGTAAATGACCTCACAAGCATGATGGAAGTAGACACTGCACAGATCGGCATCCTGGGAAATGTAGTTTTTAATAGAGACACTACAGAGATAGGCAACCTGGGAAATGTAGTTTTAAATAGAGAGATACTACAGAGAAAGGCATCCTGGTAAATGTAGTCTTTAATAGAGAGACACTATACAGAGAAGCATCCTGGGAAATAACCTCACATGCATGATGGAAATAGACACTGCACAGAACGGCATCCTGGGAAATGACCTCACAGGCATGATGGAAATAGACACTGCACAGCGAGGATTCCTGGGAAATGACCTCACAGGCATGATGGAAATAGACACTGCACAGAACGGCATCCTGGGAAATGACCTCACTGGCATGATGGAAATAGACACCGCACAGAGAGGCATCCTGGGAAATAACCTCACAGGCGTGATGGAAATAGACACTGGAAAGAGAGAAATCCTGGGAAATGACCTCACAGGCATGATGGAAATAGACACTGCATAGCGAGGCATTTTGGGAAATGACCTCATAGTAAGGAGGGAAATAGACACTACACAGAGAGGCATCCTGGTAAATGACCTCTCAGGCATCAGGTAAATAGACACTGCACAGAGATGTATCCTGGAAAATGACCTCACAGGCATGATAGAAATAGGCACTACAGAGAACGGCATCCTGGGAAATGACCTCTCAGCATGATGGAAATAGACACTTCACATAACGGCATCCTGGGAAATGCAGTTTTTAATAGAGACAGTACAGAGAAAGGCATCCTGGGAAATGTAGTTTTTAATAGAGAGACACTACAGAGAAAGGCATCCAGGGAATTGTAGTCTTTAATAGAGAGACACTACACTGAGAGGCATCCTGGGAAATGACCTCACAGGCATGAGGGAAATAGACAGACACCACACAGAACGGCATCCTGGGAAATGACCTCACAGGCATGATGGAAATAGACACTGCACAGAGAGGCATCCTGGGAAATGACCTCACAGGCATGATGGAAATAGACAGTGCACAGAACGGCATCCTGGGAAATGACCTCACAGGCATGATGGAAATAGACACTACTCAGAGCGGCATCCTGGGAAATGACCTCACAGCATGATGGAAATAGACAGTGCACAGAACGGCATCATGGGAAATGACCTCACAGCATGATGGAAATAGACACTGCACAGAACAGCATCCTGGGAAATGTAGTTTTTAATAGAGACACTACAGAGAAAGGTATCCTGGGAAATGTAGTTTTTAATAGAGAGACACTACACAGAGAGGCATACTGGGAAATATAGTCTTTAATAGAGAGACACTACACAGAGAGGCATCCTGGGAAATGACCTCACAGGCATGATGGAAATAGACAGACACTACACAGAACGGCATCCTGGGAAATGACCTCACAGGCATGATGGAAATAGACACTGCACAGAGAGGCATCCAGGGAAATGACCTCACAGGCATGATGGAAATAGACACTGCACAGAACGGCATCCTGGGATGTGACCTCACAGGCTAATGGAAATAGACACTGCACAGAACGGCATCCAGGGAAATGACTTCACAGGCATGATGGAAATAGTCACTACACAGAACGGCATCCTGGGAAATGACCTCACAGGCATGATGGAAATAGACACTGCACAGAACGGCATCCTGGGAAATGTAGTTTTTAATAGAGACACAACAGAGAAAGGCAACCTGGGAAATGTAGTTTTAAATAGAGAGATACTACAGAGAAAGGCATCCTGGTAAATGTAGTCTTTTATAGAGAGACACTATACAGAGAAGCATCCTGGGAAATAACCTCACATGCATGATGGAATTAGACACTGCACAGAACGGCATCCTGGGAAATGACCTCACAGGCATGATGGAAATAGACACTTCACAGCGAGGAATCCTGGGAAATGACCTCACAGGCGTGATGGAAATAGACACTGGAAAGAGAGAAATCCTGGGAAATGACCTCACAGGCATGATGGAAATAGACACTGCATAGCGAGGCATCCTGGGAAATGACCTCATAGTAATGATGGAAATAGACACTACACAGAGAGTCATCCTGATAAATGACCTCTCAGGCATCAGGGAAATAGACACTGCACAGAGAGGCATCCTGGAAAATGACCTCACAGGCATGATATAAATAGACACTACAGAGAACTGCATCCAGGGAAATGACCTCACAGGCATGATGGAAATGGACACAGCAAAGAACGGCATCCTGGGAAATGTAGTTTTTAATAGAGACACTACAGAGAAAGCCAACCTGGGAAATGTAGTTTTTAATAGAGAGACACTACAGAGAAAGGCATCCTGGTAAATGTAGTCTTTAATAGAGATCCAATACACAGAGAGGCATCCTGGGAAATGACCTCACAGCATGATGGAAATAGACAGTGCACAGAACGGCATCCTGTGAAATGACCACACAGCATGATGGAAATAGACACTGCACAGAGAGGCATCCAGGGAAGTGACCTCACAGGCATGATTGAAATAGACACTGCACAGAACGGCATCCTGGGATGTGACCTCACAGGCATGATGGAAATAGACACTACACAGAACGGCATCCAGTGAAATGACCTCACAAGCCTGATGGAAGTAGACACTGCACAGATCGGCATCCTGGGAAATGTAGTTTTTAATAGAGACACAACAGAGAAAGGCAACCTGGGAAATGTAGTTTTAAATAGAGAGATACTACAGAGAAAGGCATCCTGGTAAATGTAGTCTTTAATAGAGAGACACTATACAGAGAAGCATCCTGGGAAATAACCTCACATGCATGATGGAAATAGACACTGCACAGAACGGCATCCTGGGAAATGACCTCACAGGCATGATGGAAATAGACACTGCACAGCGAGGAATCCTGGGAAATGACCTCACAGGCGTGATGGAAATAGACACTGGAAAGAGAGAAATCCTGGGAAATGACCTCACAGGCATGATATAAATAGACACTACAGAGAACGGCATCCAGGGAAATGACCTCATAGGCATGATGGAAATGGACACAGCAAAGAACGGCATCCTGGGAAATGTAGTTTTTAATAGAGACACTACAGAGAAAGGCAACCTGGGAAATGTAGTTTTTAATAGAGAGACACTACAGAGAAAGGCATCCTGGTAAATGTAGTCTTTAATAGAGATCCAATACAAAGAGAAGCATCCTGGGAAATGACCTCACAGCATGATGGAAATAGACAGTGCACAGAACGGCATCCTATGAAATGACCTCACAGCATGATGGAAATAGACACTTCACAGAACGGCATCATGGGAAATGTAGTTTTTAATAGAGACACTACAGAGAAAGGCATCCTGGGAATTGTAGTTTTTAATAGAGAGACACTACAGAGAAAGGCATCCTGGGAATTGTAGTCTTTAATAGAGAGACACTACACAGAGAGGCATCCTGGGAAATGACCTCACAGTCATGATGCAAATAGACAGACACTACACAGAACGGCATCCTGGGAAAAGACCTCACAAGCATGATTGAAATAGACACTGCACAGAGAGGCATCCAGGGAAATGACCTCACAGGCATGATGGAAATAGACACTGCATAGAACGGCATCCTGGGATGTGACCTCACAGGCATGATGGAAATAGACACTGCACAGAAAGGCATCGAGGGAAATGACTTCACAGGCATGATGGAAATGGACACTACACGGAACAGCATCTTGGGAAATGACCTCACAGGCGTGATGGAAATAGACACTGCACAGGACGGCATCCAGGGAAATGACATCACAGGCATGATGGAAATGGACACTACACGGAACGGCATCCTGGAAAATGACTTCGCAGGCATGATGGAAGTAGACATTGCACAGATCGGCATCCTGGGAAATGTAGTGTTTAATAGAGACACTACAGAGAAAGGCAACCTGGGAAATGTTGTTTTAAATAGAGAGACACTACAGAGAAAGGAATCCTGGTAAATGTAGTCTTTCATAGAGAGACACTATACAGAGAAGCATCCTGGGAAATGACCTCACAGGCATGATGGAAATAGACACTGCACAGCGAGGAATCCTGGGAAATGACCTCACAGGCATGATGGAAATAGACAGTGCACAGAACGACATCCTTGGAAATGACCTCAGAGGCATGATGGAAATAGACACTACTCAGAACGGTATCATGTGAAATGACCTCACAGCATGATGGAAATAGACAGTGTACAGAACGGCATTATGGGAAATGACCTCACAGCATGATGGAAATAGACACTGCATAGAACAGCATCCTGGGAACTGTAGTTTTTAATAGAGACACTACAGAGAAAGGCATCCTGGGAAATGTAGTTTTTAATAGTGAGACACTACACAGAGAGGCATCCTGGGAAATATAGTCTTTAATAGAGAGACACTACACAGAGAGGCATCCTTGGAAATGACCTCACAGGCATGATGGAAATAGACAGACATTACACAGAACGGCATCCTTTGAAATGACCTCACAGGCATGATGGAAATAGACACTGCACAGAGAGGCATCCAGGGAAGTGACCTCAAAGGCATGATGGAAATAGACACTGCACAGAACGGCATCCTGGGATGAGACCTCACAGGCCTGATGGAAATAGACACTGCACAGAACGGCATCCAGGGAAATGACTTCACAGGCACGATGGAAATAGCCACTACACAGAACGGCATCCTAGGAAATGACCTAACTGGCATGATGGAAATAGACACTGCACAGGACGGCATCCAGGGTAACGACATCACAGGCATGATGGAAATGGACACTACATGGAACGGCATCCTGGCAAATGACCTCACAAGCATGATGGAAGTAGACACTGCACAGATCGGCATCCTGGGAAATGTAGTTTTTAATAGAGACACTACAGAGATAGGCAACCTGGGAAATGTAGTTTTAAATAGAGAGATACTACAGAGAAAGGCATCCTGGTAAATGTAGTCTTTAATAGAGAGACACTATACAGAGAAGCATCCTGGGAAATAACCTCACATGCATGATGGAAATAGACACTGCACAGAACGGCATCCTGGGAAATGACCTCACAGGCATGATGGAAATAGACACTGCACAGCGAGGATTCCTGGGAAATGACCTCACAGGCATGATGGAAATAGACACTGCACAGAACGGCATCCTGGGAAATGACCTCACAGGCGTGATGGAAATAGACACTGGAAAGAGAGAAATCCTGGGAAATGACCTCACAGGCATGATGGAAATAGACACTGCATAGCGAGGCATTTTGGGAAATGACCTCATAGTAAGGAGGGAAATAGACACTACACAGAGAGGCATCCTGGTAAATGACCTCTCAGGCATCAGGGAAATAGACACTGCACAGAGATGTATCCTGGAAAATGACCTCACAGGCATGATAGAAATAGGCACTACAGAGAACGACATCCTGGGAAATGACCTCTCAGCATGATGGAAATAGACACTTCACATAACGGCATCCTGGGAAATGCAGTTTTTAATAGAGACAGTACAGAGAAAGGCATCCTGGGAAATGTAGTTTTTAATAGAGAGACACTACAGAGAAAGGCATCCAGGGAATTGTAGTCTTTAATAGAGAGACACTACACTGAGAGGCATCCTGGGAAATGACCTCACAGGCATGAGGGAAATAGACAGACACCACACAGAACGGCATCCTGGGAAATGACCTCACAGGCATGATGGAAATAGACACTGCACAGAGAGGCATCCAGGGAAATGACCTCACAGTCATGATGGAAATAGACACTACACAGAACGGCATCCTGGGAAATGACCTCACAGGCATGATGGAAATAGACAGTGCACAGAACGGCATCCTGGGAAATGACCTCAGAGGCATGATGGAAATAGACACTACTCAGAGCGGCATCCTGGGAAATGACCTCACAGCATGATGGAAATAGACAGTGCACAGAACGGCATCATGGGAAATGACCTCACAGCATGATGGAAATAGACACTGCACAGAACAGCATCCTGGGAAATGTAGTTTTTAATAGAGACACTACAGAGAAAGGTATCCTGGGAAATGTAGTTTTTAATAGAGAGACACTACACAGAGAGGCATCCTGGGAAATATAGTCTTTAATAGAGAGACACTACACAGAGAGGCATCCTGGGAAATGACCTCACAGCATGATGGAAATAGACAGTGCACAGAACGGCATCCTGTGAAATGACCACACAGCATGATGGAAATAGACACTGCACAGAGAGGCATCCAGGGAATTGACCTCACAGGCATGATTGAAATAGACACTGCACAGAACGGCATCCTGGGATGTGACCTCACAGGCATGATGGAAATAGACACTACACAGAACGGCATCCAGTGAAATGACCTCACAAGCCTGATGGAAGTAGACACTGCACAGATCGGCATCCTAGGAAATGTAGTTTTTAATAGAGACACAACAGAGAAAGGCAACCTGGGAAATGTAGTTTTAAATAGAGAGATACTACAGAGAAAGGCATCCTGGTAAATGTAGTCTTTAATAGAGAGACACTATACAGAGAAGCATCCTGGGAAATAACCTCACATGCATGATGGAAATAGACACTGCACAGAACGGCATCCTGGGAAATGACCTCACAGGCATGATGGAAATAGACACTGCACAGCGAGGAATCCTGGGAAATGACCTCACAGGCGTGATGGAAATAGACACTGGAAAGAGAGAAATCCTGGGAAATGACCTCACAGGCATGATATAAATAGACACTACAGAGAACGGCATCCAGGGAAATGACCTCATAGGCATGATGGAAATGGACACAGCAAAGAACGGCATCCTGGGAAATGTAGTTTTTAATAGAGACACTACAGAGAAAGGCAACCTGGGAAATGTAGTTTTTAATAGAGAGACACTACAGAGAAAGGCATCCTGGTAAATGTAGTCTTTAATAGAGATCCAATACAAAGAGAGGCATCCTGGGAAATGACCTCACAGCATGATGGAAATAGACAGTGCACAGAACGGCATCCTATGAAATGACCTCACAGCATGATGGAAATAGACACTTCACAGAACGGCATCATGGGAAATGTAGTTTTTAATAGAGACACTACAGAGAAAGGCATCCTGGGAATTGTAGTTTTTAATAGAGAGACACTACAGAGAAAGGCATCCTGGGAATTGTAGTCTTTAATAGAGAGACACTACACAGAGAGGCATCCTGGGAAATGACCTCACAGTCATGATGCAAATAGACAGACACTACACAGAACGGCATCCTGGGAAAAGACCTCACAAGCATGATGGAAATAGACACTGCACAGAGAGGCATCCAGGGAAATGACCTCACAGGCATGATGGAAATAGACACTGCATAGAACGGCATCCTGGGATGTGACCTCACAGGCATGATGGAAATAGACACTGCACAGAAAGGCATCGAGGGAAATGACTTCACAGGCATGATGGAAATGGACACTACACGGAACGGCATCTTGGGAAATGACCTCACAGGCGTGATGGAAATAGACACTGCACAGGACGGCATCCAGGGAAATGACATCACAGGCATGATGGAAATGGACACTACACGGAACGGCATCCTGGAAAATGACTTCGCAGGCATGATGGAAGTAGACATTGCACAGATCGGCATCCTGGGAAATGTAGTGTTTAATAGAGACACTACAGAGAAAGGCAACCTGGGAAATGTAGTTTTAAATAGAGAGATACTACAGAGTAAGGCATCCTGGTAAATGTATTCTTTAATACAGAGTCACTACACAGAGAAGCATCCTGGGAAATGACCTCACATGCCTGATGGAAATAGACACTGCACAGCTAGGAATCCTGGGAAATGACCTCATAGTCATGATGGAATAAGCCACTACACAGAATGGCATCCTGGGAAATAACCTCACATGCATGATGGAAATAGACACTACACAGAGAGGCATCCTGTGAAATGACCTCACAGTCATGATGGAAATAGACACTACACAGAACAGCATCCTAGGAAATGACCACACAGGCATGATGGAAATAGATACTGCACAGCGAGGCATCCTGGGAAATGACCTCATATTCATGATGGAAAAAGCCACTACACAGAACGGCATCCTGGGAAATGACCTCACTGGCATGATGGAAATAGACACTGCAGAGAGAGGCATCCTGGGAATTAACCTCACAGGCGTGATGGAAATAGACACTGGAAAGAGAGAAATCCTGGGAAATGACCTCACAGGGATGATGGAAATAGACACTGCACAGCGAGGCTTCCTCGGATATGACCTCATAGTAATGATGGAAATAGACACTACACAGAGAGGCATCCTGGTAAATGACCTCTCATGCATAAGTGAAGTAGACACTGCACAGAGAGACATCCTGGGAGATGACCTCACAGACATGATGGAAATAGACACTTCACAGAACGGCATCCTGGGAAATGACCTCACAGGCATGATGGAAATGGACACTACATAGATCGGTATCCTGGGAAATGTAGTTTTTAATAGAGACACTACAGAGAAAGGCATCCTGGTAAATGTAGTCTTTAATACAGAGACACTACACAGAGAAGCATCCTGGGAAATGACCTCACATGCATGATGGAAATAGACACTACACAGATAGGCCACCCGGGAAAAGACCTCAGAGTCATGATGGAAATAGACACTACGCAGAACGGCATTCTGGGAAATGACCTCACAGGCATGATGGAAATAGACAGTGCACAGAACGGCATCCTGGGAAATGACCTCACAGGCATGATGGAAATAGACACTACTCAGAACGGCATCCTGGGAAATGACCTCACAGCATGATGGAAATAGACAGTGCACAGAACGGAATCCTGGGAAATGACCTCACAGCATGATGGAAATAGACACTGCACAGAACAGCATCCTGGGAAATGTAGTTTTTAATAGAAACACTACAGAGAAAGGCATCCTGGGAAATGAAGTTTTTAATAAAGAGACACTACAGAGAAAGGCATCCTGGGAAATGTAGTCTTTAATAGAGAGACACTACACAGACAGGCATCCTGGGAAATGACCTCAAAAGCATGATGGAAATAGACAGAAACTACACAGAACCGCATCCTGGGAAATGACCTCACAGGCATGATGGAAATAGACACTGTACAGAGAGGCATCCAGGGAAATGACCTCACAGGCATGATGGAAATAGACACTGCACAGAACGGCATCCTGGGATGTGACCTCACAGGCATGATGGAAATAGACACTACACAGAACGGCATCCTGGGAAATGACCTCACAGGCATGATGGAAATAGACAGTGCACAGAATGGAATCCTGGGAAATGACCTCAGAGGCATGATGGAAATAGACACTACTCAGAATGGCATCCTGGGAAATGACCTCACAGCATGATGGAAATAGACACTGCACAGAACAGCATCCTGGGAAATGTAGTTTTTAATAGAGACACTACAGAGAACGGCATCCTGGGAAAGTAGTCTTTAATAGAGAGACACTACACAGAGAGGCATCCGGGGAAATGACCTCACAGGCATGATGGAAATAGATACTGCACAGCGAGGCATCCTGGGAAATGACCTCATATTCATGATGGAAAAAGCCACTACACAGAACGGCATCCTGGGAAATGACCTCACTGGCATGATGGAAATAGACACTGCAGAGAGAGGCATCCTGGGAATTAACCTCACAGGCGTGATGGAAATAGACACTGGAAAGAGAGAAATCCTGGGAAATGACCTCACAGGGATGATGGAAATAGACACTGCACAACGAGGCTTCCTCGGATATGACCTCATAGTAATGATGGAAATAGACACTACACAGAGAGGCATCCTGGTAAATGACCTCTCATGCATAAGTGAAGTAGACACTGCACAGAGAGACATCCTGGGAGATGACCTCACAGACATGATGGAAATAGACATTTCACAGAACGGCATCCTGGGAAATGACCTCACAGGCATGATGGAAATGGACACTACATAGATCGGTATCCTGGGAAATGTAGTTTTTAATAGAGACACTACAGAGAAAGGCATCCTGGTAAATGTAGTCTTTAATACAGAGACACTACACAGAGAAGCATCCTGGGAAATGACCTCACATGCATGATGGAAATAGACACTACACAGATAGGCCACCCGGGAAAAGACCTCAGAGTCATGATGGAAATAGACACTACGCAGAACTGCATTCTGGGAAATGACCTCACAGACATGATGGAAATAGACACTGCACAGAACGGCATCCTGGGAAATGACCTCACAGGCATGATGGAAATAGACACTACTCAGAACGGCATCCTGGGAAATGACCTCACAGCATGATGGAAATAGACAGTGCACAGAACGGAATCCTGGGAAATGACCTCACAGCATGATGGAAATAGACACTGCACAGAACAGCATCCTGGGAAATGTAGTTTTTAATAGAAACACTACAGAGAAAGGCATCCTGGGAAATGAAGTTTTTAATAGAGAGACACTACAGAGAATGGCATCCTGGGAAATGTAGTCTTTAATAGAGAGACACTACACAGACAGGCATCCTGGGAAATGACCTCAAAAGCATGATGGAAATAGAAAGAAACTACACAGAACCGCATCCTGGGAAATGACCTCACAGGCATGATGGAAATAGACACTGTACAGAGAGGCATCCAGGGAAATGACCTCACAGGCATGATGGAAATAGACACTGCACAGAACGGCATCCTGGGATGTGACCTCACAGGCATGATGGAAATAGACACTACACAGAACGGCATCCTGGGAAATGACCTCACAGGCATGATGGAAATAGACAGTGCACAGAATGGAATCCTGGGAAATGACCTCAGAGGCATGATGGAAATTGACACTACTCAGAAAGGCATCCTGGGAAATGACCTCACAGCATGATGGAAATAGACACTGCACAGAACAGCATCCTGGGAAATGTTGTTTTTAATAGAGACACTACAGAGAACGGCATCCTGGGAAAGTAGTCTTTAATATAGAGACACTACACAGAGAGGCATCCTGGGAAATGACCTCACAGGCATGATGGAAATAGACAGACACTATACAGAACGGCATCCTGGGAAATGACCTCACAGGCATGATGGAAATAGACACTGCACAGAGAGGCATCCAGGGAAATGACCTCACAGGCATGATGGAAATAGACACTGCACAGAACGGCATCCTGGGATGTGACCTCACAGGTATGATGGAAATAGACACTGCACAGAACGGCATCAAGGGAAATGACTTCACAGGCATGATGGAAATAGCCACTACAGAGAACGGCATCCTGGGAAATGACCTCACAGGCATGATGGAAATAGACACTGCACAGGACGGCATCCAGTGAAATTACAACACAGGCATGATGGAAATGGACACTACACGGAATGGCATCCTGGAAAATGACCTCACAAGCATGATGGAAGTAGACACTGCACAGATCGGCATCCTGGGAAATGTAGTTTTTAATAGAGACACTACAGAGAAAGGCAACCTGGGAAATGTAGTTTTAAATAGAGAGATACTACAGAGAAAGTCATCCTGGTAAATGTAGTCTTTAATAGAGAGATACTATACCGAGAAGCATAATGGGAAATAACCTCACATGCATGATGGAAATAGACACTGCACAGAACGGCATCCTGGGAAATGACCTCACAGGCATGATGGAAATAGACACTGCACAGCGAGGATTCCTGGGAAATGACCTCACAGGCATGATGGAAATAGACACTGCACAGGACAGCATCCAGGGTAATGACATCACAGGCATGATGGAAATGGACACTACATGGAACGGCATCCTGGAAAATGACCTCACAAGCATGATGGAAGTAGACACTGCACAGATCGGCATCCTGGGATATGTAGTTTTTAATAGAGACACTACAGAGAAAGGCAACCTGGGAAATGTAGTTTTAAATAGAGAGATACTACAGAGAAAGTCATCCTGGTAAATGTAGTCTTTAATAGAGAGATACTATACCGAGAAGCATGATGGGAAATAACCTCACATGCATGATGGAAATAGACACTGCACAGAACGGCATCCTGGGAAATGACCTCACAGGCATGATGGAAATAGACACTGCACAGCGAGGATTCCTGGGAAATGACCTCACAGGCATGATGGAAATAGACACTGCACAGAACGGCATCCTGTGAAATGACCTCACTGGCATGATGGAAATAGACACTGCACAGAGAGGCATCCGGGGAAATAACCTCACAGGCGTGATGGAAATAGACACTGGAAAGAGAGAAATCCTGGGAAATGACCTCACAGGCATGATGGAAATAGACACTGCATAGCGAGGCATCCTGGGAAATGACCTCATAGTAATGAGGGAAATAGACACTACACAGAGAGGCATCCTGGTAAATGACCTCTCAGGCATCAGGGAAATAGACACTGCAAAGAGAGGTATCCTGGAAAATGACCTCACAGGCATGATAGAAATAGGCACTACAGAGAAGGCATCCTCGGAAATGACCTCACAGCATGATGGAAATAGACACTTCACAGAACGGCATCCAGTGAAATTACAACACAGGCATGATGGAAATGGACACTACACGGAATGGCATCCTGGAAAATGACCTCACAAGCATGATGGAAGTAGACACTGCACAGATCGGCATCCTGGGAAATGTAGTTTTTAATAGAGACACTACAGAGAAAGGCAACCTGGGAAATGTAGTTTTAAATAGAGAGATACTACAGAGAAAGGCATCCTGGTAAATGTAGTCTTTAATAGAGAGATACTATACCGAGAAGCATAATGGGAAATAACCTCACATGCATGATGGAAATAGACACTGCACAGAACGGCATCCTGGGAAATGACCTCACAGGCATGATGGAAATAGACACTGCACAGCGAGGATTCCTGGGAAATGACCTCACAGGCATGATGGAAATAGACACTGCACAGGACGGCATCCAGGGAAATGACATCACAGGCATGATGGAAATGGACACTACACGGAACGGCATCCTGGAAAATGACTTCGCAGGCATGATGGAAGTAGACATTGCACAGATCGGCATCCTGGGAAATGTAGTGTTTAATAGAGACACTACAGAGAAAGGCAACCTGGGAAATGTAGTTTTAAATAGAGAGATACTACAGAGTAAGGCATCCTGGTAAATGTATTCTTTAATACAGAGTCACTACACAGAGAAGCATCCTGGGAAATGACCTCACATGCCTGATGGAAATAGACACTGCACAGCTAGGAATCCTGGGAAATGACCTCATAGTCATGATGGAATAAGCCACTACACAGAATGGCATCCTGGGAAATAACCTCACATGCATGATGGAAATAGACACTACACAGAGAGGCATCCTGTGAAATGACCTCACAGTCATGATGGAAATAGACACTACACAGAACAGCACCCTGGGAAATGACCACACAGGCATGATGGAAATAGATACTGCACAGCGAGGCATCCTGGGAAATGACCTCATATTCATGATGGAAAAAGCCACTACACAGAACGGCATCCTGGGAAATGACCTCACTGGCATGATGGAAATAGACACTGCAGAGAGAGGCATCCTGGGAATTAACCTCACAGGCGTGATGGAAATAGACATTGGAAAGAGAGAAATCCTGGGAAATGACCTCACAGGGATGATGGAAATAGACACTGCACAGCGAGGCTTCCTCGGATATGACCTCATAGTAATGATGGAAATAGACACTACACAGAGAGGCATCCTGGTAAATGACCTCTCATGCATAAGTGAAGTAGACACTGCACAGAGAGACATCCTGGGAGATGACCTCACAGACGTGATGGAAATAGACACTTCACAGAACGGCATCCTGGGAAATGACCTCACAGGCATGATGGAAATGGACACTACATAGATCGGTATCCTGGGAAATGTAGTTTTTAATAGAGACACTACAGAGAAAGGCATCCTGGTAAATGTAGTCTTTAATACAGAGACACTACACAGAGAAGCATCCTGGGAAATGACCTCACATGCATGATGGAAATAGACACTAGACAGATAGGCCACCCAGGAAAAGACCTCAGAGTCATGATGGAAATAGACACTACGCAGAACGGCATTCTGGGAAATGACCTCACAGGCATGATGGAAATAGACAGTGCACAGAACAGCATCCTGGGAAATGACCTCACAGGCATGATGGAAATAGACACTACTCAGAACGGCATCCTGGGAAATGACCTCACAGCATGATGGAAATAGACAGTGCACAGAACGGAATCCTGGGAAATGACCTCACAGCATGATGGAAATAGACACTGCACAGAACAGCATCCTGGGAAATGTAGTTTTTAATAGAAACACTACAGAGAAAGGCATCCTGGGAAATGAAGTTTTTAATAGAGAGACACTACAGAGAAAGGCATCCTGGGAAATGTAGTCTTTAATAGAGAGACACTACACAGACAGGCATCCTGGGAAATGACCTCAAAAGCATGATGGAAATAGACAGAAACTACACAGAACCGCATCCTGGGAAATGACCTCACAGGCATGATGGAAATAGACACTGTACAGAGAGGCATCCAGGGAAATGACCTCACAGGCATGATGGAAATAGACACTGCACAGAACGGCATCCTGGGATGTGACCTCACAGGCATGATGGAAATAGACACTACACAGAACGGCATCCTGGGAAATGACCTCACAGGCATGATGGAAATAGACAGTGCACAGAATGGAATCCTGGGAAATGACCTCAGAGGCATGATGGAAATAGACACTACTCAGAATGGCATCCTGGGAAATGACCTCACAGCATGATGGAAATAGACACTGCACAGAACAGCATCCTGGGAAATGTAGTTTTTAATAGAGACACTACAGAGAACGGCATCCTGGGAAAGTAGTCTTTAATAGAGAAACACTACACAGAGAGGCATCCGGGGAAATGACCTCACAGGCATGATGGAAATAGATACTGCACAGCGAGGCATCCTGGGAAATGACCTCATATTCATGATGGAAAAAGCCACTACACAGAACGGCATCCTGGGAAATGACCTCACTGGCATGATGGAAATAGACACTGCAGAGAGAGGCATCCTGGGAATTAACCTCACAGGCGTGATGGAAATAGACACTGGAAAGAGAGAAATCCTGGGAAATGACCTCACAGGGATGATGGAAATAGACACTGCACAACGAGGCTTCCTCGGATATGACCTCATAGTAATGATGGAAATAGACACTACACAGAGAGGCATCCTGGTAAATGACCTCTCATGCATAAGTGAAGTAGACACTGCACAGAGAGACATCCTGGGAGATGACCTCTCAGACATGATGGAAATAGACATTTCACAGAACGGCATCCTGGGAAATGACCTCACAGGCATGATGGAAATGGACACTACATAGATCGGTATCCTGGGAAATGTAGTTTTTAATAGAGACACTACAGAGAAAGGCATCCTGGTAAATGTAGTCTTTAATACAGAGACACTACACAGAGAAGCATCCTGGGAAATGACCTCACATGCATGATGGAAATAGACACTACACAGATAGGCCACCCGGGAAAAGACCTCAGAGTCATGATGGAAATAGACACTACGCAGAACTGCATTCTGGGAAATGACCTCACAGGCATGATGGAAATAGACACTGCACAGAACGGCATCCTGGGAAATGACCTCACAGGCATGATGGAAATAGACACTACTCAGAACGGCATCCTGGGAAATGACCTCACAGCATGATGGAAATAGACAGTGCACAGAACGGAATCCTGGGAAATGACCTCACAGCATGATGGAAATAGACACTGCACAGAACAGCATCCTGGGAAATGTAGTTTTTAATAGAAACACTACAGAGAAAGGCATCCTGGGAAATGAAGTTTTTAATAGAGAGACACTACAGAGAATGGCATCCTGGGAAATGTAGTCTTTAATAGAGAGACACTACACAGACAGGCATCCTGGGAAATGACCTCAAAAGCATGATGGAAATAGACACTGTACAGAGAGGCATCCAGGGAAATGACCTCACAGGCATGATGGAAATAGACACTGCACAGAACGGCATCCTGGGATGTGACCTCACAGGCATGATGGAAATAGACACTACACAGAACGGCATCCTGGGAAATGACCTCACAGGCATGATGGAAATAGACAGTGCACAGAATGGAATCCTGGGAAATGACCTCAGAGGCATGATGGAAATAGACACTACTCAGAAAGGCATCCTGGGAAATGACCTCACAGCATGATGGAAATAGACACTGCACAGAACAGCATCCTGGGAAATGTTGTTTTTAATAGAGACACTACAGAGAACGGCATCCTGGGAAAGTAGTCTTTAATATAGAGACACTACACAGAGAGGCATCCTGGGAAATGACCTCACAGGCATGATGGAAATAGACAGACACTATACAGAACGGCATCCTGGGAAATGACCTCACAGGCATGATGGAAATAGACACTGCACAGAGAGGCATCCAGGGAAATGACCTCACAGGCATGATGGAAATAGACACTGCACAGAACGGCATCCTGGGATGTGACCTCACAGGTATGATGGAAATAGACACTGCACAGAACGGCATCAAGGGAAATGACTTCACAGGCATGATGGAAATAGCCACTACAGAGAACGGCATCCTGGGAAATGACCTCACAGGCATGATGGAAATAGACACTGCACAGGACGGCATCCAGTGAAATTACAACACAGGCATGATGGAAATGGACACTACACGGAATGGCATCCTGGAAAATGACCTCACAAGCATGATGGAAGTAGACACTGCACAGATCGGCATCCTGGGAAATGTAGTTTTTAATAGAGACACTACAGAGAAAGGCAACCTGGGAAATGTAGTTTTAAATAGAGAGATACTACAGAGAAAGGCATCCTGGTAAATGTAGTCTTTAATAGAGAGATACTATACCGAGAAGCATAATGGGAAATAACCTCACATGCATGATGGAAATAGACACTGCACAGAACGGCATCCTGGGAAATGACCTCACAGGCATGATGGAAATAGACACTGCACAGCGAGGATTCCTGGGAAATGACCTCACAGGCATGATGGAAATAGACACTGCACAGGACGGCATCCAGGGTAATGACATCACAGGCATGATGGAAATGGACACTACATGGAACGGCATCCTGGAAAATGACCTCACAAGCATGATGGAAGTAGACACTGCACAGATCGGCATCCTGGGAAATGTAGTTTTTAATAGAGACACTACAGAGAAAGGCAACCTGGGAAATGTAGTTTTAAATAGAGAGATACTACAGAGAAAGTCATCCTGGTAAATGTAGTCTTTAATAGAGAGATACTATACCGAGAAGCATAATGGGAAATAACCTCACATGCATGATGGAAATAGACACTGCACAGAACGGCATCCTGGGAAATGACCTCACAGGCATGATGGAAATAGACACTGCACAGCGAGGATTCCTGGGAAATGACCTCACAGGCATGATGGAAATAGACACTGCACAGAACGGCATCCTGTGAAATGACCTCACTGGCATGATGGAAAAAGACACTGCACAGAGAGGCATCCGGGGAAATAACCTCACAGGCGTGATGGAAATAGACACTGGAAAGAGAGAAATCCTGGGAAATGACCTCACAGGCATGATGGAAATAGACACTGCATAGCGAGGCATCCTGGGAAATGACCTCATAGTAATGAGGGAAATAGACACTACACAGAGAGGCATCCTGGTAAATGACCTCTCAGGCATCAGGGAAATAGACACTGCAAAGAGAGGTATCCTGGAAAATGACCTCACAGGCATGATAGAAATAGGCACTACAGAGAAGGCATCCTCGGAAATGACCTCACAGCATGATGGAAATAGACACTTCACAGAACGGCATCCTGGGAAATGTAGTTTTTAATAGAGACACTACAGAGAAAGGCATCCTGGGAAATGTAGTTTTTAATAGAGAGACACTACGGAGAAAGGCATCGGGAATTCTAGTCTTTAATAGAGAGACACTACACTGAGAGGCATCCTGGGAAATGACCTCACAGGCATGATGGAAATAGACTCTGCAAAGAACGGCATCCTGGGAAATGACCTCACAAGTATGAAGGAAATAGACACTGCACAGAACGCCTTCCTGGGAAATGACCTCACAGGCATGATGGAAATAGACACTGCACAGAGAGGCATCCAGGGAAATGACCTCACACTCATGATGGAAATAGACACTACACAGAACGGCATCCTGGGTAATGACCTCACAGGCATGATGGAAATAGACAGTGCACAGAACGGCATCCTGGGAAATGACCTCAGAGGCATGATAGAAATAGACACTACTCAGAACGGCATCCTGGGAAATGACCTCACAGCATGATGGAAATAGACAGTGCACAGAACGTCATCATGGGAAATGACCTCACAGCATGAAGGAAATAGACACTGCACAGAACAGCATCCTGGGAAATGTAGTTTTTAATAGAGACACTACAGAGAAAGGCATCCTGGGAAATGTAGGTTTTAATAGAGAGACACTACGCAGAGAGGCATCCTGGGAAATATAGTCTTTAATAGAGAGACACTACACAGAGAGGCATCCTGGGAAATGACCTCACAGGCATGATGGAAATAGACAGACACTACACAGAACGGCATCCTGGGAAATGACCTCACAGGCATGATGGAAATAGACACTGCACAGAGAGGCATCCTGGGAAATGACCTCACAGGCATGATGGAAATAGACACTACACAGAACGGCATCCTGGGAAATGACCTCACAGGCATGATGGAAATAGACACTGCACAGGACGGCATCCAGGGAAATTACAACACAGGCATGATGGAAATGGACACTACACGGAACGGCATCCTGGAAAATGACCTCACAAGCATGATGGAAGTAGACACTGCACAGATCGGCATCCTGGGAAATGTAGTTTTTAATAGAGACACTACAGAGAAAGGCAACCTGGGAAATGTAGTTTTAAATAGAGAGATACTACAGAGAAAGTCATCCTGGTAAATGTAGTCTTTAATAGAGAGACACTATACAGAGAAGCATCCTGGGAAATAACCTCACATGCATGATGGAAATAGACACTGCACAGAACGGCCTCCTGGGAAATGACCTCACAGGCATGATGGAAATAGACACTGCACAGCGAGGATTCCTGGGAAATGACCTCACAGGCATGATGGAAATAGACACTGCACAGAACGGCATCCTGGGAAATGACCTCACTGGCATGATGGAAAGAGACACTGCACAGAGAAGCATCCGGGGAAATAACCTCACAGGCGTGATGGAAATAGACACTGGAAAGAGAGAAATCCTGGGAAATGACCTCACAGGCATGATATAAATAGACACTACAGAGAACGGCATCCAGGGAAATGACCTCACAGGCATGATGGAAATGGACACAGCAAAGAACGGCATCCTGGGAAATGTAGTTTTTAATAGAGACACTACAGAGAAAGGCAACCTGGGAAATGTAGTTTTTAATAGAGAGACACTACAGAGAAAGGCATCCTGGTAAATGTAGTCTTTAATAGAGATCCAATACACAGAGAGGCATCCTGGGAAATGACCTCACAGCATGATGGAAATAGACAGTGCACAGAACGGCATCCTGTGAAATGACCTCACAGCATGATGGAAATAGACACTTCACAGAACGGCATCATGGGAAATGTAGTTTTTAATAGAGACACTACAGAGAAAGGCATCCTGGGAATTGTAGTTTTTAATAGAGAGACACTACAGAGAAAGGCATCCTGGGAATTGTAGTCTTTAATAGAGAGACACTACACAGAGAGGCATCCTGGGAAATGACCTCACAGGCATGATGCAAATAGACAGACACTACACAGAACGCCATCCTGGGAAAAGACCTCACAAGCATGATGGAAATAGACACTACACAGAGAGGCATCCAGGGAAATGACATCACAGGCATGATGGAAATAGACACTGCACAGAACGGCATCCTGGGATGTGACCTCACAGGCATGATGGAAATAGACACTGCACAGAAAGGCATCGAGGGAAATGACTTCACAGGCATGATGGAAATGGACACTACACGGAACGGCATCTTGGGAAATGACCTCACAGGCGTGATGGAAATAGACACTGCACAGGACGGCATCCAGGGAAATGACATCACAGGCATGATGGAAATGGACACTACACGGAACGGCATCCTGGAAAATGAGTTCGCAGGCATGATGGAAGTAGACATTGCACAGATTGGCATCCTGGGAAATGTAGTGTTTAATAGAGACACTACAGAGAAAGGCAACCTGGGAAATGTAGTTTTAAATAGAGAGATACTACAGAGTAAGGCATCCTGGTAAATGTATTCTTTAATACAGAGACACTACACAGAGAAGCATCCTGGGAAATGACCTCACATGCCTGATGGAAATAGACACTACACAGAGAGGCATCCTGTGAAATGACCTCACAGTCATGATGGAAATAGACACTACACAGAATGGCATCCTGGGAAATGACCTCACAGGCATGATGGAAATAGACACTGCACAGCTAGGAATCCTGGGAAATGACCTCATAGTCATGATGGAAAAAGCCACTACACAGAACGGCATCCTGGGAAATAACCTCACATGCGTGATGGAAATAGACACTACACAGAGAGGCATCCTGTGAAATGACCTCACAGTCATGATGGAAATAGACACTACACAGAACAGCATCCTGGGAAATGACCACACAGGCATGATGGAAATAGATACTGCACAGCGAGGCATCCTGGGAAATGACCTCATATTCATGATGGAAAAAACCACTACACAGAGAGGCATCCTGGTAAATGACCTCTCATGCATAAGTGAAGTAGACACTGCACAGATAGACATCCTGGGAGATGACCTCACAGACATGATGGAAATAGACACTGCAGAGAGAGGCATCCTGGGAATTAACCTCACAGGCGTGATGGAAATAGACACTGGAAAGAGAGAAATCCTGGGAAATGACCTCACAGGGATGATGGAAATAGACACTGCACAGCGAGGCTTCCTCGGATATGACCTCATAGTAATGATGGAAATAGACACTACACAGAGAGGCATCCTGGTAAATGACCTCTCATGCATAAGTGAAGTAGACACTGCACAGAGAGACATCCTGGGAGATGACCTCACAGACATGATGGAAATAGACACTTCACAGAACGGCATCCTGGGAAATGACCTCACAGGCATGATGGAAATGGACACTACATAGATCGGTATCCTGGGAAATGTAGTTTTTAATAGAGACACTACAGAGAAAGGCATCCTGGTAAATGTAGTCTTTAATACAGAGACACTACACAGAGAAGCATCCTGGGAAATGACCTCACATGCATGATGGAAATAGACACTACACAGATAGGCCACCCGGGAAAAGACCTCAGAGTCATGATGGAAATAGACACTACGCAGAACGGCATTTTGGGAAATGACCTCACAGGCATGATGGAAATAGACAGTGCACAGAACGGCATCCTGGGAAATGACCTCACAGCATGATGGAAATAGACAGTGCACAGAACGGAATCCTGGGAAATGACCTCACAGCATGATGGAAATAGACACTGCACAGAACAGCATCCTGGGAAATGTAGTTTTTAATAGAAACACTACAGAGAAAGGCATCCTGGGAAATGAAGTTGTTAATAGAGAGACACTACAGAGAAAGGCATCCTGGGAAATGTAGTCTTTAATAGAGAGACACTACACAGACAGGCATCCTGGGAAATGACCTCAAAAGCATGATGGAAATAGACAGAAACTACACAGAACCGCATCCTGGGAAATGACCTCACAGGCATGATGGAAATAGACACTGTACAGAGAGGCATCCAGGGAAATGAGCTCACAGGCATGATGGAAATAGACACTGCACAGAACGGCATCCTGGGATGTGACCTCACAGGCATGATGGAAATAGACACTACTCAGAAAGGCATCCTGGGAAATGACCTCACAGCATGATGGAAATAGACACTGCACAGAACAGCATCCTGGGAAATGTAGTTTTTAATAGAGACACTACAGAGAACGGCATCCTGGGAAAGTAGTCTTTAATAGAGAGACACTACACAGAGAGGCATCCTGGGAAATGACCTCACAGGCATGATGGAAATAGACAGACACTATACAGAACGGCATCCTGGGAAATGACCTCACAGGCATGATGGAAATAGACACTGCACAGAGAGGCATCCAGGGAAATGACCTCACAGGCATGATGGAAATAGACACTGCACAGAACGGATTCCTGGGATGTGACCTCACAGGCATGATGGAAATAGACACTGCACAGGACGGCATCCAGTCAAATTAAAACACAGGCATGATGGAAATGGACACTACACGGAACGGCATCCTGGAAAATGACCGCACAAGCATGATGGAAGTAGACACTGCACAGATCGGCATCCTAGGAAATGTAGTTTTTAATAGAGACACTACAGAGAAAGGCTACCTGGGAAATGTAGTTTTAAATAGAGAGATACTACAGAGAAAGGCATCCTGGTAAATGTAGTCTTTAATAGAGAGATACTATACCGAGAAGCATAATGGGAAATAACCTCACATGCATGATGGAAATAGACACTGCACAGAACGGCATCCTGGGAAATGACCTCACAGGCATGATGGAAATAGACACTGCACAGCGAGGATTCCTGGGAAATGACCTCACAGGCATGATGGAAATAGACACTGCACAGGACGGCATCCAGGGTAATGACATCACAGGCATGATGGAAATGGACACTACATGGAACGGCATCCTGGAAAATGAACTCACAAGCATGATGGAAGTAGACACTGCACAGATCGGCATCCTGGGAAATGTAGTTTTTAATAGAGACACTACAGAGAAAGGCAACATGGGAAATGTAGTTTTAAATAGAGAGATACTACAGAGAAAGTCATCCTGGTAAATGTAGTCTTTAATAGAGAGACACTATACAGAGAAGAATCCTGGGAAATAACCTCACATGCATGATGGAAATAGACACTGCACAGAACGGCATCCTGGGAAATGACCTCACAGGCATGATGGAAATAGACACTGCACAGCGAGGATTCCTGGGAAATGACCTCACAGGCATGATGGAAATAGACACTGCACAGAACGGCATCCTGTGATATGACATCACTGGCATGATGGAAATAGACACTGCACAGAGAGGCATCCGGGGAAATAACCTCACAGGCGTGATGGAAATAGACACTGGAAAGAGAGAAATCCTGGGAAATGACCTCACAGGCATGATGGAAATAGACACTGCATAGCGAGGCATCCTGGGAAATGACCTCATAGTAATGAGGGAAATAGACACTACACAGAGAGGCATCCTGGTAAATGACCTCTCAGGCATCAGGGAAATAGACACTGCACAGAGAGGTATCCTGGAAAATGACCACACAGGCATGATAGAAATAGGCACTACAGAGAACGGCATCCTCGGAAATGACCTCACAGCATGATGGAAATAGACACTTCACAGAACGGCATCCTGGGAAATATAGTTTTTAATAGAGACACTACAGAGAAAGGCATCCTGGGAAATGTAGTTTTTAATAGAGAGACACTATGGAGAAAGGCATCCTGGGAATTCTAGTCTTTAATAGAGAGACACTACACTGAGAGGCATCCTGGGAAATGACCTCACAGGCATGATGGAAATAGACACTGCAAAGAATGGCATCCTGGGAAATGACCTCACAAGTATGAAGGAAATAGACACTGCACAGAACGCCTTCCTGGGAAATGACCTCACAGGCATGATGGAAATAGACACTGCACAGAGAGGCATCCAGGGAAATGACCTCACACTCATGATGGAAATAGACACTACACAGAACGGCATCCTGGGTAATGACCTCACAGGCATGATGGAAATAGACAGTGCACAGAACGGCATCATGGGAAATGACCTCAGAGGCATGATGGAAATAGACACTACTCAGAACGGCATCCTGGGAAATGACCTCACAGCATGATGGAAATAGACAGAGCACAGAACGTCATCATGGGAAATGACCTCACAGCATGAAGGAAATAGACACTGCACAGAACAGCATCCTGGGAAATGTAGTTTTTAATAGAGACACTACAGAGAAAGGCATCCTGGGAAATGTAGTTTTTAATAGAGAGACACTACGCATAGAGGCATCCTGGGAAATATAGTCTTTAATAGAGAGACACTACACAGAGAGGCATCCTGGGAAATGACCTCACAGGCATGATGGAAATAGACAGACAGTACACAGAACGGCATCCTGGGAATTGACCTCACAGGCAAGATGGAAATAGACACTGCACAGAGAGGCATCCTGGGAAATGACCTCACAGGCATGATGGAAATAGACACTACACAGAACGGCATCCTGGGAAATGACCTCACAGGCATGATGGAAATAGACACTGCACAGGACGGCATCCAGGGAAATTACACACAGGCATGATGGAAATGGACACTACACGGAATGGCATCCTGGAAAATGACCTCAGAAGCATGATGGAAGTAGACACTGCACAGATCGGCATCCTGGGAAATGTAGTTTTTAATAGAGACACTACAGAGAAAGGCAACCTGGGAAATGTAGTTTTAAATAGAGAGATACTACAGAGAAAGTCATCCTGGTAAATGTAGTCTTTAATAGAGAGACACTATACAGAGAAGCATCCTGGGAAATAACCTCACATGCATGATGGAAATAGACACTGCACAGAACGGCCTCCTGGGAAATGACCTCACAGGCATGATGGAAATAGACACTGCACAGCGAGGATTCCTGGGAAATGACCTCACAGGCATGATGGAAATAGACACTGCACAGAACGGCATCCTGGGAAATGACATCACTGGCATGATGGAAATAGACACTGCACAGAGAGGCATCCGGGGAAATAACCTCACAGGCGTGATGGAAATAGACACTGGAAAGAGAGAAATCCTGGGAAATGACCTCATAGTAATGAGGGAAATAGACACTACACAGAGAAGCATCCTGGTAAGTGACCTCTCAGGCATCAGGGAAATAGACACTGCACAGAGAGGTATCCTGGAAAATGACATCACAGGCATGATAGAAATAGGCACTACAGAGAACAGCATCCTGGGAAATGACCTCACAGCATGATGGAAATAGACACTTCACAGAACGGCATCCTGGGAAATGTAGTTTTTAATAGAGACACTACAGAGAAAGGCATCCTGGGAAATGTAGTTTTTAATAGAGAGACACTACAGAGAAAGGCATCCTGGGAATTGTAGTCTTTAATAGAGAGACACTACACAGAGAGGCATCCTGGGAAATGACCTCACAGGCATGATGGAAATAGACAGACACTACACAGAACGGCATCCTGGGAAATGACCTCACAGGCATGATGGAAATAGACACTGCACAGAGAGGCATCCTGGGAAATGACCTCACAGGCATGATGGAAATAGACACTGCACAGGACGGCATCCATGGAAATTACAACACAGGCATGATGGAAATGGACACTACACGGAACGGTATCCTGGAAAATGACCTCACAAGCATGATGGAAGTAGACACTGCACAGATCGGCATCCTGGGAAATGTAGTTTTTAATAGAGACACTACAGAAAAAGGCAACCTGGGAAATGTAGTTTTTAAAAGAGAGACACTACAGAGAAAGGCATCCTGGTAAATGTAGTCTTTAATAGAGATCCAATACACAGAGAGGCATCTTGGGAAATGACCTCACAGGCATGATGAAAATAGACACTGCACAGAACTGCATCCTGGGAAATGACCTCACGGGCATGATGGAAATATACACTACACAGAACGGCATCCAGGGAAATGACTTCACAGGCATGGAGGAAATAGACACTACACAGAACGGCATCCTGGGAAATGACCTCACTGACATGTTGGAAATAGACAATGCACAGAGAGGCATCCTGGAAAATGACCTCACAGCATGATGGAAATAGACACTGCACAGAACGGCATACTGGGAAATGACCTCACAGGCATGATGGAAATAGACACTGCACAGAGAGGCATCCAGGGAAGTGACCTCACAGGCATGATGGAAATACACAGTGCACAGAACGGCATCCTGGGATGTGACCTCACAGGCATGATGGAAATAGACACTACACAGAACGGCATCCTAGGAAATGACCTCACAGGCATGATGGAATTAGACACTGCACAGGACAGCATCCAGGGTAATGACATCACAGGCATGATGGAAATGGACACTACATGGAATGGCATCCTGGAAAATGACCTCACAAGCATGATGGAAGTAGACACTGCACAGATCGGCATCCTGGGAAATGTAGTTTCTAATAGAGACACTACAGAGAAAGGCAACCTGGGAAATGTAGTTTTAAATAGAGAGATACTACAGAGAAAGTCATCCTGGTAAATGTAGTCTTTAATAGAGAGACACTATACAGAGAAGCATCCGGAAAATAACCTCACATGCATGATGGAAATAGACACTGCACAGAACGGCATCCTGGGAAATGACCTCACAGGCATGATGGAAATAGACACTGCACAGCGAGGACTCCTGGGAAATGACCACACAGGCATGATGGAAATAGAAACGGCACAGAACGGCATCCTGGGAAATGACCTCACTGGCATGATGGAAATAGACAGTGCACAGAGAGGCATCCTGGGAAATAACCTCACAGGCGTGATGGAAATAGACACTGGAAAGAGAGAAATCCTGGGAAATGACCTCACAGGCATGATGGAAATAGACACTGCACAGCGAGGCATCCTGGGATATGACCTCATAGTAATGATGGAAATAGACACTGCACAGAGAGGCATCCAGGGAAGTGACCTCACAGGCATGATGGAAATAGGCACTGCACAGAACAGCATCCTGGGATGTGACCTCACAGGAATGATGGAAATAGACACTACACAGAACGGCATCCAGGGAAATGACCTCACAAGCATGATGGAAGTAGACACTGCACAGATCGGCATCCTGCGAAATGTAGTTTTTAATAGAGACACAACAGAGAAAGGCAACTTGGGAAATGTAGTTTTAAATAGAGAGATACTACAGAGAAAGTCATCCTGGTAAATGTAGTCTTTAATAGAGAGACACTATACAGAGAAGCATCCTGGGAAATAACCTCACATGCATGATGGAAATAGACACTGCACAGAACGGCATCCTGGGAAATGACCTCACAGGCATGATGGAAATAGACACTGCACAGCGAGGAATCCTGGGAAATGACCTCACAGGCATGATGGAAATAGACACTGGAAAGAGAGAAATCCTGGGAAATGACCTCACAGGCATGATGGAAATAGACACTGCATAGCGAGGCATCCTGGGAAATGACCTCATAGTAATGATGGAAATAGACACTACACAGAGAGGCATCCTGATAAATGACCTCTCAGGCATCAGGGAAATAGACACTGCACAGACAGGAATCCTGGAAAATGACATCACAGGCATGATATAAATAGACACTACAGAGAACGGCATCCAGGGAAATGACCATACAGGCATGATGGAAATGGACACAGCAAAGAACGGCATCCTGGGAAATGTAGTTTTTAATAGAGACACTACAGAGAAAGGCAACCTGGGAAATGTAGTTTTTAATAGAGAGACACTACAGAGAAAGGCATCCTGGTAAATGTAGTCTTTCATAGAGATCCAATACACAGAGAGGCATTCTGGGAAATGACCTCACAGCATGATGGAAATAGACAGTGCACAGAACGGCATCCTGTGAAATTACCTCACAGCACGATGGAAATAGACACTGCACAGAGAGGCATCCAGGGAAGTGACCTCACAGGCATGATGGAAATAGACACTGCACAGAACAGCATCCTGGGTTGTGACCTCACAGGCATGATGGAAATAGACACTACACAGAACGGCATCCAGGGAAATGACCTCACAAGCATGATGGAAGTAGACACCGCACAGATCGGCATCCTGCGAAATGTAGTTTTTAATAGAGACACAACAGAGAAAGGCAACCTGGGAAATGTAGTTTTAAATAGAGAGATACTACAGAGAAAGGCATCCTGGTAAATGTAGTCTTTAATACAGAGACACTACACAGAGAAGCATCCTGGGAAATGACCTCACATGCATGATGGAAATAGACACTACACAGATAGGCCACCCGGGAAAAGACCTCAGAGTCATGATGGAAATAGACACTACGCAGAACGGCATTCTGGGAAATGACCTCACAGGCATGATGGAAATAGACAGTGCACAGAACGGCATCCTGGGAAATGACCTCACAGCCATGATGGAAATAGACACTACTCAGAACGGCATCCTGGGAAATGACCTCACAGCATGATGGAAATAGACAGTGCACAGAACGGAATCCTGGGAAATGACCTCACAGCATGATGGAAATAGACACTGCACAGAACAGCATCCTGGGAAATGTAGTTTTTAATAGAAACACTACAGAGAAAGGCATCCTGGGAAAAGAAGTTTTTAATAGAGAGACACTACACAGACAGGCATCCTGGGAAATGACCTCAAAAGCATGATGGAAATAGAAAGAAACTACACAGAACCGCATCCTGGGAAATGACCTCACAGGCATGATGGAAATAGACACTGTACAGAGAGGCATCCAGGGAAATGACCTCACAGGCATGATGGAAATAGACACTGCACAGAACGGCATCCTGGGATGTGACCTCACAGGCATGTTGGAAATAGACACTTCTCAGAAAGGCATCCTGGGAAATGACCTCACAGCATGATGGAAATAGACACTGCACAGAACAGCATCCTGGGAAATGTAGTTTTTAATAGAGACACTACAGAGAACGGCATCCTGGGAAAGTAGTCTTTAATAGAGAGACACTACACAGAGAGGCATCCTTGGAAATGACCTCACAGGCATGATGGAAATAGACAGACACTATACAGAACGGCATCCTGGGAAATGACCTCACAGGCATGATGGAAATAGACACTGCACAGAGAGGCATCCAGGGAAATGAACTCACAGGCATGATGGAAATAGACACTGCACAGAACGGCATCCTGGGATGTGACCTCACAGGTATGATGGAAATAGACACTGCACAGAACGGCATCAAGGGAAATGACTTCACAGGCATGATGGAAATAGCCACTACATAGAACAGCATCCTGGGAAATGACCTCACAGGCATGATGGAAATAGACACTGCACAGGACGGCATCCAGTGAAATTACAACACAGGCATGATGGAAATGGACACTACACGGAACGGCATCCTGGAAAATGACCTCACAAGCATGATTGAAGTAGACACTGCACAGTTCGGCATCCTGGGAAATGTAGTTTTTAATAGAGACACTACAGAGAAAGGCAACCTGGGAAATGTAGTTTTAAATAGAGAGATACTACAGAGAAAGGCATCCTGGTAAATGTAGTCTTTAATAGAGAGATACTATACCGAGAAGCATAATGGGAAATAACCTCACATGCATGATGGAAATAGACACTGCACAGAACGGCATCCTGGGAAATGACCTCACAGGCATGATGGAAATAGACACTGCACAGCGAGGATTCCTGGGAAATGACCTCACAGGCATGATGGAAATAGACACTGCACAGGTCGGCATCCAGGGTAATGACATCACAGGCATGATGGAAATGGACAATACATGGAACGGCATCCTGGAAAATGACCTCACAAGCATGATGGAAGTAGACACTGCACAGATCGGCATCCTGGGAAATGTAGTTTTTAATAGAGACACTACAGAGAAAGGCAACCTGGGAAATGTAGTTTTAAATAGAGAGATACTACAGAGAAAGTCATCCTGGTAAATGTAGTCTTTAATAGAGAGACACTATACAGAGAAGCATCCTGGGAAATAACCTCACATGCATGATGGAAATAGACACTGCATAGAACGGCATCCTGGGAAATGACCTCACAGGCATGATGGAAATAGACACTGCACAGCGAGGATTCCTGGGAAATGACCTCACAGGCATGATGGAAATAGACACTGCACAGAACGGCATCCTGTGAAATGACCTCACTGGCATGATGGAAATAGACACTGCACAGAGAGGCATCCGGGGAAGTAACCTCACAGGCGTGATGGAAATAGACACTGGAAAGAGAGAAATCCTGGGAAATGACCTCACAGGCATGATGGAAATAGACACTGCATAGCGAGGCATCCTGGGAAATGACCTCATAGTAATGAGGGAAATAGACACTACACAGAGAGGCATCCTGGTAAATGACCTCTCAGGCATCAGGGAAATAGACACTGCACAGAGAGGTATCCTGGAAAATGACCTCACAGGCATGATAGAAATAGGCACTACAGAGAACGGCATCCTCGGAAATGACCTCACAGCATGATGGAAATAGACACTTCACAGAACGGCATCCTGGGAAATGTAGTTTTTAATAGAGACACTACAGAGAAAGGCATCCTGGGAAATGTAGTTTTTAATAGCGAGACACTACGGAGAAAGGCATCCTGGGAATTCTAGTCTTTAATAGAGAGACACTACACTGAGAGGCATCCTGGGATATGACCTCACAGGCATGATGGAAATAGACACTGCAAAGAACGGCATCCTGGGAAATGACCTCACAAGTATGAAGGAAATAGACACTGCACAGAACACCTTCCTGGGAAATGACCTCACAGGCATGATGGAAATAGACACTGCACAGAGAGGCATCCAGGGAAATGACCTCACAGGCATGATGGAAATAGACAGTGCACAGAACGGCATCCTGGGAAATGACCTCAGAGGCATGATTGAAATAGACACTACTCAGAACGGCATCCTGGGAAATGACCTCACAGCATGATGGAAATAGACAGTGCACAGAACGTCATCATGGGAAATGACCTCACAGCATGAAGGAAATAGACACTGCACAGAACAGCATCCTGGGAAATGTAGTTTTTAATAGAGACACTACAGAGAAAGGCATCCTGGGAAATGTAGTTTTTAATAGAGAGACACTACGCAGAGAGGCATCCTGGGAAATATAGTCTTTAATAGAGAGACACTACACAGAGAGGCATCCTGGGAAATGACCTCACAGGAATGATGGAAATAGACAGACATTACACAGAACGGCATCCTTTGAAATGACCTCACAGGCATGATGGAAATAGACAGACATTACACAGAACGGCATCCTGTGTAATGACCTCACAGCATGATGGAAATAGACACTGCACAGAGAGGCATCCAGGGAAGTGACCTCACAGGCATGATGGAAATAGACACTGCACAGAACAGCATCCTGGGATGTGACCTCACAGGCATGATGGAAATAGACACTACACAGAACGGCATCCAGGGAAATGACCTCACAAGCATGATGGAAGTAGACACTGCACAGATCGGCATCCTGCGAAATGTAGTTTTTAATAGAGACACAACAGAGAAAGGCAACCTGGGAAATGTAGTTTTAAATAGAGAGATACTACAGAGAAAGGCATCCTGGTAAATGTAGTCTTTAATAGAGAGACACTATACAGAGAAGCATCCTGGGAAATAACCTCACATGCATGATGGAAATAGACACTGCACAGAACGGCATCCTGGGAAATGACCTCACAGGCATGATGGAAATAGACACTGCACAGCGAGGAATCCTGGGAAATGACCTCAAAGGCGTGATGGAAATAGACACTGGAAAGAGAGAAATCCTGGGAAATGACCTCACAGGCATGATGGAAATAGACACTGCATAGCGAGGCATCCTGGGAAATGACCTCATAGTAATGATGGAAATAGACACTACACAGAGAGGCATCCTGATAAATGACCTCTCAGGCATGATATAAATAGACACTACAGAGAACAGCATCCAGGGAAATGACCTCACAGGCATGATGGAAATGGACACAGCAAAGAACGGCATCCTGGGAAATAAAGTTTTTAATAGAGACACTACAGAGAAAGGCAACCTGGGAAATGTAGTTTTTAATAGAGAGACACTACAGAGAAAGGCATCCTGGTAAATGTAGTCTTTAATAGAGATCCAATACACAGAGAGGCATCCTGGGAAATGACCTCACAGCATGATGGAAATAGACAGTGCACTGAACGGTATCCTGTGAAATGACCTCACAGCATGATGGAAATAGACACTGCACAGAAAGGCATCGAGGGAAATGACTTCATAGGCATGATGGAAATAGCCACTACACAGAACGGCATCCTGGGAAATGACCTCACAGGCGTGATGGAAATAGACACTGCACAGGACAGCATCCAGGGAAATGACATCACAGGCATGATGGAAATGGACACTACACGGAACGGCATCCTGGAAAATGACTTCGCAGGCATGATGGAAGTAGACATTGCACAGATCGGCATCCTGGGAAATGTAGTGTTTAATAGAGACACTACAGAGAAAGGCAACCTGGGAAATGTAGTTTTAAATAGAGAGATACTACAGAGTAAGGCATCCTGGTAAATGTAGTCTTTAATACAGAGACACTACACAGAGAAGCATCCTGGGAAATGACCTCACATGCATGATGGAAATAGACACTACACAGATAGGCCACCCGGGAAAAGACCTCAGAGTCATGATGGAAATAGACACTACGCAGAACGGCATTCTGGGAAATGACCTCACAGGCATGATGGAAATAGACAGTGCACAGAACGGCATCCTGGGAAATGACCTCACAGGCATGATGGAAATAGACACTACTCAGAACGGCATCCTGGGAAATGACCTCACAGCATGATGGAAATAGACAGTGCACAGAACGGAATCCTGGGAAATGACCTCACAGCATGATGTAAATAGACACTGCACAGAACAGAATCCTGGGAAATGTAGTTTTTAATAGAAACAGTACAGAGAAAGGCATCCTGGGAAAAGAAGTTTTTAATAGAGAGACACTACAGAGAAAGGCAACCTGGGAAATGTAGTTTTAAATAGAGAGATACTACAGAGAAAGGCATCCTGGTAAATGTAGTCTTTAATAGAGAGATACTATACCGAGAAGCATAATGGGAAATAACCTCACATGCATGATGGAAATAGACACTGCACAGAACGGCATCCTGGGAAATGACCTCACAAGCATGATGGAAGTAGACACTGCACAGATCGGCATCCTGGGAAATGTAGTTTTTAATAGAGACACTACAGAGAAAGGCAACCTGGGAAATGTAGTTTTAAATAGAGAGATACTACAGAGAAAGTCATCCTGGTAAATGTAGTCTTTAATAGAGAGACACTATACAGAGAAGCATCCTGGGAAATAACCTCACATGCATGATGGAAATAGACACTGCATAGAACGGCATCCTGGGAAATGACCTCACAGGCATGATGGAAATAGACACTGCACAGCGAGGATTCCTGGGAAATGACCTCACAGGCATGATGGAAATAGACACTGCACAGAACGGCATCCTGTGAAATGACCTCACTGGCATGATGGAAATAGACACTGCACAGAGAGGCATCCGGGGAAATAACCTCACAGGCGTGATGGAAATAGACACTGGAAAGAGAGAAATCCTGGGAAATGACCTCACAGGCATGATGGAAATAGACACTGCATAGCGAGGCATCCTGGGAAATGACCTCATAGTAATGAGGGAAATAGACACTACACAGAGAGGCATCCTGGTAAATGACCTCACAGGCATGATGGAAATTAAACTGCACAGAGAGGAATCCTGGAAAATGACCTCACAAGCATGATGGAATTTGACACTCCCCAGAACGGCATCCTGGGAAATGACCTCACAGGCATTATGGAAATAGACACTACTCAGAACGGCATCCTGGGATGTGACCTCACAGGCATGATGGAAATAGACACTACACAGAACGGCATCCAGGGAAATGACCTCACAAGCATGATGGAAGTAGACACTGCACAGATCGGCATCCTGCGAAATGTAGTTTTTAATAGAGACACAACAGAGAAAGGCAACCTGGGAAATGTAGTTTTAAATAGAGAGATACTACAGAGAAAGGCATCCTGGTAAATGTAGTCTTTAATAGAGAGACACTATACAGAGAAGCATCCTGGGAAATAACCTCACATGCATGATGGAAATAGACACTGCACAGCGAGGAATCCTGGGAAATGACCTCACAGGCGTGATGGAAATAGACACTGGAAAGAGAGAAATCCTGGGAAATGACCTCACAGGCATGATGGAAATAGACTCTGCATAGCGAGGCATCCTGGGAAATGACCTCATAGTAATGATGGAAATAGACACTACACAGAGAGGCATCCTGATAAATGACCTCTCAGGCATGATATAAATAGACACTACAGAGAACAGCATCCAGGGAAATGACTTCACAGGCATGATGGAAATGGACACAGCAAAGAACGGCATCCTGGGAAATATAGTTTTTAATGGAGACACTATAGAGAAAGGCAACCTGGGAAATGTAGTTTTTAATAGAGAGACACTACAGAGAAAGGCATCCTGGTAAATGTAGTCTTTAATAGAGATCCAATACACAGAGAGGCATCCTGGGAATTGACCTCACAGCATGATGGAAATAGACAGTGCACTGAACGGTATCCTGTGAAATGACCTCACAGCATGATGGAAATAGACACTGCACAGAAAGGCATCGAGGGAAATGACTTCATAGGCATGATGGAAATAGCCACTACACAGAACGGCATCCTGGGAAAAGACCTCACAGGCGTGATGGAAATAGACACTGCACAGGACGGCATCCAGGGAAATGACATCACAGGCATGATGGAAATGGACACTACACGGAACGGCATCCTGGAAAATGACTTCGCAGGCATGATGGAAGTAGACATTGCACAGATCGGCATCCTGGGAAATGTAGTGTTTAATAGAGACACTACAGAGAAAGGCAACCTGGGAAATGTAGTTTTAAATAGAGAGATACTACAGAGTAAGGCATCCTGGTAAATGTAGTCTTTAATACAGAGACACTACACAGAGAAGCATCCTGGGAAATGACCTCACATGCATGATGGAAATAGACACTACACAGATAGGCCACCCGGGAAAAGACCTCAGAGTCATGATGGAAATAGACACTACGCAGAACGGCATTCTGGGAAATGACCTCACAGGCATGATGGAAAGAGACAGTGCACAGAACGGCATCCTGGGAAATGACCTCACAGGCATGATGGAAATAGACACTACTCAGAACGGCATCCTGGGAAATGACCTCACAGCATGATGGAAATAGACAGTGCACAGAACGGAATCCTGGGAAATGACCTCACAGCATGATGGAAATAGACACTGCACAGAACAGAATCCTGGGATATGTAGTTTTTAATAGAAACAGTACAGAGAAAGGCATCCTGGGAAAAGAAGTTTTTAATAGAGAGACACTACAGAGAAAGGCAACCTGGGAAATGTAGTTTTAAATAGAGAGATACTACAGAGAAAGGCATCCTGGTAAATGTAGTCTTTAATAGAGAGATACTATACCGAGAAGCATAATGGGAAATAACCTCACATGCATGATGGAAATAGACACTGCACAGAACGGCATCCTGGGAAATGACCTCACAAGCATGATGGAAGTAGACACTGCACAGATCGGCATCCTGGGAAATGTAGTTTTTAATAGAGACACTACAGAGAAAGGCAACCTGGGAAATGTAGTTTTAAATAGAGAGATACTACAGAGAAAGTCATCCTGGTAAATGTAGTCTTTAATAGAGAGACACTATACAGAGAAGCATCCTGGGAAATAACCTCACATGCATGATGGAAATAGACACTGCATAGAATGGCATCCTGGGAAATGACCTCACAGGCATGATGGAAATAGACACTGCACAGGGAGGATTCCTGGGAAATGACCTCACAGGCATGATGGAAATAGACACTGCACAGAACGGCATCCTATGAAATGACCTCACTGGCATGATGGAAATAGACACTGCACAGAGAGGCATCCGGGGAAATAACCTCACAGGCATGATGGAAATAGACACTGGAAAGAGAGAAATCCTGGTAAATGACCTCACAGGCATGATGGAAATAGACACTGCATAGCGAGGCATCCTGGGAAATGACCTCATAGTAATGAGGGAAATAGACACTACACAGAGAGGCATCCTGGTAAATGACCTCACAGGCATGATGGAAATTAAACTGCACAGAGAGGAATCCTGGAAAATGACCTCACAAGCATGATGGAATTTGACACTCCCCAGAACGGCATCCTGGGAAATGACCTCACAGGCATTATGGAAATAGACACTACACATAACGGCATCCTGGGAAATGACCTCACAGGCATGATGGAAATAGACACTGCACAGAACGGCACCCTGGGATATGACCTCACAGGCATGATGGAAATAGACACTGCACAGAACGGCATCCTGGGAAATGTAGTTTTTAAAAGAGACACTACAGAGAAAGGCATCCTGGGAAATGTAGTTTTTAATAGAGACACACTACAGAGAAAGGCATCCAGGGAAATGTAGTCTTTAATAGAGAGACACTACACAGAGAGGCATCCTGGGAAATGACCTCACAGGCATGATGGCAATAGACAGACACTACACAGAACGGCATCCAGGGAAATGACCTCACAGGCATGATGGAAATGGACACAGCAAAGAACGGCATCCTGGGAAATATAGTTTTTAATAGAGACACTACAGAGAAAGGCAACCTGGGAAATGTAGTTTTTAATAGAGAGACACTACAGAGAAAGGCATCCTGGTAAATGTAGTCTTTAATAGAGATCCAATACACAGAGAGGCATCCTGGGAAATGACCTCACAGCATGATGGAAATAGACAGTGCACTGAACGGTATCCTGTGAAATGACCTCACAGCATGATGGAAATAGACACTGCACAGAAAGGCATCGAGGGAAATGACTTCATAGGCATGATGGAAATAGCCACTACATAGAACGGCATCCTGGGAAATGACCTCACAGGCGTGATGGAAATAGACACTGCACAGGACAGCATCCAGGGAAATGACATCACAGGCATGATGGAAATGGACACTACACGGAACGGCATCCTGGAAAATGACTTCGCAGGCATGATGGAAGTAGACATTGCACAGATCGGCATCCTGGGAAATGTAGTGTTTAATAGAGACACTACAGAGAAAGGCAACCTGGGAAATGTAGTTTTAAATAGAGAGATACTACAGAGTAAGGCATCCTGGTAAATGTAGTCTTTAATACAGAGACACTACACAGAGAAGCATCCTGGGAAATGACCTCACATGCATGATGGAAATAGACACTACACAGATAGGCCACCCGGGAAAAGACCTCAGAGTCATGATGGAAATAGACACTACGCAGAACGGCATTCTGGGAAATGACCTCACAGGCATGATGGAAATAGACAGTGCACAGAACGGCATCCTGGGAAATGACCTCACAGGCATGTTGGAAATAGACACTACTCAGAACGGCATCCTGGGAAATGACCTCACAGCATGATGGAAATAGACAGTGCACAGAACGGAATCCTGGGAAATGACCTCACAGCATGATGTAAATAGACACTGCACAGAACAGAATCCTGGGAAATGTAGTTTTTAATAGAAACAGTACAGAGAAAGGCATCCTGGGAAAAGAAGTTTTTAATAGAGAGACACTACAGAGAAAGGCAACCTGGGAAATGTAGTTTTAAATAGAGAGATACTACAGAGAAAGGCATCCTGGTAAATGTAGTCTTTAATAGAGAGATACTATACCGAGAAGCATAATGGGAAATAACCTCACATGCATGATGGAAATAGACACTGCACAGAACGGCATCCTGGGAAATGACCTCACAAGCATGATGGAAGTAGACACTGCACAGATCGGCATCCTGGGAAATGTAGTTTTTAATAGAGACACTACAGAGAAAGGCAACCTGGGAAATGTAGTTTTAAATAGAGAGATACTACAGAGAAAGTCATCCTGGTAAATGTAGTCTTTAATAGAGAGACACTATACAGAGAAGCATCCTGGGAAATAACCTCACATGCATGATGGAAATAGACACTGCATAGAACGGCATCCTGGGAAATGACCTCACAGGCATGATGGAAATAGACACTGCACAGCGAGGATTCCTGGGAAATGACCTCACAGGCATGATGGAAATAGACACTGCACAGAACGGCATCCTGTGAAATGACCTCACTGGCATGATGGAAATAGACACTGCACAGAGAGGCATCCGGGGAAATAACCTCACAGGCGTGATGGAAATAGACACTGGAAAGAGAGAAATCCTGGGAAATGACCTCACAGGCATGATGGAAATAGACACTGCATAGCGAGGCATCCTGGGAAATGACCTCATAGTAATGAGGGAAATAGACACTACACAGAGAGGCATCCTGGTAAATGACCTCACAGGCATGATGGAAATTAAACTGCACAGAGAGGAATCCTGGAAAATGACCTCACAAGCATGATGGAATTTGACACTCCCCAGAACGGCATCCTGGGAAATGACCTCACAGGCATTATGGAAATAGACACTACACATAACGGCATCCTGGGATGTGACCTCACAGGCATGATGGAAATAGACACTACACAGAACGGCATCCAGGGAAATGACCTCACAAGCATGATGGAAGTAGACACTGCACAGATCGGCATCCTGCGAAATGTAGTTTTTAATAGAGACACAACAGAGAAAGGCAACCTGGGAAATGTAGTTTTAAATAGAGAGATACTACAGAGAAAGGCATCCTGGTAAATGTAGTCTTTAATAGAGAGACACTATACAGAGAAGCATCCTGGGAAATAACCTCACATGCATGATGGAAATAGACACTGCACAGCGAGGAATCCTGGGAAATGACCTCACAGGCGTGATGGAAATAGACACTGGAAAGAGAGAAATCCTGGGAAATGACCTCACAGGCATGATGGAAATAGACACTGCATAGCGAGGCATCCTGGGAAATGACCTCATAGTAATGATGGAAATAGACACTACACAGAGAGGCATCCTGATAAATGACCTCTCAGGCATGATATAAATAGACACTACAGAGAACAGCATCCAGGGAAATGACTTCACAGGCATGATGGAAATGGACACAGCAAAGAACGGCATCCTGGGAAATATAGTTTTTAATAGAGACACTATAGAGAAAGGCAACCTGGGAAATGTAGTTTTTAATAGAGAGACACTACAGAGAAAGGCATCCTGGTAAATGTAGTCTTTAATAGAGATCCAATACACAGAGAGGCATCCTGGGAATTGACCTCACAGCATGATGGAAATAGACAGTGCACTGAACGGTATCCTGTGAAATGACCTCACAGCATGATGGAAATAGACACTGCACAGAAAGGCATCGAGGGAAATGACTTCATAGGCATGATGGAAATAGCCACTACACAGAACGGCATCCTGGGAAATGACCTCACAGCATGATGGAAATAGACAGTGCACAGAACGGAATCCTGGGAAATGACCTCACAGCATGATGGAAATAGACACTGCACAGAACAGCATCCTGGGAAATGTAGTTTTTAATAGAAACAGTACAGAGAAAGGCATCCTGGGAAAAGAAGTTTTTAATAGAGAGACACTACAGAGAAAGGCAACCTGGGAAATGTAGTTTTAAATAGAGAGATACTACAGAGAAAGGCATCCTGGTAAATGTAGTCTTTAATAGAGAGATACTATACCGAGAAGCATAATGGGAAATAACCTCACATGCATGATGGAAATAGACACTGCACAGAACGGCATCCTGGGAAATGACCTCACAAGCATGATTGAAGTAGACACTGCACAGATCGGCATCCTGGGAAATGTAGTTTTTAATAGAGACACTACAGAGAAAGGCAACCTGGGAAATGTAGTTTTAAATAGAGAGATACTACAGAGAAAGTCATCCTGGTAAATGTAGTCTTTAATAGAGAGACACTATACAGAGAAGCATCCTGGGAAATAACCTCACATGCATGATGGAAATAGACACTGCATAGAACGGCATCCTGGGAAATGACCTCACAGGCATGATGGAAATAGACACTGCACAGCGAGGATTCCTGGGAAATGACCTCACAGGCATGATGGAAATAGACACTGCACAGAACGGCATCCTATGAAATGACCTCACTGGCATGATGGAAATAGACACTGCACAGAGAGGCATCCGGGGAAATAACCTCACAGGCGTGATGGAAATAGACACTGGAAAGAGAGAAATCCTGGGAAATGACCTCACAGGCATGATGGAAATAGACACTGCATAGCGAGGCATCCTGGGAAATGACCTCATAGTAATGAGGGAAATAGACACTACACAGAGAGGCATCCTGGTAAATGACCTCACAGGCATGATGGAAATTAAACTGCACAGAGAGGAATCCTGGAAAATGACCTCACAAGCATGATGGAATTTGACACTCCCCAGAACGGCATCCTGGGAAATGACCTCACAGGCATTATGGAAATAGACACTACACATAACGGCATCCTGGGAAATGACCTCACAGGCATGATGGAAATAGACACTGCACAGAACGGCATCCTGGGATATGACCTCACAGGCATGATGGAAATAGACACTGCACAGAACGGCATCCTGGGAAATGTAGTTTTTAAAAGAGACACTACAGAGAAAGGCATCTTGGGAAATGTAGTTTTTAATAGAGACACACTACAGAGAAAGGCATCCAGGGAAATGTAGTCTTTAATAGAGAGACACTACACAGAGAGGCATCCTGGGAAATGACCTCACAGGCATGATGGCAATAGACAGACACTACACAGAACGGCATCCTGGGAAATGACCTCACAGGCATGATGGAAATGGATACTGCACAGAACGGCATCCTGGGAAATGGCCTCAGAGGCAGGAGGGAAATAGACACTGCACAGCGATGCATCCTGGGAAATGACCTCATAGTCATGATGGAAAAAGACACTACACAGAGAGGCATCCTGGTAAATGACCTCACAGGCATGATGGAAATAGTCACTGAACAGAGAGGATTCCTGGAAAATGACCTCACAGGCATGATGGAAATAGACACTACACAGAACGGCATCCTAGGAATTGACCTCACAGGCATGATGGAAATAGACACTACACAGAACGGCATCCTGGGAAATGACCTCACAGGCGTGATGGAAATAGACACTGCACAGGACGGCATCCAGGGAAATGACATCACAGGCATGATGGAAATGGACACTACACGGAACGGCATCCTGGAAAATGACTTCGCAGGCATGATGGAAGTAGACATTGCACAGATCGGCATCCTGGGAAATGTAGTGTTTAATAGAGACACTACAGAGAAAGGCAACCTGGGAAATGTAGTTTTAAATAGAGAGATACTACAGAGTAAGGCATCCTGGTAAATGTAGTCTTTAATACAGAGACACTACACAGAGAAGCATCCTGGGAAATGACCTCACATGCATGATGGAAATAGACACTACACAGATAGGCCACCCGGGAAAAGACCTCAGAGTCATGATGGAAATAGACACTACGCAGAACGGCATTCTGGGAAATGACCTCACAGGCATGATGGAAATAGACAGTGCACAGAATGGCATCCTGGGAAATGACCTCACAGGCATGATGGAAATAGACACTACTCAGAACGGCATCCTGGGAAATGACCTCACAGCATGATGGAAATAGACAGTGCACAGAACAGAATCCTGGGAAATGACCTCACAGCATGATGTAAATAGACACTGCACAGAACAGAATCCTGGGAAATGTAGTTTTTAATAGAAACAGTACAGAGAAAGGCATCCTGGGAAAAGAAGTTTTTAATAGAGAGACACTACAGAGAAAGGCAACCTGGGAAATGTAGTTTTAAATAGAGAGATACTACAGAGAAAGGCATCCTGGTAAATGTAGTCTTTAATAGAGAGATACTATACCGAGAAGCATAATGGGAAATAACCTCACATGCATGATGGAAATAGACACTGCACAGAACGGCATCCTGGGAAATGACCTCACAAGCATGATGGAAGTAGACACTGCACAGATCGGCATCCTGGGAAATGTAGTTTTTAATAGAGACACTACAGAGAAAGGCAACCTGGGAAATGTAGTTTTAAATAGAGAGATACTACAGAGAAAGTCATCCTGGTAAATGTAGTCTTTAATAGAGAGACACTATACAGAGAAGCATCCTGGGAAATAACCTCACATGCATGATGGAAATAGACACTGCATAGAACGGCATCCTGGGAAATGACCTCACAGGCATGATGGAAATAGACACTGCACAGCGAGGATTCCTGGGAAATGACCTCACAGGCATGATGGAAATAGACACTGCACAGAACGGCATCCTGTGAAATGACCTCACTGGCATGATGGAAATAGACACTGCACAGAGAGGCATCCGGGGAAATAACCTCACAGGCGTGATGGAAATAGACACTGGAAAGAGAGAAATCCTGGTAAATGACCTCACAGGCATGATGGAAATAGACACTGCATAGCGAGGCATCCTGGGAAATGACCTCATAGTAATGAGGGAAATAGACACTACACAGAGAGGCATCCTGGTAAATGACCTCACAGGCATGATGGAAATTAAACTGCACAGAGAGGAATCCTGGAAAATGACCTCACAAGCATGATGGAATTTGACACTCCCCAGAACGGCATCCTGGGAAATGACCTCACAGGCATTATGGAAATAGACACTACACATAACGGCATCCTGGGATGTGACCTCACAGGCATGATGGAAATAGACACTACACAGAACGGCATCCAGGGAAATGACCTCACAAGCATGATGGAAGTAGACACTGCACAGATCGGCATCCTGCGAAATGTAGTTTTTAATAGAGGCACAACAGAGAAAGGCAACCTGGGAAATGTAGTTTTAAATAGAGAGATACTACAGAGAAAGGCATCCTGGTAAATGTAGTCTTTAATAGAGAGACACTATACAGAGAAGCATCCTGGGAAATAACCTCACATGCATGATGGAAATAGACACTGCACAGCGAGGAATCCTGGGAAATGACCTCACAGGCGTGATGGAAATAGACACTGGAAAGAGAGAAATCCTGGGAAATGACCTCACAGGCATGATGGAAATAGACACTGCATAGCGAGGCATCCTGGGAAATGACCTCATAGTAATGATGGAAATAGACACTACACAGAGAGGCATCCTGATAAATGACCTCTCAGGCATGATATAAATAGACACTACAGAGAACAGCATCCAGGGAAATGACCTCACAGGCATGATGGAAATGGACACAGCAAAGAACGGCATCCTGGGAAATATAGTTTTTAATAGAGACACTACAGAGAAAGGCAACCTGGGAAATGTAGTTTTTAATAGAGAGACACTACAGAGAAAGGCATCCTGGTAAATGTAGTCTTTAATAGAGATCCAATACACAGAGAGGCATCCTGGGAATTGACCTCACAGCATGATGGAAATAGACAGTGCACTGAACGGTATCCTGTGAAATGACCTCACAGCATGATGGAAATAGACACTGCACAGAAAGGCATCGAGGGAAATGACTTCATAGGCATGATGGAAATAGCCACTACACAGAACGGCATCCTGGGAAATGACCTCACAGGCGTGATGGAAATAGACACTGCACAGGACGGCATCCAGGGAAATGACATCACAGGCATGATGGAAATGGACACTACACGGAACGGCATCCTGGAAAATGACTTCGCAGGCATGATGGAAGTAGACATTGCACAGATCGGCATCCTGGGAAATGTAGTGTTTAATAGAGACATTACAGAGAAAGGCAACCTGGGAAATGTAGTTTTAAATAGAGAGATACTACAGAGTAAGGCATCCTGGTAAATGTAGTCTTTAATACAGAGACACTACACAGAGAAGCATCCTGGGAAATGACCTCACATGCATGATGGAAATAGACAGACACTACACAGAACGGCATCCTGGGAAATGACCTCACAGGCATGATGGAAATGGATACTGCACAGAACGGCATCCTGGGAAATGGCCTCAGAGGCAGGAGGGAAATAGACACTGCACAGCGATGCATCCTGGGAAATGACCTCATAGTCATGATGGAAAAAGACACTACACAGAGAGGCATCCTGGTAAATGACCTCACAGGCATGATGGAAATAGTCACTGAACAGAGAGGATTCCTGGAAAATGACCTCACAGGCATGATGGAAATAGACACTACACAGAACGGCATCCTAGGAATTGACCTCACAGGCATGATGGAAATCGACACTACACAGAACGGCATCCTTGGAAATGTCGTTTTTAATAGAGACACTACAGAGAAAGGCAACCTGGTAAATGTAGTCATTGATAGAGACCCAATACACAGAGAGGCATCCTGGGAAATGACCTCATAGTCATGATGGAAAAAGACACTACACAGAGAGGCATCCTGGTAAATGACCTCACAGGCATGGAGGAAATAGTCACTGCACAGATATGCATCCTGGGAAATGACCTCACAGGCATGATGGAAATTAAACTGCACAGAGCGGCATCCTGGGAATTGACCTCACAGGCATTATGGAAATAGACTTACACTACACAGACCGGCATCCTGGGAAATGACCTCACAGTCATGATGGAAATGACACTGCAAAGAAAGGGAACCTGGGAAATGACCTCATAGGCATGATGGAAATACACACACCACAGAACGGCATCCTGGGAAATGTAGTTTTTAATAGAGACACTACGGAGAAAGGCATCTATGAAATGTAGTTTTTAATAGAGAGACACTACAGAGAAAGGCATCCTGGTAAATGTAGTCTTTAATAGATAGACACTACACAGAGAGGCATCCTGGGAAATGACCTCACAGACATGATGGAAATAGACACTACACAGATCAGCATCCTGGCAAATGTAGTTTTTAATAGAGACACTACAGAGAAAGGCACCCTGCTAAATGTAGTCTTTAATAGAGAGACACTACACAGAGAAGCATCCTGGGAAATGACCACACATGCATGATGGAAATAGACACTACACAGAGAGGCCTCCCGGGAAATGACCTCACAGTCAAGATGTAAATAGACACTACGCATAACGGCATCCTGGGAAATGACCTCAAAGGCATGATGGAAATAGACACTGTACAGTGAGGCATCCTGGGAAATGACCTCATAGTCATAATGGAAAAAGACACTACACAGAACGGCATCCTGGGAAATGACCTCACAGGCATGATGGAAATAGACACTACACAGAACGGCATCCTGGGAAATGACATCACACGCAAGATGGAAATGGATACTGCACAGAACGGCATCCTGGGAAATGTAGTTTTTAATAGAGACACTACAGAGAAAGGCAACCTGGGAAATGTAGTTTTTAATAGAGAGACACTACAGAGAATGGCATCCTGGTAAATGTAGTCTTTAATAGACAGACAGTACACAGACCGGCATCCTGGGAAATGACCTTACAGGCATGATGGAAATAGACACTGCAAAGAAACGCAACCTGGGAAATGACCTCATAGGCATGATGGAAATAGACACAGCACAGAACGGCATCCTGGGAAATGTAGTTTTTAATAGAGACACTACAGAGAAAGGCATCTATGAAATGTCGTTTTTAATAGAGAGACACTACGGAGAAAGGCATCCTGGAAAATGTAGTCTTTAATTGAGAGACACTACACAGAGAGGCATCCTGGGAAATGACTTCATAGGCATGATGGAAATAGACACTGCACAGAGAGGCATCCTTGGAAATGACTTCACAGGCATGATGGAAATAGACACTGCTCAGAACGGCATCCAGGGAAATGACCTCAAAGGCATGATGGAAATAGACACTGCACAGAGAAGCATCCTGGTAAATGACCTCACAGGCATGATGGAAATAGACACTGCACAGAACGGCCTACTGGGAAGTGTAGTTTTTAATAGAGACACGACAGAGAAAGGCATCTTGGTAAATGTAGTCTTTAATAGAGAGACACTACACAGAGTGGCATCCTGGGAAATGACCTCACAGACATGATGGAAATAGACACTTCACAGAACGTCAACCTGGGAAATGACCTCACAGGCATGATTGAAATGGACACTACACAGATCGGCATCCTGGGAGATGTAGTTTTTAATAGAGACACTACAGAGAAAGGCACCCTGGTAAATGTAGTCTTTAATAGAGAGACAGTACACAGAGAAGCATCCTGGGAAATGACCACACATGCATGATGGAAATAGACACTACACAGAGAGGCCTCCCGGGAAATGACCTCACAGTCATGATGGAAATAGACACTACGCAGAACGCCATCCTGGGAAATGACCTCAAAGGCATGATGGAAATAGACACTGTACAGTGAGGCATCCTGGGAAATGACCTCATAGTCATAATGGAAAAAGACACTACACTGAACGGCATCCTGGGAAATGACCTCACAGGCATGATGGAAATAGACACTACACAGAACGGCATCCTGGGAAATGACCTCACAGGCAAGATGGAAATGGATACTGCACAGAACGGCATCCTGGGAAATGTAGTTTTTAATAGAGACACTACAGAGAAAGGCAACCTGGGAAATGTAGTTTTTAATAGAGAGAAACTACAGAGAAAGGCATCCTGGTAAATGTAGTCTTTAATAGAGAGGCAGTACACAGAGAGGCATCCTGGAAAATGACCTCACAGGCATGATGGACATAGACTGACACTACACAGACCGGCATTCTGGGAAATGACCTCACAGGCATGATGGAAATAGACACTGCACAGAACGGCATCCAGGGAAATGACCTCACAGGCATGATGGAAATACACACTGCACAGAATGCATCCTGGGAAATGACCTCACAGGCATGATGGAAATAGACACTGCACAGAACGGCATCCAGGGAAATGACCTCACAGGCATGATGGAAATAGACACTGCACAGAACTGCATCCTGGGAAATGACCTCACAGGCATGATGTAAATAGACACTGCACAGAACGGCATCCAGGGAAATGACTTCACAGGCATGATGGAAATAGACACTACACAGAACGGCATCCTGGGAAATGACCTCACAGGCATGATGGAAATAGACACTGCACAGAACGGCATCCAGGGAAATGACCTCACAGGCATGATGGAAATAGACACTGCACAGAACTGCATCCTGGGAAATGACCTCACAGGCATGATGTAAATAGAAACTACAGAGAACAGCATCCTGGGAAATGTCCTCACAGACATGTTGGAAATAGACAATGCACAGAGTCATCCTGGGAAATGACCACATATTCATGATTGAAATAGACACTACTCAGAATGGCATCCTGGGAAATGACCTCAGAGCATGATGGAAATAGACAGTGCACAGAACGGCAGCCAGGGAAATGACCTCACAGGCATGATGGACATAGACACTGCACAGAACGGCATCCTGGGAAATGTAGTTTTTAATAGAGACACTACAGAGAAAGGCATCCTGGAAATGTAGTTTTTAACAGAGAGACACTACAGAGAAAGGCATCCTGGTAAATGTAGTCTTTAATAGAGAGACACTACACAGAGAGGCATCCTGGGAAATGACCTCAAAGGTATAATGGAAATAGACACTACACAGAACGGCATACTGGAAAATGACCTCACAGGCATGATGGAAATAGACACTGCACAGCGAGACATCCTGGGAAATGACGTCATAGTCATGATGGAAATAGACACTACACAGAGAGGCATCCTGGTAAATGACCTCACAGGCATGATAGAAATAGTCACTGCACAGAGAGGAATCCTGGAAAATGACCTCACAAGCATGATGGAATTTGACACTACCCAGAACGGCATCCTGGGAAATGACCACACAGTCATTATGGAAATAGACACTACACATAACGGCATCCTGGGAAATGACCTCACAGGCATGAGGGAAATAGACACTGCACAGAACGGCATCCTGGTAAATGTCCTCACAGGCATGATGGAAATAGACACTCCACAGAACGGCATCCTGGGAAATGTAGTTTTTAATAGAGACACTACAGAGAAAGGCATCCTGGGAAATGTCGTTTTTAATAGAGAGACACTACAGAGAAAGGCATCCTGGGAAATGTAGTCTTTAATTGAGAGACACTACACAGAGAGGCATCCTGGGAAATGACCTCACATGCATGATGGAAATACACACTGCACAGAATGCATCCTGGGAAATGACCTCACAGGCATGATGGAAATAGACACTGCACAGAACGGCATCCAGGGAAATGACCTCACAGGCATGATGGAAATAGACACTGCACAGAACTGCATCCTGGGAAATGACCTCACAGGCATGATGTAAATAGACACTGCACAGAACGGCATCCAGGGAAATGACTTCACAGGCATGATGGAAATAGACACTACACAGAACGGCATCCTGGGAAATGACCTCACAGGCATGATGGAAATAGACACTGCACAGAACGGCATCCAGGGAAATGACCTCACAGGCATGATGGAAATAGACACTGCACAGAACTGCATCCTGGGAAATGACCTCACAGGCATGATGTAAATAGAAACTACAGAGAACAGCATCCTGGGAAATGTCCTCACAGACATGTTGGAAATAGACAATGCACAGAGTCATCCTGGGAAATGACCACATATTCATGATTGAAATAGACATTACTCAGAATGGCATCCTGGGAAATGACCTCAGAGCATGATGGAAATAGACAGTGCACAGAACGGCAGCCAGGGAAATGACCTCACAGGCATGATGGACATAGACACTGCACAGAACGGCATCCTGGGAAATGTAGTTTTTAATAGAGACACTACAGAGAAAGGCATCCTGGAAATGTAGTTTTTAATAGAGAGACACTACAGAGAAAGGCATCCTGGTAAATGTAGTCTTTAATAGAGAGACACTACACAGAGAGGCATCCTGGGAAATGACCTCACAGGTATAATGGAAATAGACACTACACAGAACGGCATACTGGAAAATGACCTCACAGGCATGATGGAAATAGACACTGCACAGCGAGACATCCTGGGAAATGACGTCATAGTCATGATGGAAATAGACACTACACAGAGAGGCATCCTGGTAAATGACCTCACAGGCATGATAGAAATAGTCACTGCACAGAGAGGAATCCTGGAAAATGACCTCACAAGCATGATGGAATTTGACACTACCCAGAACGGCATCCTGGGAAATGACCACACAGTCATTATGGAAATAGACACTACACATAACGGCATCCTGGGAAATGACCTCACAGGCATGAGGGAAATAGACACTGCACAGAACGGCATCCTGGTAAATGACCTCACAGGCATGATGGAAATAGACACTCCACAGAACGGCATCCTGGGAAATGTAGTTTTTAATAGAGACACTACAGAGAAAGGCATCCTGGGAAATGTCGTTTTTAATAGAGAGACACTACAGAGAAAGGCATCCTGGGAAATGCAGTCTTTAATAGAGAGACACTACACAGAACGGCATCCTGGGAAATGGCCTCAGAGGCAGGAGGGAAATAGACACTGCACAGCGATGCATCTTGGGACATGACCTCATAGTCATGATGGAAAAAGACACTACACAGAGAGGCATCCTGGTAAATGACCTCACAGGCATGATGGAAATAGTCACTGAACAGAGAGGATTCCTGGAAAATGACCTCACAGGCATGATGGAAATAGACACTACACAGAATGGCATCCTGGGAATTGACCTCACAGGCATGATGGAAATAGACACTACACAGAACGGCATCCTGGGAAATGTAGTTTTTAATAGAGACACTACAGAGAAAGGCAACCTGGGAAATGTAGTTTTTAATAGAGAGACACTATAGACAAAGGCATCCTGGTAAATGTAGTCATTAATAGAGATCCAATACACAGAGAGGCATCCTGGGAAATGACCTCATAGTCATGATGGAAAAAGACACTACACAGAGAGGCATCCTGGTAAATGACCTCACAGGCATGGTGGAAATAGTCACTGCACAGAGAGGCATCCTGGGAAATGACCTCACAGGCATGATGGAAATTAAACTGCACAGAGCGGCATCCTGGGAAATGACCTCACAGGCATTATGGAAATAGACTTACACTACACAGACCGGCATCCTGGGAAATGACCTCACAGTCATCATGGAAATAGACACTGCAAAGAAAGGGAACCTGGGAAATGACCTCATAGGAATGATGGAAATAGACAAAGCACAGAACGGCATCCTGGGAAATGTAGTTTTTAATAGAGACACTACGGAGAAAGGCATGAAATGTAGTTTTTAATAGAGAGACACTACAGAGAAAGGCATCCTGGTAAATGTAGTCTTTAATAGAGAGACACTACACAGAGAGGCATCCTGGGAAATGACCTCACAGACATGATGGAAATAGACACTACACAGATCAGCATCCTGGGAAATGTAGTTTTTAATAGAGACACTACAGAGAAAGGCACCCTGGTAAATGTAGTCTTTAATAGAGAGACACTACACAGAGAGGCCTCCCGGGAAATGACCTTACAGTCATGATGGAAATAGACACTACGCAGAACGGCATCCTGGGAAATGACCTCAAAGTCATGATGGAAATAGACACTGTAGAGTGAGGCATCCTGGGAAATGACCTCATAGTCATAATGGAAAAAGATACTACACAGAACGGCATCCTGGGAAATGACCTCACAGGCATGATGGAAATAGACACTACACAGAACGGCATCCTGGGAAATGACCTCACAGGCAAGATGGAAATTGATACTGCACAGAACGGCATCCCTGGAAATGTAGTTTTTAATAGAGACACTACAGAGAAATTCAATCTGGGAAATGTAGTTTTTAATAGAGAGATTCTACAGAGAAAGGCATCCTGGTAAATGTAGTCTTTAATAGAGAGACTTTACACAGAGAGGCATCCTTGAAAATGACCTCACAGGCATGATGGACATAGACTGACACTACACAGACCGGCATTCTGGGAAATGACCTCACAGGCATGATGGAAATAGACACTGCATGGAACGGCATCCTGCAAATGATCTCACAGGCATGATGGAAATAGACACTGCACAGAACGGCATCCTGGGAAATTTAGTTTTTTATTAGAGACACTACAGAAAAAGGCATCCTATGAAATGTTGTTTTTAATAGAGAGACACTACAGAGAAAGGCATCCTGGGAAATGTAGTCTTTAATTGAGAGACACTACACAGAGAGGCATCCTGGGAAATGACCTCACATGCATGATGGAAATAGACTGACACTACACAGAACGGCATCCTGGGAAATGACCTCACAGGCATGATGGAAATAGACACAGCACCAAGAGGCATCCTGGGAAATGACTTCATAGGCATGATGGAAATAGACACTGCACAGAACGGCATCCAGGCAAATGACTTCACAGGCATGATGGAAATAGACACTACACAGAACGGCATCCTGGGAAATGACCTCACAGGCATGATGGAAATAGAAACTACAGAGAACAGCATCCTGGGAAATGACCTCACAGACATGTTGGAAATAGACAATGCACAGAGTCCTCCTGGGAAATGACCTCACATTCATGATGGAAATAGACACTACTCAGAATGGCATCCTGGGAAATGACCTCAGAGCATGATGGAAATAGACAGTGCACAGAACGGCATCCAGGGAAATGACCTCACAGGCATGATGGACATAGACACTGCACAGAACGGCATCCTGGGAAATGTAGTTTTTAATAGAGACACTACAGAGAAAGGCTTCCTGGAAATGTAGTTTTTAATAGAGAGACACTACAGAGAAAGGCATCCTGGTAAATGTAGTCTTTAATAGAGAGTCACTACACAGAGAGGCATCCTGGGAAATGACCTCACAGGTATAATGGAAATAGACACTACACAGAACGGCATACTGGAAAATGACGTCACAGGCATGATGGAAATAGACACTGCACAGCGAGGCATTCTGGGAAATGACGTCATAGTCATGATGGAAATAGACACTACACAGAGAGGCATCCTGGTAAATGACCTCACAGGCATGATGGAATTTGGCACTACCCAGAACGGCATCCTGGGAAATGACCTCACAGGCATGATGGAAATAGACACTACACATAACGGCATCCTGGGAAATGACCTCCAGGCATGATGGAAATAGACACTGCACAGAACGGCATCCTGGGAAATGACCTCACAGGCATGATGGAAATAGACACAGCACAGAACGGCATCCTGGGAAATGCAGTTTTTAATAGAGACACTACAGAGAAAGGCATCTATGAAATGTTGTTTTTAATAGAGAGACACTACAGAGAAAGGCATCCTGGGAAATGTAGTCTTTAATTGAGAGACACTACACAGAGAGGCATCCTGGGAAATGACTTCATAGGCATGATGGATATAGACACTGCACAGAGAGGCATCCTGGGAAATGACTTCACAGGCATGATGGAAATAGACACTGCTCAGAACGGCATCCAGGGAAATGACCTCAAAGGCATGATGGAAATAGACACTGCACAGAACTGAATCCTGGGAAATGACCTCACAGGCATGATGTAAATAGACACTGCACAGAACGGCATCCTGGGAAATGACTTCACAGGCATGATGGAAATAGACACTGCTCAGAACGGCATCCAGGGAAATGACCTCAAATGCATGATGGAAATAGACACTGCACAGAGAAGCATCCTGGTAAATGACCTCACAGGCATGATGGAAATAGACACTGCACAGAACGGCCTACTGGGAAGTGTAGTTTTTAATAGAGACACTACAGAGAAAGCCATCCTGGTAAATGTAGTTTTTAATAGAGAGACACTACACAGAGAAGCATCCAGGGAAATGACCACACATGCATGATGGAAATAGACACTACACGGAGAGGCCTCCCGGGAAATGACCTCACAGTCATGATGGAAATGGACACTACGCAGAACGCCATCCTGGGAAATGACCTCAAAGTCATGATGGAAATAGACACTGTACAGTGAGGCATCCTGGGAAATGACCTCATAGTCATAATGGAAAAAGACACTACACAGAACGGCATCCTGGGAAATGACCTCACAGGCATGATGGACATAGACTGACACTACACAGACCGGCATTCTGGGAAATGACCTCACAGGCATGATGGAAATAGACACTGCACAGAACGGCATCCTGGGAAATGATCTCACAGGCATGATGGAAATAGACACTGCACAGAACAGCATCCTAGGAAATGTAGTTTTTATTAGAGACACTACAGAAAAAGGCATCCTATGAAATGTTGTTTTTAATAGAGAGACACTACAGAGAAAGGCATCCTGGTAAATGTAGTCTTTAATTGAGACACACTACACAGAGAGGCATCCTGGGAAATGACCTCACATGCATGATGGAAATACACACTGCACAGAATGCATCCTGGGAAATGACCTCACAGGAATGATGGAAATAGACACTGCACAGAAAGGCATCCAGGGAAATGACCTCACAGGCATGATGGAAATAGACACTGCACAGAACTGCATCCTGGGAAATGACCTCACAGGCATGATATAAATAGACACTGCACAGAACTGCATCCAGGGAAATGACTTCACAGGCATGATGGAAATAGACACTACACAGAACGGCATCCTGGGAAATGACCTCACAGGCATGATGGAAATAGACACTGCACAGAACGGCATCCAGGGAAATGACCTCACAGGCATGATGGAAATAGACACTGCACAGAACTGCATCCTGGGAAATGACCTCACAGGCATGATGTAAATAGACACTGCACAGAACGGCATCCAGGGAAATGACTTCACAGGCATGATGGAAATAGACACTACACAGAACGGCATCCTGGGAAATGACCTCACAGGCATGATGGAAATAGAAACTACAGAGAACAGCATCCTGGGAAATGACCTCACAGACATGTTGGAAATAGACAATGCACAGAGTCATCCTGGGAAATAACCACATATTCATGATGGAAATAGACACTACTCAGAATGGCATCCTGGGAAATGACCTCAGAGCATGATGGAAATAGACAGTGCACAGAACGGCATCCAGGGAAATGACCTCACAGGCATGATGGAAATAGACACTACACAGAACGGCATCCTGGGAAATGTAGTTTTTAATAGAGACACTACAGAGAAAGGCAACCTGGGAAATGTAGTTTTTAATAGAGAGACACTAAAGACAAAGGCATCCTGGTAAATGTAGTCATTAATAGAGATCCAATACACAGAGAGGCATCCTGGGAAATGACCTCATAGTCATGATGGAAAAAGACACTACCCAGAGAGGCATCCTGGGAATTGACCTCACAGGCATGATGGAAATAGACACTACACAGAACAGCATCCTGGGAAATGTAGTTTTTAATAGAGACACTTCAGAGAAAGGCAACATGGGAAATGTAGTTTTTAATAGAGAGACACTACAGACAAAGGCATCCTGGTAAATGTAGTCATTAATAGAGATCCAATACACAGAGAGGCATCCTGGGAAATGACCTCATAGTCATGATGGAAAAAGACACTACACAGAGAGGCATCCTGGTAAATGACCTCACAGGCATGATGGAAATAGACACTACACAGAACGGCATCCTGGGAAATGTAGTTTTTAATGGAGACACTACAGAGAAAGGCAACCTGGGAAATGTAGTTTTTAATAGAGAGACAATACAGACAAAGGCATCCTGGTAAATGTAGTCATTAAGAGAGATCCAATACACAGAGAGGCATCCTGGGTAATGACCTCATAGTCATGATGGAAAAAGACACTACACAGAGAGGCATCCTGGTAAATGACCTCACAGGCGTGGTGGAAATAGTCACTGCACAGAGAGGCATCCTGGGAAATGACCTCACAGTCATGATGGAAATTAAACTGCACAGAGCGGCATCCTGGGAAATGACCTCACAGGCATTAAGGAAATAGACTTACACTACACAGACCGGCATCCTGGGAAATGACCTCACAGACATGATGGAAATAGACACTACACAGATCAGCATCCTGGGAAATGTAGTTTTTAATAGAGACACTACAGAGAAAGGCACCCTGGTAAATGTAGTCTTTAATAGAGAGACACTACACAGAGAAGCATCCTGGGAAATGACCACACATGCAGGATGGAAATAGACACTACACAGAACGGCATCCTGGGAAATGACCTCAAAGGCATGATGGAAATAGACACTGTACAGTGAGGCATCCTGGGAAATGACCTCATAGTCATAATGGAAAAAGACACTACACAGAACGGCATCCTGGGAAATGACCTCACAGGCAAGATGGAAATGGATACTGCACAGAACGGCATCCTGGGAAATGTAGTTTTTAATAGAGAGACACTACAGAGAAAGGCATCCTGGTAAATGTAGTCTTTAATAGAGAGACAGTACACAGAGAGGCATCCTGGAAAATGACCTCACAGGCATGATGGACATAGACTGACACTACACAGACCGGCATTCTGGGAAATGACCCCACAGACATGATGGAAATAGACACTGCACGGAACGGCATCCTGCAAATGATCTCACAGGCATGATGGAAATAGACACTGCACAGAACGGCATCCTGGGAAATTTACTTTTTTATTAGAGACACTACAGAAAAAGGCATCCTATGAAATGTTGTTTTTAATAGAGAGACACTACAGAGAAAGGCATCCTGGGAAATGTAGTCTTTAATTGAGAGACACTACACAGAGAGGCATCCTGGGAAATGACCTCACAGACATGATGGAAATAGACACAGCACCAAGAGGCATCCTGGGAAATGACCTCACAATCATGATGGAAATAGACACTGCACAGAACGGCATCCAGGGAAATGACTTCACAGGCATGATGGAAATAGACACTACACAGAACGGCATCCTGGGAAATGACCTCACAGGCATGATGGAAATAGAAACTACAGAGAACAGCATCGTGGGAATTGACCTCACAGACATGTTGGAAATAGACAATGCACAGAGTCATCCTGGGAAATGACCTCACATTCATGATGGAAATAGACACTACTCAGAATGGCATCCTGGGAAATGACCTCAGAGCATGATGGAAATAGACAGTGCACAGAACGGCATCCAGGGAAATGACCTCACAGGCATGATGGACATAGACACTGCACAGAACGGCATCCTGGGAAATGTAGTTTTTAATAGAGACACTACAGAGAAAGGCTTCCTGGAAATGTAGTTTTTAATAGAGAGACACTACAGAGAAAGGCATCCTGGTAAATGTAGTCCTTAATAGAGAGTCACTACACAGAGAGGCATCCTGGGAAATGACCTCACATGCATGATGGAAATAGACAGACACTACACAGAACGGCATCCTGGGAAATGACCTCACAGGCATGATGGAAATGGATACTGCACAGAACGGCATCCTGGGAAATGGCCTCAGAGGCAGGAGGGAAATAGACACTGCACAGCGATGCATCCTGGGAAATGACCTCATAGTCATGATGGAAAAAGACACTACACAGAGAGGCATCCTGGTAAATGACCTCACAGGCATGATGGAAATAGTCACTGAACAGAGAGGATTCCTGGAAAATGACCTCACAGGCATGATGGAAATAGACACTACACAGAACGGCATCCTAGGAATTGACCTCACAGGCATGATGGAAATCGACACTACACAGAACGGCATCCTTGGAAATGTCGTTTTTAATAGAGACACTACAGAGAAAGGCAACCTGGTAAATGTAGTCATTGATAGAGACCCAATACACAGAGAGGCATCCTGGGAAATGACCTCATAGTCATGATGGAAAAAGACACTACACAGAGAGGCATCCTGGTAAATGACCTCACAGGCATGGAGGAAATAGTCACTGCACAGATATGCATCCTGGGAAATGACCTCACAGGCATGATGGAAATTAAACTGCACAGAGCGGCATCCTGGGAATTGACCTCACAGGCATTATGGAAATAGACTTACACTACACAGACCGGCATCCTGGGAAATGACCTCACAGTCATGATGGAAATGACACTGCAAAGAAAGGGAACCTGGGAAATGACCTCATAGGCATGATGGAAATACACACACCACAGAACGGCATCCTGGGAAATGTAGTTTTTAATAGAGACACTACGGAGAAAGGCATCTATGAAATGTAGTTTTCAATAGAGAGACACTACAGAGAAAGGCATCCTGGTAAATGTAGTCTTTAATAGATAGACACTACACAGAGAGGCATCCTGGGAAATGACCTCACAGACATGATGGAAATAGACACTACACAGATCAGCATCCTGGCAAATGTAGTTTTTAATAGAGACACTACAGAGAAAGGCACCCTGCCAAATGTAGTCTTTAATAGAGAGACACTACACAGAGAAGCATCCTGGGAAATGACCACACATGCATGATGGAAATAGACACTACACAGAGAGGCCTCCCGGGAAGTGACCTCACAGTCAAGATGTAAATAGACACTACGCATAACGGCATCCTGGGAAATGACCTCAAAGGCATGATGGAAATAGACACTGTACAGTGAGGCATCCTGGGAAATGACCTCATAGTCATAATGGAAAAAGACACTACACAGAACGGCATCCTGGGAAATGACCTCACAGGCATGATGGAAATAGACACTACACAGAACGGCATCCTGGGAAATGACATCACACGCAAGATGGAAATGGATACTGCACAGAACGGCATCCTGGGAAATGTAGTTTTTAATAGAGACACTACAGAGAAAGGCAACCTGGGAAATGTAGTTTTTAATAGAGAGACACTACAGAGAATGGCATCCTGGTAAATGTAGTCTTTAATAGAGAGACAGTACACAGACCGGCATCCTGGGAAATGACCTTACAGGCATGATGGAAATAGACACTGCAAAGAAACGCAACCTGGGAAATGACCTCATAGGCATGATGGAAATAGACACAGCACAGAACGGCATCCTGGGAAATGTAGTTTTTAATAGAGACACTACAGAGAAAGGCATCTATGAAATGTCGTTTTTAATAGAGAGACACTACGGAGAAAGGCATCCTGGAAAATGTAGTCTTTAATTGAGAGACACTACACAGAGAGGCATCCTGGGAAATGACTTCATAGGCATGATGGAAATAGACACTGCACAGAGAGGCATCCTGGGAAATGACTTCACAGGCATGATGGAAATAGACACTGCTCAGAACGGCATCCAGGGAAATGACCTCAAAGGCATGATGGAAATAGACACTGCACAGAGAAGCATCCTGGTAAATGACCTCACAGGCATGATGGAAATAGACACTGCACAGAACGGCCTACTGGGAAGTGTAGTTTTTAATAGAGACACGACAGAGAAAGGCATCTTGGTAAATGTAGTCTTTAATAGAGAGACACTACACAGAGTGGCATCCTGGGAAATGACCTCACAGACATGATGGAAATAGACACTTCACAGAACGTCAACCTGGGAAATGACCTCACAGGCATGATTGAAATGGACACTATACAGATCGGCATCCTGGGAGATGTAGTTTTTAATAGAGACACTACAGAGAAAGGCACCCTGGTAAATGTAGTCTTTAATAGAGAGACAGTACACAGAGAAGCATCCTGGGAAATGACCACACATGCATGATGGAAATAGACACTACACAGAGAGGCCTCCCGGGAAATGACCTCACAGTCATGATGGAAATAGACACTACGCAGAACGCCATCCTGGGAAATGACCTCAAAGGCATGATGGAAATAGACACTGTACAGTGAGGCATCCTGGGAAATGACCTCATAGTCATAATGGAAAAAGACACTACACTGAACGGCATCCTGGGAAATGACCTCACAGGCATGATGGAAATAGACACTACACAGAACGGCATCCTGGGAAATGACCTCACAGGCAAGATGGAAATGGATACTGCACAGAACGGCATCCTGGGAAATGTAGTTTTTAATAGAGACACTACAGAGAAAGGCAACCTGGGAAATGTAGTTTTTAATAGAGAGACACTACAGAGAAAGGCATCCTGGTAAATGTAGTCTTTAATAGAGAGGCAGTACACAGAGAGGCATCCTGGAAAATGACCTCACATGCATGATGGAAATACACACTGCACAGAATGCATCCTGGGAAATGACCTCACAGGCATGATGGAAATAGACACTGCACAGAACGGCATCCAGGGAAATGACCTCACAGGCATGATGGAAATAGACACTGCACAGAACTGCATCCTGGGAAATGACCTCACAGGCATGATGTAAATAGACACTGCACAGAACGGCATCCAGGGAAATGACTTCACAGGCATGATGGAAATAGACACTACACAGAACGGCATCCTGGGAAATGACCTCACAGGCATGATGGAAATAGACACTGCACAGAACGGCATCCAGGGAAATGACCTCACAGGCATGATGGAAATAGACACTGCACAGAACTGCATCCTGGGAAATGACCTCACAGGCATGATGTAAATAGAAACTACAGAGAACAGCATCCTGGGAAATGTCCTCACAGACATGTTGGAAATAGACAATGCACAGAGTCATCCTGGGAAATGACCACATATTCATGATTGAAATAGACACTACTCAGAATGGCATCCTGGGAAATGACCTCAGAGCATGATGGAAATAGACAGTGCACAGAACGGCAGCCAGGGAAATGACCTCACAGGCATGATGGACATAGACACTGCACAGAACGGCATCCTGGGAAATGTAGTTTTTAATAGAGACACTACAGAGAAAGGCATCCTGGAAATGTAGTTTTTAATAGAGAGACACTACAGAGAAAGGCATCCTGGTAAATGTAGTCTTTAATAGAGAGACACTACACAGAGAGGCATCCTGGGAAATGACCTCACAGGTATAATGGAAATAGACACTACACAGAACGGCATACTGGAAAATGACCTCACAGGCATGATGGAAATAGACACTGCACAGCGAGACATCCTGGGAAATGACGTCATAGTCATGATGGAAATAGACACTACACAGAGAGGCATCCTGGTAAATGACCTCACAGGCATGATAGAAATAGTCACTGCACAGAGAGGAATCCTGGAAAATGACCTCACAAGCATGATGGAATTTGACACTACCCAGAACGGCATCCTGGGAAATGACCACACAGTCATTATGGAAATAGACACTACACATAACGGCATCCTGGGAAATGACCTCACAGGCATGAGGGAAATAGACACTGCACAGAACGGCATCCTGGTAAATGACCTCACAGGCATGATGGAAATAGACACTCCACAGAACGGCATCCTGGGAAATGTAGTTTTTAATAGAGACACTACAGAGAAAGGCATCCTGGGAAATGTCGTTTTTAATAGAGAGACACTACAGAGAAAGGCATCCTGGGAAATGCAGTCTTTAATAGAGAGACACTACACAGAACGGCATCCTGGGAAATGGCCTCAGAGGCAGGAGGGAAATAGACACTGCACAGCGATGCATCTTGGGACATGACCTCATAGTCACGATGGAAAAAGACACTACACAGAGAGGCATCCTGGTAAATGACCTCACAGGCATGATGGAAATAGTCACTGAACAGAGAGGATTCCTGGAAAATGACCTCACAGGCATGATGGAAATAGACACTACACAGAATGGCATCCTGGGAATTGACCTCACAGGCATGATGGAAATAGACACTACACAGAACGGCATCCTGGGAAATGTAGTTTTTAATAGAGACACTACAGAGAAAGGCAACCTGGGAAATGTAGTTTTTAATAGAGAGACACTACAGACAAAGGCATCCTGGTAAATGTAGTCATTAATAGAGATCCAATACACAGAGAGGCATCCTGGGAAATGACCTCATAGTCATGATGGAAAAAGACACTACACAGAGAGGCATCCTGGTAAATGACCTCAGAGGCATGGTGGAAATAGTCACTGCACAGAGAGGCATCCTGGGAAATGACCTCACAGGCATGATGGAAATTAAACTGCACAGAGCGGCATCCTGGGAAATGACCTCACAGGCATTATGGAAATAGACTTACACTACACAGACCGGCATCCTGGGAAATGACCTCACAGTCATCATGGAAATAGACACTGCAAAGAAAGGGAACCTGGGAAATGACCTCATAGGAATGATGGAAATAGACACAGCACAGAACGGCATCCTGGGAAATGTGGTTTTTAATAGAGACACTACGGAGAAAGGCATTTATGAAATGTAGTTTTTAATAGAGAGACACTACAGAGAAAGGCATCCTGGTAAATGTAGTCTTTAATAGAGAGACACTACACAGAGAGGCATCCTGGGAAATGACCTCACAGACATGATGGAAATAGACACTACACAGATCAGCATCCTGGGAAATGTAGTTTTTAATAGAGACACTACAGAGAAAGGCACCCTGGTAAATGTAGTCTTTAATAGAGAGACACTACACAGAGAGGCCTCCCGGGAAATGACCTTACAGTCATGATGGAAATAGACACTACGCAGAACGGCATCCTGGGAAATGACCTCAAAGTCATGATGGAAATAGACACTGTAGAGTGAGGCATCCTGGGAAATGACCTCATAGTCATAATGGAAAAAGATACTACACAGAACGGCATCCTGGGAAATGACCTCACAGGCATGATGGAAATAGACACTACACAGAACGGCATCCTGGGAAATGACCTCACAGGCAAGATGGAAATGGATACTGCACAGAACGGCATCCCTGGAAATGTAGTTTTTAATAGAGACACTACAGAGAAAGGCAATTCTGGAAATGTAGTTTTTAATAGAGAGATTCTACAGAGAAAGGCATCCTGGTAAATGTAGTCTTTAATAGAGAGACTTTACACAGAGAGGCATCCTTGAAAATGACCTCACAGGCATGATGGACATAGACTGACACTACACAGACCGGCATTCTGGGAAATGACCTCACAAGCATGATGGAAATAGACACTGCATGGAACGGCATCCTGCAAATGATCTCACAGGCATGATGGAAATAGACACTGCACAGAACGGCATCCTGGGAAATTTAGTTTTTTATTAGAGACACTACAGAAAAAGGCATCCTATGAAATGTTGTTTTTAATAGAGAGACACTACAGAGAAATGCATCCTGGGAAATGTAGTCTTTAATTGAGAGACACTACACAGAGAGGCATCCTGGGAAATGACCTCACATGCATGATGGAAATAGACTGACACTACACAGAACGGCATCCTGGGAAATGACCTCACAGGCATGATGGAAATAGACACAGCACCAAGAGGCATCCTGGGAAATGACTTCATAGGCATGATGGAAATAGACACTGCACAGAACGGCATCCAGGCAAAGGACTTCACAGGCATGATGGAAATAGACACTACACAGAACGGCATCCTGGGAAATGACCTCACAGGCATGATGGAAATAGAAACTACAGAGAACAGCATCCTGGGAAATGACCTCACAGACATGTTGGAAATAGACAATGCACAGAGTCCTCCTGGGAAATGACCTCACATTCATGATGGAAATAGACACTACTCAGAATGGCATCCTGGGAAATGACCTCAGAGCATGATGGAAATAGACAGTGCACAGAACGGCATCCAGGGAAATGACCTCACAGGCATGATGGACATAGACACTGCACAGAACGGCATCCTGGGAAATGTAGTTTTTAATAGAGACACTACAGAGAAAGGCTTCCTGGAAATGTAGTTTTTAATAGAGAGACACTACAGAGAAAGGCATCCTGGTAAATGTAGTCTTTAATAGAGAGTCACTACACAGAGAGGCATCCTGGGAAATGACCTCACAGGTATAATGGAAATAGACACTACACAGAACGGCATACTGGAAAATGACGTCACAGGCATGATGGAAATAGACACTGCACAGCGAGGCATCCTGGGAAATGACTTCATAGGCATGATGGATATAGACACTGCACAGAGAGGCATCCTGGGAAATGACTTCACAGGCATGATGGAAATAGACACTGCTCAGAACGGCATCCAGGGAAATGACCTCAAAGGCATGATGGAAATAGACACTGCACAGAACTGAATCCTGGGAAATGACCTCACAGGCATGATGTAAATAGACACTGCACAGAACGGCATCCTGGGAAATGACTTCACAGGCATGATGGAAATAGACACTGCTCAGAACGGCATCCAGGGAAATGACCTCAAAGGCATGATGGAAATAGACACTGCACAGAGAAGCATCCTGGTAAATGACCTCACAGGCATGATGGAAATAGACACTGCACAGAACGGCCTACTGGGAAGTGTAGTTTTTAATAGAGACACTACAGAGAAAGCCATCCTGGTAAATGTAGTTTTTAATAGAGAGACACTACACAGAGAAGCATCCAGGGAAATGACCACACATGCATGATGGAAATAGACACTACACGGAGAGGCCTCCCGGGAAATGCCCTCACAGTCATGATGGAAATGGACACTACGCAGAACGCCATCCTGGGAAATGACCTCAAAGTCATGATGGAAATAGACACTTACAGTGAGGCATCCTGGGAAATGACCTCATAGTCATAATGGAAAAAGACACTACACAGAACGGCATCCTGGGAAATGACCTCACAGGCATGATGGACATAGACTGACACTACACAGACCGGCATTCTGGGAAATGACCTCACAGGCATGATGGAAATAGACACTGCACAGAACGGCATCCTGGGAAATGATCTCACAGGCATGATGGAAATAGACACTGCACAGAACAGCATCCTGGGAAATGTAGTTTTTATTAGAGACACTACAGAAAAAGGCATCCTATGAAATGTTGTTTTTAATAGACACTACAGAGAAAGGCATCCTGGTAAATGTAGTCTTTAATTGAGACACACTACACAGAGAGGCATCCTGGGAAATGACCTCACATGCATGATGGAAATACACACTGCACAGAATGCATCCTGGGAAATGACCTCACAGGAATGATGGAAATAGACACTGCACAGAAAGGCATCCAGGGAAATGACCTCACAGGCATGATGGAAATAGACACTGCACAGAACTGCATCCTGGGAAATGACCTCACAGGCATGATATAAATAGACACTGCACAGAACTGCATCCAGGGAAATGACTTCACAGGCATGATGGAAATAGACACTACACAGAACGGCATCCTGGGAAATGACCTCACAGGCATGATGGAAATAGACACTGCACAGAACGGCATCCAGGGAAATGACCTCACAGGCATGATGGAAATAGACACTGCACAGAACTGCATCCTGGGAAATGACCTCACAGGCATGATGTAAATAGACACTGCACAGAACGGCATCCAGGGAAATGACTTCACAGGCATGATGGAAATAGACACTACACAGAACGGCATCCTGGGAAATGACCTCACAGGCATGATGGAAATAGAAACTACAGAGAACAGCATCCTGGGAAATGACCTCACAGACATGTTGGAAATAGACAATGCACAGAGTCATCCTGGGAAATAACCACATATTCATGATGGAAATAGACACTACTCAGAATGGCATCCTGGGAAATGACCTCAGAGCATGATGGAAATAGACAGTGCACAGAACGGCATCCAGGGAAATGACCTCACAGGCATGATGGAAATAGACACTACACAGAACGGCATCCTGGGAAATGTAGTTTTTAATAGAGACACTACAGAGAAAGGCAACCTGGGAAATGTAGTTTTTAATAGAGAGACACTAAGGACAAAGGCATCCTGGTAAATGTAGTCATTAATAGAGATCCAATACACAGAGAGGCATCCTGGGAAATGACCTCATAGTCATGATGGAAAAAGACACTACCCAGAGAGGCATCCTGGGAATTGACCTCACAGGCATGATGGAAATAGACACTACACAGAACAGCATCCTGGGAAATGTAGTTTTTAATAGAGACACTTCAGAGAAAGGCAACCTGGGAAATGTAGTTTTTAATAGAGAGACACTACAGACAAAGGCATCCTGGTAAATGTAGTCATTAATAGAGATCCAATACACAGAGAGGCATCCTGGGAAATGACCTCATAGTCATGATGGAAAAAGACACTACACAGAGAGGCATCCTGGTAAATGACCTCACAGGCATGATGGAAATAGACACTACACAGAACGGCATCCTGGGAAATGTAGTTTTTAATGGAGACACTACAGAGAAAGGCAACCTGGGAAATGTAGTTTTTAATAGAGAGACAATACAGACAAAGGCATCCTGGTAAATGTAGTCATTAAGAGAGATCCAATACACAGAGAGGCATCCTGGGAAATGACCTCATAGTCATGATGGAAAAAGACACTACACAGAGAGGCATCCTGGTAAATGACCTCACAGGCGTGGTGGAAATAGTCACTGCACAGAGAGGCATCCTGGGAAATGACCTCACAGTCATGATGGAAATTAAACTGCACAGAGCGGCATCCTGGGAAATGACCTCACAGGCATTAAGGAAATAGACTTACACTACACAGACCGGCATCCTGGGAAATGACCTCACAGACATGATGGAAATAGACACTACACAGATCAGCATCCTGGGAAATGTAGTTTTTAATAGAGACACTACAGAGAAAGGCACCCTGGTAAATGTAGTCTTTAATAGAGAGACACTACACAGAGAAGCATCCTGGGAAATGACCACACATGCAGGATGGAAATAGACACTACACAGAACGGCATCCTGGGAAATGACCTCAAAGGCATGATGGAAATAGACACTGTACAGTGAGGCATCCTGGGAAATGACCTCATAGTCATAATGGAAAAAGACACTACACAGAACAGCATCCTGGGAAATGACCTCACAGGCAAGATGGAAATGGATACTGCACAGAACGGCATCCTGGGAAATGTAGTTTTTAATAGAGAGACACTACAGAGAAAGGCATCCTGGTAAATGTAGTCTTTAATAGAGAGACAGTACACAGAGAGGCATCCTGGAAAATGACCTCACAGGCATGATGGACATAGACTGACACTACACAGACCGGCATTCTGGGAAATGACCCCACAGACATGATGGAAATAGACACTGCACAGAACGGCATCCTGCAAATGATCTCACAGGCATGATGGAAATAGACACTGCACAGAACGGCATCCTGGGAAATTTACTTTTTTATTAGAGACACTACAGAAAAAGGCATCCTATGAAATGTTGTTTTTAATAGAGAGACACTACAGAGAAAGGCATCCTGGGAAATGTAGTCTTTAATTGAGAGACACTACACAGAGAGGCATCCTGGGAAATGACCTCACAGACATGATGGAAATAGACACAGCACCAAGAGGCATCCTGGGAAATGACCTCACAATCATGATGGAAATAGACACTGCACAGAACGGCATCCAGGGAAATGACTTCACAGGCATGATGGAAATAGACACTACACAGAACGGCATCCTGGGAAATGACCTCACAGGCATGATGGAAATAGAAACTACAGAGAACAGCATCGTGGGAATTGACCTCACAGACATGTTGGAAATAGACAATGCACAGAGTCATCCTGGGAAATGACCTCACATTCATGATGGAAATAGACACTACTCAGAATGGCATCCTGGGAAATGACCTCAGAGCATGATGGAAATAGACAGTGCACAGAACGGCATCCAGGGAAATGACCTCACAGGCATGATGGACATAGACACTGCACAGAACGGCATCCTGGGAAATGTAGTTTTTAATAGAGACACTACAGAGAAAGGCTTCCTGGAAATGTAGTTTTTAATAGAGAGACACTACAGAGAAAGGCATCCTGGTAAATGTAGTCTTTAATAGAGAGTCACTACACAGAGAGGCATCCTGGGAAATGACCTCACAGGTATAATGGAAATAGACACTACACAGAACGGCATACTGGAAAATGACCTCACAGGCATGATGGAAATAGACACTGCACAGCGAGGCATCCTGGGAAATGACGTCATAGTCATGATGGAAATAGACACTACACAGAGAGGCATCCTGGTAAATGACCTCACAGGCATGATGGAAATAGTCACTGCACAGAGAGGCATCCTGGAAAATGACCTCACAGGCATGATGGAAATAGACACAACACCAAGAGGCATCCTGGGAAATGACCTCACAGCCATGATGGAAATAGACACTGCACAGAACGGCATCCTGGGAAATGACCTCACAGGCATGATGGAAATAGACTGACACTACACAGAATGGCATCCTTGGAAATGACCTCACAGGCATGATGGAAATAGACACTGCACGGAACGGCATCCTGGGAAATGACCTCACAGGCATGATGGAAATAGACACTGCACGGAACGGCATCCAGGGAAATGACTTCACTGGCATGATGGAAATAGACACTACACAGAACGGCATCCTGGGAAATGACCTCACAGGCATGATATAAATAGACACTGCACAGAAAGGCATCCTAGGAAATGACCTCACAGGCATGATGGAAATAGACACTGCACAGAACGGCATCCTGGGAAATGTAGTTTTTAATCGACACACTACAGAGAAAGGCATCCTGGGAAATGTAGTTTTTAAGAGAGAGACACTACAGAGAAAGGTATCCTGGGAAATGTATTCTTTAATAGAGAGACACTACACAGAGAGGCATCCTGGGAAATGACCTCACAGGCATGATGGCAATAGACAGACACTACACAGAACGGCATCCTGGGAAATGACCTCACAGGCATGATGGAAATAGACACTGCACAGAGAGGCATCCTGGGAAATATCCTCACTGTCATGATGGAAATAGACACTACACAGAACGGCATCCTGGGAAATGGCCTCAGAGGAAGGAGGGAAATAGACACTGCACAGCGACGCATCCTGGGATATGACCTCATAGTCATGATGGAAAAAGACACTACACAGAGAGGCATCCTGGTAAATGACCTTACAGGCATGATGGAAATAGTCACTGAACAGAGAGGATTCCTGGAAAATGACCTCACAGGCATGATGGAAATAGACACTACACAGAACGGCATCCTGGGAATTGACCTCACAGGCATTATGGAAATAGACACTACACAGAACGGCATCCTGGGAAATGACCTCACAGGCATGATGGAAATGGATACTGCACAGAACGGCATCCTGGGAAATGTAGTTTTTAATAGACACACTACAGAGAAATGCATCCTGGGAAATGTAGTTATTAATAGAGAGACACTACAGAGAAAGGCATCCTTGGAAATGTAGTCTTTAATAGAAAGACACTACACAGAGAGGCATCCTGGGAAATGACCTCACAGGCATGATTTAAATACACACTGCACAGAACGGCATCCTGGGAAATGTCCTCACAGGCATGATGGATACAGACTGACACTACACAGAACGGCATCTTGGGAAATGACATGACAGGCATGATGGAAATAGACACTGCACCGAACGCCGTCCTGGGAAATGACCTCAATGCATGATGGAAATAGACAGTGCACAGAGAGGCATCCTGTGAAATGACCTCACAAGCATGATGGAAATACACAATACACAGAGAGGCATCCTGTGAAATGACCTCACAGGCATGATGGAAATAGACACTGCACAGAACGGCATCCTGGGAAATGACCTAACATGCATGATGGAAATCGACACTGCATAGCGAGGCATCCTGGGTAATGACTTCGTAGTCATCATGGAAATACACACTACACAGAGAGGCGACCTGGTAAATGACCTCGCAGGCATGATGGAAATAGTCACTTCACAGAGAGGTATCCTGGAAAATGAACTCAAAGGCAGGATGGAAATAGACACTGCACAGAATGGCATCCTGGGAGATGACCTCACAGTCATGATATAAATAGACACTGCACAGAACGGCATCCTGGGAAATGAACTCAAATGCAGGATGGAAATAGACACTGCACAGAATGGCATCCTGTGAAATGACCTCACAGTCATGATATAAATAGACACTGCACAGAACGGCATCCTGGGAAATGACCTCACAGGCATGATGGAAATAGACACTGCACAGAACGGCATCCTGGGAAATGTAGTTTTTAATAGAGACACTACAGAGAAAGGCATCCTGTGAAATGTAGTTTTTAATAGAGAGACACTACAGAGAAAGGCATCCTGGGAAATGTATTCTTTAATAGAGAGACACTACACAGAGAGGCATCCTGGGCAATGACCTTACAGGCCTGATGGAAATAGACAGACACTACACAGAACGGCATCCTGGGAAATGACCTCACAGGCATGATGGAAATAGACACAACACCAAGAGGCATCCTGGGAAATGACCTCACAGCCATGATGGAATTAGACACTGCACAGAACGGCATCCTGGGAAATGACCTCACAGGCATGATGGAAATAGACTGACACTACACAGAATGGCATCCTTGGAAATGACCTCACAGGCATGATGGAAATAGACATTGCACGGAACGGCATCCTGGGAAATGACCTCACAGGCATGATGGAAATAGACACTGCACAGAACGGCATCCAGGGAAATGACTTCACCGGCATGATGGAAATAGACACTACACAGAACGGCATCCTGGGAAATGACCTCACAGGCATGATGGAAATAGAAAATACAAAGAACAGCATCCTGGGTAATGACCTCACAGACATGTTGGAAATAGACAATGCACAGAGTCATCCTGGGAAATGACCTCACATTGATGATGGAAATAGACACTACTCAGAATGGCATCCTGGGAAATGACCTCAGAGCATGATGGAAATAGACAGTGCACAGAACGGCATCCAGGGAAATGACCTGACAGGCATGATGGACATAGACACTGCACAGAACAGCATCCTGGGAAATGTAGTTTTTAATAGAGAGACACTACAGAGAAAGGCATTCTGGGAAATGTAGTCTTTAATAGAAAGACACTACACAGAGAGGCATCCTGGGAAATGACATGACAGGCATGATGGAAATAGACACTGCACCGAACGCCGTCCTGGGAAATGACTTCAATGCATGATGGAAATAGACAGTGCACCGACAGGCATCCTGTGAAATGACCTCACAAGCATGATGGAAATAGACACTGCACAGAACGGCATCCTGGGAAATGACCTAACATGCATGATGGAAATCGACACTGCATAGCGAGGCATCCTGGGTAATGACTTCGTAGTCATCATGGAAATACACACTACACAGAGAGGCGACCTGGTAAATGACCTCGCAGGCATGATGGAAATAGTCACTTCACAGAGAGGCATCCTGGAAAATGAACTCAAAGGCAGGATGGAAATAGACACTGCACAGAATGGCATCCTGGGAAATGACCTCACAGTCATGATATAAATAGAAACTGCACAGAACAGCATCCTGGGAAATGAACTCAAAGGCAGGATGGAAATAGACACTGCACAGAATGGCATCCTGGGAAATGACCTCACAGTCATGATATAAATAGACACTGCACAGAACGGCATCCTGGGAAATGACCTCAAGGCATGATGGAAATAGACACTGCACAGAACGGCATCCTGGGAAATGTAGTTTTTAATCGAGACTCTACAGAGAAAGGCATGCTGGGAAATGTAGTTTTTAAGAGAGAGACACTACAGAGAAAGGCATCCTGGGAAATGTATTCTTTAATAGAGAGACACTACACAGAGAGGCATCCTGGGAAATGACCTTACAGGCATGATGGAAATAGACAGACACTACACAGAATGGCATCCTGGGAAATGACCTCACAGGCATGATGGAAATAGTCACAACACCAAGAGGCATCCTGGGAAATGACCTCACAGCCATGATGGAAATAGACACTGCACAGAACGGCATCCTGGGAAATGACCTCACAGGCATGATGGAAATAGACTGACACTACACAGAACGGCATCCTGGGAAATGACCTCAGAGCATGATGGAAATAGACAGTGCACAGAACGGCATCCAGGGAAATGACCTCACAGGCATGATGGACATAGACACTGCACAGAACGGCCTCCTGGGAAATGTAGTTTTTAATAGACACACTACAGAGAAAGGCTTCCTGGAAATGTAGTTTTTAATAGAGAGACACTACAGAGAAAGGCATCCTGGTAAATGTAGTCTTTAATAGAGAGACACTACACAGAGAGGCATCCTGGGAAATGACCTCACAGGTATAATGGAAATAGACACTACACAGAACGGCATACTGGTAAATGACCTCACAGGCATGATGGAAATAGACACTGCACAGCGAGGCATCCTGGGAAATGACGTCATAGTCATGATGGAAATAGACACTACACAGAGAGGCATCCTGGTAAATGACCTCACAGGCATGATGGAAATAGTCACTGCACAGAGAGGCATCCGGGAAAATGACCTCACAGGCATGATGGAATTTGACACTACCCAGAACGGGATCCTGGGAAATGACCTCACAGGCATGATGGAAATAGACACTACACATAACGGCATCCTGGGAAATGAGCTCACAGGCATGATGGAAATAGACACTGCACAGAACGGCATCCTTGGAAATGACCTCACAGGCATGATGGAAATAGACACTGCACAGAACGGCATCCTGGGAAATGTAGTTTTTAATAGAGACACTACAGAGAAAGATATCCTGGGAAATGTAGTTTTTAATAGAGAGACACTACAGAGAAAGGCATCCTGGGAAATGTAGTCTTAAATAGAGAGACACTACACAGAGAGGCATCCTGGGAAATGACCTCACAGGCATGATGGCAAAAGACAGACACTACACAGAACGGCATCCTGGGAAATGACCTCACAGGCATGATGGAAATAGACACTGCACAGAGAGGCATCCTGGGAAATATCCTCACTGTCATGATGGAAATAGACACTACACAGAACGGCATCCTGGGAAATGGCCTCAGAGGAAGGAGGGAAATAGACACTGCACAGCGACGAATCCTGGGAAATGACCTCATAGTCATGATGGAAAAAGACACTACACAGAGAGGCATCCTGGTAAATGACCTCACAGGCATGATGGAAATAGTCACTGAACAGAGAGGATTCCTGGAAAATGACCTCACAGGCATGATGGAAATAGACACTACACAGAACGGCATCCTGGGAATTGACCTCACAGGCATGATGGAAATAGACACTACACAGAACGGCATCCTGGGAAATGACCTCACAGGCATGATGGAAATGGATACTGCACAGAACGGCATCCTGGGAAATGTAGTTTTTAATAGAGACACTACAGAGAAAGGCATCCTGGGAAATGTAGTTTTTAATAGAGACACTACAGAGAAAGGCATCCTGGGAAATGTAGTCTTTAATAGAAAGACAGTACACAGAGAGGCATCCTGGGAAATGACCTCACAGGCATGATGGAAATAGACACTGCACAGAACGGCATCCTGGGAAATGTCCTCACAGGCATGATGGATACAGACTGACACTACACAGAACGGCATCCTGGGAAATGACATGACAGGCATGATGGAAATAGACACTGCACTGGTCGCTGTCCTGGGAAATGACCTCAATGCATGATGGAAATAGACAGTGCACAGAGAGGCATCCTGTGAAATGACCTCACAAGCATGATGGAAATACACACTACACAGACAGGCATCCTGTGAAATGACCTCAATGGCATGATGGAAATAGACACAACACCAAGAGGCATCCTGGGAAATGACCTCACAGCCATGAAGGAAATAGACACTGCACAGAACGGCATCCTGGGAAATGACCTAACATGCATGATGGAAATCGACACTGCATAGCGAGGCATCCTGGGTAATGACTTCGTAGTCATCATGGAAATACACACTACACAGAGAGGCGACCTGGTAAATGACCTCGCAGGCATGGTGGAAATAGTCACTTCACAGAGAGGCATCCTGGAAAATGAACTCAAAAGCAGGATGGAAATAGACACTGCACAGAATGGCATCCTGGGAGATGACATCACAGTCATGATATAAATAGACACTGCACAGAAGGGCATCCTGGGAAATGAACTCAAAGGCAGGATGGAAATAGACAATGCACAGAATGGCATCATGGAAAATGACCTCACAGTCATGATATAAATACACACTGCACAGAACGGCATCCTGGGAAATGACCTCACCGGCATGATGGAAATAGACACTGCACAGAACGGCATCCTGGGAAATGACCTCACAGGCATGATGGAAATAGACACTACACAGAACGGCATCCTGGGAAATGACCTCACAGGCATGATGGAAATAGAAACTACAGAGAACAGCATCCTGGGTAATGACCTCACAGACATGTTGGAAATAGACAATGCACAGAGTCATCCTGGGAAATGACCTCACATTCATGATGGAAATAGACACTACTCAGAATGGCATCCTGGGAAATGACCTCAGAGCATGATGGAAATAGACAGTGCACAGAACGGCATCCAGGGAAATGACCTCACAGGCATGATGGACATAGACACTGCACAGAACGGCATCCTGGGAAATGTAGTTTTTAATAGACACACTACAGAGAAAGGCTTCCTGGAAATGTAGTTTTTAATAGAGAGACACTACAGAGAAAGGCATCCTGGTAAATGTAGTCTTTAATAGAGAGACACTACACAGAGAGGCATCCTGGGAAATGACCTCACAGGTATAATGGAAATAGACACTACACAGAACGGCATACTGGAAAATGACCTCACAGGCATGATGGAAATAGACACTGCACAGCGAGGCATCCTGGGAAATGACGTCATAGTCATGATGGAAATAGACACTACACAGAGAGGCATCCTGGTAAATGACCTCACAGACATGATGGAAATAGTCACTGCACAGAGAGGCATACTGGAAAATGACCTCACAGGCATGATGGAATTTGACACTACCCAGAACGGCATCCTGGGAAATGACCTCACAGGCATGATGGAAATAGACACTAAACAGAACGGCATCCTGGGAAATGAACTCACAGGCATGATGGAAATAGACACTGCACAGAACGGCATCCTGGGAAATGACCTCACAGGCATGATGGAAATAGACACTGCACAGAACGGCATCCTGGGAAATGACCTCACAGGCATGATGGAAATAGACACTGCACAGAACGGCATCCTGGGAAATGTAGTTTATAATAGAGACACTACAGAGAAAGGCATCCTGGGAAATGTAGTTTTTAATAGAGAGACACTACAGAGAAAGGCATCCTGGGAAATTTAGTCTTTAATAGAGAGACACTACACAGAGGGGCATCCTGGGAAATGACCTCACAGGCATGATGGCAATAGACAGACACTACACAGAACGGCATCCTGGGAAATGACCTCACAGGCATGATGGAAATAGACACTGCACAGAACGGCATCCTGGGAAATGTCCTCACAGGCATGATGGAAACAGACTGACACTACACAGAATGGCATCCTGGGAAATGACATGACAGGCATGATGGAAATATACACTGCACCGAACGCCGTCCTGGGAAATGACCTCAAGGCATGATTGAAATAGACAGTGCACACAGAGGCATCCTGTGAAATGACCTCACAAGCATGATGGAAATACACACTACACAGAGAGGCATCCTGTGAAATGACCTCACAGGCATGATGGAAATAGACACTGCACAGAACGGCATCCTGGGAAATGACCTAACATGCATGATGGAAATCGACACTGCATAGCGAGGCATCCTGGGTAATGACTTTGTAGTCATCATGGAAATACACACTACACAGAGAGGCGACCTGGTAAATGACGTCGCAGGCATGATGGAAATAGTCACTTCACAGAGAGGCATCCTGGAAAATGAACTCAAAGGCAGGATGGAAATAGACACTGCACAGAATGGCATCCTGGGAGATGACCTCACAGTCATGATATAAATAGACACTGCACAGAACGGAATCCTGGGAAATGAACTCAAAGGCAGGATGGAAGTAGACACTACACAGAATGGCATCCTGGGAAATGACCTCACAGTCATGATATAAATAGACACTGCACAGAACGGCATCCTGGTAAATGACCTCAGAGCATGTTGGAAATAGACAGTGCACAGAACGGCATCCAGGGAAATGACCTCACAGGCATGATGGAAATAGACACTGCACAGAACGGCATCCTGGGAAATGTAGTTTTTAATAGAGAGACACTACAGAGAAAGGCATTCTGGGAAATGTAGTCTTTAATAGAAAGACACTACACAGAGAGGCATACTGGGAAATGACATGACAGGCATGATGGAAATAGACACTGCACCGAACGCCGTCCTGGGAAATGACTTCAATGCATGATGGAAATAGACAGTGCACCGAGAGGCATCCTGTGAAATGACCTCACAAGCATGATGGAAATAGACACTGCACAGAACGGCATCCTGGGAAATGACCTAACATGCATGATGGAAATCGACACTGCATAGCGAGGCATCCTGGGTAATGACTTCGTAGTCATCATGGAAATACACACTACACAGAGAGGCGACCTGGTAAATGACCTCGCAGGCATGATGGAAATAGTCACTTCACAGAGAGGCATCCTGGAAAATGAACTCAAAGGCACGATGGAAATAGACACTGCACAGAATGGCATCCTGGGAAATGACCTCACAGTCATGATATAAATAGACACTGCACAGAACAGCATCCTGGGAAATGAACTCAAAGGCAGGATGGAAATAGACACTGCACAGAATGGCATCCTGGGAAATGACCTCACAGTCATGATATAAATAGACACTGCACAGAACGGCTTGCTGGGAAATGACCTCACAGGCATGATGGAAATAGACACTGCACAGAACGGCATCCTGGGAAATGTAGTTTTTAATCGAGACTCTACAGAGAAAGGCATGCTGGGAAATGTAGTTTTTAAGAGAGAGACACTACAGAGAAAGGCATCCTGGGAAATGTATTCTTTAATAGAGAGACACTACACAGAGAGGCATCCTGGGAAATGACCTCACAGGCATGTTGGAAATAGACACAACACCAAGAGGCATCCTGGGAAATGACCTCACAGGCATGATGGAAATAGACTGACACTACACAGAACGGCATCCTGGGAAATGACCTAACAGGCATGATGGAAATAGACACTGCACGGAACGGCATCCTGGGAAATGACCTCACAGGCATGATGGAAATAGACACTGCACAGAACGGCATCCAGGGAAATGACTTCACAGGCATGATGGAAATAGACACTACACAGAACGGCATCCTGGGAAATGACCTCACAGGCATGATGGAAATAGAAACTAGAGAGAACAGCATCCTGGGTAATGACCTCACAGACATGTTGGAAATAGACAATGCACAGAGTCATCCTGGGAAATGACCTCACATTCATGATGGAAATAGACACTACTCAGAATGGCATCCTGGGAAATGACCTCAGAGCATGATGGATATAGACAGTGCACAGAACGGCATCCAGGGAAATGACCTCACAGGCATGATGGACATAGACACTGCACAGAACTGCAACCTGGGAAATGTAGTTTTTAATAGACACACTACAGAGAAAGGCTTCCTGGAAATGTAGTTTTTAATAGAGAGACACTACAGAGAAAGGCATCCTGGTAAATGTAGTCTTTAATAGAGAGACACTACACAGAGAGGCATCCTGGGAAATGACCTCACAGGTATAATGGAAATAGACACTACACAGAATGGCATACTGGTAAATGACCTCACAGGCATGATGGAAATAGACACTGCACAGCGAGGCATCCTGGGAAATGACGTCATAGTCATGATGGAAATAGACACTACACAGAGAGGCATCCTGGTAAATGACCTCACAGGCATGATGGAAATAGTCACTGCACAGAGAGGCATCCTGGAAAATGACCTCACAGGCATGATGGAATTTGACACTACCCAGAACGGGATCCTGGGAAATGACCTCACAGGCATGATGGAAATAGACAGACACTACACAGAACGGCATCCTGCGAAATGACCTCACAGGCATGATGGAAATAGACACTGCACAGAGAGGCATCCTGGGAAATATCCTCACTGTCATGATGGAAATAGACACTACACAGAACGGCATCCTGGGAAATGGCCTCAGAGGAAGGAGGGAAATAGACACTGCACAGCGACGCATCCTGGGAAATGACCTCATAGTCATGATGGAAAAAGACACTACACAGAGAGGCATCCTGGTAAATGACCTCACAGGCATGATGGAAATAGTCACTGAACAGAGAGGATTCCTGGAAAATGACCTCACAGGCATGATGGAAATAGACACTACACAGAACGGCATCCTGGGAATTGACCTCACAGGCATGATGGAAATAGACACTACACAGAACGGCATCCTGGGAAATGACCTCACAGGCATGATGGAAATGGATACTGCACAGAACGGCATCCTGGGAAATGTAGTTTTTAATAGAGACACTACAGAGAAAGGCAACCTGGGAAATGTAGTTTTTAATAGAGACACTACAGAGAAAGGCATCCTGGGAAATGTAGTTTTTAATAGAGAGACACTACAGAGAAAGTCATCCTGGGAAATGTAGTCTTTAATAGAAAGACACTACACAGAGAGGCATCCTCGGAAATGACCTCACAGGCATGATGGAAATAGACACTGCACAGAACGGCATCCTGGGAAATGTCCTCACAGGCATGATGGAAACAGACTGAAACTACACAGAATGGCATCCTGGGAAATGACATGACAGGCATGATGGAAATATACAAAGCACCGAACGCCGTCCTGGGAAATGACCTCAATGCATGATGGAAATAGACAGTGCACAGAGAGGCATCCTGTGAAATGACCTCACAAGCATGATGGAAATACACACTACACAGAGAGGCATCCTGTGAAATGACCTCACAGGCATGATGGAAATAGACACTGCACAGAACGGCATCCTGGGAAGTGACCTAACATGCATGATGGAAATCGACACTGCATAGCGAGGCATCCTGGGTAATGACTTCGTAGTCATCATGGAAATACACACTACACAGAGAGGCGACCTGGTAAATGACCTCGCAGGCATGATGGAAATAGTCACTTCACAGAGAGGCATCCTGGAAAATGAACTCAAAGGCAGGATGGAAATAGACACTACACAGAACGGCATCCTTGGAAATGACCTCACAGTCATGATGGAAATAGACACTGCACAGAACGGCATCCTGGGAAATGTAGTTTTTAATAGAGACACTACAGAGAAAGATATCCTGGGAAATGTAGTTTTTAATAGAGAGACACTACAGAGAAAGGCATCCTGGGAAATTTAGTCTTTAATAGAGAGACACTACACAGAGAGGCATCCTGGGAAATGACCTCACAGGCATGATGGCAATAGACAGACACTACACAGAACGGCATCCTGGGAAATGACCTCACAGGCATGATGGAAATAGACACTGCACAGAGAGGCATCCTGGGAAATATCCTCACTGTCATGATGGAAATAGACACTACACAGAACGGCATCCTGGGAAATGGCCTCAGAGGAAGGAGGGAAATAGACACTGCACAGCGACGCATCCTGGGAAATGACCTCATAGTCATGATGGAAAAAGACACTACACAGAGAGGCATCCTGGTAAATGACCTCACAGGCATGATGGAAATAGTCACTGAACAGAGAGGATTCCTGGAAAATGACCTCACAGGCATGATGGAAATAGACACTACACAGAACGGCATCCTGGGAATTGACCTCACAGGCATGATGGAAATAGACACTACACAGAACGGCATCCTGGGAAATGACCTCAGAGGCATGATGGAAATGGATACTGCACAGAACGGCATCCTGGGAAATGTAGTTTTTAATAGAGACACTACAGAGAAAGGCATCCTGGGAAATGTAGTTTTTAATAGAGACACTACAGAGAAAGGCATCCTGGGAAATGTAGTCTTTAATAGAAAGACAGTACACAGAACGGCATCCCGGGAAATGTCCTCACAGGCATGATGGAAACAGACTGAAACTACACAGAATGGCATCCTGGGAAATGACATGACAGGCATGATGGAAATATACAAAGCACCGAACGCCTTCCTGGGAAATGACCTCAATGCATGATGGAAATAGACAGTGCACAGAGAGGCATCCTGTGAAATGACCTCACAAGCATGATGGAAATACACACTACACAGAGAGGCATCCTGTGAAATGACCTCACAGGCATGATGGAAATAGACACTGCACAGAACGGCATCCTGGGAAATGACCTAACATGCATGATGGAAATCGACACTGCATAGCGAGGCATCCTGGGTAATGACTTCGTAGTCATCATGGAAATACACACTACACAGAGAGGCGACCTGGTAAATGACCTCGCAGGCATGATGGAAATAGTCACTTCACAGAGAGGCATCCTGGAAAATGAACTCAAAGGCAGGATGGAAATAGACACTGCACAGAACGGCATCCTGGGAAATGTCCTCACAGGCATGATGGATACAGACTGACACTACACAGAACGGCATCCTGGGAAATGACATGACAGGCATGATGGAAATAGACACTGCACCGGACGCTATCCTGGGAAATGACCTCAATTCATGATGGAAATAGACAGTGCACAGAGAGGCATCCTGTGAAATGACCTCACAAGCATGATGGAAATACACACTACACAGACAGGCATCCTGTGAAATGACCTCAATGGCATGATGGAAATAGACACAACACCAAGAGGCATCCTGGGAAATGACCTCACAGCCATGAAGGAAATAGACACTGCACAGAACGGCATCCTGGGAAATGACCTAACATGCATGATGGAAATCGACACTGCATAGCGAGGCATCCTGGGTAATGACTTCGTAGTCATCATGGAAATACACACTACACAGAGAGGCGACCTGGTAAATGACCTCGCAGGCATGGTGGAAATAGTCACTTCACAGAGAGGCATCCTGGAAAATGAACTCAAAAGCAGGATGGAAATAGACACTGAACAGAATGGCATCCTGGGAGATGACATCACAGTCATGATATAAATAGACACTGCACAGAAGGGCATCCTGGGAAATGAACTCAAAGGCAGGATGGAAATAGACAATGCACAGAATGGCATCATGGAAAATGACCTCACAGTCATGATATAAATACACACTGCACAGAACGGCATCCTGGGAAATGACCTCACCGGCATGATGGAAATAGACACTGCACAGAACGGCATCCTGGGAAATGACCTCACAGGCATGATGGAAATAGACACTACACAGAACGGCATCCTGGGAAATGACCTCACAGGCATGATGGAAATAGAAACTACAGAGAACAGCATCCTGGGTAATGACCTCACAGACATGTTGGAATTAGACAATGCACAGAGTCATCCTGGGAAATGACCTCACATTCATGATGGAAATAGACACTACTCAGAATGGCATCCTGGGAAATGACCTCAGAGCATGATGGAAATAGACAGTGCACAGAACGGCATCCAGGGAAATGACCTCACAGGCATGATGGACATAGACACTGCACAGAACGGCATCCTGGGAAATGTAGTTTTTAATAGACACACTACAGAGAAAGGCTTCCTGGAAATGTAGTTTTTAATAGAGAGACACTACAGAGAAAGGCTTCCTGGTAAATGTAGTCTTTAATAGAGAGACACTACACAGAGAGGCATCCTGGGAAATGACCTCACAGGTATAATGGAAATAGACACTACACAGAACGGCATACTGGAAAATGACCTCACATGCATGATAGAAATAGACACTGCACAGCGAGGCATCCTGGGAAATGACGTCATAGTCATGATGGAAATAGACACTACACAGAGAGGCATCCTGGTAAATGACCTCACAGACATGATGGAAATAGTCACTGCACAGAGAGGCATACTGGAAAATGACCTCACAGGCATGATGGAATTTGACACTACCCAGAACGGCATCCTGGGAAATGACCTCACAGGCATGATGGAAATAGACACTAAACAGAACGGCATCCTGGGAAATGAACTCACAGGCATGATGGAAATAGACACTGCACAGAACGGCATCCTGGGAAATGACCTCACAGGCATGATGGAAATAGACACTGCACAGAACGGCATCCTGGGAAATGACCTCACAGGCATGATGGAAATAGACACTGCACAGAACGGCATCCTGGGAAATGTAGTTTATAATAGAGACACTACAGAGAAAGGCATCCTGGGAAATGTAGTTTTTAATAGAGAGACACTACAGAGAAAGGCATCCTGGGAAATTTAGTCTTTAATAGAGAGACACTACACAGAGAGGCATCCTGGGAAATGACCTCACAGGCATGATGGCAATAGACAGACACTACACAGAACGGCATCCTGGGAAATGACCTCACAGGCATGATGGAAATAGACACTGCACAGAGAGGCATCCTGGGAAATATCCTCACTGTCATGATGGAAATAGACACTACACAGAACGGCAACCTGGGAAATGGCCTCAGAGGCAGGAGGGAAATAGACACTGCACAGCGACGCATCCTGGGAAATGACCTCATAGTCATGATGGAAAAAGACACTACACAGAGAGGCATCCTGGTAAATGACCTCACAGGCATAATGGAAATAGTCACTGAACAGAGAGGATTCCTGGAAAATGAACTCACAGGCATGATGGAAATAGACACTACACAGAAAGGCATCCTGGGAATTGACCTCACAGGCATGATGGAAATAGACACTACACAGAACGGCATCCTGGGAAATGACCTCACAGGCATGATGGAAATGGATACTGCACAGAACGGCATCCTGGGAAATGTAGTTTTTAATAGAGACACTACAGAGAAAGGCATCCTGGGAAATGTAGTTTTTAATAGAGAGACACTACAGAGAAAGGCATCCTGGGAAATGTAGTCTTTAATAGAAAGACACTACACAGAGAGGCATCCTCGGAAATGACCTCACAGGCATGATGGAAATAGACACTGCACAGAACGGCATCCTGGGAAATGTCCTCACAGGCATGATGGAAACAGACTGACACTACACAGAATGGCATCCTGGGAAATGACATGACAGGCATGATGGAAATATACACTGCACCGAACGCCGTCCTGGGAAATGACCTCAATGCATGATTGAAATAGACAGTGCACAGAGAGGCATCCTGTGAAATGACCTCACAAGCATGATGGAAATACACACTACACAGAGAGGCATCCTGTGAAATGACCTCACAGGCATGATGGAAATAGACACTGCACAGAACGGCATCCTGGGAAATAACCTAACATGCATGATGGAAATCGACACTGCATAGCGAGGCATCCTGGGTAATGACTTTGTAGTCATCATGGAAATACACACTACACAGAGAGGCGACCTGGTAAATGACCTCGCAGGCATGATGGAAATAGTCACTTCACAGAGAGGCATCCTGGAAAATGAACTCAAAGGAAGGATGGAAATAGACACTGCACAGAATGGCATCCTGGGAGATGACCTCACAGTCATGATATAAATAGACACTGCACAGAAAGGCATCCTGGGAAATGAACTCAAAGGCAGGATGGAAGTAGACACTGCACAGAATGGCATCCTGGGAAATGACCTCACAGTCATGATATAAATAGACACTGCACAGAACGGCATCCTGGTAAATGACCTCAGAGCATGTTGGAAATAGACAGTGCACAGAACGGCATCCAGGGAAATGACCTCACAGGCATGATGGACATAGACACTGCACAGAACGGCATCCTGGGAAATGTAGTTTTTAATAGAGAGACACTACAGAGAAAGGCATTCTGGGAAATGTAGTCTTTAATAGAAAGACACTACACAGAGAGGCATCCTGGGAAATGACATGACAGGCATGATGGAAATAGACACTGCACCGAACGCCGTCCTGGGAAATGACTTCAATGCATGATGGAAATAGACAGTGCACCGAGAGGCATCCTGTGAAATGACCTCACAAGCATGATGGAAATAGACACTGCACAGAACAGCATCCTGGGAAATGACCTAACATGCATGATGGAAATCGACACTGCATAGCGAGGATTCCTGGGTAATGACTTCGTAGTCATCATGGAAATACACACTACACAGAGAGGCGACCTGGTAAATGACCTCGCAGGCATGATGGAAATAGTCACTTCACAGAGAGGCATCCTGGAAAATGAACTCAAAGGCAGGATGGAAATAGACACTGCACAGAATGGCATCCTGGGAAATGACCTCACAGTCATGATATAAATAGACACTGCACAGAACAGCATCCTGGGAAATGAACTCAAAGGCAGGATGGAAATAGACACTGCACAGAATGGCATCCTGGGAAATGACCTCACAGTCATGATATAAATAGACACTGCACAGAACGGCTTGCTGGGAAATGACCTCACAGGCATGATGGAAATAGACACTGCACAGAACGGCATCCTGGGAAATGTAGTTTTTCATCGAGACTCTACAGAGAAAGGCATGCTGGGAAATGTATTCTTTAATAGAGAGACACTACACAGAGAGGCATCCTGGGAAATGACCTTACAGGCATGATGGAAATAGACAGACTCTACACAGAATGGCATCCTGGGAAATGACCTCACAGGCATGATGGAAATAGACACAACACCAAGAGGCATCCTGGGAAATGACCTCACACGCATGATGGAAATAGACTGACACTACACAGAACGGCATCCTGGGAAATGACCTAACAGGCATGATGGAAATAGACACTGCACGGAACGGCATCCTGGGAAATGACCTCACAGGCATGATGGAAATAGACACTGCACAGAACGGCATCCAGGGAAATGACTTCACAGGCATGATGGAAATAGACACTACACAGAACGGCATCCTGGGAAATGACCTCACAGGCATGATGGAAATAGAAACTAGAGAGAACAGCATCCTGGGTAATGACCTCACAGACATGTTGGAAATAGACAATGCACAGAGTCATCCTGGGAAATGACCTCACATTCATGATGGAAATAGACACTACTCAGAATGGCATCCTGGGAAATGACCTCAGAGCATGATGGATATAGACAGTGCACAGAACGGCATCCAGGGAAATGACCTCACAGGCATGATGGACATAGACACTGCACAGAACGGCATCCTGGGAAATGTAGTTTTTAATAGACACACTACAGAGAAAGGCTTCCTGGAAATGTAGTTTTTAATAGAGAGACACTACAGAGAAAGGCATCCTGGTAAATGTAGTCTTTAATAGAGAGACACTACACAGAGAGGCATCCTGGGAAATGACCTCACAGGTATAATGGAAATAGACACTACACAGAATGGCATACTGGTAAATGACCTCAAAGGCATGACAGAAATAGACACTGCACAGCGAGGCATCCTGGGAAATGACGTCATAGTCATGATGGAAATAGACACTACACAGAGAGGCATCCTGGTAAATGACCTCACAGGCATGATGGAAATAGTCACTGCACAGAGAGGCATCCTGGAAAATGACCTCACAGGCATGATGGAATTTGACACTACCCAGAACGGGATCCTTGGAAATGACCTCACAGGCATGATGGAAATAGACACTACACATAAAGGCATCCTGGGAAATGATCTCACAGGCATGATGGAAATAGACACTGCACAGAACGGCATCCTTGGAAATGACCTCACAGGCATGATGGAAATAGACACTGCACAGAACGGCATCCTGGGAAATGTAGTTTTTAATAGAGACACTACAGAGAAAGGCATCCTGGGAAATGTAGTTTTTAATAGAGAGACACTACACAGAGAGGCATCCTGGGAAATGACCTCACAGGCATGATGGCAATAGACAGACACTACACAGAACGGCATCCTGCGAAATGACCTCACAGGCATGATGGAAATAGACACTGCACAGAGAGGCATCCTGGGAAATATCCTCACTGTCATGATGGAAATAGACACTACACAGAACGGCATCCTGGGAAATGGCCTCAGAGGAAGGAGGGAAATAGACACTGCACAGCGACGCATCCTGGGAAATGACCTCATAGTCATGATGGAAAAAGACACTACACAGAGAGGCATCCTGGTAAATGACCTCACAGGCATGATGGAAATAGTCACTGAACAGAGAGGATTCCTGGAAAATGACCTCACAGGCATGATGGAAATAGACACTACACAGAACGGCATCCTGGGAATTGACCTCACAGGCATGATGGAAATAGACACTACACAGAACGGCATCCTGGGAAATGACCTCACAGGCATGATGGAAATGGATACTGCACAGAACGGCATCCTGGGAAATGTAGTTTTTAATAGAGACACTACAGAGAAAGGCATCCTGGGAAATGTAGTTTTTAATAGAGACACTACAGAGAAAGGCATCCTGGGAAATGTAGTTTTTAATAGAGAGACACTACAGAGAAAGTCATCCTGAGAAATGTAGTCTTTAATAGAAAGACACTACACAGAGAGGCATCCTCGGAAATGACCTCACAGGCATGATGGAAATAGACACTGCACAGAACGGCATCCTGGGAAATGTCCTCACAGGCATGATGGAAACAGACTGAAACTACACAGAATGGCATCCTGGGAAATGACATGACAGGCATGATGGAAATATACAAAGCACCGAACGCCGTCCTGGGAAATGACCTCAATGCATGATGGAAATAGACAGTGCACAGAGAGGCATCCTTTGAAATGACCTCACAAGCATGATGGAAATACACACTACACAGAGAGGCATCCTGTGAAATGACCTCACAGGCATGATGGAAATAGACACTGCACAGAACGGCATCCTTGTGAATGACCTAACATGCATGATGGAAATCGACACTGCATAGCGAGGCATCCTGGGTAATGACTTCGTAGTCATCATGGAAATACACACTACACAGAGCGGCGACCTGGTAAATGACCTCGCAGGCATGATGGAAATAGTCACTTCACAGAGAGGCATCCTGGAAAATGAACTCAAAGGCAGGATGGAAATAGACACTACACAGAACGGCATCCTTGGAAATGACCTCACAGGCATGATGGAAATAGACACTGCACAGAACGGCATCCTGGGAAATGTAGTTTTTAATAGAGACACTACAGAGAAAGATATCCTGGGAAATGTAGTTTTTAATAGAGAGACACTACAGAGAAAGGCATCCTGGGAAATTTAGTCTTTAATAGAGAGACACTACACAGAGAGGCATCCTGGGAAATGACCTCACAGGCATGATGGCAATAGACAGACACTACACAGAACGGCATCCTGGGAAATGACCTCACAGGCATGATGGAAATAGACACTGCACAGAGAGGCATCCTGGGAAATATCCTCACTGTCATGATGGAAATAGACACTACACAGAACGGCATCCTGGGAAATGGCCTCAGAGGAAGGAGGGAAATAGACACTGCACAGCGACACATCCTGGGAAATGACCTCATAGTCATGATGGAAAAAGACACTACACAGAGAGGCATCCTGGTAAATGACCTCACAGGCATGATGGAAATAGTCACTGAACAGAGAGGATTCCTGGAAAATGACCTCACAGGCATGATGGAAATAGACACTACACAGAACGGCATCCTGGGAATTGACCTCACAGGAATGATGGAAATAGACACTACACAGAACGGCATCCTGGGAAATGACCTCACAGGCATGATGGAAATGGATACTGCACAGAACGGCATCCTGGGAAATGTAGTTTTTAATAGAGACACTACAGAGAAAGGCATCCTGGGAAATGTAGTTTTTAATAGAGACACTACAGAGAAAGGCATCATGGGAAATGTAGTCTTTAATAGAAAGACAGTACACAGAGAGGCATCCTGGGAAATGACCTCACAGGCATGATGGAAATAGACACTGCACAGAACGGCATCCTGGGAAATGTCCTCACAGGCATGATGGATACAGACTGACACTACACAGAACGGCATCCTGGGAAATGACATGACAGGCATGATGGAAATAGACACTGCACAGGACGCTGTCCTGGGAAATGACCTCAATGCATGATGGAAATAGACAGTGCACAGAGAGGCATCCTGTGAAATGACCTCACAAGCATGATGGAAATACACACTACACAGACAGGCATCCTGTGAAATGACCTCACAGGCATGATGGAAATAGACACAACACCAAGAGGCATCCTGGGAAATGACCTCACAGCCATGAAGGAAATAGACACTGCACAGAACGGCATCCTGGGAAATGACCTAACATGCATGATGGAAATCGACACTGCATAGCGAGGCATCCTGGGTAATGACTTCGTAGTCATCATGGAAATACACACTACACAGAGAGGCGACCTGGTAAATGACCTCGCAGGCATGATGGAAATAGTCACTTCACAGAGAGGCATCCTGGAAAATGAACTCAAAAGCAGGATGGAAATAGACACTGCACAGAATGGCATCCTGGGAGATGACATCACAGTCATGATATAAATAGACACTGCACAGAAGGGCATCCTGGGAAATGAACTCAAAGGCAGGATGGAAATAGACAATGCACAGAATGGCATCATGGAAAATGACCTCACAGTCATGATATAAATACACACTGCACAGAACGGCATCCTGGGAAATGACCTCACAGGCATGATGGAAATAGACACTGCACAGAACGGCATCCTGGGAAATGACCTCACAGGCATGATGGAAATAGACACTACACAGAACGGCATCCTGGGAAATGACCTCACAGGCATGATGGAAATAGAAACTACAGAGAACAGCATCCTGGGTAATGACCTCACAGACATGTTGGAAATAGACAATGCACAGAGTCATCCTGGGAAATGACCTCACATTCATGATGGAAATAGACACTACTCAGAATGGCATCCTGGGAAATGACCTCAGAGCATGATGGAAATAGACAGTGCACAGAGAGGCATACTGGAAATTGACCTCACAGGCATGATGGAATTTGACACTACCCAGAACGGCATCCTGGGAAATGACCTCACAGGCATGATGGAAATAGACACTAAACAGAACGGCATCCTGGGAAATGAACTCACAGGCATGATGGAAATAGACACTGCACAGAACGGCATCCTGGGAAATGACCTCACAGGCATGATGGAAATAGACACTGCACAGAACGGCATCCTGGGAAATGACCTCACAGGCATGATGGAAATAGACACTGCACAGAACGGCATCCTGGGAAATGTAGTTTATAATAGAGACACTACAGAGAAAGGCATCCTGGGAAATGTAGTTTTTAATAGAGAGACACTACAGAGAAAGGCATCCTGGGAAATTTAGTCTTTAATAGAGAGACACTACACAGAGAGGCATCCTGGGAAATGACCTCACAGGCATGATGGCAATAGACAGACACTACACAGAACGGCATCCTGGGAAATGACCTCACAGGCATGATGGAAATAGACACTGCACAGAGAGGCATCCTGGGAAATATCCTCACTGTCATGATGGAAATAGACACTACACAGAACGGCAACCTGGGAAATGGCCTCAGAGGCAGGAGGGAAATAGACACTGCACAGCGACGCATCCTGGGAAATGACCTCATAGTCATGATGGAAAAAGAAACTACACAGAGAGGCATCCTGGTAAATGACCTCACAGGCATAATGGAAATAGTCACTGAACAGAGAGGATTCCTGGAAAATGAACTCACAGGCATGATGGAAATAGACACTACACAGAACGGCATCCTGGGAATTGACCTCACAGGCATGATGGAAATAGACACTACACAGAACGGCATCCTGTGAAATGACCTCACAGGCATGATGGAAATGGATACTGCACAGAACGGCATCCTGGGAAATATAGTTTTTAATAGAGACACTACAGAGAAAGGCATCCTGGGAAATGTATTTTTAATAGAGAGACACTACAGAGAAAGGCATCCTGGGAAATGTAGTCTTTAATAGAAAGACACTACACAGAGAGGCATCCTCGGAAATGACCTCACAGGCATGATGGAAATAGACACTGCACAGAACGGCATCCTGGGAAATGTCCTCACAGGCATGATGGAAACAGACTGACACTACACAGAATGGCATCCTGGGAAATGACATGACAGGCATGATGGAAATATACACTGCACCGAACGCCGTCCTGGGAAATGACCTCAATGCATGATTGAAATAGACAGTGCACAGAGAGGCATCCTGTGAAATTACCTCACAAGCATGATGGAAATACACACTACACAGAGAGGCATCCTGTGAAATGACCTCACAGGCATGATGGAAATAGACACTGCACAGAACGGCATCCTGGGAAATGACCTAACATGCATGATGGAAATCGACACTGCATAGCGAGGCATCCTGGGTAATGACTTTGTAGTCATCATGGAAATACACACTACACAGAGAGGCGACCTGGTAAATGACCTCGCAGGCATGATGGAAATAGTCACTTCACAGAGAGGCATCCTGGAAAATGAACTCAAAGGCAGGATGGAAATAGACACTGCACAGAATGGCATCCTGGGAGATGACCTCACAGTCATGATATAAATAGACACTGCACAGAACGGCATCCTGGGAAATGACCTAACATGCATGATGTAAATCGACACTGCATAGCGAGGCATCCTGGGTAATGACTTTGTAGTCATCATGGAAATACACACTACACAGAGAGGCGACCTGGTAAATGACCTCGCAGGCATGATGGAAATAGTCACTTCACAGAGAGGCATCCTGGAAAATGAACTCAAAGGCAGGATGGAAATAGACACTGCACAGAATGGCATCCTGGGAGATGACCTCACAGTCATGATATAAATAGACACTGCACAGAATGGCATCCTGGGAAATGAACTCAAAGGCAGGATGGAAATAGACAGTGCACAGAATGGCATCCTGGGAAATGACCTCACAGTCATGATATAAATAGACACTGCACAGAACGGCATCCTGGGAAATGACCTCAGAGCATGTTGGAAATAGACAGTGCACAGAACGGCATCCAGGGAAATGACCTCACAGGCATGATGGACATAGACACTGCACAGAACGGCATCCTGGGAAATGTAGTTTTTAATAGAGAGACACTACAGAGAAAGGCATTCTGGGAAATGTAGTCTTTAATAGAAAGACACGACACAGAGAGGCATCCTGGGAAATGACATGACAGGCATGATGGAAATAGACACTGCACCGAACGCCGCCCTGGGAAATGACTTCAATGCATGATGGAAATAGACAGTGCACCGAGAGGCATCCTGTGAAATGACCTCACAAGCATGATGGAAATAGACACTGCACAGAACGGCATCCTGGGAAATGACCTAACATGCATGATGGAAATCGACACTGCATAGCGAGGCATCCTGGGTAATGACTTCGTAGTCATCATGGAAATACACACTACACAGAGAGGCGACCTGGTAAATGACCTCGCAGGCATGATGGAAATAGTCACTTCACAGAGAGGCATCCTGGAAAATGAACTAAAAGGCAGGATGGAAATAGACACTGCACAGAATGGCATCCTGGGAAATGACCTCACAGTCATGATATAAATAGACACTGCACAGAACAGCATCCTGGGAAATGAACTCAAAGGCAGGATGGAAATAGACACTGCACAGAATGGCATCCTGGGAAATGACCTCACAGTCATGATATAAATAGACACTGCACAGAACGGCTTGCTGGGAAATGACCTCACAGGCATGATGGAAATAGACACTGCACAGAACGGCATCCTGGGAAATGTAGTTTTTAATCGAGACTCTACAGAGAAAGGCATGCTGGGAAATGTAGTTTTTAAGAGAGAGACACTACAGAGAAAGGCATCCTGGGAAATGTATTCTTTAATAGAGAGACACTACACAGAGAGGCATCCTGGGAAATGACCTTACAGGCATGATGGAAATAGACAGACTCTACACAGAATGGCATCCTGGGAAATGACCTCACAGGCATGATGGAAATAGACACAACACCAAGAGGCATCCTGGGAAATGACCTCACAGGCATGATGGAAATAGACTGACACTACACAGAACGGCATCCTGGGAAATGACCTAACAGGCATGATGGAAGTAGACACTGCACGGAACGGCATCCTGGGAAATGACCTCACAGGCATGATGGAAATAGACACTGCACAGAACGGCATCCAGGGAAATGACTTCACAGGCATGATGGAAATAGACACTACACAGAACGGCATCCTGGGAAATGACCTCACAGGCATGATGGAAATAGAAACTAGAGAGAACAGCATCCTGGGTAATGACCTCACAGACATGTTGGAAATAGACAATGCACAGAGTCATCCTGGGAAATGAACTCACATTCATGATGGAAATAGACACTACTCAGAATGGCATCCTGGGAAATGACCTCAGAGCATGATGGATATAGACAGTGCACAGAACGGCATCCAGGGAAATGACCTCACAGGCATGATTGACATAGACACTGCACAGAGAGGCATCCTGGAAAATGACCTCACAGGCATGATGGAATTTGACACTACCCAGAACGGGATCCTGGGAAATGACCTCACAGGCATGATGGAAATAGACACTACACATAACGGCATCCTGGGAAATGACCTCACAGGCATGATGGAAATAGACACTGCACAGAACGGCATCCTTGGAAATGACCTCACAGGCATGATGGAAATAGACACTACACAGAACGGCATCCTGGGAAATGACCTCACAGGCATGATGGCAATAGACAGACACTACACAGAACGGCATCCTGCGAAATGACCTCACAGGCATGATGGAAATAGACACTGCACAGAGAGGCATCCTGGGAAATATCCTCACTGTCATGATGGAAATAGACACTACACAGAACGGCATCCTGGGAAATGGCCTCAGAGGAAGGAGGGAAATAGACACTGCACAGCGACGCATCCTGGGAAATGACCTCATAGTCATGATGGAAAAAGACACTACACAGAGAGGCATCCTGGTAAATGACCTCACAGGCATGATGGAAATAGTCACTGAACAGAGAGGATCCCTGGAAAATGACCTCACAGGCATGATGGAAATAGACACTACACAGAAGGGCATCCTGGGAATTGACCTCACAGGCATGATGGAAATAGACACTACACAGAACGGCATCCTGGGAAATGACCTCACAGGCATGATGGAAATGGATACTGCACAGAACGGCATCCTGGGAAATGTAGTTTTTAATAGAGACACTACAGAGAAAGGCAACCTGGGAAATGTAGTTTTTAATAGAGACACTACAGAGAAAGGCATCCTGGGAAATGTAGTTTTTAATAGAGAGACACTACAGAGAAAGTCATCCTGGGAAATGTAGTATTTAATAGAAAGACACTACACAGAGAGGCATCCTCGGAAATGACCTCACAGGCATGATGGAAATAGACACTGCACAGAACGGCATCCTGGGAAATGTCCTCACAGGCATGATGGAAACACACTGACACTACACAGAATGGCATCCTGGGAAATGACATGACAGGCATGATGGAAATATACACTGCACCGAACGCCGTCCTGGGAAATGACCTCAATGCATGATGGAAATAGACAGTGCACAGAGAGGCATCCTGTGAAATGACCTCACAAGCATGATGGAAATACACACTACACAGAGAGGCATCCTGTGAAATGACCTCACAGGCATGATGGAAATAGACACTGCACAGAACGGCATCCTGGGAAATGACCTAACATGCATGATGGAAATCGACACTGCATAGCGAGGCATCCTGGGTAATGACTTCGTAGTCATCATGGAAATACACACTACACAGAGAGGCGACCTGGTAAATGACCTCGCAGGCATGATGGAAATAGTCACTTCACAGAGAGGCATCCTGGAAAATGAACTCAAAGGCAGGATGGAAATAGACACTGCACAGAATGGCATCCTGGAGATGACCTCACAGTCATTATATAAATAGACACTGCACAGAACGGCATCCTGGGAAATGAACTCAAAGGCAGGATGGAAATAGACACTGCACAGAATGGCATCCTGGGAAATGACCTCACAGTCATGATATAAATAGACACTGCACAGAACGGCATCTTGGGAAATTACCTCACAGGCATGATGGAAATAGACACGGCACAGAACGGCATCCTGGGAAATGTAGTTTTTAATAGAGACACTACAGACAAAGGCATCCTGTGAAATGTAGTTTTTAATAGAGAGACACTACAGAGAAAGGCATCCTGGGAAATGTATTCTTTAATAGAGAGACACTACACAGAGAGGGATCCTGGGAAAAGACCTCACAGGCATGATGGAAATAGACACAACACCAAGAGGCATCCTGGGAAATGACCTCACAGCCATGATGGAAATAGACACTGCACAGAACGGCATCCTGGGAAATGACCTCACAGGCATGATGGAAATAGACTGACACTACACAGAACGGCATCCTGGGAAATGACCTCACAGGCATGATGGAAATAGACACTGGACGGAACGGCATCCTGGGAAATGACCTCACAGGCATGATGGAAATAGACACTGCACAGAACCGCATCCAGGGAAATGACTTCACAGGCATGATGGAAATAGACACTACACAGAACGGCATCCTGTGAAATGACCTCACAGGCATGATGGAAATAGAAACTACAGAGAACAGCATCCTGGGTAATGACCTCACAGACATGTTGGAAATAGACAATGCACAGAGTCATCCTGGGAAATGACCTCACATTCATGATGGAAATACACACTTCTCAGAATGGCATCCTGGGAAATGACCTCAGAGCATGATGGAAATAGACAGTGCACAGAACGGCATCCAGGGAAATGACCTCACAGGCATGATGGACATAGACACTGCACAGAACGGCATCCTGGGAAATGTAGTTTTTAATGGACACACTACAGAGAAAGGCTTCCTGGAAATGTAGTTTTTAAAAGAGAGACACTACAGAGAAAGGCATCCTGGTAAATGTAGTCTTTAATAGAGAGACACTGCACAGCGAGGCATCCTGGGAAATGACGTCATAGTCATGATGGAAATAGACACTACACAGAGAGGCATCCTGGTAAATGACCTCACAGACATGATGGAAATAGTCACTGCACAGAGAGGCATCCTGGAAAATGACCTCACAGGCATGATGGAATTTGACACTACCCAGAACGGCATCCTGGAAATGACCTCACAGGCATGATGGAAATAGACACTAAACATAACGGCATCCTGGGAAATGAACTCACAGGCATGATGGAAATAGACACTGCACAGAACGGCATCCTGGGAAATGACCTCACAGGCATGATGGAAATAGACACTGCACAGAACGGTATCCTGGAAAATGTAGTTTTTAATAGAGACACTACAGAGAAAGGCATGCTGGGAAATGTAGTTTTTAATAGACAGACACTACAGAGAAAGGCATCCTGGGAAATGTAGTCTTTAATAGAGAGACACTACACAGAGAGGCATCCTGGGAAATGACCTCACAGGCATGATGGCAATAGACAGACACTACACAGAACGGCATCCTGGGAAATGGCCTCAGATGCAGGAGGGAAATAGACACTGCACAGCGACGCATCCTGGGAAATGACCTCATAGTCATGATGGAAAAAGACACTACACAGAGAGGCATCCAGGTAAATGACCTCACAGGCATGATGGAAATAGTCACTGAACAGAGAGGATTCCTGGAAAATGACCTCACAGGCATGATGGAAATAGACACTACACAGAACGGCATCCTGGGAATTGACCTCACAGGCATGATGGAAATAGACACTACACAGAACGGCATCCTGGGAAATGACTTCATAGGCATAATGGAAATGGATACTGCACAGAACGGCATCCTGGGAAATGTAGTTTTTAATAGAGACACTACAGAGAAAGGCATCCTGGGAAATGTAGTCTTTAATAGAAAGACACTACACAGAGAGGCATCCCGGGAAATGACCTCACAGGCATGATGGAAATAGACACTGCACAGAACGGCATCCTGGGAAATGGCCTCAGAGGAAGGAGGGAAATAGACACTGCACAGCGACGCATCCTGGGAAATGACCTCATAGTCATGATGGAAAAAGACACTACACAGAGAGGCATCCTGGTAAATGACCTCACAGGCATGATGGAAATAGTCACTGAACAGAGAGGATTCCTGGAAAATGACCTCACAGGCATGATGGAAATAGACACTACACAGAACGGCATCCTGGGAATTGACCTCACCGGCATGATGGAAATAGACACTACACAGAACGGCATCCTGGGAAATGACCTCACAGGCATGATGGAAATGGATACTGCACAGAACGGCATCCTGGGAAATGTAGTTTTTAATAGAGACACTACAGAGAAAGGCAACCTGGGAAATGTAGTTTTTAATAGAGACACTACAGAGAAAGGCATCCTGGGAAATGTAGTTTTTAATAGAGAGACACTACAGAGAGAGTCATCCTGGGAAATGTAGTCTTTAATAGAAAGACACTACACAGAGAGGCATCCTCGGAAATGACCTCACAGGCATGATGGAAATAGACACTGCACAGAACGGCATCCTGGGAAATGTCCTCACAGGCATGATGGAAACAGACTGAAACTACACAGAATGGCATCCTGGGAAATGACATGACAGGCATGATGGAAATATACACTGCACCGAACTCCGTCCTGGGAAATGACCTCAATGCATGATGGAAATAGACAGTGCACAGAGAGGCATCCTGTGAAATGACCTCACAAGCATGATGGAAATACACACTACACAGAGAGGCATCCTGTGAAATGACCTCACAGGCATGATGGAAATAGACACTGCACAGAACGGCATCCTGGCAAATGACCTAACATGCATGATGGAAATCGACACTGCATAGCGAGGCATCCTGGGTAATGACTTCGTAGTCATCATGGAAATACACACTACACAGAGAGGCGACCTGGTAAATGACCTCGCAGGCATGATGGAAATAGTCACTTCACAGAGAGGCATCCTGGAAAATGAACTCAAAGGCAGGATGGAAATAGACACTACACAGAACGGCATCCTTGGAAATGACCTCACAGGCATGATGGAAATAGACACTGCACAGAACGGCATCCTGGGAAATGTAGTTTTTAATAGAGACACTACAGAGAAAGATATCCTGGGAAATGTAGTTTTTAATAGAGAGACACTACAGAGAAAGGCATCCTGGGAAATTTAGTCTTTAATAGAGAGACACTACACAGAGAGGCATCCTGGGAAATGACCTCACAGGCATGATGGCAATAGACAGACACTACACAGAACGGGATCCTGGGAAATGACCTCACAGGCATGATGGAAATAGACACTGCACAGAGAGGCATCCTGGGAAATATCCTCACTGTCATGATGGAAATAGACACTACACAGAACGGCATCCTGGGAAATGGCCTCAGAGGAAGGAGGGAAATAGACACTGCACAGCGACGCATCCTGGGAAATGACCTCATAGTCATGATGGAAAAAGACACTACACAGAGAGGCATCCTGGTAAATGACCTCACAGGCATGATGGAAATAGTCACTGAACAGAGAGGATTCCTGGAAAATGACCTCACAGGCATGATGGAAATAGACACTACACAGAACGGCATCCTGGGAATTGACCTCACAGGCATGATGGAAATAGACACTACACAGAACGGCATCCTGGGAAATGACCTCACAGGCATGATGGAAATGGATACTGCACAGAACGGCATCCTGGGAAATGTAGTTTTTAATAGAGACACTACAGAGAAAGGCAACCTGGGAAATGTAGTTTTTAATAGAGACACTACAGAGAAAGGCATCCTGGGAAATGTAGTCTTTAATAGAAAGACAGTACACAGAGAGGCATCCTGGGAAATGACCTCACAGGCATGATGGAAATAGACACTGCACAGAACGGCATCCTGGGAAATGTCCTCACAGGCATGATGGATACAGACTGACACTACACAGAATGGCATCCTGGGAAATGACATGACAGGCATGATGGAAATAGACACTGCCCCGGACGCTGTCCTGGGAAATGACCTCAATGCATGATGGAAATAGACAGTGCACAGAGAGGCATCCTGTGAAATGACCTCACAAGCATGATGGAAATACACACTACACAGACAGGCATCCTGTGAAATGACCTCACAGGCATGATGGAAATAGACACAACACCAAGAGGCATCCTGGGAAATGACCTCACAGCCATGAAGGAAATAGACACTGCACAGAACGGCATCCTGGGAAATGACCTAACATGCATGATGGAAATCGACACTGCATAGCGAGGCATCCTGGGTAATGACTTCGTAGTCATCATGGAAATACACACTACACAGAGAGGCGACCTGGTAAATGACCTCGCAGGCATGATGGAAATAGTCACTTCACAGAGAGGCATCCTGGAAAATGAACTCAAAAGCAGGATGGAAATAGACACTGCACAGAATGGCATCCTGTGAGATGACATCACAGTCATGATATAAATAGACACTGCACAGAAGGGCATCCTGGGAAATGACCTCACAGTCATGATATAAATACACACTGCACCGAACGGCATCCTGGGAAATGACCTCACAGGCATGATGGAAATAGACACTGCACAGAACGGCATCCTGGGAAATGACCTCACAGGCATGATGGAAATAGACACTACACAGAACGGCATCCTGGGAAATGACCTCACAGGCATGATGGAAATAGAAACTACAGAGAACAGCATCCTGGGTAATGACCTCACAGACATGTTGGAAATAGACAATGCACAGTGTCATCCTGGGAAATGACCTCACATTCATGATGGAAATGGACACTACTCAGAATGGCATCCTGGGAAATGACCTCAGAGCATGATGGAAATAGACAGTGCACAGAACGGCATCCAGGGAAATGACCGCACAGGCATGATGGACATAGACACTGCACAGAACGGCATCCTGGGAAATGTAGTTTTTAATAGACACACTACAGAGAAAGGCTTCCTGGAAATGTAGTTTTTAATAGAGAGACACTACAGAGAAAGGCCTCCTGGTAAATGTAGTCTTTAATAGAGAGACACTACACAGAGAGGCATCCTGGGAAATGACCTCACAGGCATAATGGAAATAGACACTACACAGAACGGCATACTGGAAAATGACCTCACAGGCATGATGGAAATAGACACTGCACAGCGAGGCATCCTGGGAAATGACGTCATAGTCATGATGGAAATAGACACTACACAGAGAGGCATCCTGGTAAATGACATCACAGACATGATGGAAATAGTCACTGCACAGAGAGGCATACTGGAAAATGACCTCACAGGCATGATGGAATTTGACACTACCCAGAACGGCATCCTGGGAAATGACCTCACAGGCATGATGGAAATAGACACTAAACAGAACGGCATCCTGGGAAATGAACTCACAGTCATGATGGAAATAGACACTGCACAGAACGGCATCCTGGGAAATGACCTCACAGGCATGATGGAAATAGACACTGCACAGAACGGCATCCTGGGAAATGACCTCACAGGCATGATGGAAATAGACACTGCACAGAACGGCATCCTGGGAAATGTAGTTTCTAATAGAGACACTTCAGAGAAAGGCATCCTGGGAAATGTAGTTTTTAATAGAGAGACACTACAGAGAAAGGCATCCTGGGAAATTTAGTCTTTAATAGAGAGACACTACACAGAGAGGCATCCTGGGAAATGACCTCACAGGCATGATGGCAATAGACAGACACTACACAGAACGGCATCCTGGGAAATGACCTCACAGGCATGATGGAAATAGACACTGCACAGAGAGGCATCCTGGGAAATATCCTCACTGTCATGATGGAAATAGACACTACACAGAACGGCAACCTGGGAAATGGCCTCAGAGGCAGGAGGGAAATAGACACTGCACAGCGACGCATCCTGGGAAATGACATCATAGTCATGATGGAAAAAGACACTACACAGAGAGGCTTCCTGGTAAATGACCTCACAGGCATAATGGAAATAGTCACTGAACAGAGAGGATTCCTGGAAAATGAACTCACAGGCATGATGGAAATAGACACTACACAGAACGGCATCCTGGGAATTGACCTCACAGGCATGATGGAAATAGACACTACACAGAACGGCATCCTGGGAAATGTAGTTTTTAATAGAGACACTACAGAGAAAGGCATCCTGGGAAATGTAGTTTTTAATAGAGAGACACTACAGAGAAAGGCATCCTGGGAAATGTAGTCTTTAATAGAAAGACACTACACAGAGAGGCATCCTCGGAAATGACCTCACAGGCATGATGGAAATAGACACTGCACAGAACGGCATCCTGGGAAATGTCCTCACAGGCATGATGGAAACAGACTGACACTACACAGAATGGCATCCTGGGAAATGACATGACAGGCATGATGGAAATATACACTGCACCGAACGCCGTCCTGGGAAATGACCTCAATGCATGATTGAAATAGACAGTGCACAGAGAGGCATCCTGTGAAATGACCTCACAAGCATGATGGAAATACACACTACACAGAGAGGCATCCTGTGAAATGACCTCACAGGCATGATGGAAATAGACACTGCACAGAACGTCATCCTGGGAAATGTAGTTTTTAATAGAGAGACACTACAGAGAAAGGCATTCTGGGAAATGTAGTCTTTAATAGAAAGACACTACACAGAGAGGCATCCTCGGAAATGACCTCACAGGCATGATGGAAATAGACACTGCACAGAACGGCATCCTGGGAAATGTCCTCACAGGCATGATGGAAACAGACTGACACTACACAGAATGGCATCCTGGGAAATGACATGACAGGCATGATGGAAATATACACTGCACCGAACGCCGTCCTGGGAAATGACCTCAATGCATGATTGAAATAGACAGTGCACAGAGAGGCATCCTGTGAAATGACCTCACAAGCATGATGGAAATACACACTACACAGAGAGGCATCCTGTGAAATGACCTCACAGGCATGATGGAAATAGACACTGCACAGAACGTCATCCTGGGAAATGTAGTTTTTAATAGAGAGACACTACAGAGAAAGGCATTCTGGGAAATGTAGTCTTTAATAGAAAGACACTACACAGAGAGGCATCCTGGGAAATGACATGACAGGCATGATGGAAATAGACACTGCACCGAACGCCGTCCTGGGAAATGACTTCAATGCATGATGGAAATAGACAGTGCACCGAGAGGCATCCTGTGAAATGACCTCACAAGCATGATGGAAATAGACACTGCACAGAACGGCATCCTGGGAAATGACCTAACATGCATGATGGAAATCGACACTGCATAGCGAGGCATCCTGGGTAATGACTTCGTAGTCATCATGGAAATACACACTACACAGAGAGGCGACCTGGTAAATGACCTCGCAGGCATGATGGAAATAGTCACTTCACAGAGAGGCATCCTGGAAAATGAACTCAAAGGCAGGATGGAAATAGACACTGCACAGAATGGCATCCTGGGAAATGACCTCACAGTCATGATATAAATAGACACTGCACAGAACAGCATCCTGGGAAATGAACTCAAAGGCAGGATGGAAATAGACACTGCACAGAATGGCATCCTGGGAAATGACCTCACAGTCATGATATAAATAGACACTGCACAGAACGGCTTGCTGGGAAATGACCTCACAGGCATGATGGAAATAGACACTGCACAGAACGGCATCCTGGGAATGTAGTTTTTAATCGAGACTCTACAGAGAAAGGCATGCTGGGAAATGTAGTTTTTAAGAGAGAGACACTACAGAGAAAGGCATCCTGGGAAATGTATTCTTTAATAGAGAGACACTACACAGAGAGGCATCCTGGGAAATGACCTTACAGGCATGATGGAAATAGACAGACTCTACACAGAATGGCATCCTGGGAAATGACCTCACAGGCATGATGGAAATAGACACAACACCAAGAGGCATCCTGGGAAATGACCTCACAGGCATGATGGAAATAGACTGACACTACACACAACGGCATCCTGGGAAATGACCTAACAGGCATGATGGAAATAGACACTGCACGGAACGGCATCCTGGGAAATGACCTCACAGGCATGATGGAAATAGACACTGCACAGAACGGCATCCAGGGAAATGACTTCACAGGCATGATGGAAATAGACACTACACAGAACGGCATCCTGGGAAATGACCTCACAGGCATGATGGAAATAGAAACTAGAGAGAACAGCATCCTGGGTAATGACCTCACAGACATGTTGGAAATAGACAATGCACAGAGTCATCCTGGGAAATGACCTCACATTCATGATGGAAATAGACACTACTCAGAATGGCATCCTGGGAAATGACCTCAGAGCATGATGGATATAGACAGTGCACAGAACGGCATCCAGGGAAATGACCTCACAGGCATGATTGACATAGACACTGCACAGAGAGGCATCCTGGAAAATGACCTCACAGGCATGATGGAATTTGACACTACCCAGAACGGGATCCTGGGAAATGACCTCACAGGCATGATGGAAATAGACACTACACATAACGGCATCCTGGGAAATGACCTCACAGGCATGATGGAAATAGACACTGCACAGAACGGCATCCTTGGAAATGACCTCACAGGCATGATGGAAATAGACACTGCACAGAACGGCATCCTGGGAAATGTAGTTTTTAATAGAGACACTACAGAGAAAGGCATCCTGGGAAATGTAGTTTTTAATAGAGAGACACTACACAGAGAGGCATCCTGGGAAATGACCTCACAGGCATGATGGCAATAGACAGACACTACACAGAACGGCATCCTGCGAAATGACCTCACAGGCATGATGGAAATAGACACTGCACAGAGAGGCATCCTGGGAAATATCCTCACTGTCATGATGGAAATAGACACTACACAGAACGGCATCCTGGGAAATGACCTCACAGGCATGATGGAAATGGATACTGCACAGAACGGCATCCTGGGAAATGTAGTTTTTAATAGAGACACTACAGAGAAAGGCAACCTGGGAAATGTAGTTTTTAATAGAGACACTACAGAGAAAGGCATCCTGGGAAATGTAGTTTTTAATAGAGACACTACAGAGAAAGGCATCCTGGGAAATGTAGTCTTTAATAGAAAGACAGTACAAAGAGAGGCATCCTGGGAAATGACCTCACAGGCATGATGGAAATAGACACTGCACAGAACGGCATCCTGGGAAATGTCCTCACAGGCATTATGGAAACAGACTGACACTACACAGAATGGCATCCTGGGAAATGACATGACAGGCATGATGGAAATATACACTGCACCGAACGCCGTCCTGGGAAATGACCTCAATGCATGATGGAAATAGACAGTGCACAGAGAGGCATCCTGTGAAATGACCTCACAAGCATGATGGAAATACACACTACACAGAGAGGCATCCTGTGAAATGACCTCACAGGCATGATGGAAATAGACACTGCACAGAACGGCATCCTGGGAAATGACCTAACATGCATGATGGAAATCGACACTGCATAGCGAGGCATCCTGGGTAATGACTTCGTAGTCATCATGGAAATACACACTACACAGAGAGGCGACCTGGTAAATGACCTCGCAGGCATGATGGAAATAGTCACTTCACAGAGAGGCATCCTGGAAAATGAACTCAAAGGCAGGATGGAAATAGACACTGCACAGAATGGCATCCTGGAGATGACCTCACAGTCATTATATAAATAGACACTGCACAGAACGGCATCCTGGGAAATGAACTCAAAGGCAGGATGGAAATAGACACTGCACAGAATGGCATCCTGGGAAATGACCTCACAGTCATGATATAAATAGACACTGCACAGAACGGCATCTTGGGAAATTACCTCACAGGCATGATGGAAATAGACACGGCACAGAACGGCATCCTGGGAAATGTAGTTTTTAATAGAGACACTACAGACAAAGGCATCCTGTGAAATGTAGTTTTTAATAGAGAGACACTACAGAGAAAGGCATCCTGGGAAATGTATTCTTTAATAGAGAGACACTACACAGAGAGGGATCCTGGGAAATGACCTCACAGGCATGATGGAAATAGGCACAACACCAAGAGGCATCCTGGGAAATGACCTCACAGCCATGATGGAAATAGACACTGCACAGAACGGCATCCTGGGAAATGACCTCACAGGCATGATGGAAATAGACTGACACTACACAGAACGGCATCCTGGGAAATGACCTCACAGGCATGATGGAAATAGACACTGGACGGAACGGCATCCTGGGAAATGACCTCACAGGCATGATGGAAATAGACACTGCACAGAACGGCATCCAGGGAAATGCCTTCACAGGCATGATGGAAGTAGACACTACACAGAACGGCATCCTGTGAAATGACCTCACAGGCATGATGGAAATAGAAACTACAGAGAACAGCATCCTGGGTAATGACCTCACAGACATGTTGGAAATAGACAATGCACAGAGTCATCCTGGGAAATGACCTCACATTCATGATGGAAATACACACTTCTCAGAATGGCATCCTGGGAAATGACCTCAGAGCATGATGGAAATAGACAGTGCACAGAACGGCATCCAGGGAAATGACCTCACAGGCATGATGGACATAGACACTGCACAGAACGGCATCCTGGGAAATGTAGTTTTTAATGGACACACTACAGAGAAAGGCTTCCTGGAAATGTAGTTTTTAAAAGAGAGACACTACAGAGAAAGGCATCCTGGTAAATGTAGTCTTTAATAGAGAGACACTGCACAGCGAGGCATCCTGGGAAATGACGTCATAGTCATGATGGAAATAGACACTACACAGAGAGGCATCCTGGTAAATGACCTCACAGACATGATGGAAATAGTCACTGCACAGAGAGGCATCCTGGAAAATGACCTCAAAGGCATGATGGAATTTGACACTACCCAGAACGGCATCCTGGGAAATGACCTCACAGGCATGATGGAAATAGACACTAAACATAACGGCATCCTGGGAAATGAACTCACAGGCATGATGGAAATAGACACTGCACAGAACGGCATCCTGGGAAATGACCTCACAGGCATGATGGAAATAGACACTGCACAGAACGGTATCCTGGAAAATGTAGTTTTTAAGAGACACTACAGAGAAAGGCATGCTGGGAAATGTAGTTTTTAATAGAGAGACACTACAGAGAAAGGCATCCTGGGAAATGTAGTCTTTAATAGAGAGACACTACACAGAGAGGCATCCTGGGAAATGACCTCACAGGCATGATTGCAATAGACAGACACTACACAGAACGGCATCCTGGGAAATGGCCTCAGATGCCGGAGGGAAATAGACACTGCACAGCGACGCATCCTGGGAAATGACCTCATAGTCATGATGGAAAAAGACACTACACAGAGAGGCATCCAGGTAAATGACCTCACAGGCATGATGGAAATAGTCACTGAACAGAGAGGATTCCTGGAAAATGACCTCACAGGCATGATGGAAATAGACACTACACAGAACGGCATCCTGGGAATTGACCTCACAGGCATGATGGAAATAGACACTACACAGAACGGCATCCTGGGAAATGACCTCACAGGCATAATGGAAATGGATACTGCACAGAACGGCATCCTGGGAAATGTAGTTTTTAATAGAGACACTACAGAGAAAGGCATCCTGGGAAATGTAGTCTTTAATAGAAAGACACTACACAGAGAGGCATCCCGGGAAATGACCTCACAGGCATGATGGAAATAGACACTGCACAGAACGGCATCCTGGGAAATGGCCTCAGAGGAAGGAGGGAAATAGACACTGCACAGCGACGCATCCTGGGAAATGACCTCATAGTCATGATGGAAAAAGACACTACACAGAGAGGCATCCTGGTAAATGACCTCACAGGCATGATGGAAATAGTCACTGAACAGAGAGGATTCCTGGAAAATGACCTCACAGGCATGATGGAAATAGACACTACACAGAACGGCATCCTGGGAATTGACCTCACCGGCATGATGGAAATAGACACTACACAGAACGGCATCCTGGGAAATGACCTCACAGGCATGATGGAAATGGATACTGCAAAGAACGGCATCCTGGGAAATGTAGTTTTTAATAGAGACACTACAGAGAAAGGCAACCTGGGAAATGTAGTTTTTAATAGAGACACTACAGAGAAAGGCATCCTGGGAAATGTAGTTTTTAATAGAGAGACACTACAGAGAAAGTCATCCTGGGAAATGTAGTCTTTAATAGAAAGACACTACACAGAGAGGCATCCTCGGAAATGACCTCACAGGCATGATGGAAATAGACACTGCACAGAACGGCATCCTGGGAAATGTCCTCACAGGCATGATGGAAACAGACTGAAACTACACAGAATGGCATCCTGGGAAATGACATGACAGGCATGATGGAAATATACACTGCACTGAACGCCGTCCTGGGAAATGACCTCAATGCATGATGGAAATAGACAGTGCACAGAGAGGCATCCTGTGAAATGACCTCACAAGCATGATGGAAATACACACTACACAGAGAGGCATCCTGTGAAATGACCTCACAGGCATGATGGAAATAGACACTGCACAGAACGGCATCCTGGCAAATGACCTAACATGCATGATGGAAATCGACACTGCATAGCGAGGCATCCTGGGTAATGACTTCGTAGTCATCATGGAAATACACACTACACAGAGAGGCGACCTGGTAAATGACCTCGCAGGCATGATGGAAATAGTCACTTCACAGAGAGGCATCCTGGAAAATGAACTCAAAGGCAGGATGGAAATAGACACTACACAGAACGGCATCCTTGGAAATGACCTCACAGGCATGATGGAAATAGACACTGCACAGAACGGCATCCTGGGAAATGTAGTTTTTAATAGAGACACTACAGAGAAAGATATCCTGGGAAATGTAGTTTTTAATAGAGAGACACTACAGAGAAAGGCATCCTGGGAAATTTAGTCTTTAATAGAGAGACACTACACAGAGAGGCATCCTGGGAAATGACCTCACAGGCATGATGGCAATAGACAGACACTACACAGAACGGCATCCTGGGAAATGACCTCACAGGCATGATGGAAATAGACACTGCACAGAGAGGCATCCTGGGAAATATCCTCACTGTCATGATGGAAATAGACACTACACAGAACGGCATCCTGGGAAATGGCCTCAGAGGAAGGAGGGAAATAGACACTGCACAGCGACGCATCCTGGGAAATGACCTCATAGTCATGATGGAAAAAGACACTACACAGAGAGGCATCCTGGTAAATGACCTCACAGGCATGATGGAAATAGTCACTGAACAGAGAGAATTCCTGGAAAATGACCTCACAGGCATGATGGAAATAGACACTACACAGAACGGCATCCTGGGAATTGACCTCACAGGCATGATGGAAATAGACACTACACAGAACGGCATCCTGGGAAATGACCTCACAGACATGATGGAAATAGTCACTGCACAGAGAGGCATACTGGAAAATGACCTCACAGGCATGATGGAATTTGACACTACCCAGAACGGCATCCTGGGAAATGACCTCACAGGCATGATGGAAATAGACACTAAACTGAACGGCATCCTGGGAAATGAACTCACAGGCATGATGGAAATAGACACTGCACAGAACGGCATCCTGGGAAATGACCTCACAGGCATGATGGAAATAGACACTGCACAGAACGGCATCCTGGGAAATGACCTCACAGGCATGATGGAAATAGACACTGCACAGAACGGCATCCTGGGAAATGTAGTTTATAATAGAGACACTACAGAGAAAGGCATCCTGGGAAGTGTAGTTTTTAATAGAGAGACACTACAGAGAAAGGCATCCTGGGAAATTTAGTCTTTAATAGAGAGACACTACACAGAGAGGCATCCTGGGAAATGACCTCACAGGCATGATGGCAATAGACCGACACTACACAGAACGGCATCCTGGGATATGACCTCACAGGCATGATGGAAATAGACACTGCACAGATAGGCATCCTGGGAAATATCCTCACTGTCATGATGGAAATATACACTACACAGAACGGCAACCTGGGAAATGGCCTCAGAGGCAGGAGGGAAATAGACACTGCACAGCGACTCATCCTGGGAAATGACATCATAGTCATGATGGAAAAAGACACTACACAGAGAGGCATCCTGGTAAATGACCTCACAGGCATAATGGAAATAGTCACTGAACAGAGAGGATTCCTGGAAAATGAACTCACAGGCATGATGGAAATAGACACTACACAGAACGGCATCCTGGGAATTGACCTCACAGGCATGATGGAAATAGACACTACACAGAACGGCATCCTGGGAAATGACCTCACAGGCATGATGGAAATGGATACTGCACAGAACGGCATCCTGGGAAATGTAGTTTTTAATAGAGACACTACAGAGAAAGGCATACTGGGAAATGTAGTTTTTAATAGAGAGACACTACAGAGAAAGGCATCCTGGGAAATGTAGTCTTTAATAGAAAGACACTACACAGAGAGGCATCCTCGGAAATGACCTCACAGGCATGATGGAAATAGACACTGCACAGAACGGCATCCTGGGAAATGTCCTCACAGGCATGATGGAAACAGACTGACACTACACAGAATGGCATCCTGGGAAATGACATGACAGGCATGATGGAAATATACACTGCACCGAACGCCGTCCTGGGAAATGACCTCAATGCATGATTGAAATAGACAGTGCACAGAGAGGCATCCTGTGAAATGACCTCACAAGCATGATGGAAATACACACTACACAGAGAGGCATTCTGTGAAATGACCTAACAGGCATGATGGAAATAGACACTGCACAGAACGTCATCCTGGGAAATGTAGTTTTTAATAGAGAGACACTACAGAGAAAGGCATTCTGGGAAATGTAGTCTTTAATAGAAAGACACTACACAGAGAGGCATCCTGGGAAATGACATGACAGGCATGATGGAAATAGACACTGCACCGAACGCCGTCCTGGGAAATGACTTCAATGCATGATGGAAATAGACAGTGCACCGAGAGGCATCCTGTGAATTGACCTCACAAGCATGATGGAAATAGACACTGCACAGAACGGCATCCTGGGAAATGACCTAACATGCATGATGGAAATCGACACTGCATAGCGAGGCATCCTGGGTAATGACTTCGTGTTCATCATGGAAATACACACTACACAGAGAGGCGACCTGGTAAATGACCTCGCAGGCATGATGGAAATAGTCACTTCACAGAGAGGCATCCTGGAAAATGAACTCAAAGGCAGGATGGAAATAGACACTGCACAGAATGGCATCCTGGGAAATGACCTCACAGTCATGATATAAATAGACACTGCACAGAACAGCATCCTGGGAAATGAACTCAAAGGCAGGATGGAAATAGACACTGCACAGAATGGCATCCTGGGAAATGACCTCACAGTCATGATATAAATAGACACTGCACAGAACGGCTTGCTGGGAAATGACCTCACAGGCATGATGGAAATAGACACTGCACAGAACGGCATCCTGGGAATGTAGTTTTTAATCGAGACTCTACAGAGAAAGGCATGCTGGGAAATGTAGTTTTTAAGAGAGAGACACTACAGAGAAAGGCATCCTGGGAAATGTATTCTTTAATAGAGAGACACTACACAGAGAGGCATCCTGGGAAATGACCTTACAGGCATGATGGAAATAGACAGACTCTACACAGAATGGCATCCTGGGAAATGACCTCACAGGCATGATGGAAATAGACACAACACCAAGAGGCATCCTGGGAAATGACCTCACAGGCATGATGGAAATAGACTGACACTACACAGAACGGCATCCTGAGAAATGACCTAACAGGCATGATGGAAATAGACACTGCACGGAACGGCATCCTGGGAAATGACCTCACAGGCATGATGGAAATAGACACTGCACAGAACGGCATCCAGGGAAATGACTTCACAGGCATGATGGAAATAGACACTACACAGAACGGCATCCTGGGAAATGACCTCACAGGCATGATGGAAATAGAAACTAGAGAGAACAGCATCCTGGGTAATGACCTCACAGACATGTTGGAAATAGACAATGCACAGAGTCATCCTGGGAAATGACCTCACATTCATGATGGAAATAGACACTACTCAGAATGGCATCCTGGGAAATGACCTCAGAGCATGATGGATATAGACAGTGCACAGAACGGCATCCAGGGAAATGACCTCACAGGCATGATTGACATAGACACTGCACAGAGAGGCATCCTGGAAAATGACCTCACAGGCATGATGGAATTTGACACTACCCAGAACGGGATCCTGGGAAATGACCTCACAGGCATGATGGAAATAGACACTACACATAACGGCATCCTGGGAAATGACCTCACAGGCATGATGGAAATAGACACTGCACAGAATGGCATCCTTGGAAATGACCTCACAGGCATGATGGAAATAGACACTGCACAGAACGGCATCCTGGGAAATGTAGTTTTTAATAGAGACACTACAGAGAAAGGCATCCTGGGAAATGTAGTTTTTAATAGAGAGACACTACACAGAGAGGCATCCTGGGAAATGACCTCACAGGCATGATGGCAATAGACAGACACTACACAGAACGGCATCCTGCGAAATGACCTCACAGGCATGATGGAAATAGACACTGCACAGAGAGGCATCCTGGGAAATATCCTCACTGTCATGATGGAAATAGACACTACACAGAACGGCATCCTGGGAAATGGCCTCAGAGGAAGGAGGGAAATAGATACTGCACAGCGACGCATCCTGGGAAATGACCTCATAGTCATGATGGAAAAAGACACTACACAGAGAGGCATCCTGGTAAATGACCTCACAGGCATGATGGAAATAGTCACTGAACAGAGAGGATTTCTGGAAAATGACCTCACAGGCATGATGGAAATAGACACTACACAGAACGGCATCCTGGGAATTGACCTCACAGGCATGATGGAAATAGTCACTACACAGAACGGCATCCTGGGAAATGACCTCACAGGCATGATGGAATTGGATACTGCACAGAACGGCATCCTGGGAAATGTAGTTTTTAATAGAGACACTACAGAGAAAGGCAACCTGGGAAATGTAGTTTTTAATAGAGACACTACAGAGAAAGGCATCCTGGGAAATGTAGTTTTTAATAGAGAGACACTACAGAGAAAGTCATCCTGGGAAATGTAGTCTTTAATAGAAAGACACTACACAGAGAGGCATCCTCGGAAATGACCTCACAGGCATGATGGAAATAGACACTGCAAAGAACGGCATCCTGGGAAATGTCCTCACAGGCATGATGGAAACAGACTGACACTACACAGAATGGCATCCTGGGAAATGACATGACAGGCATGATGGAAATATACACTGCACCGAACGCCGTCCTGGGAAATGACCTCAATGCATGATGGAAATAGACAGTGCACAGAGAGGCATCCTGTGAAATGACCTCACAAGCATGATGGAAATACACACTACACAGAGAGGCATCCTGTGAAATGACCTCACAGGCATGATGGAAATAGACACTGCACAGAACGGCATCCTGGGAAATGACCTAACATGCATGATGGAAATCGACACTGCATAGCGAGGCATCCTGGGTAATGACTTCGTAGTCATCATGGAAATACACACTACACAGAGAGGCGACCTGGTAAATGACCTCGCAGGCATGATGGAAATAGTCACTTCACAGAGAGGCATCCTGGAAAATGAACTCAAAGGCAGGATGGAAATAGACACTGCACAGAATGGCATCCTGGAGATGACCTCACAGTCATTATATAAATAGACACTGCACAGAACGGCATCCTGGGAAATGAACTCAAAGGCAGGATGGAAATAGACACTGCACAGAATGGCATCCTGGGAAATGACCTCACAGTCATGATATAAATAGACACTGCACAGAACGGCATCTTGGGAAATTACCTCACAGGCATGATGGAAATAGACACGGCACAGAACGGCATCCTGGGAAATGTAGTTTTTAATAGAGACACTACAGACCAAGGCATCCTGTGAAATATAGTTTTTAATAGAGAGACACTACAGAGAAAGGCATCCTGGGAAATGTATTCTTTAATAGAGAGACACTACACAGAGAGGGATCCTGGGAAATGACCTCACAGGCATGATGGAAATAGACACAACACCAAGAGGCATCCTGGGAAATGACCTCACAGCCATGATGGAAATAGACACTGCACAGAACGGCATCCTGGGAAATGACCTCACAGGCATGATGGAAATAGACTGACACTACACAGAACGGCATCCTGGGAAATGACCTCACAGGCATGATGGAAATAGACACTGGACGGAACGGCATCCTGGGAAATGACCTCACAGGCATGATGGAAATAGACACTGCACAGAACCGCATCCAGGGAAATGACTTCACAGGCATGATGGAAATAGACACTACACAGAACGGCATCCTGGGAAATGACCTCACAGGCATGATGGAAATAGAAACTACAGAGAACAGCATCCTGGGTAATGACCTCACAGACATGTAGGAAATAGACAATGCACAGAGTCATCCTGGGAAATGACCTCACATTCATGATGGAAATACACACTACTCAGAATGGCATCCTGGGAAATGACCTCAGAGCATGATGGAAATAGACAGTGCACAGAACGGCATCCAGGGAAATGACCTCACAGGCATGATGGACATAGACACTGCACAGAACGGCATCCTGGGAAATGTAGTTTTTAATAGACACACTACAGAGAAAGGCTTCCTGGAAATGTAGTTTTTAAAAGAGAGACACTACAGAGAAAGGCATCCTGGTAAATGTAGTCTTTAATAGAGAAACACTGCACAGCGAGGCATCCTGGGAAATGACGTCATAGTCATGATGGAAATAGACACTACACAGAGAGGCATCCTGGTAAATGACCTCACAGACATGATGGAAATAGTCACTGCACAGAGAGGCATCCTGGAAAATGACCTCACAGGCATGATGGAATTTGACACTACCCAGAACGGCATCCTGGGAAATGACCTCACAGGCATGATGGAAATAGACACTAAACATAACGGCATCCTGGGAAATGAACTCACAGGCATGATGGAAATAGACACTGCACAGAACGGCATCCTGGGAAATGACCTCACAGGCATGATGGAAATAGACACTCACAGAACGGTATCCTGGAAAATGTAGTTTTTAATAGAGACACTACAGAGAAAGGCATGCTGGGAAATGTAGTTTTTAATAGAGAGACACTACAGAGAAAGGCATCCTGGGAAATGTAGTCTTTAATAGAGAGACACTACACAGAGAGGCATCCTGGGAAATGACCTCACAGGCATGATGGCAATAGACAGACACTACACAGAACGGCATCCTGGGAAATGGCCTCAGATGCAGGAGGGAAATAGACACTGCACAGCGACGCATCCTGGGAAATGACCTCATAGTCATGATGGAAAAAGACAATACACAGAGAGGCATCCAGGTAAATGACCTCACAGGCATGATGGAAATAGTCACTGAACAGAGAGGATTCCTGGAAAATGACCTCACAGGCATGATGGAAATAGACACTACACAGAACGGCATCCTGGGAATTGACCTCACAGGCATGATGGAAATAGACACTACACAGAACGGCATTCTGGGAAATGACCTCACAGGCATAATGGAAATGGATACTGCACAGAACGGCATCCTGGGAAATGTAGTTTTTAATAGAGACACTACAGAGAAAGGCATCCTGGGAAATGTAGTCTTTAATAGAAAGACACTACACAGAGAGGCATCCCGGGAAATGACCTCACAGGCATGATGGAAATAGACACTGCACAGAACGGCATCCTGGGAAATGTCCTCACAGGCATGATGGAAACAGACTGACACTACACAGAACGGCATCCTGGGAAATGACATGACAGTCATGATGGAAATAGACACTGCACCGAACGCCGTCCTGGGAAATGACCTCAATGCATGATGGAAATAGACAGTGCACAGAGAGGCATCCTGTGAAATGAACTCACAAGCATGATGGAAATACACATTACACACAGTGGCATCCTGTGAAATGACCTCACAGGCATGATGGAAATAGACACTGCACAGAACGGCATCCTGGGAAGTGACCTAACATGCATGATGGAAATCGACACTGCATAGCGAGGCATCCTGGGTAATGACTTCGTAGTCATCATGGAAATACACACTACACAGAGAGGCGACCTGGTAAATGACCTCCAGGCATGATGGAAATAGTCACTTCACAGAGAGGCATCCTGGAAAATGAACTCAAAGGCAGGATGGAAATAGACACTGCACAGAATGGCATCCTGGGAAATGACCTCACAGTCATGATATAAATAGACACTGCACAGAACGGCATCCTGGGAAATGAACTCAAAGGCAGGATGGAAATAGACACTGCACAGAATGGCATCCTGGGAAATGACCTCACAGTCATGATATAAATAGACACTGCACAGAACGGCATCCTGGGAAATGACCTCACAGGCATGATGGAAATAGACACTGCACAGAAAGGCATCCTGGGAAATGTAGTTTTTAATGGAGACACTACAGAGAAAGGCATCCTGGGAAATGTAGTTTTTAACAGAGAGACATTACAGAGAAAGGCATCCTGGGAAATGTATTCTTTAATAGAGAGACACTACACAGAGAGGCATCCTGGGAAATGACCTTACAGGCCTGATGGAAATTGACAGACACTACACAGAACGGCACCTGGGAAATGAGCTCACAGGCATGAGGAAATAGACACAACACCAAGAGGCATCCTGGGAAATGACCTCACAGCCATGATGGAAATAGACACTACACAGAACGGCATCCTGGGAAATGACCTCACAGGCATGATGGAAATAGACTGACACTACACAGAACGGCATCCTGGGAAATGACCTCACAGGCATGATGGAAATAGACACTGCACGGAACGGCATCCTGGGAAATGACCTCACAGGCATGATGGAAATAGACACTGCACAGAACGGCATCCAGGGAAATGACTTCACAGGCATGATGGAAATAGACACTACACAGAACGGCATCCTGGGAAATGACCTCACAGGCATGATGGAAATAGAAACTACAGAGAACAGCATCCTGGGTAATGACCTCACAGACATGTTGGAAAAAGACAATGCACAGAGTCATCCTGGGAAATGACCTCACATTCATGATGGAAATAGACACTACTCAGAATGGCATCCTGGGAAATGACCTCAGAGCATAATGGAAATAGACAGTGCACAGAACGGCATCCCGGGAAATGACCTGACAGGCATGATGGACATAGACACTGCACAGAACGGCATCCAGGGAAATGTAGTTTTTAATAGACACACTACAGAGAAAGGCTTCCTGGAAATGTAGTTGTTAATAGAGAGACACTACAGAGAAAGGCATCCTGGTAAATGTAGTCTTTAATAGAGAGACACTACACAGAACGGCATACTGGAAAATGACCTCACAGGCATGATGGAAATAGACACTGCACAGCGAGGCATCCTGGTAAATGACGTCGTAGTCATGATGGAAATAGACACTACACAGAGAGGCATCCTGGTAAATGACCTCACAGACATGATGGAAATAGTCACTGCACAGAGAGGCATCCTGGAAAATGACCTCACAGGCATGATGGAATTTGACACTACCCAGAACGGCATCCTGGGAAATGACCTCACAGGCATGATGGAAATAGACACTAAACATAACGGCATCCTGGGAAATGAACTCACAGGCATGATGGAAATAGACACTGCACAGAACGGCATCCTGGGAAATGACCTCACAGGCATGATGGAAATAGACACTGCACAGAACAGCATCCTGGGAAATGACCTCACAGGCATGATGGAAATAGACACTGCACAGAACGGCATCCTGGGAAATGTAGTTTTTTTATAGAGACACTACAGAGAAAGGCATCCTGGGAAATGTAGTTTTTAATAGAGAGACACTACAGAGAAAGGTATCCTGGGAAATGTAGTCTTTAATAGAGAGACACTACACAGAGAGGCATCCTGGGAAATGACCTCACAGGCATGATGGCAATAGACAGACACTACACAGAACGGCATCCTGGGAAATGACCTCACAGGCATGATGGAAATAGACACTGCACAGAGAGGCATCCTGGGAAATATCCTCACTGTCATGATGGAAATAGACACTACACAGAACGGCATCCTGGGAAATGACCTCAGAGGCAGGAGGGAAATAGACACTGCACAGCGACTCATCCTGGGAAAGGACCTCATAGTCATGATGGAAAAAGGCACTACACAGAGAGGCATCCTGGTAAATGACCTCACAGGCATAATGGAAATAGTCACTGAACAGAGAGGATTCCTGGAAAATGACCTCACAGGCATGATGGAAATAGACACTACACAGAACAGCATCCTGGGAATTGACCTCACAGGCATGATGGAAATAGACACTACACAGAACGGCATCCTGAGAAATGACCTCACAGGCATGATGGAAATGGATACTGCAGAGAACGGCATCCTGGGAAATGTAGTTTTTAATAGAGACACTACAGATAAAGGCATCCTGGGAAATGTAGTTTTTAATAGAGAGACACTACAGAGAAAGGCATCCTGGGAAATGTAGTCATTAATAGAAAGACACTACACAGAGAGGCATCCTGGGAAATGACCTCACAGGCATGATGGAAATAGACCCTGCACAGAACGGCATCCTGGGAAATGTCCTCACAGGCATGATGGAAACAGACTGACACTACACAGAACGGCATCCTGGGAAATGACATGACAGGCATGATGGAAATATACACTGCACCGAACGCCGTCCTGGGAAATGACCTCAATGCATGATGGAAATAGACAGTGCACAGAGAGGCATCCTGTGAAATGACCTCACAAGCATGATGGAAATACACACTACACAGAGAGGCATCCTGTGAAATGACCTCACAGGCATGATGGAAATAGACACTGCACAGAACGGCATCCTGGGAAATGACCTAACATGCATGATGGAAATCGACACTGCATAGCGAGGCATCCTGGGTAATGACTTCGTAGTCATCATGGAAATACACACTACACAGAGAGGCGACCTGGTAAATGACCTCGCAGGCATGATGGAAATAGTCACTTCACAGAGAGGCATCCTGGAAAATGAACTCAATGGCAGGATGGAAATAGACACTGCACAGAATGGCATCCTGGGAGATGACCTCACAGTCATGATATAAATAGACACTGCACAGAAAGGCATCCTGGGAAATGAACTCAAAGGCAGGATGGAAATAGACCCTGCACAGAATGGCATCCTGGGAAATGACCTCACAGTCATGATATAAATAGACACTGCACAGAACGGCATCCTGGGAAATGAACTCAAAGGCAGGATGGAAATATACCCTGCACAGAATGGCATCCTGGGAAATGACCTCACAGTCATGATATAAATTGACACTGCACAGAACGGCATCCTGGGAAATGACCTCACAGGCATGATGGAAATAGACACTGCACAGAACGGCATCCTGGAAAATGTAGTTTTTAATAGAGACACTACAGAGAAAGGCATCCTGTGAAATGTAGTTTTTAATAGAGAGACACTACAGAGAAAGGCATCCTGGGAAATGTATTCTTTAATAGAGAGACACTACACAGAGAGGGATCCTGGGAAATGACCTTACAGGCCTGATGGAAATAGACAGACACTACACAGAACGGCATCCTGGGAAATGACCTCACAGGCATGATGGAAATAGACACAACAGCAAGAGGCATCCTGGGAAATGACCTCACAGCCATGATGGAAATAGACACTGCACAGAACGGCATCCTGGGAAATGACCTCACAGGCATGATGGAAATAGACTGACACTACACAGAACGGCATCCTGGGAAATGACCTCACAGGCATGATGGAAATAGACACTGGACGGAACGGCATCCTGGGAAATGACCTCACAGGCATGATGGAAATAGTGCACAAAGAGGCATCCTGGGAAATGACCTCACAGGCATGATGGAATTAGACACTGCACAGAGAGGCATCCTGGGAAATAAACTCACAGGCATGATGGAAATAGACACTGGACAGAGAGGCATCCTGGGAAATGACCTCACAGTCATGATGGAAATAGACTCTAACAGAACGTCATACTGGGAAATGACCTCACAGGCATGATGGAAATAGACACTGCACAGCGAGGCATCCTGGGAAATGACCTCATATTCATGATGGAAATAGACACTACACAGAGAGGCATCCTGGGAAATGACCTCACAGGCATAATGGAAATAGACTCTAACAGAACGTCATACTGGGACATGACCTCACAGGCATGATGGAAATAGACACTGCACAGCGAGGCATCCTGGGAAATGACCTCATATTCATGATGGAAATAGACGTGAAATGACCTCACAGTCATGTAGGAAATAGACTGACATTACACAGAAAGGCATCCTGGGAAATGACCTCACAGGCATGATGGAAATAGACACTACACAGAACGGCATCCTGGGAAATGACCTCACTGGCATGATGGAAATAGACACTGCACAGGGAGGCATCCTGGGAAATGACTTCACAGGCATGATGGAAATAGACACTGCACAAAGAGGCTTCCTGTGAAATGGCATCACAGGCATGATGGAAATAGACACTGCACAGAACGGCATCCAGGGAAATGACCTCAAAGGCATGATGGAAATAGACACTGCACAGAGAAGCATCCTGGTAAATGACCTCACAGGCATGATGGCAATAGACACTGCACAGAACGGCATATTGGGAAATGACCTCACAGGCATGATGGAAATAGACACTACACAGAACGGCATCCTGGGAAATGACCTCACAGGCCTGATGGAAATGGATACTGATCAGAACGGCATCCTGGGAAATGTAGTTTTTAATAGAGACACTACAGAGAAAGGCAACCTGGTAAATGTAGTCTTTAATAGAGAGACAGTACACAGAGAAGCATCCTGGGAAATGACCACACATGCATGACGGAAATAGACACTACACAGAGAGGCCTCCCAGGAAATGACCTCACAGTCATGATGGAAATAGACAGTACGCAGAACGGCATCCTGGGAAATGACCTCAAAGGCATGATGGAAATAGACACTGTACAGTGAGGCATCCTGGGAAATGACCTCATAGTCATAATGGAAAAAGACACTACACAGAACGGCATCCTGGGAAATGACCTCACAGGCATGATGGAAATAGACACTACACAGAACGGCATCCTGGGAAATGACCTCACAGGCCTGATGGAAATGGATAGTGCACAGAACGGCATCATGGGAAATGTAGTTTTTAATAGAGACACTACAGAGAAAGGCAACCTGGGAAATGTAGTTTTTAATAGAGAGACACTACAGAGAAAGACATCCTGGTAAATGTAGTCTTTAATAGAGAGACAGTACACACAGAGGCATCCTGGAAAATGACCTCACAGGCATGATGGAAATAGACTGACACTACACAGACCGGCATTCTGGGAAATGACCTCACCTGCATGATGGAAATAGACACTGCACAGAACGGCATCTTGGGAAATGACCTCACAGGCATGATGGAAATAGACACTGCACAGAACGGCATCCTGGGAAATGTAGTTTTTATTAGAGACACTACAGAAAAAGGCACCCTATGAAATGTTGTTTTTAATAGAGAGACACTACAGAGAAAGTCATCCTGGGAAATGTTGTCTTTAATTGAGAGAAACTTCACAGAGAGGCATCCTGGGAAATGACCTCACATGCATGATGGAAATAGACTGACACTACACAGAACGGCATCCTGGGAAATGACCTCACAGGCATGATGGAAATAGACACTGCACAGAACAGCATCCTGTGAAATGACCTCACAGGCATGATGGAAATAGACACTGCACAGAATGGCATCCAGGGAAATGACTTCACAGGCATGATGGAAATAGACACTACACAGAATGGCATCCTGGGAAATGACCTCACAGGCATGATGGAAATAGAAACTACAGAGAACAGCATCCTGGGAAATGACCTCACAGACATGTTGGAAATAGACAATGCACAGAGTCATCCTGGGAAATGACCTCACATTCATGATGGAAATAGACACTACTCAGAATGGCATCCTGGGAAATGACCTCAGAGCATGATGGAAATAGACAGTGCACAGAATGGCATCCAGGGAAATGACCTCACAGGCATGATGGACATAGACAGTGCACAGAACGGCATCCTGGGAAATGTAGTTTTTAATAGAGACACTACAGAGAAAGGCATCCTGGGAAATGTAGTCTTTAATAGAGAGACACTACTCAGAACGGCACTGGAAAATGACCTCACAGGCATGATGGAAATAGACCCCTCACAGAACAGCATCCTGGGAAATGACCTCACAGGCATGATGGAAATGAATACTGCAAAGTACGGCATCCTGGGAAATGTAATTTTTAATAGAGAGACACTACACAGAGAAGAATCCTGGTAAATGATCTCCTAGGCACGATGGAAATAGTCACTACACAGAGAGGCATCCTGAAAAATGACCTCACAGGCATGATGGAAATAGAAACTGCACTGAATGGCATCCTGGGAAATGACCTCACAGGCATGATGGGATTTGACAGTACACAGATAGGCATCCTGGCAAATGACCTCACAGGCATGATGGAAATAGACACTACACAGAACGGCATCCTGGGAAATGACCTCACAGGCATGATGGAAATGGATACTGCACAGAACGGCATCCTGGGAAATGTAGTTTTTAATAGAGAGAAACTACAGAGAAAGGCATCCTCGTAAATGTAGTCTTTAATAGAGAGACACTACACAGAGAGGCATCCTGGGAAATGACCTCACAGGTATGAAAGAAAGAGCCTGACACTACACAGAACGGCATCCTGGGAAATGACCTCACAGGCATGATGGAAATAGACTGACACTACACAGAACGGCATCCTGGGAAATGACCTCACAGGCATGATGGAAATAGACACTGCACAGAACGGCATCCTGGGAATTGACCTCACAGGCATGATGGAAATAGACAGAGCACTGAGAGGCGTCCTGGGAAATGACCTCACAGGCATGATGGAATTAGACACTGCACAGAGAGTGATCCTGGGAAATGACCTCACAGGCATGATGGAAATGGATACTGCACAGAACGGCAACCTGGGAAATGTAGTTTTTAATAGATACGCTACAGAGAAAGGCAACCTGGGAAATGAAGTTTTTAATAGAGAGACACTACAGAGAAAGGCATCCTGGTAAATGTAGTCTTTAATAGAGAGACACTACAGAGAGAAGCATACTGGGAAATGACCTCACATGCATGATGGAAGTAGACACTACACAGAGAGGCAGTCTGGGAAATAACCTCACAGGCATTATGGAAATAGACACTGGACAGAGAGACATCCTGGGAAATGACCTCACAGTCATGATGGAAATAGACACTACACAGAACGGCATCCTGGGAAATGACCTCACAGGCATGATGGAAATAGACAGTACAGAGAACGGCATCCAGTGAAATGACCTAAAAGGCATGATGGAAATGGACACTACACAGAACGGCATCCTGGAAAATGACCTCACAGGTAAGATGGAATTAAACACTGCACAGAACGGCATCCTGGGAAATGACCTCACAGGCATGATGAAAATAGACACTACGCAAAACGGCATCCTGGGAAATGACCTTACAGGCATGATGGAAATAGACATTGCACAGCGAGGCCTCCTGGGAAATGACCTCAGAGGCATGATGGAAATAGACACTGCACAGAACGGCATCCTGGTAAATGACCTCACAGGCATGATGGAAATAGACCCCTCACAGAACGGCATCCTGGGAAATGACCTCACAGGCATGATGGAAATGGATACTGCACAGAACGGCATCCTGGGAAATGTAGTTTTTAATAGAGAGACACTACACAGAGAGGCATCCTGGTAAATGACCTCACAGGCATGATGGAAATAGTCACTGCACAGAGAGGCATCCTGGAAAATGACCTCACAGGCATGATGGAAATAGACACTGCACAGAACGGCATCCTGGGAAATGACCTCACAGGCATGATGGGATTTGACAGTACACAGATCGGCATCCTGGCTAATGACCTCACAGGCATGATGGAAATAGACACTACACAGAACGGCATCCTGGGAAATGACCTCACAGGCATGATGGAAATAGACACTGCACAGAACGGCAACCTGGGAAATGACCTCACAGGCATGATGGAAATGGATACTGCACAGAACGGCATCCTGGGAAATGTAGTTTTTAATAGAGAGACACTACACAGAGAGGCATCCTGGAAAATGACCTCACAGGCATGATGGAAATAGACACTGCACAGAACGGCATCCTGGGAAATGACCTCACAGGCATGATGGGATTTGACAGTACACAGATCGGCATCCTGGCTAATGACCTCACAGGCATGATGGAAATAGACACTACACAGAACGGCATCCTGGGAAATGACCTCACAGGCATGATGGAAATGGATACTGCACAGAACGGCATCCTGGGAAATGTAGTTTTCAATAGAGAGACACTATAGAGAAAGGCATCACGGTAAATGAAGTCTTTAATAGAGAGACACAACGCAGAGAGGCATCCTGGGAAATGACCTCACAGGCATGATCGAAATAGACACTGCACAGAACGGCATCCTGGGAAATGACCTCACAGGCATGATGGAAATAGACACTGCACAGAACAGCATCCTGGGAAATGACCTCACATGCATGATGGAAATAGACACTGCACAGAATGGCATCCAGGGAAATGACTTCACAGGCATGAAGGAAATAGACACTACACAGAACGGCATCCTGGGAAATGACCTCACAGGCATGATGGAAATAGAAACTACAGAGAACAGCATCCTGGGAAATGACCTCACAGACATGTTGGAAATAGACAAT